>CM053029.1:410823206-411423206 GCA_028564925.1 Lithobates sylvaticus | reverse complement strand
CGATATTGGGGCGGACAAACGGACGCTAATTGACACTTTTGACACTTTGTGGGAACCAGTGACACTATTACAGTGATCAGTGCTAAAATTTTGCACTGTTACTGTACTAATGACACTGACTGGGAAGGAATTAAACATCTAGGGCGATCACAGGGTTAACTGTGTGTCTAGAGAGTGTTTGTGTTTACTATGTGTGCTGTGTTTACTAGGGGAAGAGATGGATTTAAGTCCCTGCTTTGCAGGAACACAAAATCCACCCCTTCACCCCTGTCTGAATGAAACTATGCTTTGTTTACATAGGCAGAGCTCCGTTCTGTGTCTCTGCCCAATGATCAGCAGGTGCCCGGCACCCACAGATCGGCTTCTGCTGTGAATAATCACCCCCTGCAGGTGGAAGTGCAGGATCACCTATATATACATGATATTGTGCAAAGCTGCCACCCTGCGGCAGTAAAACTGCTATAGGACGGTCAGCAAGTGGTTAAACAAGGATATTTCTTATTTTCTAATAAAAAAAAATACTTTAGTTGATGTTTGCTATTTAAAAGTGTAACAAAAGTAAAAAAGTGTGATCGGTCAGGCTCTTCATTGCAGACATAGTAAATCTAATCTGCAAAAAAAAAAAAAAAAACCTTTCCTCAAAAAAACAAAGATGTTGGATTACATCTTGGAGCTGCATAGTTAAAAAAAAAGTGCAGTGCGATAAACTCTATTTGCAGTGTTATTGTAGTGGATAGAGGGAGAGTGCTGCAATCATGGGATATTCCACCCATGATAAGTAAAGACACTACAGAGGCGAGATTGGATTGTGAATTATTTTATTGTTACTACTCTGGCAGTTTGGAAACCGCTGGCTTTTATTTTGTTTTTTTTAATTGCAAGTAACACTTGGGATAGTGTATTTGCTGGCTGCATCCCGGAGGGAGAGCACAAATTCCCATCAGTTTATTAAAATAGCTTTCCTGCCTATTCATAGTCTTCTGTAGAATGTACATTCTAGTGAATGTGTTTTAATATAGAGTGAATGATTCACCAGTAGTGAATTGTTATACACTGCTTTTTAAATACAGTATGCCCCTTTGATTTTCTTTTCTAACAGTGCATTGAAATACAGTTGTAAACATGTATTGGTTTACATAGTCGCATTACACCTCATGAGCCATAAACTGATAGGAATTAACATGATCACATAAATTCATTTTAATAACACGCTTGTTTCTCCTACACTGCTTCTTGCAATATGTCATTTGCAGGTGTATATGTTGACAATATTTTCCATAAGAATGAACACGTATTCATATAATTACATTTCCACATATTATTTTATTGCATTTCAAAGTGAGGAAATCCTTCTAAAATAATTTCTAGGCTTATTTGAAATAGAGTACAGATTTAGCACTCAGTCAGTCAGTATTTTCAATCTATGCTTTTTAGACTTTTACAATTAAAGCTGAATTCTAGGCAGATATAAAAACATTCATTGCAGCTCTGTTATCATCTTTCCATCCCTAAATGTAGTTTTAACAACTTCAGCCCCGGAAGGATTTACCCCCTTAATGAAGAAACTATTTTATTCATCAGTTTAGAACAATATATATTCTTCTACATATTTTTGGTAAAAAAAAAATCGCAATAAGTGTACAGTGATTGGTTTGCGCAAAAGTTATAGCGTCTACAAACTATGGGATAGGTTTATGGACTTCTATTCATTTTTTTATTGTTTTTACTGGTAATGGTGGTGATCTGTGATTTTTAGCAGGACTGCGACATTGCGGCAGATAAATCTGACCCCAAATTACACTTTTTGGGGACCAGTGACATTATTACCTTAATCAGTGCTAAAAAAATGCACTGATCAATGTATAAATGACACTGGCAAAGAAAGGGTTAACACTAGGGGGCGATCAAGGGGTTAACTGTGTTCCCTGGGTGTGTTATAACTGTGTGGGGGCTAGGCTCACTGGGGCAACACAGAGATCGCTGTTCCTGATCTCTAGGAACAGCAGCCCTCAGTATTGTCCGTCAGAATGGGGATCCGCGTTGTTTACATAGACAGATCCCCGTTCTGCCTCTCTTCGCGCATGCGCACTCACACTGCCACAAGCACTGACCGATGTACAGGTACGTCGGTTTGGGCAGCCGAGGCACTTTGCCACAGTATATATGTGGAAGGCGGTCATCAAGTGGTTAAATGCAAGTGATATCAGTATCCTAATTTGACCTGGTATCAGCTACTTTAACTCCCTATATAACAGAGCTTGAGTGTGAAAGGAAGTAGCAATACATAGAGCCAATCATGCTGTTAGAAGGAGAAAGCGGTGGCAGAGAGTTCTCATAACTTTGCTGCTTCTCCTTTCACTATCCAGTCACAAGCTGGACGATCTGGGCTCATAGAAAGTGCTTTAGTGGCAGAAAGATAGTAATTTGGAGTAAATCTCTGGATGTGTAGGTGATTATTGCACCCAAAGCTTTTTTATTAATTTATCTTTTAAAGAGCAAGTAAACCCTGAAATCCTCTTTGTTTCCCTGCAAAGGTAAAGCATAATGGACTACTATGCATCGCATAGTAGCCCATTATGTGTCACTTACCTGACACAGGAGCCAGCGATGTCACCGCTGTCCCCTCTTTCACAGAGCATCCATCTTCCTTCTGTGTATCGCGGCTCCGGCGTGCGGGAGCCGTAAGTGACGGCATATTTGCCTTCACTTGCCGCATGCCCAGTGCACCTGCGCCGTTGTCTATGGCGCACTTGCGCCGTAGACAGCGGTGCCCATTCTTTGTAAAATATCTCCTTAACCGTGTAGGTTAAGGAGATATTTCTTGGACCTACAGGTAAGCCTTAATCTAGACTTACCTGTAAGTCAAAGTGGTCCCAGAGGGTTTACAACCACTTTAATGGGCTATTCATTTTATTTTGTTATTTTTTTGGCTGGGGTTTTGCTTTAAATCTATTAAAATTTGAAATGGAATGGTAGAATGATGAACATCTCTAGCTCAATGTAGATAAATTGTTTGATGTTGAAGCAATCTACACTTTGTAATAAGAGTATTGTTCTTCTGAGCCAGATTATTTTGTTCGCTGACAGACAATTTTCTAGTGATGAATTATCTAAAAAGCTGCAGTTTGAAAAAAAAAAATTTTTTCCAGCAAAATTTGAACGCACAACTACAAAAAAAGCTTATTGTAATTTCTTTCTCTTAAGATTTAAACACACTTTTAATTATATTTACCGTATATACTCGAATATAAGCCGAGATTTTCAGACCCTTTTTTAGGTCTGAAAGTCTACCCCTCGGCTTATATTCGAGTCACCGCCGTCTGCCTACATGAACAGCTTGTCATGCAGACAGACGGCGGTGTTTAAAAGCCGCGCCGCCTCCTCCCGCCCATCCGTGATAGGCGGACACTAATTTTCCCTGCAGTACAGTGTTCCGCCTATCACGGATGGCCTGTCATTCTCATCTCATGGACGAGGATGAGAGACGGTCCGTGATAGGCGGAACACTGCGCACTGATTGCTGGGAAAAAAGTGTTCCTCCTATCACGGACGAGAAGGAGGAAGAGGCGCGGCTTTTAAATTGTAATGGCGCCGCACGCCGTACACGCTGTGGAGGGGGACAGAGCGGGGACACAGCGGGGACACAGCGGGGACACAGCGGGACCACATCGGCTGCACGGACCCCGGACACAGGACCCCGGACCCACGGATCGGCACAGGTAGGCTGCAATAGGGACACGGGCTGAAATGGGGACACGGGGGTCTGTACAGGGGACATGCAGGTGGGCATTGCTGACCCTTTTTCCACTTACAGTAGCTGCTGCATTTTTGCCCCTCGGCCTATACACGGGTCAATACTGTTTCCCCATTTTTTTGTGGTGATTTAGGGGCCTCGGCTTATACTCGGGACGGCCTATACTCGAGTATATACGGTACCCCATTTTCTGATAAGTGTTCAGCTGGAATGGATAGAATTCATGTTACACAGAAACCATTACAAACATCTGCCTTCTGAATCCCAGGTGGATCGGTTGACTTTGCATATTAAGCATAAAATAAATTGTTTCATCCCAGTTTACTTGAATCTTTAGAAATTGGCAAAACATAAAAAAAAAAAAGTTTTCAGTACTGAGCAAGAAATTTAAACCAAGGTTTTCAATTGTACAGAATTAATTATTTCACCAAATGTAAAATATTTTAACCTTGCTGATGTATGTTTGAATGAGCATGTCTGTATATGTACTTGCGAAGGAGTCCATTTTTTACCACCTACTGTCTTCAGGTACATCAAACATTTCTTGTTTTCTAGGCTGCTAGGTAGAAGACAAATATATTGATTGTTAAAGCTAAAATGTATTCAAATATCTAAATTTAAAGGTGAAATGTTTGCATCTGAATTGCTGTTTTAGTCAGTGTAATCATTTGAATCTGTTAAGTGCAGTGGCGGAATTATAGGGGTCGCCGAGATCGCCATGGCGACCAGGCCCCTTGCTTCAGGGGGCCTTTGAGGGGCCCCTGGACTCTTTGATAGGAGGGGAGGCTGAGAGGAGCTCCCCGATCGTCAGCCGAACTGTAATCGGTGCAGGGAGCTCCTCACATACCTAAAGTGAAAGCAGTGCTGTGCTGTGCTCTTTGTCTCCCCCTACAGTGCAGTACCCGGCAGAAAGAAGGTAAATGTCTTCCGTTTTTTATAAGACTATCTACTGTATGTGTGTTTATATGTGTGTGCATGCATGTGTGTGGGGGTGTGCATGCATGTGTGTGTTGGGGGGGTGCATGTGTGTGGGGGTGTGCATGCATGCATGTGTGTGTGGGGGTGTGGTGTTTGGGGGTGTGCATGCATGTGTGTGGGTGTGTGGGGGGGGGGGGTGTGCATGTGTGTGGGTGTGCATGCATGTGTGTGTGTGCATGCATGTGTGTGGGTGTGTGGGGGGTGCATGCATGTGTGTGGGTGTGCATGCATGTGTGTGGGGGTGTGCATGCATGTGTGTGTGTGGGGGGGTGTGCATGCATGTGTGGGTGTGCATGCATGTGTGTGTCTGGGTGTGCATTCCTGTGTGTGTGTGGGGGGGGTGCATGCAGGTGTGTGGGTGTGCATGCATGTGTGTGTGGGTGTGCATTCATGTGTGTGTGTGTGTGGGGGGGGGTGTGCATGCATGCATGTGTGTGTGTGTGTGTGTGTGAGGGTGTGCATGCATGTGTGTGTGGGGGGGGGGGTGCATGTGTGTGGGGGTGTGCATGCATGCATGTGTGTGTGTGGGGGGGGGGGGTGTGCATGCATGTGTGGGTGTGCATGCATGTGTGTGTGTGGGTGTGCATTCATGTGTGTGTGTGTGTGGTGGGGGGGGGGTGTGTGTGCATGCATGTGTGTGTGTGTGTGGGGGGGGGTGCATGCATGTGTGTGGGTGGGTGGGTGTGCATGCATGTGTGTGTGTGGGTGTGCATTCATGTGTGTGTGTGTGTGTGGGGGGGGGGTGCATGCATGTGTGTGTGTGGGGGGGTGCATGCATGTGTGTGTGGGGGGAGGAGTGCATGCATGTGTGTGTGTGGGGGGGTGTACATGCATGTGTGTGGGGGGGGGGGGTGCATGCATGTGTGTGTGTGGGGGGGTGCATGCATGTGTGTGTGGGGGGAGGAGTGCATGCATGTGTGTGTGGGGGGTGTGCATGCATGTGTGTGGGGGTGTGTGCATGCATGTGTGTGTGGGGGTGTGCATGTATATGTGTGTGGGTGTGCATTCATGTGTGTGGGTGTGCGAGTGGGCGGTGGGGATTCACAGTCGTAGCATTTGGCACACTGGCAGCATTTGGCACACTGGCCACATTTGGCACACTGGCCGCATTTAATGGGCACATCGGCAGCATTTGATGGGCACAGTGGCGGCATTTGATGGGCACAGTGGCGCCATTTGATGGGCACACTGGCGGCATTTGATGGCACAGCGGCAGAGTTTGATGGGCACAGTGACAGCATTTGATGGGCACAGTGGAGACATTTGATGCTACAGTCGTGGCCTTTGATGGTACAGTGGCTGCAATTGATGGGCACAGTGGCGACATTTGATGCTACAGTGGTGGCGTTTGATGGTACAGTGGCTGCAATTGATGGGCACAGTGGCAACATTTGATGGTACAGTGGTGGCATTTGATGGTACAGTGGCTGCAATTGATGGGCACAGTGGCAGCATTTGATGGGCACAGAGGCGACATTTGATGGCACAGTGGGGGCGTTTGATGGTACAGTGGCTGCAATTGATGTTTTTATTTCTGAATTTTTCAGTTTGCTTGTGCCCCCCCCCTAAAAATTTTGAGCACCAGCTGTCACTGGTTTGTATGTGCATTTATATATGTATATATATATATATATATATATATATATATATATATATAGTGTGTGTGTGTGTGTGTGTGTGTGTGTGTGTTTTTATATAAAAATTAAGAAATCGGTTCCTTTATATGCAGCCACCCACTTGTGACTGGGCCCTGGTGTTCCAACATCGGGCTCGGAGTAAAGAGCTTTGTCCGGAGGTGGGGGGGGGGGGGGGGGGGGGGCGGGGGCCCTCCATGGTTTCTTGCATCGGGGCCCTGAGGGTTCTAGTTACGCCACTGGTTAAGTGTGAGCTAAATACTCTGACTAGATAGCATACAGTATCTAGTTCTGCAGTTTCACCTTTTTTCCATGGCAGTTAAATAACACAGCTTGGTCAGCACTCCACATCAGCCTGCTGTTAAAAAGCAGTGACTTCCGGATCCGGCGCCGCATGGAGTAGCTGAGTCTCCTCTCAGCTCCCGCATTCACGATCCTTAAATCGGCCTAGAAATACCTGCCCGACCCCCTCCTGCCGCCTGCAGCTCACTCGGGTATCCCCCGTCCCCCCTACAACACGATCGGCCCCTTAGAGCGCCTGCAAGGGCACCTGTACGGCCGCGACGATACACCCGGCCTGACCGCTAAATTGAGGCCCCGGTCTCGGCCTACACGGAACTCGCCATCCGATTCAGGGCCAGAAAACATTGGCTAAACCCCCCCCTGCCGCCTGCTGTCCCATCGGGTGTCCCCCCCACCCCCACCCGGACCTGTCTGCACTAAAGAACCGGCATTTGCCCGCGAACGGTCGCAACGCCCGAACCGGCCATAGCCGCTAATCGAGGCCCCGGCTTCGGCCTTCACGGACTGGTTCTTCTCATTTAGGGCCTTGGGAATTACCTACCGGACTTCCTCCTGCCGCCAGCCGCCTCACCAGGTGCCCCCCCAGCCTCACTAGTACCCTCCAGGGCCTTATTATTCGCACCTACCCGCAAACGGCCACACAGCCGCAAATTGAGGCCCTGGTCTCGGCCTTCACTTCCAGCCAGGCACTAAAAAAAAAAAGAACAAAAAAAAAAAAAAAAATAAGAAGACCCCCTCTCAGCACACTCTGGCCTCCTCCTTGGGGGAATCCCATTTCCATATGGACCGCTTTGTGGAGAAAACCGGCACACGTTCCCACGCAGCCGCACCGACTCACCCGACCCAGTCTCAAATCGAGGCCCCGGTCTCGGCCTCTCCGGACGACACGGCAGACGAACCAGCTATGGAGGTGAGCTCCCACACTCAATCTCCTTCCTCACTTCAGTCCACCCTCTCCCCGCATGCCGCTTCCTCATCATCTAACCTGGGGGACACCAATACCGACCGTATTGCCCAGGCTGTGGCTGCTCTCCTGTCCCCTATGATAACCGCCTCAGTGGAAAAGGCGGTGGATGCGGGGATGAGGCAAATAAAAGCGCAATTAGGGGAACATTCTACTAGAATCGATGAGGTTGAACACCGCCTTTCAAGTCTGGAGGAAGAAGTTTATCAGGCACAAACCACCGAACAAGCACAAGACAAGACGAATCAATATATACTCCAAAAACTGGACGATTTGGAAAACAGATCCAGGAGGAGCAATTTGAGATTTGTGGGGATACCAGAATCATTACAATCATCAGACCTCATGGAATTCTGTGCCAGACGCATCCCAGAGGCGATGGGCCTTCCTGGCCCATGCAAGGTTGAAAGGGCTCACCGCATGGGAACCTTTGCCCCTGACCGCAAATCTCCCCGCCCGATCATCGCGAAGTACCTCAATTACAATGACAAGTTCACTATACTGCAAAAGTTCAGGAACACCAGATCTCTCCAAATTGACGGTATCAAGGTCTTGATCTTTGCAGACTATTCTTTGGAGGTTTCAAAAAAGAGGAAGGCTTTCCAACAAGTCTGCACGGATTTGTACCAGCGACAGATAAAATTTACATTGGCATTCCCCGCGACTCTCCGCCTCAAAGCCCCCAATGGGGATCAACTGTCCTTCCAGGACTCATCAGAAGCGGAAGCCTTCCTGCGCTCACTGCGATCCGACGCATACACTGACCCCCTGCACAAAGCTTCTCCAAACAACCGCCTTCTGGACCAACGAAGCCCGAGGAAAGACTCCCCGAAACGCTTCAGGTCATCTGGACCTGTCCACCGGAACTCCCCACGCTAATATGACGTCTACTCGCCCGTCTTGCTTCCCTTATGATCTCAAACTATTGCTTGTTGCATAATACCTATGCTTACTTCGATAGTCAACTCAGGTATTTGGCTCACTTACACGTGACTGTTTTTTTTTTTTTTATATTTCTTATTGCTTATGTTATTGGTAATATCTAGCTTCTCCTCTGTTTTTTATTATTTCTGCTATACCTCCTATAGCCTCACTGTGTTTGCGCTCCTCCTGATCCCTTGCCTACGTGCGGCACGCCTCCGCGGTTTCATTTAGACACTGAGTTATCTAGGGCATGCACGCGTCACAGCATCTGGATCGTTAGGGAGAGCTGGCTTACACAGGGACTCTATGCGGAAAAAAGAGAAGTTCTTTCATTGTTTGATTATGTCTTTGTTAAAGGCTCCTGCCTTCCCCTTCCCCCCCCTCGTTTATCCCTTCTTTTCATCTACACCCTTCGTTCAGCAGACACTCAGGCAACACCTCTTTCCCACGACCAGTTCATCCTGGTGCTCACGGTCAATTCCATCCTTCTCCTCAGGTCTCCACATGCTATGTATAGTAAACCCTCTCACAACACACACTCAACCCTTCCCACATGAGAGTCACCTCCTGGAATGTTAAAGGGCTTCGGTCTCCCTTCAAGAGACTTAAAATACTTCGGCATCTGAAGAGACTAAAAACTGATATTGCCCTACTCCAGGAGACCCACCTAACTCCCCCTGACATCCAACGCATGAAAAAACTCTGGGTAGGCACTGTCCTGGGCTCAGGCGCACTAGATCGGAAAGCAGGGGTTATAATTTTGATTCACAAAAACCTCCCCTGCGAAGTGTTATCCGTAGATACCGACAGCCAGGGGCGTTTTATCTCTATACACATAAAGCTAGGAAATAGAGAACTGATGATATCCAACATATATGCCCCCAACAACCCCAGTAAGCAATTTCTATGTGAGATGTCCACCTGGTTGTTACGTGCCCCTCTCATACCACACATAGTTGGGGGAGACTTCAACACTACGATGCACCCAACAGAGGATAGATCTCACCCAAAACGATTACGACCACCACCTGCGTCTAATGACCATACGCACTTCGCACACACTATGGACTCCCTTTCCCTCCAAGATATTTGGCGACTCCACCACCCAACGGACAGAGAATATACCTTCTATTCCAACCCTCACAATATCTTTACTAGAATCGACTACCTCTTTTGTTCTGACAACCTTATCCCGATGGTCTCAGGGACTGACATCCATGACATCGCCATTTCCGACCATGCACCTATCTCGATGATAATAGACACTCCTGACTTACATCCCTCTCCTCGGCTTTGGCGTTTTCCCTCCTATCTCCAAAATAATGCGAATTTCCAACACTATATGGAGAGAGCTTGGTCGGAATACTCTGCAGCCAACTCTCCTCATGCGGAAAACCCGAACCTTTTCTGGGAGGCAGGTAAAGCCTTCCTCAGAGGCCGCGTCATCTCTTACGCTGCTTCTTTTAAGCGAAACACCCTGACAAACTATAGGAAAGCCAGTGCAGATTTACGCCTGGCACAGCGATCTCTCTACACTAGTGACTCCCCTGAAAACAGACAAAAATGGCAGGCAGCAAAAAGGTCCTTCGACTCCTGGGCAGATACCCTTGAACGAATACATAGGGCTCATTTAGAGGCAACCCTCCATAAATTTGGCAACAAAGCCGGCAAACTGCTAGCAAGACTCTGCAAAGGTCCTTTCCGCCCGACGCACATCACCTCCCTACGGGACTCTTCAGGCACCATTAAATCCTCACAACAGGATATCAACAAAGTTATGCTAGATTTCTATTCCGCGCTCTATGCCACAGACCCCATTGACATGAACGTAGCCAATTCCTTCCTAGACAGACTTTCCATCCCTACGGTCTCTTCCTCCCAACTTGAAGCCCTCAATGCACCTATCTCCTTGCCCGAAATATCAAACGCCATTCGGAATCTAGCTCCCTCTAAAGCCCCGGGCCCAGATGGGTTCACGGGGGAATTTTATAAGTCCTTACATTCTATTACTGAGCCTGTTCTCTTCGCAGTATATAATGGTATTTGGTCCGGCGGTCCATACCTGCCAACTGGGAACCAGGCTATCATTAAATTACTGTCCAAAAAAGGCAAAGACCCCCAAGAACCAGGTTCTTATCGACCCATTTCTCTCCTTAACTTAGACGTAAAGCTACTTTCAAAAATAATAGCTTCCAGATTTGCCACCATTGTCCCCTCTCTGATTCACCCAGCTCAATCTGGCTTTGTGAAAGGAAGAACGGCCACTATAAACATCAGAAAAGTTATGACAGCCCTGGAACATGCTAAAAACAACCCAGGGGGGGATCATGCCATCATCACCTTGGATGCGGAGAAAGCTTTTGACAATGTCAGCTTTGATTGGCTATCGTTGGTCCTATCGAAAATGGGCTTCACAGGCCCTTTCCAACACCTCGTACAAGCCATGTATGCTTCTCCCGCTGCCAGGTTGGTGGTGGCTGGCCTCCTCTCGGAAGAATTCCGTCTCTATAAAGGCACCAGACAAGGCTGCCCCCTTTCCCCTCTTCTTTTCAACATTGCGTTAGAACCCCTCTCTCGTTACCTCATCCAACAGGCCCCACTACACGGAATTAAAATTGGCTCCCAAGATCTCCGCACATCACTTTTCGCAGACGATATCCTTATTTTTTCAACAAACCCCTCCTCTGACATGTTCACTATTAAAACAATATTTGATGAATTTCGTCTCTGCTCGGGCCTTCGCATAAACTACAGCAAGAGCGAAATCCTTCCCATAGGTACTCTATCTGTCCCTTCCTGGGCTCGCCTCTCACCCTTCTCGGTGGCCAAATCCCACATAACATATCTAGGTATCAAGATAGGGAAATTACCCTCTTCTATCTACCACCTCAACTATCCCCCTTTGATAACAAAAATTACTCGGGAATTGGGTAACTGGATGGATCTACCTCTTTCGCTCCTGGGAAGATGTCACCTGGTAAAGATGGTCAGTTTTGCTCGATTATTATATCCTCTCCAAACAATCCCATTGCTTCTGAAACACAAAGATACTTCAATCCTAAACAAAGCCATCTCCAAATTTCTATGGCACAACAAACGACCACGTATAGCCTTTGCTAAGCTTTTTCTTCCCAGGCGCGAAGGAGGGATTAGTCTCCCGAATATTAGAGCCTATAACCTTTCTTGCCTTTTACGGATAGGTCTGGATTGGATATCACAACGCTCACACTACTCAAATTACTCCCTGGAATCTTCAATGACCCAACCTTTCTCTTTGGCTGCCCTACTCCACTGCAGGTGGAAATCTATACCCCCTCCCCTACAACACAATCTTCTTCTCAGAGACACGGCTATAGCTTGGAGGGAAGTAAGGAAATCGCTAAAACTATCGCCTTTTCTGTCCAGACACCTCCCGATTCAAGGAAACCCTGGCTTCCCACCGGGACTGGATTACAAACAATTCTCTGTATGGCGACAGAAAGGACTAACAAACTTTTCCGCCCTATGTAACATGGACACAGGTCGCCCCCTTCATTTCTCTGCCATCGCTGAAACCTTTTCCCTCCCTCAATCCCATGCGTTACATTACGCGCAATGCGTCAGTTTCCTGAGGGATTCCTGCAGAGAAGAACGCAAAAGATTTCGTACATCCTTCACGGATCTGCTACTACAAAGTGACTCTTATACAATCTCGGACATATACAAACCGTTCTTGTTGAAGTCTACTCCCTCAATTGCGTCATCGTCGGTAGCAAACTGGGGTAAAGACTTTCCAGACTCAGACTTAGTGGGTAAGATTATGCAAGGTTACAAAAAAACGCTTCAACTGATCCCCAATGAGCTTTGGAGAGAAACCCAACTGAAGATATTACACCGGGCTTACATACCCTTTCTCTCAGACAAGAAGGACTTAGATGCAGCCAGCTGCCCCATGTGCCGCCAACCTAAACCATCCCTCTCTCACCGATTTTGGTCATGCCCTTCTATCTCCACCTTCTGGACCCAGGTCATATCCTTTATTTTCGACATAACGCTGTTGAAACTGCCCAAGGACCCCCTTCTACTGATCTTCGGATACTGGGACGATCAACTGTTACCGTGGTCCCCTACCACCCACTCTCACCACAAAGACTGGGTCCTGATTGGTCTCTTATTAGCCAGAAGATTAATTCTGAAAAACTGGACCTCTTCTCACTGCCCACAAATCTCGCAACTTATAAAGGAGCTTGTGAATCTACTTCACAAAGACAAACTTAACACCGACTTCAAACAAGTAAAATCCAACGTACGTTTCTACTCCAAATGGTGGGCTTTCATGCATTCAACCCTATCAAGTGAGGAATTACATAATTTTGAAAATTTCTCTTTCTCCTACTATGGTCCCCACATTATCACTCCTGCAGGAGCTGACTCTTTTGCCGTCAACCCTTCACATGTGACTCCAGTTGATTCAGACGTCGTCCTCCCTACTCGCACTATCCCACCTCCGTCAAATTCAACCGACTCTACTATGCACGTGAGCGCACATCCCGTGTCTGACTCCTAGCCCAAGAGGCTTTCTTTCTTAAGTTTTCATTTCTCTATTTCCTATGAACTACGCAATGGTGTTGTTTGCCCCCCCCCCCCCCCCCCCCCAATCTACCCTCCTCCTCTCCTTTTGTTTGTTCCACCAGTAGCTCTCTAGGGTCTCTCAATTATGATCCATTCAGTTACTGCGACATGGTTCTTTTTTAGTGTTTTTGAAACACCTGTTACTTCTACTCTTGTTATTTATCTACACCCATGTTTGTAAGTGCCTTAACTACTGGCTTATGGTTATTACTTTGAGAAAATGTTGTATATCATATATTGTGATTCCATGTATTGCCTTTTCTTTCAATAAAATCTATTTGAAAAAAAAAAAAAAAAGCAGTAACCCCATGTCAGGGAAATGTCCATAGGACTGGCAATGTCACCAATACTCATCATGGCTTCACCAGACAAACCTCCAGGCACATTGGCGTACACAGATGTGTGGCATCGCTAACGGGCGTACGCAGAAGAGCAATGGTGCTAACAGGAACGTGCAGGCACAGGTTGTGGTAGATTCTGATAGCTTCTGATGCCCACTGCCTATATAAACCCACTGCTGAGATCCCAGAGTTGCTGGATTATCGTCAGCTCCCCTGTGTTCCCTGTGTTCCTGCATTCTGATCTTGGACTTCCTGTTGAACGACCCGGCTTCCTCTACTCGCTTATCCTGATCTCCTGGCTTGATCCCTGGATTATATTCTGACCTACTGCTGCCTGCTCCGCTGATTGATCCCAGCTTGGCTCACTGACTCTGCTTCTGCCTGTCTTACCATAAATGACCTTGGCTTGTTTCAGTGATCCTACCTGAATTCTGAATCTGCTTGAGGACTGATCTTATTGTGTATGACCCCTGGCCTGGCCTCTGATTATCCTACCGTATTTCCCAGCTACCTGCTATGTCTGGCTCCTTTCTAGCATGCCTTCCACACAGTGCATTCAGCTTGCTTCAGCTGCTCCACGGTGATCAAGTCATCAGGCCACAGCGAACGGCAAACCCTGTTTCTTTGGGCACTGCATTCCCTTTTTCACCTTCAGGGTTGTGCTGCACTCATTGTCTGTCTAAGCTCTCTAACAGCTGTTTTTCCCCCTTGGCCATAAGAGGGTCTCTGGGTGCTGCGGTAGCCAGACCGGGTGTGCAGGATGATACCTATTTTGCCTGGATTCAGCAAGATAAGACTGGTGTGGAGCAGAGTTGAAGCCTCGTGTGATCTCCATCTTAAGCGGCCTGCATGAGTTCCCTGTGTCTCTATCTCTGAGACAATGATTTTATGGTGAGTACCAAAATCCTATTATACTCCCTGCTTACCTATAATGGATTCCAAATTCAGTTTAATATATATCAGCTAATATTTGCAAACAATTTAGAAATTAAAATCACTCAAGGGCCCAATTTTCATAATGACTTCAATCTAATAAACACCGTCCCATTCTTGTCCTACTTGGTCTGAACATAAATTATGCTCTTTGGATTTCCTTTTTAACCTTATATTAATCAGAGAAAAAAACATGATTACATTTAAACTGGATCCTCAAGTGGATTAACATACATACATATGAATATGTATCTAAATATGTATCTAAAATATCTATCTAAACAATCAATCCAGTCTTTCATTTAAAATGAACCTATCAACTCCTCCCTGAGACCCCTGGAAGGCAACAGGCAAAAAACAGTGTTAGCATAAATGTAAACCTATTAAATCATTATTTAACCAGCTTGGTTCATGTATACACACATTTACATTGTATTATACATTGCAGTAGCATTGAGCCAGTTTGGCTCATATGCATACATCCTTTTATTATATCATATACTCCATGCTTACTCTGCTGTATAGCATTAACCCATTCCCATCCCACCTATAGTAATATGACACCGAAAGGTGGCTCTCCCGTTCCGGGCGGGCGTCATATGATGTCCTCGGCTTTCCGGCGGTATATGGGGCCGCGGCGTCACCTGGGAGCCAATACGCGTGCCCGGTGGCCGTGATCTCTGCTGGGCACCCGCAATTGCTCGTGACAGAGTAGGAACGTGGATCTGTGTGTGCAAACACACAGATCCACATCCTGTCAGTGGAGAGGAGACAGATTGTGTGTTCCTAGTATATAGGGACACTGATTGGTCTCCTCCCCTAGTCAGTCCCATCCCCCACAGTTAGAACACACCTAGGGAACACATTTAACCCCTTGATCGCCCCCCCCCTAGTGTTAACCCCTTCCCTGCCAGTGACATTTACACAGTAATCAGTGCAAATTTATAGCACTGATCGCTGTATGAATATCAGTGGTCCAAAAATAGTGTCAAAAGTGTCCGATCTATCCACCGAAATTTTGCAGTCCTGATAAAATTCGCAGATCAAAACCAATCATTATACGCTTATAGTGATTTTTTTTAATTAGGATATTTATTAGAACAAAAAGTTAAAAATATTGTGTTTTTTTTTTTTTTTAATTGTCGTTTTGTTTATAGCAAAGCTCTGTTTGTGGGGGGGAAATGATCAAAATTTTATTTGGGTACAGTGTTGCATAACCGCGCAATTGTCATTCAAAATCTTACAGACCCGAAAGCTGAAAATTGGCCTGGGCAGGAAGGGGGTGCTAAGGACCTGTATTGAATTGGTTAATTTATATATATATATATATATATATATATATAATATATATATATATATATATATATATATATACACACACACACACACACACACACACACACACACACACACACACACACAAAATCCCATGTCTGCTGACCTTTACTATGGCCGTTGTGGGTCACACACTTCACTCATCATTATATATATTCCCTTCACTTCTCTTTCATTGTCCCCTAGATTCTAAGTCTATACTCACACTGAACCAGTTTGGTTCATGTATACAGATATTTACATTGTATTATATACTGCTTTACATTTATGCTGCTATGGCAGTATTGTTATACATGCATTTATGTTTCAGTTGATATTCTCTATGGATACAGGGAGATCCTTAGGGGACACACAGTCACATACTAGCCATGCTTGCCCCCCGGTTACGCTCTGCTGGGTCTGGGTTTTTCTTGCCTCCTCAGCTCCCAAGCTGGATGCTTATTGCCTACCGCCTCTGGGTATTCAGCATCTGGTAGTCTGACCTAGCTGTTGATAAGTATGGGGCCTTGCGCCTCAGACCCCCTTGACCATTTGTTACAATACCATCATTGTGCAGATACCTATTTGATTTTTTATACTTTTTTACAGAGTAATAATATAATAATAGAAACGCATCTACCTCTAATTAAGTGAGCACAGTCTTTGCGAAACAAGTAGGGTCACTTTCTATGCCTGTGTATATTGCTATGCACATCTATACTGCTATACATGTAATGATACTGTTTTACACTGTATGTATTAGCTGACCGGCTTCGCAATTTTTGTTGTTCATGTATGTATGACAATTTTTAATAAACTTTGATACTGTATCTATGTGTCATGTGCATGGCTAATCACATACACCTCATTCAAAGACCCAGGGCAACTTTTTGTGTTTTGTTATTAAATCATTACAGCCGATTAAAATTATGATGATAAAATCTTCACATTAGCAATGCCATGCAGCTGTTGCTGAAGTACATACAGTACATGTAGAAGGAATTGGCTAGAAGAAGGCTGGAGGTGATCAGCAGCATTAAGAGGCAAAAGAGGAGACACTTTTTTGATATACAGTGTTACATGTAGTTTTAAAAACACTTAAAAGTCAGCACACAATCTACAACCATTGATCAGAGGCACCAAAATGCATTGCCATGTTTAATGGTCCCATGGTTAAGCTGGGAAGTGAAATTTTAAGATTCTAGATGTGCCGGCACTTCTTCTGACTCTGCACTGAGCTTTACTTGTTTATAGTTTTTTAATTGATAGATTTGCATTTTGCAAGATATTGCATAATACATGGATCTCATGTGGATTATGGAGGGATATAATTTATGAACTAATAATTATAAAAGAAAAGTTCAGTTCTTGCAGGATATCTTGCAGTAACTAACTAACAAAGTCTGTCAGGAATGCATCAAAGAAGAAATATTCCAGCCTCGCAAAAACAAAAAGATGCAGATGTATATAAAACAAATCAGTTTATGTAAACAATAATGAATAAATTGCATGCAATGAATAATTACAAAAAATAATGTGTCAGATTTTTTTAAAATTGAAATTTGTTAATAAAACTTAAATTAGCCACTTACGGACCACTGCACGCCGACATACGTCCTAATTTTGAAGAGGGATAGCTTTGTTATGGCAGCAGCTAGCTGCCATAACCCTGGTATCCTCTTTTTTGGCAGGCGGTGTGGTTTCCGATAATAGTGGTCTCTGCAGCAGATTAGCCGCGTGATCACTTTTATCGGTGGCGGGAGAGGGGCCCCCCCTCCCGCCACACTCCGGTGCCCTCCTCCACTTACCAGAGCTGTCGTGGTGGCGGAGGCGATAGGATCCTTGTCCTTGCTGGGTATGGAGACGAGTGAAGGGAAGATGGCCCCCACCCGTCTCCATACCATTGCAGGGCGGAAGCGAGGTCAAAACGTCAGTTCCACCCATAGCTCTTAAAGGGCCATTTAAAAAAAAAAAAAAATAATTCAAATGACATTTTTTATTGCATTTTAGTGTAAATATGAGATCTGAGGTCTTTTGGACCCCAGATCTCATATTTAAGAGGTCCTGTCATACTTTTTTCTATTATGGGATGATTACATTCCTTGTAATAGGAATAAACGTGACACCATTTTTTTTGTAAAAAGAACAGTGTAAAAATAAAAAATAAAAGGTAAAATAAGTAATAAAAAAATAATAATTTTAAACGCGCCCCTTCCCGCCGAGCAGAAGCAAACGCATATGAGTAGCGCCCGCATATGAAAATGGTGTTCAAACCACACATGTGAGGTATCCCCGTGATCGGTAGAGCAAGAGCCCTAGACCTCCTCTGTTTCTCAAAACATGCAACCTGTATAATTTTTTTAACTTAAGGGTAAAAGTTTGTCGTCATTCCACGAGCGGGCGCAATTTTGAGTGTTTGGCAATGTAATGGCGCATTTTAAAAATCTGCCGGGCAGCCAATCAACATTCGTTTAACTCGTGTGCCCTTAGAAGCCATCACAGCCATGCCTACTAATGGCATGGCTGTGATTGGCCAGTGCAGCATGTGACCCAGCCTCTATATAAGCTAGAGGCACATAGCACAGCATGTCACCCTGCTTTAGATAGTGTAGGGAAAGGTTGCTGCTTCTGCTTTGAGGGATAGAATTAGATAGGAGTCCTGATTCAGAAATCTAATTACTCAGCAATCTACCTTGATTTTGTTGTGTGGGTGCAGTGCACAATCTTTTTACCCTACCCTGAGCCCAGTGCCAGAGAAAAGATAACTTTTATCCATCTGTTAGTTAGGTTGGCGTCGGTGGGCATTTTATGCAAGCTCAGTGCGCCAGCACTGCATATGTTACTGTGAGATACACCCTTTAGATACTGTTGCTCTATTCTACTATTCTAAAAACACCCATTTAGGGCAAAAAAATATTTGCAGTGTTTCCTGCATATCTGTATGTGTGAGATACACACTTTAGATACTGCTCTTCTAGTCTGCTATTCAAAAAAATAATAATTTAGGGCAAAAACATTTTTAGGGTGCGTTTTCTGCATATCTGTACGTGTGAGATACACCCTTTAGATACTGTTGCTCTATTTTGCTATTCTAAAAACACGCATTTAGGGCAAAAAATATTATTTTGCAGTGTTTTCTGCATATCTGTACATGTGAGATACACACTTTAGATACTGTTGCTCTATTCTGGTATCCAAACAAAAAACATTTAGGGGAAAAATCTTAAATCGCGGGCCTAGTCTGTATCTGTACATGTGAGGTACACCCTTTAGATATTGAAATTGAGTGCACCAATGCCAAACCACTTATGTTTCAATATGAGTACATGGGAGGACCATCGCAGCACGTCTCGGATGATGAAGAAACACAGGTGCCAACTGCTGCTGCTTTCGCAATTGTGCAGACCGAGAAGGAGGGCAGGGGTGAAGACTGGGTGGAAGATGATGTGGAGGACGATGAGGACCATGAGGACGATGAGGTCCTCGACCCCACATGGAATCAACGTCATGTAGGTGACCTGTGTAGTTCGGAGGAAGAGGCGGTGGTCGCACAGAGCCACCAGCACAGCAGAAGAGGAAGCAGGGTGCAAAAGATTATTATTACAGAATAGTGCCATTCGCAGCAATTTGCAGCCATCTAGCCTTTTCCATTACTTTTTTAGAGACATTTTAGTCCTCAAAAGTTCAGGTCCCCATTGACTTCAAGGGAGTTTGGGTTCAGGTACTTCCTGTCTTCTCTGTACTAGTGTGGAAGTAGCTGCAGTAATCTACCGACACTGGAAAGTGCTTCTTGTGTTTGGTGAATATTCTACTATAGTGAATGTGAGACTTCCCTGCAGCCCTCAGCAAATTACATATTGATCATTATAGGTAACCAAACTGGAACAAAGTAAATTCTAACAATAGTGTATTCCTACGCTTCAGCTTAAATTTAATATTCACACAATTTATAATGTAAAGGTTATAATTTATTTTAGTAAATTAGCCTCATTGAGTGAATATTCACTTAAATTATCCAGTCATGTGACAAGTTAATTCTTTCTACTTTATTTCTTCTGCACGTGATAAAAAATACAATAAAGTAATACTATATTTGACTTTTTTTTAAATTTTATAAGTATACATACATAAAAAATTGTTTTACAAATAAATAATTAATACATTGTAACATATTCCCAAATTTCTATAAGTTGGACAAAGGTACAGCACAACAGACAAATCTTGCTTCGAGATAAATTAAAATATATAAACTGCGCCCTTAAGAGGAACAAATTAAAAATTAGCTGCTGCCTTAAATGTGTAACAAAAATATCATGTATTCCAAGGAAAAGGAGGAAGCTCAAGTAATTATAAACCATATCATGAATAGAAAAATCATAATAGATAAAAAAAATATATATTTTCATATATACGACAAGTAGCATATATAATTAGTGTCAATCCTAATAAAAATCCTTTAATCTTGCTTCACAGCTACTCATGTCCAAAAATCCATCTGTGCATTCTAACTCACCACCTAATAAAAGCAGCTCACTGTTATGATATGACCCCTATTTCTAGAAAGGTCAAAAATCACTTGAAATTGCCAGCAATGTGACTCTGGGTGTCATAATCTTCGTCTCAAATGGTAAGTAGTAACTCATCTGCAACAAATTCATCCAGAAATCATTTGTCGCAATATTCTCAAAGAGTAAAAAAGCTAATTTTTCATAGTGAAGAACTGCTATACATAGTTGATTTAAAAGATAAAAAACATAAACTCACATAAAAAGAATGCTCACACCACTATCATATGTGAATGGAAAACAATTAAACAAAAATAAAAAAAACAGGGAGGTTTAGACAGGGGCTTCAACATGAGAACAGTTGGCGGTATGAGTAAATCTATACATACATCTATACATATGCAGGTGGATGAAAGCTGAAGATGCTGTATATGTAAGAGCTGGATATAGGGGAGCATATGATGGAAACAGGTATTCTCTTATAGGTAATGCTGCCGTCAACGATTATTGTGAGACCTAATGTGTGGAATACACAGTGGGGAGTAACGTAACAGGACATCAGCGTCCTATGAAAGGATCTCACCCGGCATGCAGCTTGCTTCCGCAGTCCATCCATTGGCTTGAAGTTCCGTGAGGCTCCCTGAATTTCTAATTAGCCAGTCTCTGGGTAAGTGAAGTGGTTGAACCAATCATCCACAGGCAGGTTGCTTGAAACTCTCCCCGATTAGGACTGTATGTTGGTTCTCTGTGATACCTAGCCAACACTGTGTAATTAGGGGTGAGGCGGAAAGATGGAGCAGCTTGTGTGTGGCCGACAGACCAAGCTACATGACACCGTTTGGTCTATGTATTTTGCTCAGTCACGTAAACTTCATCGGGGCAATGCCCACTGCATTCGACTGTCCACTACTCATTAGAGGGTTTATAACAAAAGTACTCACCCCTTTCCAAATTTTATCCTTAAAGGGCCACTGCATTACAGAAATGGTGTCAAAATTGAATAATACATTGATAAAACATTGTGATTAAATATCAAATCTGTGATAGTAATACTAGATTTCAATAAAATACATTCCAGCTTACTGGGTAATTCATCCAAGGCATCCAGACCAAGCAGTCATATTTCCTATTGGGCTAAATTCAAAGATTCAAGGTAGGAGATTAGTGGGAAAATGAATAATTGCATACCGATCATATGGAGATAATGTGCAAGTACTTTCCCGTATATGGCAAAGAGTCTATTGGAATCTAGTATTACTATCACAGATTTGATTTTTAATCACACTGTTTTATCAATGTAATTTTCTGCCTAAGCCAAAATTATGTTATACATCACAGTAGTCTACATGGGCATTTTTTAGGAAAAGAGGGGGGGACGAGAGCGGCCCCCCCCTCTCGCCTGAACCGTACCAGGCCACATGCCCTCAACATTGGGAGGATGCTTTGGGGGTCTAAGACCCCTAAAGCACCTTGTCCCCATGTTGATGGGCCTCTTCCCCACAACCCTGGCCGGTGGTTGTGGGGGTCTGCGGGCGGGGGGCTTATCGGAATCTGGAAGCCCCCTTTAACAAGGGGACCCCCAGATCCCGGCCCCCCCCTGTGTGAAATGGTAAGGGGGTACAAAAGTACCCCTACCATTTCACCAAAAAAGTGGCAAAAATGGTAAAAATGACAGGAGACAGTCTTTGACAAGTCCTTTATTAAAATCTTCTTTCTTCTTTCTTCATCCTTCGGATTCTTCATCTTCTCCTTCCTTCATCTTCTTCATCTTCTTCTTCCATTTTCTTCTTCCTCCGATCCGCTTCTTCTTGCGCTGGTCTTCTCGTCCGGCATCTTCTTCCGTCGGCGTCGGCGTCGGTGTCGGTGTCTTCTTGGGCCGCTCCGCGCAATGGGAGGCTCCCGCTGTGTGAGGCTCCGCTCCATCTGACAGGTCTTTTAAAACGGAGGGCACCTGGTGACCCCGCCCCCCTCTGACGTCATGGGGAAAGCCATCATGGAATTCCCCATGACGTCCCTGTGCGTCAGAGGGGGCGGGGTCACCAGGTGCCCTCCATTATAAAAGACCTGTCAGACGGAGCGGAGCCTCACACAGCGGGAGCCTCCCATTGCGCGGAGCGGCCCAAGAAGAGACAGAGACACCGACGCCGACGCCGACGGAAGAAGATGCCGGACGAGAAGGACGAGAAGACCAGCGCAAGAAGAAGCGGATCGGAGGAAGAAGAAAATGGAAGAAGAAGATGGAAGAAGATGAAGGAAGGAGAAGATGAAGAATCCGAAGGATGAAGAAAGAAGAAAGAAGATTTTAATAAAGGAATTGTCAAAGACTGTCTCCTGTCATTTTTACCATTTTTGCCACTTTTTTGGTGAAATGGTAGGGGTACCCCCTTACCATTTCACACAGGGGGGGGCCGGGATCTGGGGGTCCCCTTGTTAAAGGGGGCTTCCAGATTCCGATAAGCCCCCCGCCCGCAGACCCCCACAACCACCGGCCAGGGTTGTGGGGAAGAGGCCCTTGTCCTAATCAACATGGGGACAAGGTGCTTTAGGGGTCTTAGACCCCCAAAGCATCCTCCCAATGTTGAGGGCATGTGGCCTGGTACGGTTCAGGCGAGAGGGGGGGCCGCTCTCGTCCCCCCCTCTTTTCCTGCGGCCTGCCAGGTTGCGTGCTCGGATAAGGGTCTGGTATGGATTTTGAGGGGGACCCCACGCCATTTTTTTTGGCTAGGGTTCCCCTTAAAATCCATACCAGACCTCAAGGGTCTGGTATGGATTTTGAGGGGGACCCTACGCCATTTTTTTTTTTTTTTTTGGCTGGGATCCCCCTTAATATCCATCCCAGACCTGAAGGGCCTGGTTATTGAATTTGGGGGGGGACCCCTACGCTTTTTGTTTTGTTTTTTTATTAATGAATGACAGCTCTCTGTGTTACAGGAGCCATCAATTCATTAGCCGCGAGTGATTTAAATAGCTTTCTTCCTGCAAAAATGACACTTTTTTGCAGGGAAAGTTCTAAGCACAGGAAACCTGCCCCCTTCACAGTTTACCATTAGACACCCCCCAGATGTGATACTGCAATGCTGTTCTAACAGCATGCACACACATATCCCCAGAAATAGAGCACATATTGTTGTCAGCAGTCAGCAGCACACTGACACGCTGACACTGTGAGTGAAACATAATATGCAAGGCCGCCGCCGCGGCGGCCTCTTATACTGTGGGGCGTGTATTAAAGCCCCTGAGCTATAATTGGCTACAGGCATCCTGCCTGTAGCCAATTATGGCTCTCCTCGCTGCCGGCGCTGTGATTGGCCAAGCATGGGTTCGAATCGAACACCGGGCTCATCCTTAATCTGGAGGAGGGGAGGAAAGGTTTGCTCAGCTAAGCACAAACACCTGCCTGCATGTTTGTGCTAAGGGCAGATGGATTCCAGGAAGTAAATGCTACATTAATCATTTGCCCTTACTCAAGATGGCCACAGTTGGAAATGTTAGAGGGGGCGTTTTTCAAAGTGATTTCTCAACAAAATATAGCATGGAGATGTGGGTTGATAGTTGAGTTTGCTGTGATTATGAAATATGAATTAAATACAGTTTTCAGTTTTTGGTGCTTTTATACAGTAAAGCCGCATACACACGAGCGTATTTTCCATTCGAAAAATCTTGGATGTTTTTTTTCCGACGGAATTCTGCTCAAGCTTGGCTTGCATACACACAGTCACACAAAAGTTCACTGAACTTTCGACCGCCGAGAACGCGGTGATGTGCAACACTACGACGAGCCGAGGAAATGAAGTTCAATGCTTCCGAGCATGTGTCAAATTGTTTCCGAGCATGCGTAGGAATTTTGCACGTCGGAATTGCTACAGATGATCAGAATTTCCGATCTGAACTTTTTCCGACTGAAAAATTGAGAACCTGCTCTCAATCTTTTGCTGGCGGAAATTCGGCCAGCAAAAGTCGCATTTTCCGACCAAAAGCTATCATTGGTCTTTTGCTGGCCGAATTTCCGATCGTGTGTATGCGGCATTAAGCTCCTTTTTAAAATCCCTATCTCACATGCACACACATACTAGGGCCATTTCAGTGAGGAGCCAATTAGCCTAACATTATGTCTTTGGAGGGTGGGAGGAAACCAATGCAAGCATAGAAAGAACATGCATGCTTCATACAAAAAATAAACCTGACGAAGATATGAACTGAAATGCTAACCACTAAGCTGTGAACAGAACTTTTATCCACAGACAATGCACAGGAAGAAGAATTAAGAGCAGATTTTACCATTTTCATGTACTGTATGTTTGCATGAAACATTGTTTTTATTTGTTTTTCCTTTTAACTACTTCCAGCCCAGAAACCAGAAACCATCAAAACCAGAAAATTACTCATAACACCCAAATATTATATATATTTGCATTTTTTTATGTCACATGGTATGTGCAAAAAATCACAATATATAACACAATCTTTTGTAAAATATAAAAGATGTTGTTACGCTGAGTAAATAGATACCAAACATATCACACTTTAAAATTGCCCATACTACCAAACTATGGTACTTAAAAATAGGCAACTCTTACATTTTTTTTACAGGTTACCAGTTTAGAGTTACAGAGGAGATCTAGTGCTAAATGGATACTCTCACTATAATGATTGCAGCTATAACTCACATGTGTGGTTTGAACACCATTTACATGTGTGAGTGCGACCTACTTATGCGTTTGCTTCTACATGCAAGCACGAGGGGACAGTGGGGCTTTAAATGTGTATTTTTGTATACTTTCCCTTTCATTTTGTATTTTTTGATCACTTTTATTCCTATGACAAGGAATGTAAACATCCCTTGTCATAAGAATAAAGCATGAATAGTCCTCTCTATGGAGAGATTGAGGGTCTTTAAGACCCCACATCTCTCCTCTATGCTGGAAAGCATGAGATAAAAAAAGAAATGATCTCAGGCTTTCCAGCAAAAAAATGGCAGTGTTTACATTGGCCAGAGTCAGGAGTGATGTTATGACATCGCTTCTGGTGTCCCATGGTCTTAGAGATGGGGATTAGATGGTTCCTGGCCAGCTCTATGGTAAACCAGTGGTGCCGCAAGATGGGATCTCGAGGGGAGGGGGGGTGACCCTCCTGCAGCCTGTAAAAGCAATCCAGCAAATAAACAACCACTAGGATGGCTTTTACTACAGAGGGAATCTTCAGCTGAAAAAAAAAATATCTGGATGATGTCTGTAGCTGCAAGCATCATCCATATATCTTCACTCAAAGTCAGGATGTCATATGACATCCACCTAGGGGGAAGTGGTTAATGTCTGCACCTTTCCATTCATTTTGGTAAGATATTCTGTACATGTCTGAAATAAATAACAACTTTTTCTTTCCACTCATTAACATCTTTTCCCCAATTAAGACAGATGCCATACGATGTTGTTGTCAAACTTTACTGTTTGATCTGAATTTTATTACTAATACCAGTTTACATGATGCATTTTACAAAACAATAGAAAATACATAACACTGCATGGAAAGTGTTTATCAGGATCAGCTAATGATTTCATTAAATGGAAGTTTCCATAGCAAAATATAAAGAACATTTAAAAACCACAGTTTTTCTTTTAAAGGAGCAATTAGCCGTATGTTGCTGATTGCTAGCTTGAATTAAAATGTAGAGAATAGAAAATGTTTAAAACCAACATTTTTGAAAACCTGCAGATCTTAATCAGATGGAAACCAGGAGACAAAGATATTTTTTATTCAACTGTCTTGCTGTGCTCTTATACAATCTTTAATAATGAGCATCATTAGAAATCCCAGTAAAGTTTATCATCACATTTCTGTCTTGCTATATCCAAGTAATGTCACTGCTTATGAGACAAAATAATCTTAATTTTTCCTCCTATTTTTTACTACTGTGGCACCTTCCAAGAATCATTTAGTTTAGTGAGCCCACCCATGCTGTCTACTGATAAAGTATCACAGCTGTCCTACAGAA
The DNA here is from genome assembly GCA_028564925.1 of Lithobates sylvaticus. NCBI lineage: Eukaryota > Metazoa > Chordata > Amphibia > Anura > Ranidae > Lithobates > Lithobates sylvaticus. The sequence goes on along the minus strand of CM053029.1, from coordinate 411,396,953 downwards.
CGTACCCATATTTGTATGGCAATGGATTAACTGACTTCCATTGTCAGGCTTTGCTTGATGGTAATTTTTTTGCACAAGTTTGAGAGGAGAGAGCGTTGGGGCACAGGATACCCCAAGATAGAAATAGTCACAAACTCCAGACTCTACTCACAATCCATACATATGCCTTTTGTATTCTTTCAGGCTGCAGAGGAGTGTTCAAATGCAGCATATACACTCCCTGAATGAGCTATCAGGCTTCCTGCAATTTCCAAGCTTGTACCCAGATATTCCAGACACGCTTTAGTAGATGAAGCATCTCCTTTGGTGCTCCCAACCAGACTTCAGACCCACTCCTCCTGGATCTCCCCTTCAGTAAGGCACTGCAGGTTCTTTAGGCCCCAAATACAGGCCTTTCTTCTGACAACACATGTGCCCTTGCCAGACAGCAGGCCTTGGAGGTCAGAGAACTCCAGAAGCATATGTCCTCCCAATAAAAAAGCTTGGGATTAAAAGGAGGGCACACAAGGTCACATCAAGCATTTATATCCTCCCCCAGCCTGTACCACTTGCAATAAACATCCTAGTGGTTGGCCAGAGAGACATACATATTCATAACCCAGCATTATTGTATCTTCTTGCACTATTACCATGAATAATCCCTGGCAGCAGGTAGAAGAAAACAATAACAAAAGGGAAGACCAAATGAACACAGAACTATCATTTTTGTTTAGGCTGATTACAGCCATCAATACTAAATTTATAGAGTCCCTCCTGCTGAGGGAAGGGTGGCTACACTCGAAGATTGCACAAAAAAATATTATCTTGCACCTGAGAGCAGATATTATAGCAATATTTGGATATGGAAGGGGTTAGGAGGGAAAGGATACAGCAGTAGTTACAATTCCACTTGAAACCATACACAAAAAAGAATGGTAGTGACCTTCTCATTGACAAACAAACTTTACCTTTGAAAAAATACAAATATATAAAAAGAGCAAAACTGAATTCAAGAGCCAAAACCATATTTCTATAAGAATGATAGCACTCCAAGACACATGACTGAAGTCCAAAGCAAGATAGGATGAGGTACTGGACACAGATCTTTAACCTATAATAAGGAATCATCACTAAAGCCCAATGGCTTGAATTTGCCAGCTCTCCACTCTAATGGGAACAATATTCATATTAGCTGTGCCTTTTAACTTCACTAATCCAAACAGGACCAGAATAAATGGCTCATACATCTTCACAGCAAGTAAACACAAATCTGTAACTCTGAGTGTTTCCAAACACATAGACACCCCACAGATTTGTCTGAACATTACATGCCCATTTAACACCAAATGTACACAGTTGGGCAATTCAAACTGAACTGGAACAAAGATTACAATTTATACAGGAAACAATGGTCAATATTATTATATTCCATATCCAGAATTAAATAGAACCCTTTACAATAATATGACAAAAATAAATCAAAAGAAATGTAAGCTCATTCACTATTGGGGAGAGTATTGAACTAATATAAAAAAAACTTTAATAACCATGCAATTCAACCAATTGTCTAAAAGTAAATTCAATGATATTTAAACCTATATGCGTAAAAGTGTCATAAACATGATCTTAATAATAACAAATGATGAAGTTACGTGATCAGATGATGCAACATCATGAGCTGCAAGTGTATGGTCAGCCATTTTGTTGGAAGTTTCCCCATTGTAATGCTTGCTAACTGCTGTGTACCAGAATATGTGCATATTTTAAGTTAAGCATATGGAATTTCAAATAGAAAAAAGTGAACAGAGAGCACATTATATCCTTCTTTTGTTTAAATGGATTGCAGAGTATGGAGACGGATTGAGGAACATCTGGGTGCTGGAGTGAAGAGTATTAGCCGTAGCTTATGTAACCCCCACTTAAATGGGAAAGCGCATGTGACATAATATTTATAAGGTCAGAATATAAGGTGAGAGCATAAGTGTTTTGGTGAAGGGATACGCACAAGGGGTGAAATAAATGCCCTAGAGAGTTATTGTCACAGTGGAAGTGCTGCAGAATTATTTACATTATCGTGAAGAGTTTCTGGCACTTTTGTGAAATGATATTATCATGCCCATTCAAGCTATGAAATTATGTTTAATGTGAATATACAGACATATTGGACTATTGTTTATCGATCTTTATTTATAAAATATTATCTTTCTCACAGGATATATTTTATAATAATTATATAATAAAGTGCCACTGATTTAAAATATTTATTTATACTTTACAGTACTAATTGCTCACAGCTCTTAATATGTGGAAATCTTGGTTACCTCTGTTCACAGAAGGTGACATGGCATGATCATGGTTCCCTTCCTAAGCAGGATGGGAAATTGAAGCAATGAAGAGAATAAATAGTTATACTAGAATTTTAGTTGAGATTATTAACCTAACCTGGCTACCACTGATATAGACATATCAAATGAAGAAATGGCTCATCTTATAAATTAAGTATTACAGCACATACTGTATGTCAAACACAGAGCCGCAGTCTGAATCCAGCCCACCAGGCCTTGTCATGTGGCCCTCGTAGCCAGTTTTGCAGCCGGAAGGTGGATGATTTTTATTTCTATTTCTTCTTTTTTATTCACCACCTCCGGCTCTCACCCTCCATCCCCACTCCCTACCTTCTGTGTTTACAAGGGACAGCTTTGCTCTCAGCAGATCCTGGATGCAACACTCATAATGGAGAAAGAGCTCCAGAGAAAGAGAGAGTGATCTCCCTGCAAAGCGAGGCAGAGCTACCTACACAGAGAGGAACTAGAGCTTTGGGGGGGGGGGGGTTGGGGTTACACACCCTGCACTCTGTACACGGCACAACCCTGAACTCTGCACTCTGTATGTAGCACAACCCTAAGCCCTGCATTCTATACATGGAGCATGCTGATCTCTGCACTTCATACACAGCGCACTCCTGAACTCTGCACACTTTAGGTAATACACTCCCATAAGGCTAGAGACATAGGTAAAGATAGATGGATGGAGACACTTCCAGCTCTGGCACCAAATGGAGAAGCAGTAACTCTTCTCAGCTCCCTGTCAACCCAGCTCATACTGCTGTATAAAACCAAGTAAGTGTCAGGGACATGTACAACCAGCTGCCCGCAGGACACCAGTGCTCCATGGACTGCTTCTTTGCTAGGACCCACACCCACGCACACTCCCACACCAGCGTGGGGACATAGAAGCTGACATGTGCCCCAAGATGGCTGTGGCACTACATACAGGGGATGACAATGAACGCTCTCCCTCTCCAGCATTTTTAGACACAGGAGATAATTCCTCACATGCCAAGATCGCACATTCTGATGTGACACTCACCACTAAAATCACTGAAGCAGTAGATAAGGTGTTCTCCATTGGTATAGAGCAGCTGCCCAGGGATGTAAAAGAGTAATCTCACAGAATCACACAGGCAGAGCAGAGGATCTCCTTATTAGAGAATGAACTGCACCGAGCAAACACTGACTCACAATACACCAAGGTGCAGGAAATGTGGAAAATCTGGAAATTGGATTCAGGCAAAATAATGTCAGAATAGTTGGTCTACCTGAATCCTATAGGGTTAATTCCTTCGTGGAAATATACAGTAAACACTGAAGCTTTGGGGCTTGATGCACCTTATGTGGTAGAAAGGGTGCAGCACGTAGGGCCACAATCTGATGACAGATGATCACCCATACCTGTGATAGTGCGGTTTCTTAACTATGCTGATAAACAGGCTATTTTACAAAAAGGTACAGTAAAACCTGAACACTTCAGCTAGACAGCCTCAGATTGATGCTCTTTGTAGATTACTCTGCGGAAGTCATACACCAATACAAGTAATTTCCTACTATTTGCACTGCCTTGTAACAGCAGCATATTAAATTAACCCTTGAGTATCCAGCAGTATTAAACCTCAATTCAACCTCACTTTTCTGTTTCAAAAGTTTTTATTGTTTTTTAGAAAACAAGTAAGGTAAAAAAACAAAGAGATCATAAAATGAAGCAGCAAGCAATCCTCGTCTTCTCCAAGCATGTAACGGGGAAACATACAAATACAAGGATAGGTAAAAACTGATGAGGACCCCAGCACCTTGATAAGAACTGCCATGGGGACCGCTAACATGGGTAAACTGGAGTTTAAGGAAGACATCAACTTTTTATATAATACTACTAGAGCGTTCTAGTAATATAAATGCAGGAGGTACACCATCCAGTTAACCCTTCAATGAAGCAGATCTACATACGAAAGATCATGGACTTGGGAGCCTAGCATTGCTATAACTTAATACTGATGAAATAGTTTTAATGGCAATAATGCCCCTTACTCAAATTGTGCGATAATTAAGGCACTTGCTACCATTGTAACTATCCCATATGAGGGATCAAATTTCCCGAAATATGCCCAGAATAGGCTGGGTTACAAAGAAGGGGCTACATACATGCAATGCCAAGTTTGGTTAAGAACAATGAAGGGAAAAGAAAAGAAGGAAACGGGATAGGAAGAAGAAAAGAGAAAAGTCCATCCGGGAGCCTCCCGCCAGTTGACTTAAGAAATATCTCTATGCATTAGGGACCTGCAAGTAGGTAAGCCAAGGGGACCATGTTTTAACAAATAGGGGTTGTTTGTCGCGTAGTACACTCACTATTATTTTATTCGACATGATCCGCGTAAGCTTGAGTTTCATTATTGTCATATCTATAACAGGGCTTTTCCATGCTGTGGCAATGGCAATTTTTGCTGCAAGGAACATAAAATTAATCAGTGTCTGGGTATGTCGGGTACATTATCCACTGGTTTATTCAATAGAGCAACCCTAACATCTTTAATGATATTAACCTTTGTGACCGAAAATATAAATGAATAAACCTTCATCCAAAAGTGGTCAATCTTGGGGCATGTCCACCATATGTGTAGTGTTGTGCTCGTCTGGCCACAACCCCTGAAGCAAGAGGGTGAAGCTCCAGGATACATTTTAGACAGATGCTCCGGCACTAGGTACCATCTAGCATGTACTTTGTATCCTGCCTCAATCAGAGCAGCATTGAGGATACCTTTGTGGATTCTTGAACTCCATTTGCGCCAGTCTTCTGCCCCAGGTCCCTCTCCCATGCCACCTGGTAAGACAATTTAGTCAGGGGGCTGGTGAACAGTCTGTAAAGCATTGAGACACCCCTCTGGAGAGCCGCATCCTGCACACACCTGTTTTCAAACATGGTGCCTACTGTTACATCAGCGGCACCTTTTTGTAATGAATTAGGAAAGGGCAAAATTTGTTGTAAGTGGAAGTTCCCCATGGGAGGCATCTCCAAGCCATCCACAAAATGTGAAGAGGGTCCAAAAAGTCGCCTATACGGTATAGTCCCTTGTTCACCCACCATCCAAATCATTCGGGATGTATACCGAGGGTGGAACAGGGGATAGCCGAACAGAGGGGCCACTGGGGTGTGTGCAGAGCATAGGGGTCATCTTCTGCAACTTGTGTCCCATATGTGTAATGAGTGGGATAGTGTGGGGCACAAAATAACCTTACGGTGTCTTGGGGGATAAGGCCCATTGCCAGTGGTGAGCAAGCCTGAGCCTCCAATGGAACCCAGTCAAGGCGATAGTGCCGACTGTGAGGTTGGTATAATTGGGCTTGCTGTGCAGCTATGTAGTATTTCCGGAATTCATGCACCCCCAGACCACCCAGTTCCTTAGGAGCGTACATTGTAGCCCTAGCTATCCTAGGTCCTTTGGTGCCCCAAATATAGTGGAAGATTTCAGATTGGAAACATAGCATAGTGTTTGCAGGAACTTGAATGGGTATTGTTCGAAAGCAGTACAACAATCTAGGTAAGACTGTCATCTTTACAGATGCAATGCTGCCCATCCAGGATAGATTCATATCAGACCATGTCTTCACGTCCTCTAGCAATTTGGCAAACAGGGGTGGGTAGTTGGCTTTGTATAGTAAGGCTATATATTGGAGGTCAGTCGGATTCCCAAATAAGAGACATCGGTTGCCAATGAAAAGGATATTGAGACTGGATGCTATGAAGCGTTGAAGTAATTAGATTGACGTTTAGCGCCTCCAGTTTGTCATGCTTAACTATCAGGCCAGAAAGTTTGCCATATCGATTCAATAAGGACATTAATTTAGGTAGCGTGGTATGGGGGGAGGTGATGAACAGCAATAGGTCATCTGCGAATAAAGCACATTTGTGGCTCCTCCCCCCACTCTCTATCCCCATAATGTCTGGATTAAGATGTAACGCTATCACTAGAGTTTTTATGGTCACTAACAATAAAAGTGGGGACAGTGGGCATCCCTGTTGGGTGCCCAACGAGATGGAGATCAACTCCGACCTATGGGCTTGTAGAAGTATCTGGGCTGTAGGTGAGCTGTATAGAGAGTGCATTGAAGCCAAAAACTTAGGGCCAAAATTCCATTCAACCTCACTTTTAAGAAACCATCAGAAGCAGAAAAGTTTATGCAATCGCTCCCCAATGTTGACACTCATGCAAATGTTCCATGCTCTCCTAATTTGAATGTTTCCTATTCCTATTAAGGCACAGCGCAGCCCATGGAAGATGTCATCCAAGTGTTTCAGGTACTCCAATCAACCAGGACAGACCATGGCTCGTTGATAGCTAGCTACATGTTCTGTTGTCATGAGCTTTCCATGCTATATCTTTTGACAAGTCTGTTAATGTTTGTTCCTGCTATGCAATATTCCATTTGTGATCATTTTAAGATCTCTTCGTATATTTCAAATACATGCTACTAGGTTTTTATTAGCCCTCTATCTCCAGTGCAAAACACTTGTTTTGTGATCTGCTTAAATAGCACTGATTGCTGTATAAATGACAATGGTCCCAAAAATGTGTCAAAAATGTCTGATGTGTCCACCATCGCTGCCATTACTAGTAAAAAAAAAATATTAATAAAAATGCTATAAAACTATCCCCTATTTTGTAAACGCTATAACTTTTTCGCAAATCAATAATCGCTGATTGCGATTTTTTTTTACCAAAAATATGTAGAAGAATACGTATCGGCCTAAACTGAGGAAAAACATTTTTTTTATATATATTTTTGGGGGATATTTATTATAGCAAAAAGTAAAAAATATTGAATTTTTTTCCAAATTGTCGCTCTATTTTTGTTTATAGCGCAAAAAATAAAAACCGCAGAGGTGATCAAATACCACCAAAAGAAATCTCTATTTGTGGGAAAAAAAGGACACCAATTTTGTTTGGGAGCCATATCGCACTACCGCGCAATTGTCAGTTAAAGCGATGCAGTGTCGAATCGCAAAAAGGGGCCTGGTCCTTTGGCTGCAAATTGGTCCGGGGCTTAAGTGGTTAAACGGCTTTTTTTACTTTACAAATGTCATTTTGTGCAGGGACAGTTCTAAACACGGGAAACACATGCCACTTCACAGGCATACTTTAGACACCCCCAGGTACGATATTTAAAGGAATATTTCACTTTTCTTTTCACTTTATGCATCATTAAAATGAGTGCTCCAGAAAAAACTTCAGTTTTTAAAACTTATTTTTGCATTGATACATGTCCCCTGGGGCAGGACCCGGGTCCCCAAACCCTTTTTAGGACAATAACATGCATATTGTCCGTTATAAATAGCACTTGATTTCGAACGTTCGTGTCCATTGTAATTAATAGGGTTCCAACGTTCGTGCAAACTTTCGGTCCGTTCGCAGGTTCTGGTGCGAACCGAACCCGGGGGTGTTCGGCTCATCCCTAATACTGATATTCTCCTCAGACCCAGCCCAGGATATGCATGCTCCACAAGATATCCTGCTCTGGTTTGCATATATATTTCTCCAAAAGCGAGGTGTTACTGTAAAACTCTTCCAAATCAAAAAAGTGGATCTCTACCTCCCCCTTTTCTGTGGTTACTCACCACAAAACTTACGTAGGCATAAAAATAGAATGGGACCCCTTATCACTGTCCCACCTAAACTACCCACCATTAATCCTGAGAATAGTGAGGGAAATGGAAGCATGGATGAATCTGCCTATCTTGCTCCTTGTGAGATGCCATTTATTTAAAATAGTCTCATTTGCGAGGCAAATGTATCCTTTACAAACAATTCCCCTTTTACTTGAATATAAGGATATTAATATTTTAAATAAGCATTGGTATCGTTTCTATGGTACACAACAAAAAAAAAAAAAAAACATGAATTGCAGTTTCAAAGTTATATCTTCCAAGGAGAGAAGGAGAGGTTTACCTAATCAGACTTTATAACTTTTCATGCTTGCTCAGATTAGGAATTGACTGGCTCCTGGGTAAATTGATTTACTCAAATCACACCCTTGAGGCAGAACTGGAGCTCTGGTTTAACTTGCCAGCTCTATTGCATAGCAAACTAAGTATGTTCCCTAAAGATCTGCAACATGATTTGCTTATGCATGATACACTGATTGCCTGGAGGGAGCTGTGGAAAAAAAGTGTGTCTTTCCTCATTTACACTATATTACCAAAAGTATTATGACACCTGCCTTTACACACACATGATATTTAAAGAAATATTTCACTTTTTTTTTTTCACTTTATGCATCATTAAAATGAGTGCTCCAGAAAAAAACTTCAGTTTTTAAAACATTTTTGCATTGATATATTTCCCCTGGGGCAGGACCCGGGTCCCCAAACCCTTTTTAGGACAATAACATGCATATTGGCCCTTATAAATAGCACTTTAGATTTCGAACGTTTCGCGTCCATTGTAATTAATAGGGTTCTAACGTTCGTGCGAACTTTCGGTCCGTTCGCAGGTTCTGGTGCGAACCGAACGGGGTGTTCGGCTCATCCCTAATACTGATATTCTCCTCAGACCCAGCCCAGGATATGTGTCTATGGGAATGTTTGAAAAATTTGACCGGCACTGATGTGGACAAAAAGGCCTGGCTTGCAGTCTTAGTCCGTTGGGTTCAATATTGAGTTGGCCCACCCTTTGCAGCCAAAATAGCTTTGACTCTTCTGGGAAGACAGTCCAAAAGGTTTAGGAGTGTCTATGGGAATGTTTGAAAAATTTGACCGGCACTGATGTGGACAAGAAGGCCTGGCTTGCAGTGTCCGCTATACTTCATCACAAAAATGTTCTATGGGGTTGAGTGCAGGCCAGTCAAGTTCCTCCACTCCAAACTCAATCATCCATGTCTTTATGGAACAGGAAGGAGCCATCCCCAAATTATTCCCACAAAGCTAGGAGCATGAAATTGTCCAAAATGTCTTGGTATGCTAATGCCTTAAAATCTTTCTTCACTGGAACTAAGGGGCCAAGCCCAGCCCCTGGAAAACAACCCCACACCATAACCCCCCCTCCACCAAATGATTTGGACCAGTGCACAAGCAAGGTCCATAAAGACATGCATGATCAAGTTTTGGGTGGAGGAACTTGACTGGCCTGCACAGTCCTGACCACAATCCGATAGAACACCTTTGGGATGAATTAGAACGGAGACTGCGAGCCAGGCCTTCTCGTCCATATCCGTGCCTGACAACACAAATGTGCTTCTGCAAGAATGGTCAAACATTCCCATAGACAAACTCCTAAACCGTGTAGACTACCTTCCCAGATGAGTTACAGATATTATAGCTGCAAAGGGTGGTCCAGTGCAATATTGAACCCTACAGACAGGGATGCCATCAAATTTGTTGTTAGGAGTTTGTCTATGGGAATGTTTGACCATTCTTGCAGAAGCACATTTGTGTTGTCAGGCATGTGCGTGTAAAGGCAGGTGTCCCAATACTTTTGGTAATATAGTGTATCTCCAGTTATCGTCCAATACTTGGAAATCCCATGTGCCCATAAAGTATGGATTAAAAATGCCTATGCATGCTGGGAGTCTAATAGCTTGACTTTAGTGTCATCCGTCTTTCATCCAGAAAACGTACAAATTGAAAACCTACCCAGAGTTAATTACGGAGTTCCACCTTCCACTCCAACATATATCTTTTACTATCACCAAATTGTGGATTACATCAAAGCATGCTACAATCCTAAAAAAGATCCTCTCCATCTCTCTATAGCCGACAGAATATGATTTTCTCTGAATCACACTATTTCACCTATTTATTCCCCACTAAATCTTACACTTACTAAAGTGCACTGAAACTTCTTCCTAAAAACTTGTAACAAAGACTTCCCTGATGACAAATTAGCAAACAAGCTCAATAAAATTTGCAGGATAATTGTCAGTGAGGTCTGGAGGGAGACCCAATTCAAATTATACATACGTAGTGGGGTTGATTTACTAAAGGCAAATACACTGCAGTTGCTCTAGATCGGTGGGGAAGTTCTGAAATGAGGGGAATCTCTGCTGATTTCTATCATCCAATCATGTGCAAGCACAATGTTGTCTTTTATTTTCCTTGCATGTGATTGAGTATCCTTTGCAAAGTGAAGCTTTACCTCATTTACTAAGCTCTGGAGCAAGAGCAAGTACACCTGCAGTGCATAGTATATTTGCCTTTGGTAAATCAACCTACAGTTATTTGCCTTTGTTTCATTCTTGATAGACAAAAATAACCCTACCTTGTCAGTCTGCCCCCTGTGTGGTTCACGCCATCCTACCCTAGTGCGTAGCTTCTGGAATGGCCACGAGATCTCTAAATTCTGGGGCCAAGTGGTGAATTTCATCTTTGGAGTCACAAATCTTGTTATCCCCAAAGACCCTATGCTCTGCTTGTTTGGGTATGTCAGACAGACCTCTCCAACTGCTCTCACTCATTCTAAACCAAACAACTTCCTCAGTAGATCCATCTTTGCCTGCTGACTGCCCGCAGAATGATACTTAACCACTTTAAGACCAGCCTCGTTTTGGATTTTAGGTGTTTACATGTTTTTTTTTTTTGCTAGAAAATTACTTAGAACCCCCAAACAGTTTTTTTTTTTACTTATTTTTTTATTGTTTTTTTTCTAACACCCTACAGAATAAAATGGTGGTCGTGGCAATACTTTTTTTCACACCGTATTTACGCAGCGGTCTTACAAGCGCACTTATTGGGGGAAAAATTCACTTTTTTTGAATAAAAAAATAAGACAACAGTAAAGTTAGTCCAATTGTTTTATATATCGTGAAAGAGTAAATTGATACCCAACATGTCACGCTTCAAAATTGGGCCCGCTCGTGGAATGCCGTCAAACTTTTACCCTCAAAAATCTCCATTGACGACGTTTAAAAATTTTTTTTACAGGTTGCATGTTTTGCGTTACAGAGGAGGTCTAGGGCTATAAGTATTGCTCTCGCTCTACCGATCGCGGCGATACATCACATGTGTGGTTTTACCACCGTTTTCAGCAGCTGCTGCCGTTACCGAGATATCCCTCTTCAAAAAAGGGACGTACATTGTCGTGCAGTGGTTAAATTTGGGCCAACAAAGTATTACCAGATGGCAATCTTTCATGAAACACACATTATATGACTCAGAAATAACCTTTCTTATGATCCCATCCCAGTATACAGCGTGGCATGCAAAGGCCATTTTGGTTAATTCCCGGGGTAGGCTAATGCTTTAGCTTCAGTGCTGTTTCTAGATTTCTAGATTTAACATTTCTAGATTTACTGCCAGTCATTCGTCTGTGAGCTTAGTGATTTGTTAATTAAAATGTTACTGTTGTCTTATGTTTCCTATTTCCTTTTCAAAAAGCTCAAATAGGTCTTAAAGTGGTGTTTCCACCAAAAAAAATAAAAAATTGCTTAAAAATCATAAAAAAAATAAATAAAAATAATTGAAAAAAAAAAATGTTTTACTCACCTCTAAATGCCTGTTGCTAGGGGGTCCCTCGTAGTCTGCCACCTTCAGTGTCCGGGCACTGACATCACTTCCCCTCGGTGCCGCACAGTCATCTGAGACCTGTCACGTGTCCCAGGTGACTGAGCGTCGTATCACGGCACGCGGCACCACTCGCCCATGCGCAGTGGGTGCCCGGCTGTGAAGCCACAGCCGGGTGCCCACAGTAAGAATGCCGTCGACGCGAGCGGAGCGGGGAATGAAAGAGGCTTTGTTCCCCCGCATCGCTGGACCCTGGGACAGCTAAGTGTCCGATTATTAAAAGTCAGCAGCTGCAGTATTTGTAGCTGCTGACTTTAAAATTTTTCTTTTTTAGGGGGCACCCCACTTTAATCCATGCTGTCTATGATATTAACCTCTTTACGAGATTAGGAGGTTTTAGTGACTTCTTGTATGGCAAAGCGAACATGGTTACACAAAAATAGGCGCTTACATTGAATGTTTCTGTTTCTCAAACTTGTTGTCTACTTCATCAGACTGTGCTTCTGTGCAATTACACGCTGTACCAGCAGATGGACCCCCTCCTCTGATGAACCAGTAATTTTGAGAAAGCTATGAGAGAACTAAACAAGGCACCATTTCTCTGCACCAATGTAACAGGAGCTACCAGCAGTCAGCTGAACGTAACATGGAAAATAATAAAAAATTCCCACAAAATTGACTTGCATCAAAAATTGTGTATGATGAAACTATTATATATGTGACCAAAATAATAAGATGAGTGACATAATAAAAAATGACCATAAAACTAATTCCATGTGTATCAAATTAGTGATAAACCACAAACAAATATGTGATGAGAAATAAAAAAATGTGAATGTGTCCAGTAATTAACCCAAAAAACCAAGACCAAAGTACATATGAGCTCCTCCTTGGAATGGACTCACCGGACCAGTAGACAAACAGCAAAGCAGAGGGCAGATATGCAGACAAGCTGTGATACGGCAAGCAGGCATCACAGCTTGTCTGCATATCTGCCCTCTGCTTTGCTGTTTGTCTACTGGTCCGGTGAGTCCATTCCAAGGAGGAGCTCATATGTACTTTGGTCTTGGTTTTTTGGGTTAATTACTGGACACATTCACATTTTTTTATTTCTCATCACATATTTGTTTGTGGTTTATCACTAATTTGATACACATGGAATTAGTTTTATGGTCATTTTTTATTATGTCACTCATATTATTATTTTGGTCACATATATAATAGTTTCATCATACACAATTTTTGATGCAAGTCAATTTTGTGGGAATTTTTTATTATTTGATCACAATTTTGTTTGCCAGCGCTGTTTTATTGGTTTAAGCATATTTGAAAGTTTTAGCACTTTTTGTACCAGCAGCTGCACATCTTTTGTTTCTTTTTCACGTTCACATTGTACACGTTTTTCCCAGCGCCGTTTTTTGTCTATGTAACATGGAAAAGAATGGTGTTAAAATGTTATTAAAGGTTCGGCTTTTAAAAAAACAAAACAAACATGTTATACTTACCTGCTCTTACCATCCTCTTCTTCTTGGGTCCCCCACTGGCGCTCCTGCCTCCTCCCCCTTTGACCAGTGCCCTCAAAAGCAAGTCAATTGCTATGGAGGGCACTGGTGCATGCTTGCTCCCGAGCCCTGCTCTATTAGTCCATAAGACACATAGAACCGTGTCTCGGCCCCACTGCTGTCTCAGCCAATGAGGAGAGGGAGTCCCAGGACAGCCAAGGCTCTCATGCACATCGCTGGATCAAGAGGAACCTCAGGTGTGAGGGGGAGCAGCATACATAAGGTTTTTTACCTTTGTTCATTCTATAAAACCTTCAGCCTTTACAACCACTTTAAATAAACAACGCATTTCACTGTATTGTTCATTTAAATGCAAGAGAATCCATTTTGTACAATGTTTATTTTACAATGACTGAACTTTTCCTAGAATGTTCTCTTTCTCTTACCCCCTCCCTTCTCAAGGTTTTAGTTTTGCAATTTTTAGAGATAGTTGCTGACATATGAAATGTGACATTATTATATTTGCTGTTTTTTAATAACATCTCACACCACCCCCTTTCCTATCTTGGATATAAAATAGGATGTAACAAATAAACATTAGAACAGATGCTTTGATAAAATCTGCTGTCTAATATCTTTGTGTTTTCTGCAATTGTATACTTTTTTTAATTTTCAGTGTTTCAACCAGAGAAATACATGATACAGGGCAACCCCTAAAAAAAGTTGCAGGCTAAAGGCAGTCTTTCTGGGAATTCTGTGATCCTCTTAGCAGCGTGCTGTCCTGGGTTGCAAGATAAGTGTTAGCAGACTGCAGCTGTGTGGGAACAGGAGGCATTTAAATCAGGATGCAGGTGTGTGTAGAATGGAGGTGGGCGGGTCCATGGAACGATCCTGTGACCCGTGATGTCAGATGTAGGAAGTGGATCCTATTCTATAGAGGCTGGCCAGGCCAGACGGCCCATACCCACTGACACTGTTGAGTTTGTATTATATCAGTATATTGGATCATTCCCTCTGGGTCCATCTTTCTGTGTCATTGATATCTCTGTAAGTACAGATGACAGACAAACAACAAATAACAAACCAACCATTCATTCTACGGTATGCAGGTAGGTGTCATTCAGCCCCCCCCCCATTTTTTACCAGTGTGTCAACTCACTCCATTTTGCAATAGGCACTCTCAAAGGTCTAAACCCCTATGCACATTTTTGCACACATACGTCTATGCGTTTTGATACACACAGGTGCGTTTTTCAAATTTTGTCACCACTGAATATACACTAGTGACTCCCATCATGTGGAATATATGCATTCTCTTTGTGTATGTGTATGCGTATATGTTTGTATATGCATGTGTATATGTACGTGTACCATATGTGTATATATTTGTGTATTTTTTATGCACTTGTGTTTAAATTTTGAATTTTACATTTTAAACTACAACTGCGTTTTAGTGAACCGACTATAGCAAGTAGAGCTAATGACTTATGGTTTTTATAGTTCACTGCTCTAATACTTTTCAAGTATTTTTTAGTAATACTTCTTAAATAATAATTTTTAGCTTCTAATGGTTTTTAATGGCTTTTAATGCCTTAATGTTTTAATGTTTCAATACTTCAATGACTCAGTGTTCTAATGTTTCAACATTTTTATACGTCTCCTGTCTGTAATTACAATGTATAATGTATAATCCCAACATTTTGTACACATGTGACTTCTACTAGAACCCTAATTATACACACATACATTTGGTATTTACCTCATCTAGAGCGATGTGATGTGGATACCTCTGGAGTAAAGGAGAATACATCACCCACTATGGGATACATCTTCTAATCAGCCACCCCTCTCCATGTTTATCTACCACATCCTAAAGACTTTATTTTCCAAGGCTCAGATGAAGAGGGAACACCTCGAAACGCGCTAGCCTACCTTGATCATTTGCCCTTGTATGGGCATAACTAATTTTTAATGAATCTCTTGGAACCTAGTTAGTATGAATTCGTAGTAATTTCTTTGTACGCATCTATTTTGTTTATGAATAAACTATATCACTTTGATTCATGCGTAAGATCACGCGCCTTCCATCCCCTCATTTCCACTATGTATCTAGATAATCTCACAGAAACTTCACCAATGTATTTTAACCCAGACCAGACTTATCCAAAAAAGTTATTTTCACCACTAATGATACCAGTGCCACTGCAACCCAAACTGTTCTCTTTTGAACTCACTCCAGGAAAGATTTTTGGAACACTTTCTTGGAAAGAAGGGCGTGAGAAGAAAAGTTTCTAACCTATTAGGCAGACATGTGTACAATTACCTAGAAATGAAACCATCCAGTCAATTATTTATAGCATACATACAGTGGTGTGAAAAAGTGTTTGCCCCCTTCCTCATTTCCTGTTCCTTTGCATGTTTGTCACACTTAAGTGTTTCGGAACATCAAACCAATTTAAACAATAGTCAAGGACAACACAAGTAAACACAAAATGCAATTTGTAAATGAAGGTGTTTATTATTAAAGGTGAAAAAAAATCCAAACCATCATGGCCCTGTGTGAAAAAGTGATTGCCCCCTAAACCTAATAACTGGTTGGGCCACCCTTAGCAGCAACAACTGCAACCAAGCGTTTGCGATAACGTGCAATGAGGCTTTTACAGCGTCCTGGAGGAATTTTGGCCCACTCATCTTTGCAGAATTGTCCTAATTCAGTTACATTAGAGGGTTTTCGAGCATGAACGGCCTTTTTAAGGTCATACCACAACATCTCAATAGGATTCAGGTCAGGACTTTGGCTAGGCCACTCCAAAGTCTTCATTTTGTTTTTCTTCAGCCATTCGGTGGTGGACTTGCTGGTGTGTTTAGGATCATTGTCCTGCTGCTGAACCCAAGTTCGTTTCAGCTTGAGTACACGAACAGATGGTCGGACATTCTCCTTCAGGATCTCTTGGTAGACAGCAGAATTCATAGTTCCTTTTATCACGGCAAGTCTTCCAGGTCCTGAAGCAGCAAAACAGCCCCAGACCATCACACTACCACCACCATATTTTACTGTTGGTATAATGTTCTTTTTCTGAAATGCAGTGTTCCTTCTACGCCAGATATACTTGGACACACACCTTCCAAAGAGTTCCACTTTTGTCTCATCGGTCCACAGAATGTTGTCCCAAAAGTCTTGGGGATCATCAAGATGTGTTGTGGAGAAATTGAGACGAGCTTTGATGTTCTTTTTGCTCAGCAGTGTTTTTCTCCTTGGAACTCTGCCATGCAGGCCATTTTTGCCCAGTCTTTTCCTGATGGTGGAGGCATGAACGCTGACCTTAACTGAGGCAAGTGAGGCCTGTAGTTCCTTGGACGTTGTTGTGGGGTCTTTTGTGACCTCTTGGATGAGTCGTCGCTGCGCTCTTGGGGTAATTTTGGGCGGCCGGCCACTCCGGGGAAGGTTCACCACTGTTCCATGTCTTCGCCATTTGTGGATAATGGCTCTCACTGTGGTTCGCTGGATTCCCAAAGCTTTGGAAATGGCTTTATAACCCTTTCCAGACTGATAGATCTCAATTACTTTCTTTCTCAATTGTTCCTGAATTTCTTTGGGTCTCGGCATGATGTGTAGCTTTTAAGGATCTTCTGGTGGACCTTACTGTGTCAAGCAGCTCCTATTTAAGTGATGCCTTGATTGTGAACAGGTGTGGCAATATTCAGGCCTGGGTGTGGCTAGAGAAATTGAACTCAGGTGTGGACAACCACAGTTATAGTATGTTTTAACAAGGGGGGCAATCACTTTTTCACACAGGGCCATGATGGTTTGGATTTTTTTTCACCTTTAATAATAAACACCTTCATTTACAAATTGCATTTTGTGTTTACTTGTGTTGTCCTTGACTATTGTTTAAATTGGTTTGATGTTCCGAAACACTTAAGTGTGACAAACATGCAAAGGAACAGGAAATGAGGAAGGGGCAAACACTTTTTCACACCACTGTATGCTTTTATTTTAGCTATCTGAAGAGGTAGCAAAAAACACTGGTATTTTAGCAAACAGGTATGAAACATTCCCTGTAGTAATGCCCCGGACACAGGACTGGAAATTCCGCCAGCAAAAGTCTGAAAATGCGACCATGTATATGCTCCATCAGACTTTTGCTGGAATTCCAGCCAGCAAAAGATTGAGAGCAGTTTCTCAATTTTTCGGTCGGAAAAAGTTCCAATCGGAAAATCTGATCGTCTGTACCAATTCCGACGTGCAAAATTCCTACGCATGCTCGGAAATAATTTGACACATGCTCGGAAGCATTGAACTTAATTTTCTCGGCTCATCGTAGTGTTGTATGTCACCATGTCCTTGACGGTCGAAAGTTCCGAGAACTTTTGTGTGACCGTGTGTATGCAAGCCAAGCTTGAGCGGAATTCCATCAGGAAAAACCATCCAAGATTTTTCAGACAGAAAATCCGCTCGTGTGTACGTGGCATTAGAGTAACTTTAGGACTGCTATATCGTTTTTTGCTGACCCTCTCATTGTCCTCATATGTTGAGTAAGTCCTGCATTATTATCTGACTATTGCTTATTTATTTGTAATTGTATGTATGCAATGACAATAAAGTATATTATCTTATCTTATCTTATTTTCATATATACTTTTACAGCAATATGTAAGATGCCATGTTTAAAATGCATGCCTTATTTTAGAACAATATTTATATTTTATTACCTTTTATATCTATTTTACTTCTCTTTTGTCTGAAATTTTAAATTTATCTAAAACCACTTTCAATTTTGAAACCGACATAGCATAAAAAATGGCAAATAAGCACATTGTCAAGTTTGCTGGATTGTTTATTGAGATAATATAACATGACAGAAGAAACTGCTCTGATTTGTTTCATGTTTGCATAAATATGAAACATTTTAGGTTGATAGCATTCATTTGAATTTAAATGCAGAAATCAGGATGTGCCTTCTGTGTTTAATCAAGCATAACTGCCATTTCCTTTAAATTAAACAGTCACACACATAACGTTAAAAATAATTGTTATACTCAGTAGCTTTTTCAAGAGTAATTTTTGTAATGGCATGTTTAAGTAGTCTTCAATATAGAAATGGTTATTTTATTATAAAAGGTTTAATTTTGCTACAAATTGTATTTTACAAAACATCAGCTAGATTCACATTTGGAAAATACATTGAATGTGTTGCCTTTTAATAACTGGTTTATTGCTAAGTGAGTAAATTATAATTAAAAGTATTTTACAATTCATACATGAGTTGCATTTTCCTTTCCTCTCATGAAGCCACATGTGTTGTGTCTTTGTGATGTACCAAATGGGTTTTAAGTAAGGTGCGATCCCTCTAAACCCCTGATTTAAAAATAACTGATAATCTGTCCTGCGGATGTCTGAGCCATGTGTGTCAGAGTTTGTGGAAGATTGAGACACTTTATCTGATGCTTGTAGATAAGTGATGCATGGTGTTACATTTTGCATTGTTTTGCTGCCAAGTGTGCATTTGTTGTGACATTGAAAGTCACTCCAATTAGCCCAAGCATCCTCTGAACCCAGAAACTAGCTTCCCTGCTGTATCCACCATCCAATTAGCAGTGGTGAACAAGGAACACTCCCCTATATAAAAACCTAAGCTTACAGGAGCAGACTACCATTTCCTGTGTTATCTGGAGAGAGGGGTGTCTGCTTTTGTAAGATTTTGGGAAAAAACAGCATTAGTTACAGATGAGGCAAGTGGGAGAATGCTGACATACCGCTCTAAGTGTTCTTAACTTAATTGCTGTGCTGAAAGCATCTAGTTAAAATTCTGTAAAATGCTTATATTCTACAACATCATTCCACTCCCAACGTATTCCAAAAATGTGCACAGATATTTGCAGCTAGGGATCGCTGTCTGTCTTTAGGTTAAATGATGTGCAGAGCACAGAGTGCCCCTACAATCAAGCCTTTATAGCTAAACTACTGTGTTTGTGATTCAGCCACACTTTAAAGTGAGCTGCGCCATCCTTTTAGTGTTTTAGGACCCTTGGATGTCCGATCACCCTTTTTCCAGATACTCATTATCTTTTCTTAGGGTCTGGCAGCGCAGCTCTGTTAAAGACAAAGGACTTACACTGTTTGTAAAATAAAAGTCTATCAGGGCATTGCAAGGATTGAGAAAGGCCTGGGTCACCAGTAGGGATGGGCGAACGGTTCGGCCCGAGCATAAGTTCAGGCCAATCTTTCGTTGTTCGGACGTTCAGCGAACATCCGAACAAACGGGTCGTTCTACCGTTGGTTCGCCCCCCCCCCCCGAACCGACCACAATGCATTGTGGCGCTTAACAAAACATTGCAAGCCCCGATTGTCTGAAGCAGTGAAAGCTTCAGCCAATCAGGGCACATAGGACTGTCAGAGTCATGATTGGACACTGTCATCATGACTTTATCCAATCATGGCTCATTCCTGCGCCACAGTATAAAAGTATTCTTTCAAGGGCAGCCATTTTCAGTGTGATTTCAGCATGGAGAGAGATAGAACAGGGCTCTGTTCAATGCTATTAGTCAGTTAGTGTGCTATACTGAGCTATTTTGCTTTAATTGTCAGTGTAGAATATTAGTTTAGTGTTATTCTAGGGATAGTGTGAGTGTAGTGAGGAGGGCCATCATTCAGCTTTGCATAGTGTGCAGCTAGAGTAGAGACAGCTCAGATAGTTTCAGTGTAGTGTAGTGAGACCGTGTCAGTAATCTTTACATTGGTGTACAGCTAGAGTAGGGACAGTTCAGATAGTGTCAGTGTAGTGACGGTTGAACACCGTCTATTTGATTGTGTTACTACCAGTTTAATGCCATTACTTCTGTGTGTGTTACTGCCAGTTTACTGCCATTTACTTCTGTTTGCGTTACTGTCAGTTTAACGCCATATAGTTTTGTGCGTTACTGCAAGTTTAATGGCATTTACTTCTGTGTGCGTCACTGCAAGTTTAACGCCATATCGTTTTGTGCGTTACTGCAAGTTTAACGGCATTTACTTCTGTGTGCATTACTGCAAGTTTAACGCCATATAGTTTTCTGCAATACTGCCAGTTTACTGCCATTTACTTCTATGTGCTTTACTGCCAGTTTAATGCCATATAGTTTTGTGCATTACTGCAAGTTTAATGGCATTTACTTCTGTGTGCGTCACTGCAAGTTTAAGTTTAATGCCATATAGTTATGTGCGTCACTGTACGTTTGGCGCATTATATTATAGTGTATCCGAGACAATTGTGTCATTTTTTTATTTACACTTTTTTCCTTAGACGAATGGGTAGGTGTACCTCGTACCCCATATTCATTCACATAGGGTGGGGGGGCCGTATCTGGGGGCCCCCTTATTAAAGGGGGCTCCTGGATTCCGATAAGCCCCCCGCCCGCAGACCCCGACAACCAATGGCCAGGGTTGTCGGGAAGATGCCCTTGTCCTCATCAACATGGGGACAAGGTGCTTTGGGGGGGGGGGGCCGCAGGGCCCCCTTTCCCCAGGGCACCCCTCATGTTAAGGGCACGCGGCCTGGTACGCTCAGGAGGGGGGGCGCTCGCTTGTCCCCACCCCCTTTCCTGACTGGCCGGGCTGAGTGCTCGGATAAGGGTCTGAGATTGATTTGGGGGGACCCTTACGCCATTTTTTCGGCGTAGGGATTCCCCTTTAAATCCATACCAGGTGACGGGGGAAGCGCAGCGGCATTCACTGCCTTCGCTAGTCCCGTCTACCTGGAGTCACGTTCTAAATGAACGGACTTTCCTCTGTGTGTGAGGCAAGTCTGTTCATTTCAAAAGTCCCGCAGACCTTGGCCAAAACTCTGGCGGATTGTCCGCCGGAAAAGTCCGGGAGTGTGTGGGCAAGTCCACGCGTTCGGAAAGTCCGGCGGACCTCCGCTGGAAAGTTCGGCAGTTTGTCCGCTGGACTAGGTCCAGCGGACGATCCCGCCGGAAAGTCCGAGCGTGTGTACGCCGCATAACAGAGCTAATATATGTTTATTACCTAAACCAGATAAGGACCATACTGATGTGGCCAATTATTGCCCAATATCCCTGATCAATAATGACTTCAAAACTCCTAACCAAAATATATGCAAATTGGTTTGATAAATTCCTGACACAATATATTAACACATGGGCAGGGATGATATATTTCGTTCACAGCACACTGGGTAATGCTGCTTGCAACTCAAAAGGATGCAGGACAGGGCTCGGTTCTGCAGCTTGTTCTGCCCCCACATCTCCATACAGCTGTTGGTGATGATGCCAGACCTGTGAGCTCTACCCCCTCCTCCTCACCCGCTACCTCCATGCCTTCCTCTGCAGAATTGTCCTATGAACATCAGGTACCCCCTACGCATTCAAAGGGCTATTCCATGAGTCAGGCTAAAAGGTGCCATGCAGTGCTTCAGCTGGTGTGTTTAGGGGACAGCAACCACACCGGAGCAGAGATTCTTGCAGCTCTGCAGGGACAGGCCCAGAGGTGGTTCACACCACGCCAGCTGGAGCCAGGAATGGTGGTGTGCAATAATGGCTCAAACATCCTGTCCACCCTTAGACAGGGAAAGTTGACACATGTGCCATATCTGGTACATGTCCTCAATTTGGTGGTGCAGCATTTCCTAAATACGTACCCAGGGTTGCAAGATGTGCTGAAGCTGACCAGAAGAGTCTGTATCCATTTCAGCATACACATACAGTGCTCGGTTGGCTGAAATTCTGCAGGAATTCCACCTGCCCATAAACCGCCTGATTTGCAACATGCCCACCAGGTGGAACTCGACTTTGGCAATGCTGCAGCAGCTATACATGCAGCAGAGGACTGTGCGAGTACGACATGACGACAGGCTCCTCAGGCCACCTCTGCTTTTTTTCCCACGCCAATAGCTGATCATTGAGGATGCATGCACTGTATTGTCACCATTTGAGGAGGCTACAAGGATGGTGAGCCATGACAGTGCATGCATCAGTGACACAATACCTGTTGTGTTCCTGCTGGAGCAGACTCTGCGTGGCATTATGGACAGGGCACTGGAGGCAGAGCAGCAGCAGGAGGAAGAGGAGGACTTCCTTTCCTCTTAAGGCCCACTTTATCCAGACACTAAAATTCCTATTTCACAGAACCCATAGGAGGAGAGAGGGGAGGAGGATAAGGGGAGGATTCTGGCACTTTCATAGGCTTTGAAGAAGAGGAAGACATGCGTCAATCTGTAAGCGATGGCTTTCTAACCCTATGACCCTTGGGAGTAGTGCGTGGCTGGAAGGAAGAAGTTCCAGATCCTGTCATCCTGAGTGACCCAGAGGAGTCTGCTTCTCAAGCCTCGGTAAAATAGAGGTGCAAATTTTGAGGCTACAGTGTTGTGGAAAACGTAGTTTTGAGTGTTGTGGAAAACATAGTCCTTGCCACCTAGGGCTGTCAGCTTCCACATCCCATCTGCAGCTTCTGCATCATTTGTTGGACAATTACCTCGGGGCCAAAACAGAGATGGAGAGCTTTCCAGCTGACAATCCACTGACTTACTGGGTCATGAGAATAGACCACTGGCCAGAACTTGCCCATTGCTATTGAGTTGTTGGGCTGCCCTGCATCCAGCGTGCTTTCAGAACGGCAATTCAGTGCTGCAGGAGGTTTTGTTACTGATCATAGAACGCATCTGTCCACAGACTCTGTGGACCGTTTGACTTTTATAAAAAATGAATCAGTCCTGGATTACCAGCTATGAAGACCCTGATGCCAATGTCACTGATTAAGTATTTTTGGGATGTGGAATCTCTGCAGGACTTCGAGGCTGCCTAGCTTTGAGGTGTTCAATCATTTCATCTGGAAGAATGTTTTTGGTATAGGTTTCATGGGCACAATTAACAGCCAAAGACCAATTTTTCTGCACCTGTTTGACAGGTGCATATCATTGCAATTTTTTTTCCTTCATCAAGAGCACCTCTATAGGGTTGTGGTGGGAAGACGCTTCCGACACCCAAAGACAATTTTTTCTGCTCCTGATAAACAGGTGCATATCATTGCAATTTTTTACAGCAAAGCCAATTCTTGCTTTCTTTAAGAGTACCTCTATAGGGTTACGGTGGGAAGGTGCCACCGACACCCAAAGACCAATTTTACGCACCCGTTACTTCTATGCAAAGTCAAATTGACACCAGAATGTATCCAAAAATGTCTAATCTTGTTCCCAGTGCACTACATTGTGGCCTCATCATACACACTGGCTCTCCAGCTGTTGCTGAGCAAAATAAAGGCAACCTGCAAATATTGCTGCAGCAGATTCTACACATGGTACAGATCTGCAACTTTACAGGTAGACTACAGGGACCCCCCAGGCACTATATTGGAAGGAATGTTTCATGTTTATGCTTTCACTTTAAAAATCAAAAAATCACTGCTCATTTAAAAATTTAATTTTTCACAAACTTTTTTTATTGATACATGTCCCCCAGGGCAGGACCCGGATTGCTATAACCATTGCATGCCCAATTACTTTCATATAAGCCTTAAAAATGGGAACTTTTGATTTTTGACATTCGGGTCCCATTGACTTTAATAGGGTTCGTTATTGGGGTCCGAACTTTTGCGGTGTTCGAAAGTTCTGGCGCGAACCCAACAGGGATCCGTTCAGCCCATCCCTAGTCACCAGAAGGGAGACAGAGGTTAAGAATGAGATGACGTGTTGAATGGTGGATGCGGCCAAATTGTGTTAATATCGGTATGGGTCAAAAGGGGCATAGTTAAATAAAACCTGAGCCTACTCACCGTATAAACAGCATGAACATGCCACTGTCCTTTTTACTATAACTTTTTACTATCAAATAAGTATGTAACAGCCCTACCCCACTGAGGGGCGGCCTAGTATTTTCTGGGCTTACCGATTACCTCCTCCTTGTAGCTTGTCGTTTGTTGTCTAGGGGTTCCCAGGGTTCGTACCCAGTAATTGCTGAGACTGACACTTAAAGTGGAGTTCCACCCACTTTTACAACTCTTCAGCATCCCTCACTAAACTGTGCACTGTAAACAAATTGGATATTTTTTTTATTTTTTTTTCAGCACAGACTGTATATCTGCTGTATTCATTTTTTCACTTCCTCCTCCCTGGCCGCGGCCCATTGCATCATTTCCTGTTTGCAATGCCGCCTGGGAAGGGGCAGCAACTTCCTCTCAAACTGCCGTTGCTATGGAAACCTGACCTGAAACCTATTACACTGCTTATGCTGCACTGAGCATGTACGAGATCTGCAAGGATGAGAGCCAGGAAGAAATACAGTCTGGCTTCAGATGCCCACACTTAAGATGGCCACGGCCTGCTGCAAGTTTATAAAATAACAAACTACTGCTAAAAACTAACAAAACAGACCTTAGTTTACAGACTAACTTTACTAGAATACATTAAGCTTGTGTATTTTTATTTAAAAAGTATAATTTCGGCCGGAACACCTCTTTAAGTCCTTTTGAGGATTTTTATTTGCAAAAAAACATTTAAACATAACACAGTCTCTCAGTTGGGAATAGAGGGTATGGGTGATAAAGCTCAGGCACTGTAAAACTGCTGACATTCAAATAAATGTCTCTCTAGATAGCCCAGGGAGTAGCCACTCGCAACTGGACACTTCACTGTTGGATAAACCCTTGTTTTGTAGATCTAGCAGCCAACAAGTGATTCAGAATTAGTAAAAGTCTCTGCCACAGACTAGGTTGTGAAACTTCAAGTGAACAATGTAAAAGTCTCTGCCACAGACTAGCTTGTAACCGAAGGATGGGTTAGGAACTTTTCCTATGGTACCTGTATCTTTCATCCGTTGCGGCGATACCGTAGCAAATGCGGATTCACTAGTGTCCATACATCTCAGCTCCCAGGCTCTTACCGAGCAGCCAGCTTCATGGCCCTCCTCCGAAGAGTCCTCCCCTGGTCGCTTGTACGAGTTGCTGTGCCTCTCCAATCCTGAGAGGACACTTCAGAATCCTCCTTCAGTTACTGCGCCTCGAACTAGCCAGTTCCGAGGCTCGTAAACAGATGGATCCCCACCGCCGACCATAAGGGCCTTTGGGGCTGGTCAGGGTGACCAGGCTTACGGGGGCAGCAGACACTCCTGGGCTCGGGACCCCTCGCGGGGTTGGTCCGGACCGGAACCAGGAATCAAAGAGCAAGCCGAACCCTGAACACGTGACTTCAGCATCTTAAATACCCCTTCCCTGAATATACAGCAGGGCCAGACGCGCCAACTGATTGACTCTGAGAAAGATTGGTACCTAATGCGTCCAACCAGACTGCGTTCTCAGCCTGTCACAGGTGCTCACTTCACCTATGACCAGGCAGAACTCTAGCACAGCCCAGCCAAACTGATGCCAAAGTAAAGACCTAGAACAATTAACCCCCAGAACTAAGTTACAGTTCTGGAAAAAACTAAATTTACAGAATAGCGCACACTTCGAAAAAGTGTCGGCGCTACAAGTATTAACTACTGTGCTACAAGGAACAGTCTAAAAGACACGTACAAACCTCAGCACAATCATTTGGAAAAAATCTAACTCTTGCATTGAATATGCTTTTCTGTACACAGTCTTTATATAATGTGCAAGTGTATGTCAGATAAAGCCCAGCATACATACAGAGGGCAGTGGTCAGGACTATGCAATGAACAAAATAGCATCTATAGTTCAGTGGTCAGGAGGGTGGAGTGCAGGGCTCAGAAGTGCATAATGCACAGATTTAAGGGGTCAGGCTTGTATAAGGCATAGAGTGTTAGGCATGCATAATGCATGGAGTACAGGGGAAAGGAGTAAGTAAGGCATAGAGTGCAGGGCTCCGAAGTGTGTAACTGACAAAGTGCAGGGGTCAGATGTATGTAACATACATAATGCAGGTGTCAGGAATGTATAACTTACAGTACAGAGTGAAAGGCTCAGGAATGCCTAATGCACAGAGCCCATGGCTCAGGAGTGCATAATGCACAAAGTACATAATGCACAGCGTGCAAGGATTAAGAGTGCATAACACACAGAGAGCCAGGCTTGGGAGGGCATAATGCATAGAATACAGGAGTCAAGAGTGTGTAAGAGTGCATGGCTCAGGAGTGCATAATGCACATGCTAGGGTATAGAGCACAACCAAAAATTACTTTTCCCCTGTACAAACACAATTTCCCCCAGTACATGCCCCAATACTTCCTACCAGTACAGACAAGTCCCTTAAACTCACTCAACAGATCCAATGGCAGTTCATGTGAGCTGAAGTTCTCTCCTTAGCAGTGTCGTGTGAAAGGATCTGAGGAGGAGTCTCTCTCAGCTCTTAACTGCCCCTGTCAGGTGGGCTTTGAATACAAATGCCATGACCACTGCAGCACTGTTTGAAATATCAGCCAGTTGCGGCCTCTGGACAGGGGGTACCCTGCAAAAATGTGGCCACACACTCTGAGTACCCAATGATAACAATGCCTCCGAAGTGTAGTTTCTACAGAACAGAGAGTTTTCCTCCCTGTGAAATGTGAGGTATTCTCTAGCAAAATGTTGTTTCTGTTTAAACTGGAATCTTTAGGTGTTTTTTAGAAGATAGAATGTAATGGGGAAAAATTCAATCCCCACCTAAAACCAGATAAAGTCCTGACATCCAGCCTGTGGATTGAAGGCTTACATACAATACTGCTGTGTGGAGGATTCTGATTCCCAACTGGGAAGATAATTCATGTGCAGAGACAAAATATACAGTCTCGACATAACCTGTAAGTTAGATTATTCTATGGGAAATTTAAATATTCCAGGCACACATTCAGAGAATTGAATATTTATTACTGTCTGTATTATTCTAACCCTTGGGAAATATTCTGCTAAACCCTCTTCTTTCTTAGTTTTTACTGTTCACAAGCAAATGTACGCACCTAATCTGTGAGGCTAGTCAGCAGTAAATGTTTAAGAATTCTCTCTTTGGTGCAAATGATACATGAAAATCTGTGCTGCTACTCTGGGAACTGACAGGTTTGACATGTGGGAGCCCATGAAAGAGACTTTTTGGGGAAGACAAGTGGGGGTTGTTGGTCACAGGAAAGCAGAAGGAACATTTTTATCATACATTGCAGTGGTTATTGCTGAGATTATCTTCTCATTTTACATCAAAGGTAAGATGTCATCAGAATATGTGATTATTAAGTGGTTACGTTAACGTTTTATTGACACTTGGCAGTATTCTTTTCTCTGTCCTCATACCTGCAGGATCACGGGCAGCCCTTCCTCACCACTTTATTGACACTTGGCAGTCTGCAAAAAAAAAACTAACACCCTAAGCGCGGATATTTCTATCTTTATATTAAGTGGTTACGTTAACGTTTTATTGACACTTGGCACATAAAATAAAAATAAATTTAAAAGTTTAAAATTTTTTTTTTTTTGCTTTAATCAATGGCTTACATTCTAGTTTTCGACATGTAAATATACAATTTATTAAAACCACAAACACAAGGTTTGAGTCAAATATTGTGATGAAAGCCACCTATGTTGACCTCCTCAATTTTATTACAGCAATTGAGACACTGGCATAGGTACAATTATAAAAATATTATTCTTCCTCTAGGACAAAGTCTGAGTGAATTGATTTACTCTTTAGGTCATGAAATTAATTTTTCACTAATGTACCATATCTGCATTGGTGCACATACTACACACATTTTCAGTTATACTATTAATTTAAGAAAGTGGACAAAAACACATTTAGGATTAAAAACATGACCTTGAAAACTTAAATACATACATTCAATTATGTCATACAATAAAATAAAGCCTAACCTTGCATTGTAGTTAGCTATTTTAAAGATCAAGCAGTTCTCTCCATTTATACAGGGAATTATGTTTAAGAAACATTTTTGCAAAATGTAAATGCCCAATAATACATTAGGCTGCAAAGCTACTGATGAAATCAACTTAATAGTTATTCACTATTATCATAATTGCTTAATATTAGAAATGAGTGAACCGATCTGCCAAATTAGAGATCACCCTTGATGGACCACTTTTAATTTGGCAGAGATTTGTAAATAAATTTCTCTTTGCTTCTAATCAGACAGTATTTTTTCCACCAGCCTTTTCTTTGTTTTTATACTTTTCCATGTCTGCATAAAAAAAAAACAGTTTTTTTCTTACAGGTTTTCTTTTTCTTGTTTTACATACCCTGTAACAGATGTCATCTCATGTCAAAAGCTTCTTCAACAAATAAATAATACAGAGCTTCTATCTAAAGTTGGATTGAATCTAATAAAAATGGATTGTAGTGTTAATTAGACATAAGATTCTTCATGTTTCCTATGGTCGAGTTTTATACTGTTATTGTTAATGTGTTTAGAGACATGTTCAAGCTATTCTTTAAGCTCTTCACACTGCCTGCTGTAAATTAACACCCTCCTGGCAAATTCACAATGCTAGGAGGGTGTTAATTAGGGTACTGTCAGTTTCAGCTGCAGCAGGCTTCGGAGGTCACTTTGATCTCCCGCAGACCACTGCACAGTCCAGTTGGGGTGATACAGAGCAGCAACAAAGATAATCTGCTACTTGTAATTCTGCCAATTTTTTTTTCTTACCTCACTGCTGCACAGGGCAGAGAGGTATTAGCATCACCAAATTTCACATGCTGATTGCAAGGTCAGTACCCACTCATGCCTGTAAATCAACCACACTAATTAGATGTACTTAGGTCAATACCCATTTCTTGAGCTATAGTGTAATTGCCTAGCCCCAGGCTCCAGTATATGTAGGATCCCAAGTTCCTTTTTCTCAAGTTATTGATTTCAGGTTTCAGCTTCATAGTCAGTATTTGACTATGCTTGTTTGCTGCCTGCCCTGACCTTTGGCTCGTCCCTATTTCTAAGATTGCCAGTTAAATTTTTACCATGCTATGGTTCTAACACTGTACAGCTGCCATCAGCATAGGTGTACTCAAGGACTGCAACCTTGGAGCCATGGTGCAGCAAAGTATATCACTCTTTGTATGATTCACTCCACCTAGCGCTGAAGATCTAAATTCCAAGAGCTTCCATTTTTTTCTGCAAGATATCACCAACCTGTTTATACTGCAGTCGCCCTTTGCAAACTTTGATATTCTATATTACAACAGTTACCTGAGTGAAGATCCAGTATAACATGTTGAATTTCTATCATGTGTTAAAAGGCACTCACAAATTCCTCCTTGCTTACTTTTGGTTTTCTCTGCAATTGTGACAAGCTTTACAGCAGTGTATGTCCTAATAAGGGATTTCCCACCAGGCTGTTAAATTTACTGCTAAATCTAAATCTAATGTGAGTTTACATGCCCAATTTCCCATAGCAACAGCTTAATCCAACAATTTTGTTTTCCTGGTGCCTCCATGGCAGCATACCAATGGTTGGTTGCTCCGCCCCAACCAACCCACAGGACTACTTCAAACTCTAGAAATAAGAGTGTTGAGCCCCCCTGTCAGTATTCTTTTCTCTGTCCTCATACCTGCAGGATCACGGTCAGCCCTTCCTCACTGCTTTATGGTGTAACCATTGCAGGTTAATGCTTCCCTGCAGTATGGAGTCTCATGGCTTGGGTTGCTAAAGGCACCAGATAAGTATGGGAAACCCGTTTTTCTGTGGATCTTTTTGGGGTTGGGGTCAGCAGGAGCCCTTTTATTTTTTCCTCTTTGTTCCCCCCATTCAGTATAGCACAGGGAGCAGTGTCTACATACAGATCCCCTCTGGCGGGGGGGGCGAACAATGGCAGCATGTGTGGAGCATCTACTTCTCCTCAGTGTGTTCCTGTAGTGTGCAGCGCTTCGTGCGCGCCGTTCGGCTCTGTTTTCTCGGCGGAGGGCGGAGCCATGGTGTGACGTCACGGTGCATGCGCAGTAGCCATGTTGAGGCCGTCGGCGGCCATCTTGGTACTTCTTAGACGCTCTCAGGTATAAAAGGAGAGCACAGCTTCGTTATGGTGTCAGCTACATAGGAGAACACACCTCAAGCGCCCTCCTGCTGTCCATCTCTGCTCTTCCCTGGATTATGGAGCCCAGTCAAGGTACTGGAATGTGTTTTTTTTTCCTCTGCTGACTGTATATATATATATATATATCTATATACTTTATGCCTTCTACTTCGGTCCAACTAAATGTCCTCTACTCACCTTTGTTCTCAGCTGCCCATAGTAACCTAACACCGCATCAAAAAGATCCTCAACATACAACTAGGTAAGGGCTGCAACAGTCAGGTAAGTTAAAAAGAGCACCTTCCAATCCTAAATGGGACTTAACAATTGTGCTCAATGTTTTATCAAAACCTCCTTTCGCCCCCACAGAGGAATGCTCTTTGGAGGACATCACCCTGAAGACGGTATTCCTGATTGCCATCACTTCGGGTCGCAGAGTATTGGAAATACAAGCTTTGGGGTCACAAGAGCCTTACACCACCTTTTTCCCGGATAGAGTTGTCTTGCAACCTATCCATCAGTTCGTCCCTAAGGTACTTTTGATCTATCACCTCAGTCAGGAGTGGGTTCTGCCGGCTTTCGAGGAAGAACCAACCTCCGCAAAACTTCACGAGCTAGATATAGCTAGATCCCTGAAACACTATTTGACGTTAACACAACAGTTCCGAAAGGATCAGAGGCTGTTTATCATCAGCAAAGGCGCAAAAAAAGGGAAAGCAGCATCAAATACGACCCTGGCAAGTTGGATCGTTAAACTAATCCAGAGGGCATATCGGGCTAGTGGTCTTCCTGCTCCAGATGCGGTCAATGCACATTCAACACGAGGAATGGCCTCCTCTTGGGCAGCCTTGGTGCGGGTCTCCCCAGAGACTATTTGTCGGGCAGCTAGTTGGTCATCATTCAGCACCTTCATGTCGCACTATAGTGTAGACCCAGCGGTTCTTACTTCCCGAAATTTTGGGAAAAAAACCTTGCAGCTCTCTGTACTGTAGTCTTCATTAAAATTTGTTATTGCAGTACCCTCCCTGTAAGCGAGTTATTAACCATTGGTATGCTGCCATGGAGGCACCAGGAAAACGGAAAATTGAATACTTACCTTTACGTAATTTTCCTTTCCTGGTGCCTACCCATGGCAGCATACACCCTCCCTTCAATAATCCTTAAGGGTTTGTGGTCTAGTTACAAGAATACTGACAGGGGGGCTCAACACTCTTATTTCTAGAGTTTGAAGTAGTCCTGTGGGTTGGTTGGGGGCGGAGCAACCAACCATTGGTATGCTGCCATGGTAGGCACCAGGAAAGGAAAATTACGTAAAGGTAAGTATTCAATTTTCCGTTATCTCTAACCCCAAGGATGTTCTGCTCAGACCTTTGGTTTACTTTCTCAAATATCAGGCCGAAGGATTGGATCCTGAAATCTGCACTGATTCTTCTGAGGATGAGGCAATAGATGACAGTTTCTAGCATTCCACTATCAGGTGATCACATCCTTGGAATTCTTGTGTGTATTCAAACTCCAAAGTAGTGCTTTCTGATTCAGTCTCCAATCCTATAGCTTGCCATCGACCAATCTAGTGACTTTGAGACTGCTAAGAACACTAAAAGACTGATATCCATACCAAGTATCTCAGTCCCAGGTACTAAACTTTGTTGAAAAAACATTTATACCTAGGCAGAAAAATAAATATTTCCCTACTAGCTCTGTAATTCTTTTTCAGAGATCTGCCAGCACTCATGTCTCCCACTTTTACTTTGAGACCTAATGACATCTAAAATATGTCTTGAGTCTGCGTCTGTGACTCTGCCCCCCCCCCCCCGAGTTTTTCTCCAAATCAGCCTCTTTTTAAATTGAGACAGCGACTTAGGATCCGGACTATCTTCTAAATATAAACCAATTTTCCCTGCATGTGTTAAATTTTCTACTAAGTCTGAGTCTGCCTCGTTTGAGTCAGCCTCCTCTGAATGTGATATGGCCTCTTCTGAATGTGAGACAGCCTCTTATGAATATAAAATTACCTTTTCTATCATGGATGCAGAATTTTTTGTGTCTTGTTTTCCACGCTCTTCCAAGACTTTGCCAAAGCCACACTCTCTCTAGACCCTGCTGGTGCCAGCTTCTCTCAAAACACTGCCAATGCCACATTTTTTCAACAGCCTGCCAGTAAGATGATCTCCTGGGATCATGCCAGTGCTGCTTTCTACCAAGACATTGCAATGCCAGGCTCACCTGAGCATCTGTCTTCAGGTTGTGAGCTTCTCCCCCTATTTCTAAAGCATTCCAGTTTTCTTTTGTTGTACAGTCAGTTACTGAGTCTCATTCCTTTATCAAAGGTTATTATTTTGTCATCCTACCTGTTGCTGAGAAGCCAATGTGCCACACAGGTGCCTTTTTTGTGCCTACATGTTCCGATGCTGCTATTGTCTAAGTATGTTCAAATACTACACACCTACCAGACTTGCCCAGGTATTGCCTCCACTCAGGCCAGAGTGAGCTTGGATGTTTTTGTCTATATTCTAGCTTTACTGAAAACTGGAGACATCATCTGTATTCTAGGTTTTGTGGGGTTCTTAGTGGCTACATTTGGTCCTGATATGTTCATCTGTGCACCTGATGAATTACCTTAGCTCCTGAGTTTTCTGTGAGACTCTTACATTCTTCAAGGCATCTTGAGGGGAGATTTTGGGTATTTAGACTTGGTCTCCTGTTGGGCATTGCTCTGTCACCGTTGACTGTGTTGGGCTCCACCCAGTGGGTTCTTACCTTGTTGCGCCTTGCTTTATAGGTTCCAGTTTTCATGGATATTGATCTTCAGTTTTAAACTGCTATGGGCATCACTCAAGGAACTGGTGCTTTTGAGTTTTTCTATAGTGTCATCATTTACCCTTGTTACATTTTCTATCCTTTTGGTTCCCTTCTGCCAAGTTTGGGTGTTGCAGGACATTCTAATTCATTAGTTGAGTTGTGGTTGGAAAGTCCAGTGACCAATCCTTGGAGGAGAGGTAATGTCAGGAACTTATCAGTGCTCTGCTTGTTGTGTATGCCTGTGACATTTGCTGCTGTTCCTTCTGTTCTTTTGAATCCCCCTGCCTTTGTGCATTTGTGTTTGTTCCCTTACCTGCATCCATGTTTGACTCATGTCTGACTTTGCAGTTCAGATGCCTATCCAGTGTTCTGGTGGACGTATGGCTACTCTATTTGTCTGCTCTATTAAACTCTGAGGAGTATTAGTGCAATCTGTCAATAATTCTGAATTCCTCCAGCATAAACTCCAGTGAAAAGGCTATTGTTCTGAATATGCAGGCCCCTTGGTAGACCATGACTAGTCGATCAATGACATCAGCTACCATCCTCGCCCCATTTGTTTACATTTCAGGTTTCAACCATGAATGTGTCATTCGGCGCAAGCCTCAGATGGGAAACCAGTGTGTTTTTTCTCAGGGGGTCAGTAGGCATTATTAATTGTGATTTACATACATCTGCATCGCTGGAAGACAAGCTTAATGATGAATTTACATGGTGGTACTTAATAAAGGACTTATCAAAGTGTGCAGTGTCTTTATTTGATGAGGAAGTCGATGAAACACGTGCATGTTGGTTGGGTCTTTCCAACGTCACCACATTCACAGTCATTAAGGGACTGGATTGTCAGTATGCCTACAAGCTGGCTGCTTCTAATGCCCGTACATACGATCGAACATTGATCGGACATTCCAACAACAAAATCCATGGATTTTTTCAGACGGATGTTGGCTCAAACTTGTCTTGCATACACACGGTAACACAATGTTGTTGGAAATTCCGAACGTCAAGAACGTGGTGACGTACAACACATACGACGGCACTAGAAAGAGGAAGTTCAATACCAAGTTCGCCACCCTTTGGGCTCCTTCTGCTGATTTCATGTTAGTAGAAGTTTGGTGACAGGCGATTCACGCTTTTCAGCCTCGTGCATTTCCGATCGTTACTGCTCCTCAGTTTATGCTTGTGGGTTCGTATTTATATTACGTATTTGATCTTCAGTGCATTCTTGTCCGCTCGTTTCTGATTTTCAGCTCCGGTCTTTCTATTTTTCAGTGCTTTCTGTTTGTTCGTGCAGTCCAGCCGACCATTTTGAAGCCATGAGGACCCTCACCCCGGACCAGAGGGTTTCTAACTACCGGCTGGCCAGGGCCAGAAGAGTGGTGGATAATGCTTTCGGTATAACAGCCAGCCGGTTCCGCCTATTCCTTACGCCAATCAACATGGTGGAATATAAACTTAACCATATAATCCTTGCATGCTGCATTCTACACAACTTTTTAAGAAGAAATTCAATGAACTATGTGGCCTCAGTTGGGCCTGAGGCCGGACTTCAAGAAGAAACCCTGATGGCGCTTGAAGCTGGCCGTCCTGGCTTGCCCCCCCAAAGCGCCCGCGAAGTAAGACAGAAGTATGTTGAGTACTTTGTGGGTAGGGGGGGCCATTGATATGCCAGAAACTGTTTAAGAAACATTTTATCAAAATGTTTTTTTACTTAAGCTGAAAGAAGATTTCCTTTGATTTACTGCATGGGTTTCTTTTAGCTGTCTTCTAGGTTCTCCAATGGGCTTTTCTTTTTGGCCATTTTCTTCAATAGTGCAAACTTAATTT
Source organism: Lithobates sylvaticus (assembly GCA_028564925.1). Classification (NCBI taxonomy): domain Eukaryota; kingdom Metazoa; phylum Chordata; class Amphibia; order Anura; family Ranidae; genus Lithobates; species Lithobates sylvaticus. The sequence continues at coordinate 411,362,089 of CM053029.1, read as the reverse complement.
ATTTGATACATGAGGTGACAATCTTTTCTTCAGTAAAATATTATTATGTTGTGGGTCTGCTACACACACCTTGTTTTTGTTGTTAATGTATGTAATGCATTACTGAGAAAAATATTCATAATTTTCAGCACCATGAATGAATTTTAGGGAGTTATTTAATAAAGGAAAATCCACTTTGCTCTACAAATGCACTGCAAAAGTGCACATGCAACTGCACTTAAAAAATGCACTGAAAGTGCACTTGTAGTGCAAAGTGGATTGCCTTTAGTAAATAACCCCCATTTTAGTGTAAACACCAACTTAGTCCAAAAAATGATATTGAGCATTGAAAGAAGAAGCCACACATTGTTGAGTAGAAAACTTTTTACTCTCTGCACATTCACATGTGCGTTAGAAAAAGTTTTTTTAAAACAACCAACATATTTTAGTAAGAACATTTTTTTTGTATTAAAACAGGCATGTTTAAAACCATAAAACAATACACAACTCAGGAACTTCCAAAGTTCAACTTTGAAAAAGTGAAGGCAATATCAGACATTATAGTATATAAAGCAATCAGCGCAAACCAAAATTAACAAAAGACAAACAAAATTGCAAGCTGAACACAAAAAGGTAAATCACAAATCCTTAAGAATAATATGTAAAAAAAGAGGAAGTGCAGCGCAAAACATATAAAAAATGGAATATAAAAGTTCATATCCAATTAGCAATGTGTAGAGTGATGTGGATGAGAACACCCAGTGACTGTAGACTTTCAGTAAGTTTCACAGTGACAATCCTCCACCAAACGGAAAAGGTACTCTTACCAAATGTGAAAATCAAAAACGCATGGACCCATTCGTGGGATGATGGTGCGATAAGGATCCAACCAGGAGGAAATCCAAAGGTGTGTGATGACCAGGACACCAGAACTATCCTGAGGATGCGGCTCCAACCAAGATGATCCACCATGAGATGATTATGCAGGTTTAATGCCCAAGAAAAAATAAAAGATGCAATCTCAGTGCAGACTGTATAAAAATCTTGTTTTATTTAAAAAGGGGGGATAACACTGAAGCTCCAATGGATATTAAGGACTGCACAGACAGTTGAAGCATGCAAGCCTCTGCATAAAAAACAGCACAGCAGTGGAGCCCAGTAACTCAATTAGAGCTCTGATGAGTATAGGCTGTACAAGCAATTAGGGCAAGCAGGCATCTGCACTGAATACAGCACATACATAGAGCACAATGAAAACAAATAACTAAAAAACATCAGCGGTGTAAAGCCACTGTGTATAGCGTGATGGAGCGCGGGTGACTGGCATAAGCGATAGCTCCTCCCCCGAGGGAGCTCTAATTGAGTTACTGGGCTCCACTGCTGTGCTGTTTTTTATGCAGAGGCTTGCATGCTTCAACTGTCTGTGCAGTCCTTAATATCCATTGGAGCTTCAGTGTTATCCCCCCTTTTTAAATAAAACAAGATTTTTATACAGTCTGCACTGAGATTGCATCTTTTATTTTTTCTTGGGCATTAAACCTGCATAATCATCTCATGGTGGATAATCTTGGTTGGAGCCGCATCCTCAGGATAGTTCTGGTGTCCTGGTCATCACACACCTTTGGATTTCCTCCTGGTTGGATCGTTATCACACCATCATCCCACGAATGGGTCCATGCGTTTTTGATTTTCACATTTGGTAAGAGTACCTTTTCCGTTTGGTGGAGGATTGTCACTGTGAAACTTACTGAAAGTCTACAGTCACTGGGTGTTCTCATCCACATCACTCTACACATTGCTAATTGGATATGAACTTTTATATTCCATTTTTTATATGTTTTGCGCTGCACTTCCTCTTTTTTTAAATATCAGACATTAGTATGTCCAAACTGTGTTGATATTGCCTTCATCAGATGAAGTGATGTCACCCCTGTGAAAGCCAAATTTTAAAGATGCACACAAATTGACAGTCAAAATGGGAATTTCCCTCGTTATTCCCATGCCTACAGTCAACATGTGCTCGCTCCCATCATGGGGGATCAATGGACGTGTTTCGGGTGCAACCCCTTCCTCTCAGCTACCATAGTTGCGAGGAAGGGGTTTCCCCCCCAAAACGCATACATTGATATCCCGTGATGGCAGATAGCACATGTTGAAACACTGTGTGCATCTTCAAAATTTGTCTTTCAACATTTTGGTGAAAAGTTCGAAAAAGAGAAACAATTTTAGAAATGATTATGCCGAAAACATCAATGATGTTTTTGAGTCTTTTTTCAATGATGATTGATGCCTTCCTTGATCTTCTGTAAATCCTGATTGCACACCATGATCTCCCCGATGAGGACTTGTGCACTTGTGAAATTAGATTCTTTTTCCACAACATCCACATTACCTAAAATAAAAAAACACACCATGTATTATAAATATGCAGGCGCACATCTATTACCTGAAGCTGTGGTCTCAGACACTCACCAGTCACTATTTGGCCCACTTCATAAACCTCTCCTTAATCCACATCCTCTGGTTGTTGTTTTTGGATTTTCCCTTCTTTAGGAGGTTGGGGGGTCCCTGTTGACCTCAGACGTCCCGAGTCTTTTCTCCCCTATGTGAATAAAATAAAGGTATACTTAGCACACAGATATTTGAGGAAAAAAATAGGAATATGAAACATTACTTGGAAGTGTCGTGCAATTGTCTGTTTTCACAGAGTTCAAAGCTGAACACATGATTTTTTCACTTTCTTCAAGCTGGAATACTTACCTTTTTGGGTAAAGTTTCACACATGGAGACACCCCAATACCCACTGGAGCACCTGTGTGGGACACCCTAAAAAGTTTGTTCTGGTGTCCCTTACTAGTGCTCCTGCATCCAGATGTGTAAACAGCTGCAGAGCATCCTCTCCTTACACTGAATCAAGTTTGCATTTCATTATAGTTACAAACCCATCTAGACAACAATGTACTAAACTTCTTTTAAGACAAATAGGCATGACCAAATGTAGTTAACCTGCATCTGCAAAAAACATTGTCTAGATTGAAATGTCACATATATATATATATATATATTGCCTCACGTTGTAAAGTGCTGCACAAACTGTTGGTGCTGTATAAATCCTGTAAAATAATTATATATATGTAGCGCCGGGCTCCTGAAGAGCACATGCTATATTTTTGTCAATTTAATTTTTCTAAAACCATAGTTGGGTTTTATGGTTAATTGTTCCAAATGATGGTCTCAGTACCAGTTTGGCTGGACTGTATTGTGTTCTGCTTGGCTATAGGTGTCGGTGTCACCTCTGGCAAGCATGGGAATGCAGTCCGGTTGGACGCATTGTGTGCCAATCTTTCTCTGAGCCAATCAGTGAGTGTGTTGTCTCGTTGTGCTTTCTGGGAGAGGGTACTTAAGGTACTGAGGTCACGTGATTCTGGGTTCCGGTCCAGAAGATCTTTCTGACTGTTTGGTCCTGGTCCTCCTGACCAGCCCCCAGGGGCCCTCATGGCCTGGGGTGCGGATCCATCCATTTCCGAGTCTCAGGGGTGGCTAGACCGAGGCACAGTAACTGGAAGGAGGGATCCAAGGTGGTCCGGTGCCGTCTCAGTTTTGGAGAGGCCCAGCAACTGAGAACGCAACCAGGGGAGGACTCTTCAGAAGAGGGCCACGCACAAGGCTGGCTGCTCAGCAAGAGCCTGGAAGCTAAGTTGGAAGGACACCAGGTGAATCCACACTCATACGGTATCGCCGGACAGGCTGCAAGATACTGGTACCGTGCGAGAGTTCTCTGAGTTCATCTTTCAGTTACAACCAAGTCTGTGACAGAGACTTTCCATTATCAAGTTTACAACCAAGTCTTTGGCAGAGACTTTGCTTTATCCGAATCACCTGTCGGTTGCTAAATTCACCAAAAGGGGATTTATCCGATAGCTGTAGCAGGGCTCAAAATTTCAAGTCCTGAGCTACTAGCCAGGCCTTAAGGGTTACTCGCCACCAGTTGCCCCGCCCAACCCCTACCCTGCCCCGCCCCTAAACCCGCCCTCATAAATTATCTCATTAAATGACACCTTTAATGTTTTATGCAATTAAGTTATAAATAAATAAATATTAACAACCTTAATGTTAATGCAGCCTGTGTCCCCCCCATGTGCAGCCTGTGCCCCCCCATGGGCAGCCTGTGTTCCCCCCCCATGTGCAGCCTGTGTCCCCCCCCCATGCGCAGCCTGTGTCCCCCCCCATGCGCAGCCTGTGTCCCCCCCCATGCGCAGCCTGTGCCCCCCCCCCCATGCGCAGCCTGTGCCCCCCCCATGCGCAGCCTGTGCCCCCCCCATGTGCAGCCTGTGCCCCCCCATGTGCAGCCTGTGTCCCCCCCCATGTGCAGCCTGTGCCCCCCCATGTGCAGCCTGTGCCCCCCCCCCATGTGCAGCCTGTGTCCCCCCCCCATGCGCAGCCTGTGCCCCCCCATGCGCAGCCTGTGCCCCCCCCATGTGCAGCCTGTGTCCCCCCCCCATGTGCAGCCTGTGCCCCCCCCCCCCCCATGTGCAGCCTGTTCCCCCCCCCCCATGTGCAGCCTGTGTCCCCCCCCATGTGCAGCCTGTGTCCCCCCCATGTGCAGCCAGTGCCCCCCCCATGTGCAGCCTGTGTCCCCCCCATGTGCAGCCTGTGCCCCCCCCATGTGCAGCCTGTGTCCCCCCCCATGTGCAGCCTGTGTCCCCCCCATGTGCAGCCAGTGCCCCCCCCTATGTGCAGCCAGTGTCCCCCCCCCATGTGCAGCCTGTGCCCCCCCCCCCCTATGTGCAGGCAGTGTCCCCCCCCCCCATGAGCAGCCAGTGTCCCCCCCCATGAGCAGCCAGTGTCCCCCCCCATGAGCAGCCAGTGTCCCCCCCATGAGCAGCCAGTGTCCCCCCCCATGAGCAGCCAGTGTCCCCCCCCCCATGAGCAGCCAGTGTCCCCCCCCCCCATGTGCCCCCAGTGTCCCCCCCCCATGTGCAGCCAGTGTCCCCCCCATGTGCAGCCAGTGTCCCCCCCATGTGCAGCCAGTGTCCCCCCCCATTTGCAGCCAGTGTCCCCCCCGATTTGCAGCCAGTGTCCCCCCCCGATTTGCAGCCAGTGTCCCCCCCCCCCCCCCGATTTGCAGCCAGTGTCCCCCCCCATTTGCAGCCAGTGTCCCCCCCCATTTGCAGCCAGTGTCCCCCCCCCATTTGCAGCCAGTGTCCCCCCCCATTTGCAGCCAGTGTCCTCCCCCCCATGTGCAGCCAGTGTCCCCCCCCCCATGTGCAGCCAGTGTCTCCCCCCCATTTGCAGCCTGTGTCTCCCCCCCATTTGCAGCCTGTGTCTCCCCCCCATTTGCAGCCTGTGTCCCCCATGTGCTGCCTACCTGTGGAGGAGAAGAGAGGAGAGCTGCCACTGGGAGATCACAGCAGGGAACATTCAGACTTTTGTTTCATAAGCTGTGAGTGTTCCCCCGCGGCGCGCCGTCACATAAGCTCCTCCCCTTGTCCGGGGAAGTTTGATACAGGTCACCCGTCCTAGGATTGGACGGGTGATCTGTCTATCAAAGTCCCGGAAAAGGGGAGGGGCTTATGTGACGGCGCACGGCGGGGGAACACTCACAGCTTATGAAACAAAAGTCTGAATGTTCCCTGCTGTGATCTCCCAGTGGCGGCTCTCCTCTCTTCTCCTCGCCAGCCCTCAAAAATCACTCGCAAAATGCGAGTGTGCGAGTGTAATTTTTGAGGGCTGGCTGTAGTATCCAGTTGCGAATGGCTATTCCCTGGATTGCATAGTGGGAGACATTCAAGTGTCAGCAGTTCCAAGAGTAAATAAAAGGAGAGTACTCAGCGCTGTCAAGATAAAAAAATAATAATATACAAATCAGAAATGCCTGCTGCAACTTAGGTTAATTCAAAAAAAAATACCTCATAAGAATAATACAATAGGATAGTGCAGCGCAAATAAATGATAAAAATGGATAAATAACATAAATAAGATAAAATCAGTTCAAGAAGGAATCCAAATATATCCCAGTATAAAGTGCCAGTGCAAAATAGCAGCTTCAAGTGGAAAATGGTGACACAATCCAGAAAAATATCTGTGGTGGTGATCCCTTCACAAAGAGTAAGGATGGCCTCTCACCTCCCTGCTTCGACCTACAATAGGTCACAAAGCAGTATGCAGCTAAGTTAAAACTCTGGTCTCCAACCGTCAGGAATCCCTGGTGCTGGTTCTGGGGAATGTGGGGGGGTTGTTGGAGTATTTGGGGGGGGTCTTGGAGGGGTGGGGGACGTTGCCGTTGGTAGCTCAGACTCCTCATTCGGCAGGGCCTTATATTTTGGTCTCCTCGGTGGCCGAGGATGCAGTATGCTCTTCTTTATTGACAGGAAAGGAATCTCCTTCTCTCCTTATATTTTGGATTTTTTATATTTTTTATTAAAATCTTCTTTCTTCTGGTCTTCCTTTCTTCATCTTCTCCTTCCGGCATCTTCTTCTTCCATCTTCTTCTTCCTCCGATCCGCTTCTTCTTGGCCTTCTCGTCCAGCATCGGTGTCTCTTTTGGGCCGCTCCGCGCAATGGGAGGCTCCCGCTGGGTGAGGCTTCTCTTCGGTATCTTCTTCCACGGCGTCGGTCTCTGAGGCTTCTCTCCGGTATCTTCTTCCAGGGCGTCGGTCTGTTCTTGGGCCACTCCTCGCAATGGGAGGCTCCCGGTGTGTGAGGCTTCGCTTGGGCTGACAGTTCTTTTATAACGGAGGGCGGGGCCACCTGGTAACCCCGCCCCCCTCTGACGCATGGGAACGTCATGGGGACTTCCCTATGGCTTTCCCCGTGACCGGGATCTGGGGGTCCCCTTGTTAAAGGTGGCTTCCAGATTCCGATAAGCCCCCCGCCCGCAGACCCCCACAACCACCGGGCACGGTTGTGGGGATGAGGCCCTTGTCCTCATCAACATGGGGACAAAAGGCTTTGGGGGTCTTAGACCCCCAAAGCATCCTCCCAATGTTGAGGGCATGGGGCCTGGTACGGTTCAGGCGGGAGGGGGGCCGCTCTCGTCCCCCCTCTTTTCCTGCGGCCTGCCAGGTTGCGTGCTCGGATAAGGGTCTGGTATGGATTTTGAGGGGGACCTCACGCCATTTTTTTTGGCTGGGTTTCCCCTTAAAATCCATCTCAGACCTCAAGGGCCTGGTTATTGAATTTGGGGGGACCCCTACGCTTTTTTTTATTTTTTTTTTATCAATGACTTTTTTTTTATGAATGACTTTTCAATGAATGACTGTTCTCTGTATTACGGGAGCCGACAATTCATATAGCCGCGAGTGATTTTAAATAGCTTTCTTTTCTGCAAAAATGACACTTTTTGCAGAGACAGTTCTAAACACTGGAAACATGCGCCCCTTTACATGCATACTATAGACACCCCCCAGGTACGAAATTTAAAGGAATATTACACTTTTATTGTTTCAATTTAATCATTATTAAAATCACTGCTCCCGAAAAAACTGCAGTTTTTAAAAGTTTTTTTTGCATTGATACATGTCCCCTGGGGCAGGACCCAGGTCCCCAAACACTTTTTATAACTAACTTTTTAACCACTTGCTGACCGCACACTGTCAAATGACGGTGGGACGGTGCAGCTACTGTGGCGGGCCGCCGTCATATGACGTCGTCTGCAATTTGGCCACTGGGGGGCGCGCGCGCGCGCGCCCGCCGCGTAGCTGGGGCCCCGGTGCGTGTGCCCGGCGGTCGCGATGACCGCCAGGCACCCGCGATTGCCCGGTAATCGAGCAGGACGTGGATCGGTGTGTGTAAACACACAGATCCACGTCCTGTCAGAGGAGAGGAGACCGATGGTGTGTCCCTTGTACATAGGGACACCGATCGGTCTCCTCCCCCAGTCAGTCCCCTCCCCCCACAGTAAGAATCACCAAGATAGGGTACACATTAACCCCTGCAGCGCCCCCTAGCGTTAACCCCTTCCCTGCCAGTCACATTTATACAGTAATCAATGCATTTTTATAGCACGGATCGCTGTATAAATGTGAATGGTCCCAAAAATGAGTCAAAAGTGTCCGAAGTGTCCGCCGCAATGTCGCAGTCACGATAAAAATCGCAAATCGCCGCCATTACTAGTAAAAAAATAAATAATAATAAAAATGCTATAAATCTATCCCCTATTTTGTAGACGCTATAACTTTTGCGCAAACCAATCAATATACGCTTATTGCGATTTTTTTTTACCAAAGATATGTAGAAGAATACGTATCGGCCTAAACTGAGGAAAAAGTTTGTTTAAAAAAAAAAATAATAATTGGATATTTATTATAATAAATAGTAAAAAATATTATGTTTTTTCAAACTTGTCCCTCTTCTTTTGTTTATAGCGCAAGAAATAAAAACCGCAGAGGTGATCAAATACCACCAAAATAAAGCTCTATCTGTGGGGAAAAAATGATAAAAATGTTATTTGGGTACAGCGTTGCATGACCGCGCAATTGTCATTCAAAATGCGACAGCGCTGAAAGCTGAAAAATGGCTTGGTCAGTAAGGAGGTGTTCGTGGCTGGTAGGCAAGTAGTTAAAAATAAATGACTTCAATGACTTTTCTCTGTATTAAAAGCACTTGCGGCTATATGAATATCAATTCATATAGCCGCGAGTGCTTTTAAAAGACATTTTTAAAAGCAACATTAAATCCCCGAACACCGGACCCGAACCCGAACATACAGTCAATTGTTCGGGTTCGGGTCCGGGACCCGAACACCCTAAAGTCCGGTACGGACCCGAACTTTACAGTTCGGGTTCGCTCAACCCTAGTCAGGATCCTTCTAGAGCCTGGAGCGACTTTGTGGCGTCATCTGAAAGTGGGATTTAGCCCACTATTGGCTGATTCTGGGTCACAGAAGAGCAAAAGTAAGTACACCCATGTGCCCCAAAGAGAAGTATGGCCTAGCATGCTTTGGCCATACTTATCTTTTATTGTCTCACTTCAAGCACTTTTAATATGGCTGCTCCCTGTGAAATGAAATTAGTATGTATTTATTGCATTGAGACATGTCCCCCAGGGCAGTCTTTTTGACCTCTATTTGTCAATACCTTGCCTATTGGCCTTGAAAATGTCCAGTACTGATTTACATTCTATTTATCTCAATGGGGGTCTCAAAACTAATAACATTCACAACTTCAGCACAGTTTGTTGAAACTCACTTGAACTGAACCCAGGTACTTTCAGCTCATCCATTTCCCAAATGCTTCAGAATTCCTTTTTCACAGGTTACTCATTCACTTTGTACTGACTGCACTTCCTGTTCACTGTTCCTGTTCCTGAGATTTCCTGTTGACTTTGTATCATGCTCTGGTATTATCCCAATTTAGCTGCTCTCTGCACAGATGTGACCAAGGACCTCAGCCTGGGAGTCATTGTGCAGAAAATCCATCATTCACTGCGGAGTGTGCTGGTGTATACCAGTTGGCTCATTAGACTCTGCCCTTTGGACCTTTTTAGAGCTCACACTCTGACTCTCACTTTTCAAATGTGCAGACAGAAAAGAGAGTCCACTGTCCACATTTGCAATTTACATGGAAACCATTTTGAAATGCTTTGAAAAGCTCCATAACCGTGTAAAGTCTGAAAAATGCTCCCTTTTTCTTCATCAAAACTGATTGAAATCTTCTTGTCATCAAGCGCTGCACCTTTGAACTATATTTTTGGATGTTTGGTTATCAACAAACTGTGCCAGCTGCTACTTTCATCTGTTATTTTATACTATTTTAGCGCTGATTTTATTTATATTTTTATACATTCTGTTTGATTTTTTTATCAGAGGATTCTGATTTCTGATCATGGATGTGTTTGATTTCAGAGATTCACGTTCTCTGAATCTCAAAGATGTGTTTGACCAGGTTGAGGTTCAACAAAATCTTGACATAGGTGGTTTATTCATTAGACTCAAAAATCTTATGACCACTGAGGTACACGGGTATTGGAATATAGCTTTTTTAGAAAAATGCCTGGATGAAAACATGGTCCCCAGAAGTTTGAGGTTTGAGATCACCCCACAGGAAGATGAGGCTGACCTCCCGGGGTGGTACAAACACTTTAATGATGTGGGTCTAGACCTTTTGAGGTTTCTGATTGCCAGGAAAAGGCACAAGTTAAGTAAAATAGACGAGGATATCGTTGATGTCAAAGAGAAGTTACACCCACACAGGGAATCGGAAGAATATAAAAACAAATCTGATGGCCTTAAAAAAGTTCTTGAGAAAGAAGATATTGACCAAAAAATTAAGAAAAATAAAAAATATGCTAGGGACCTGGAGGATTATAAAACACAAGCAGTATTTAAATGGCAGGTTAAAAGGGCAACCCTTGCTAGTGGAGCGGCAGAGCCTCCTACAGGTTCTGGTTCGCATTCCTAAACCTAATACTGCTGTAGCCCATCTACGCAATAGAGAAGATAATGGGACCCGAACACCTAATGGTAGTTGGAGAAGAGTTGGTTTTTAAAAACCAGCACAATATAAACACCCCCAAACTAGAACTGATTATCATAATAATTATGTGGGACCACAAAGCGGTGGGCCTAACAACTATCCACCATAAACATATCCCAATAATGTTCCACTGTATAATCATTATGGCCCTGATTAGCGCAGCACTGCGCCGACTTCCTGGCGGGCTCTGCACGTGGAGCATGCGAACTCGCCTGAGCTCGCGTCGACTTCCTGGCTGGCTCTGCACGTGGAGCATGCGAACACGCCTGAGCTCGTCCTTACTCAGCAACTAGCCACTCAAAGGGTGCAAAAACAGCTGCAGGAATCATAAGCTTACTGCCACTGTCATTCGCTCTGGGGCTAGTCGCCTGTGTGAATGTAGCCTAAGACCCAACCTACAGACGGTGTGTCCAGTCTTTTAACAGTGGCAAAAACAGTGTTTCAAGGTACTAAAAAAACACATAGACATATCTGTCCAGTCCCTCTATTCAGTCTTCAGTCTCAAACTCCAAGGCTATAAATAAATCTTGACAATTTTATTTAATTTTTATTAAAAAAATCTTTGCAAAAAGATAGGACCTCTGTGCCTAGTCTCCAAGGTTAAGTATTTATTTTCTGTGATGTTGCCAAACTTTATCATAACCATTTTTCTTTATTGTCCCCCTCTCAGCTTTCTAAGAAGCTGATAAAGATGCTGATTCCAAAATGACTAAAGTAATAGCAATGCCCTTAACATCACTTTGCCTTATATTTTATTGGAGATCTCTTTAAGCCCCCGTTCACACTGGTGTGACTTGTCATGCAATTTGACAGTTCCAAATCACATGACAAGTCGCAGCCTGTTACCGGCAATGGAAGTGTTCAAATGTGTTCAATCCTAACTATTTAAAAAAAGGTTCCTGCACTATTTTTTGCTATTTCAGGTGCGACTTGCATAGACATCTGTGCATGAAGTAGCACAGATGTCAGGCAAGTCGCACCTGAAATTGCACGACTTGCGGCTTTGAAATTGTGCTACTTCAAGTGAAGTAGCACGGTTTCAAAGTCGCATTCAGTGTGAATGGGGGTTAAGTGTCTGCTACTAAAGGATGGGGCATGTGTAGGATTATAAAAACACAAATTTGTTGCGCTGGGATCTTATACTAATAGATTCAATATTACATATATATGAAAAAAGCAGCTGACACAATATGCAAGGATAGCACAATAAGAAATGTAGTGAATGGTGTAGCGCTACTAGAATCGATAACAGAGTCAAACATGAACTTTCAGTGCACTAGGTAGATTGTGAATCCATTCCGCTTAAAAGTTCATATTGACAAGAGGAATAAATCTTGAAAAATACACTTGTAAGGACACCGCCACCATCACCCAAACACACTGCCTCTTACCCTCAGGTAGATTTATAAAAGCCTGGATATCTCTCAATATCAGCTCCTCAGCAGCATAGGGGTGGAAACTGCAGCTCCCTCAGGTAGATAAAAAAAAGCCTGGATGTCTGTCTTTATCAGCTCCACAACGGCATGGGGATATGTATTGCAATTCCTCTGCAACGTTCAGTACCTGGGGTGACAGAGCCAGAAGTCCGCTGCTGCCGCTGTGCAGTGCCTGGAGACAGGACGAGGGAGCGCACCTCTAGGATGGTGGTAAAATAATAAGATGCAGAGACCCCACCTCTGATTTTCCCTGAAAAAACACATTTTATTCAATGTCTGATCATAGTTAATTTTCAAATTGCCACAGATTTTTAACTTTCAGTAGGATAAACAAAATTAGTGGTTTTGGACATATAATTAAGATTGGGGTGATCAGACACACGCGGTAGGTGCATTTTCAATGAATGCGATAGTCCAAAACTGTATTTTTAAGAGCCCGGTAGCCCACTTTTATTTAAAAGAATGGAAAAGTTCACAAAAGATATCAGTATCCCATGCAGGGGGTTCCACCATTACTGTACCACCATCAGCATTTTTAATCTCATTAGTGAGCAACACATTATATTCATTTTTACCACTTGTTTTCCTGCTACACAATACTCTGCTGGAAGACAAGTCCTTATCTATTCTCAGTCTTGCTGTGGGTTCAGCAAGTCTTTCTTGGTAGCGTGTCCTCTCGCTGGACTTGCCACTACTTCACCAGCATTAAACATAAACTCAGTCGCTCTCACACATGAAATCGTAACAGTCTTACCATCCCAGTTAGCAGGTGATGAACACTTCAATTGAGGGCATAGTCCCTTCTTGGCTGTGCTCTCACAGGCTAAAGCCCCCACATGGACAAGGGGTAACATTTCAGCCTTCTTGGACTCTCCAACATCCCATGCAGGCTGAACATGTTTCCTTTTGCCAGGGGTAACAGCAGATCCACACATATGGTCAGACCCCTTGCAGGATGCTTGATACTGTGCCCACTTCTCTGGGCTAAACACTTCACACAAACAGCCATAATGTGAAACCACTAGTTTTTTGCACTCTCTGTCACCTCCTGCAGGCTGAACCAAATTTTCTCCACGGTTGCCAGGGGCAACAGCAGACATGTTTGCACAAACATCTTCACTCAAGATTTGAGCCACATCTCTGCTGTAGCACCTCCTTTCTGCAAACAGACATTCTCCAGTTGCTATGGGAGACCACTTTCTCCCTGCTTATTTTTTTCAGCGCTCTCTAGATTGAATTTCTTCTAGGTAATTGACGTAGTCATCTCTGTTATGACCCATCCAGCGGTACACCCCTTGGTACTCCTCCATCAGAAAAGGCTGCACCAATTCAACCCAGCGACCTCTTGGCCACCCTCTCTAGGAAGCAATCATCGCAAACTCATCCAAAAAGTCCTCTACATGTTCAGAAGGCAACATAGGCCATATGAAGTCATCAGCACAGCTTTCTCCTTTGTTGCCACGGGCAACCGTATCCATCTGCTCACTCCTTGCACTGAGTGAGGGCTTGCTTTCCTTTTCCCTTTGCTCCAGTGTGGCCAAGTGCATCTTGCACCAGTCTGGGGCTTGTTCTGTCGGTAACAACCCCTCCAGCCACAGTCTCATCTCAGCAAACATTGCTTACTTTTTGCGTTTTGACCGCTCCATCTCTGAAGTCAGGCACACAACACTTTTTAACACAGTTCCTTTTAACACAGGAAAATTTGGCATACTGTCTCTTTAAGACTTGCAAGCAGCACACTTTCACATGCAGACTCCACTGGGTTCACATTAGCTGTTCCTCACAGCATTGCAGCAAAACACACCGTCTCTTGCTACTCACTGTTTTTGGTGTGCTAGGATCTGGAACTCTTCCATCTCTGCCCGCATCCTCCGCCATATGTAAGATTGGGGTGATTAGACTCAAGCGGTAGGTAACGCACCTACCACTTGAGTCTAATCACCAGTATGAAAGACACACCTGCTCCCCATCCACACCTGAGACCTAACAATAATGAGTCACATGACACCGGGGAGGGAAAATGGCTAATTGGACCCAATTTGGACATTTTCACTTAGCAAACACAGCACATTTGCACTGTTATACAAGCTGTAAACTCACTACTTTACATTGTAGCAAAGTGTAATTTCTTCAGTGTTGTCACATGAAAAGATATAATAAAATATTTACAAAAATGTGAGGGGTGTACTCACTTTTGTAAGATACTGTATATATAGAGTATATATAGAGTATATCTATATAGTTATTTATCTGTCATTATATTTATAAATACTGTATGCACATATATATATTATTAGTATTGGCAAGCTAAAGAATAAAGCTGGGTACGCACAGAGCACAAATCAGCTGTAAACTGCCAACAATCGGCAACGATGTACAGCAACTTGTATGACAGAAGCCAATCTCACCAATCAGCACTCAGCACAATCAGCACTCGCAGCCAATGTCTGCGCGCAATGATCACCCCCTGTCAGAGCACAATAGCCCAATGAGGAGATTGCCACATTAACATTGGCTGTGTTAGTACGGCTTCAACATTTTTTTTTTATGTGTTTTTATAGCACAACCCCTAGTTTATGTGAACCTACAATATACTCTACCAGCACAACCTTAATTTAGTTTGTTTTGCACAATATAAAGTATTTACTACATTCTTAAACCTGTATTCTGAGTTGGGATACCAATACTATATATACATATACTACTGGATGAGGTCCATTTTTTTTATCAGCCTTTGTACTGAAAGCATTACAATTTAAATGACATGTTTTTTGAGAGGATTACCCTAATATCCCCTATATAGGTAAGGGGGTCCTCTAGGTGGAGCCAAAATGTAAGCATTGCTTTATTATATGGCTTCAGTCCAAGATATTCTTTCAGTCAGAGAGCCATACTGTATGAGAAATACATGATCAGTCAGAATGATTGTTATAATTCTTTACAGACCTCAGTAAATACAAGGCTGTTCTGTCTCACTTACATGCATTTTTTTTTAAATATTGTATTGAACTGCATCAGGTTGTTATTTTCTGATAGTAAGCTGACATCTAGTAAAGGTTTTGGGCCACATCAACATGTTTACTATGTGATTGTCACAAAAACCGTCATGTCAGACAGCCTTTTGGTGTGCGCCGGCGCGCGCCGACGCGCGCTGGTGTGCGCGCTCCTGTGCGCGTTCCCGCGGGTGCGGGCGCACGCGCGGTGGTTTGAATGCACCTGTGCGTGCTGTTGGCGCCAACCAGCCTATTTAATCAGGCAACACCTGTGGGCCAGTGCGGCCTGATCTTCAGCTTCCCAGAGACCTTGCTCTTGTGTTTTGAATCCTGTTATACCTTGTCTGATCCTGTGACCCGGCTTGCCCTTTGGAATTCCTTGACCTCTGCCTGCCTAACGACCTCTGCCTGACTGACGACTCTTCTGCTTGCTCCTTTGTACTTCGCCATCGGAACGCTGCCGAACCCTGCAGGTATCTGGATTATCCCACTTCTCTGCTGAGAGACTTGTGCCTGCTTCCTATACCGCACCTTCTTCCCAGTGAGCCTTTGCTATCTGCATCCGGGACTCTTAACTATTCCTCCTGCCCAGTGCACCAATATACCTGGACTTTACCACACCCTCTGGATACCCTGCATATCCCTACCCATCTTGCCAACCAGTGGAATCTCCATCCGTGTATCCTGCATACCTGCACCCCATCTTGTCACCAGTGGACTCTCACCACCAACGCCCGGACACCCTGCACCAGGCTCTCATACCCTTCCTGACTCTCGTGCCTCCTGTACCCATCCCCAGGGGCCGTGAGTGGGACGCGTACGGGAGACCTCCCTCTGCCCAAGTGGACTCACCAGTCAGGTACGTACCAGCGTGATAGTGATTTTGGTTTCTCCCCTCCTGTTTACTGCTATTAGTTCAGTCCTAGCTAGACTCACTCTGTTCCTTCAGTCAGCATCAGTACTTAAAGTACTTAAATTAGTTCTTATAAAAGAACCCCCTCCTCACCCCCCCTGTCCCGCTGACCTGGAGTGTGGCGATATCCCGTTCTGAGCCCTGCTATAGCTGCCTCACTGGATCGGGGTTTAGAAATCCCCTCGGCATTCTCTCTACTTTTTCCCCACTAACAGGAAGGGCTATGTGGGATCTGATTGGTCGGCACCGTCCATGTGATGGCATGACCAAATTGAATGCTCTGAAATGTCCCTCCTAACGGGGGACATTTTGGAGATTAAGCCAAGGGTATTTCTAAGCCCCGGTCTGGTGAGGGCTATATCAGGGCTCATAGCGGGAGATCGCTGCTCTGCAGGTAAGTGGGACGGGAGGGGTGGGTGAGGTCCTGTGTAAGTTCACCTTACAGATTTTTCTGTAAAGAAGGACTTACCCTTTAAAGTGGAGCTTAAGGCTCCTTCAGAAAAAATGAAAAGTCAGCAGCTTCAAATACTGGCAAATACTTTTAATATTAGGACACTTACCTGTCCATAAGTCCAGCGTTGTCTTCACCTTTTTCAATCAGCTCTCAGGCGCTGCCACTGCCATCTCGGGGTAAGGGAAACCGCTTTCGGGTGGAGCCCCGCTTTAACAGACTCAGGGTCATTGTTTTCTTACACTTCAAAGGACTAGAGAAACATCCCTGTATTGCAATTAGCTGAAGTAAAATCATGTTGGATCTAACTTTTGTGTCTTATTAGAGGTTTAGGCTGCCTGTGGATGGTTCCAAGATAGCAGGTGACCATACTGTCTGGATAGACTGGGTCTAAAGAGGTAAAGTATGTCAATGCATAAAGCAGTATTCAAAAAAGAACAAAGGCCTTATGCAAACAAATTTTTTATCTTATAAGATAATATACAATGTACATATGAACAACAGTGTAAAGCTGAGTAATGCGCAGAGCTTAGGCTACTGTGTGTTGGCTTAATAAGCAACTTTTTAGAAATGGACAAAATTGTATTATTCAGGCATAATTGTGTTGCTGATGCCACATGTCTTTTTTGTAGGTATTGAATGAAAATATGCATAATGCGGTGTACCATGCATGGTCTTGCTAAAAGTCTGAGAAGGATTTAAATGTGTAATTTTTATACAAAAGTGACCCCAAAAGGAGTCATCACTCTTTGCAAAAATACCTGCAGCTGTGGGCTGTACCAAAAGGGAGTGTTGGGAAAATAGGTAATATTCTCATCAGTTAAAGAACTAGTGTGGCTAAAGAAAAGATATGGAGTGTCATAGTTACGTTTTAGTCCTTTATTACTGGGTTTCATCTAGGTACTCAATTTTTTAATGATTCATACGTAAGAATAGCTGCTTCCACTGCTCTAGCAGAATTAATAGCTTCAGAAAACCACCAAAGAGCATGGGTAAGCTGAGAATCCATATACATAATACACCTAAAGATTCAGTAGAGGCAATCCACCCTCTAACAATGAAAGTTGTAAGGTATCCTTTCAAAAAATATTTTTTAAAAGTGATATTTAAAGTGAATGTAAACCCTCACATATACCCAGTGAAGTTAATAGCCTCAGATGATACACAAAAATGAAAAAAATCTCCCTACATAAGTTTTACTTGTATATCTGCGGTCTTCCCCTTTTCTACACTCTTTGAAAAGTGCAGATTGTGTTAAAAATATGTCTTTCTCCTTCAGCAGCACATAGGCGTGGGTGGGGATACTGGACTGCGTGAGAGTTGATTGGAGGAAAGGGACAATCCCCTCCACATAAGTAGAGGAACAAAGGAACATGCAGAGCTGTATTATGAATAAACAAGCCCTCTGCTTATCTACCTTTAAGCTCCCTCCCCGACACATATTTTTAGCTACTGTTATCTCATGTGTCAGAGAACTTGTCAGAAGTGACTCATGCTGATAACAGGGGAATGGATCACCAGAAAGAAACGGCACTTGGAACTTTAGACAGAGATAAGAAAAAACTACATACACATGTGCTTAGTTTAACTTTCATGAATAGAGGTTACAACCACTTTAAGTATACACAATGGGGCAGGAATATAATTTTATTTAATTCTCAGCATAAAATTTATGGATGACTTAGACCAGGTTTGGAAACAGTTCTTGGGTCTAGTGATGACAGGGTATCAGAAATATTCAAGTTAATGCTGAAGAGGATGTTTTGAAATGATACCCAAATATCAAAATTTTAAGACAGTCTGCAATGGGCAGGAGGTGGGAATTTGGATTGAAGCATCAGAATCTATAGGAAAAATTGTGAATTTTACCCAATTTTTTTGGAAGCCATTGAAGTGCCCAAATTACTGAAAAAGACTAAAAAAATCTGCCTAGGGAGGCCTGGGGTTCTGCCAGATAAACCAGCATATCATCTATGTTTTGAAAGACTGTTTACTGTAGTCCATTAATGCTAAGGCCTTGAACACCAGAGTCAGATCGCATAAATTCTGCAAGTGGTTCTATTGCCAGGGAAAACAACAAAGGTGACAAAGAACACCCCTGCCTAGTGCCTCTAAAAATATAAAAAGGGTCAGGTATATAATTATTGGGACACAGTTTAGCTTTAGGCTTATAAGAGATTGACCCATCAGATGAAGGGATCCAAAACCAAATTTGGCCAGGACCTCCAACATGTATACATAGTCAAAAGCCTACTACTACCATGGAACCCCTTGTTTTGTGGCTACCTCACCACCAATGTTTAAGTCAGTATACTTGCTGAGTGAAATCTCAGTCAAATCATCCCCCACAAGGTATAACTCACAAAGCGCAGTGTGCACTGCATTCTGCAGCCTTCTCTACAACAGCTGGTAATTAGGGTTGAGCGAACCCGAACTGTAAAGTTCGGGTTCGTACCGGACTTTTGGGTTTTTGGGTCTCGGACCCGAACCCGAACAATTTACTGTATGTTCGGGTTAGAGTTCGGTGTTCGGCAATGTAATGGCGCTTTTTAAAACGTTATTGTCAGTTTGTCACAAAGTGTAATTTCTGCAGGAAAAAAAGTAATTTAAAAGCACACGCGCCTATAATGAATTGTCGGCTCCCCATAATACAGAGTACAGTCATTGATTTTTAAAAAGTTATTGTCATAAAAAGTGTTTGGGGACCTGGGTCCTGCCCCAGTGGACATGTATCAATGCAAAAAGTGATTTTAATAAAGTAAATAAAGTAATAAAGTAAAGTGAAACAATAAAAGTGTAATATTCCTTTGAATTTCATACCTGGGGTGTGTGTATAGTATGCCTGTAAATGGGCGCATGTTTCCCGTGCTTAGAACTGTCCCTGCACAAAGTGTAATTTCTGCAGGAAAAAAAGTTAATTAAAAGCACTAATGAATTGTCGGCTCCCCGTAATACAGAGAACAGTCATTGAAAGTCATTGATAAAAAAAAAAAAGCGTGGGGTTTCCCCAAATTCAATCGAAGGAAGAACGAAGATTCGCAGTACAGGGACCTCGGCTATGGAATGCTCTACCGAACAACATCCGCATGGAAGAAAACCATCAGGCCTTCAGGAAAAAACTCAAGACCCACCTCTTCTAAACATGGCATCCCAACAAGAGCAGACAAGCACCTCGAGGCGATTCAGTTCGCAGTTGCAGCGCTATACAAATCATTCATTCATTCATTCTTCATCTCTATAACATAGGAGGAAGTGTTATATAGTCCACAGAAGCGAACAACACAGGGCTAAATTACACGCTTAAGATTTGATTCAGCAAAGACTAAACAGGGAGTTACAAGCTCACTGGATCTCTGGACTACTTTTAAAAACACCAGACTGCAGGTGACCTTGTTTCCCCATTCAGGTCTCCTTCCACTCTGTAACATGCACTTTCCACCACTCCTTCTGATAGTTGTGTCCTCTTAAAGGATAATTTCACCTTTTGTAACATGTTACATGCTACAAACATATTCAGGGTGTAACATGTTACTGTAGCACCAGCCCCCACACCTCCCCGATTCCTATTTCTGACAGTGAGCTATCACAATTTTTAAAAAATGGGGTGCCAGCCGCATCATTTATTCACAGAGTTCTGTGAATGTGAAAACTATAAGTACCGACAGTCTTTGTGAACTATTCAATGAACTACCAAGGCACTGTTGAGCACTCTAGTTAGTTCACTGATGCTTCCTGTCAGTGTGTAACGGAGACTCTTTACCAAGATTGTAGTTGCGGGGTGTCACCCCGCAACAACGATCGCCGCAATGCCAACGATGCGCGCCCCCGGGGGCGCGCAGTGGCTCAAAATCCTGAGGACGTCATATGACGTTTGGTCATGATTTTAAAACCACTTTGCCGACGTCTTTTGACAATGGGTGGGCGGCAAGTGGTTAACAAATATTAACAAATGAATGATTGTATTTTGAGTTGTATGTATATATTTATATCTTCTAGATATGGATAAAGTGAAATATATGGACTTTTATATTTATGCGAAAATATACATTTTAATAATAATCTGTGCTTCTCTTTGGAGAACTAACATATGGTATTAATTAGCTCTCACCTTCCCCCATAGGGGAGAAGAAAGGTTTCACATTTTTTTTAAGATGCAAACATTTGTGTATTTATGAGAATATAAGTTCTTTATATTACAATATTTCTTGAATAGGATATTAATAAGACCATTGGGTTTTCAATGAATAGAATATACATACTGATGTATATAGTATTTGATTCAGATGTTATATTGTATATGTTTAATTCTTTCACACATTAATCTTGCCCCCTCCTCAGGAATGTCAATGTATAGAGACTGAACAACCCCCATCCTTGCGTGAGAGGTAGGAGGGAAGCTATGTCTCATTAGAAGAGTCTGTAGGACAATAAGGCTCATGCGGCGTACACACGAGCGGACTTTTCTGCGGGATTGTCCGCCGGACTGGAGTCCGCCGGACAATCCGCCCGTGTGTGGGTGCCAGCGGGCTTTTTTCTGCCAAAAGTCCGGCGGGCTACGTTTTAAGTTCAGACTTAAAATTGTCCGCTGGACTCGCGAGTCCGGGGGACAATCCCGCGGTCTGTGTGCTAGTCCGCGAGAATTTTGGAAATGAACGGACTTGTCGACACAAGATCGGAAAGTCTGTTCATTTAGAACGTGACTGCAGGTAGACGGGACTAGCGAAGGCAGTGAATGCCGCCACGCTAGCCCCGTCACCTGGTATGGATTTAAAGGGAATCCCTACGCTGAAAAAACGGCGTGGGGGTCCCCCCCAAATCCATCCCAGACCCTTATCCGAGCACGCATTCACATAGGGTGGGGGGCCGGGATCTGGGGCCCCCTTATTAAAGGGGGCTCCCGGATTCCGATAAGCCCCCCGCCCGCAGACCCCGACAACCAACCAGGGTTGTTGGGAAGAGGCCCTTGTTCTCATCAACATGGGGACAAGGTGCTTTGGGGTGGGGGGGCGCACGGCCCCCTTTCCCCAGGACACCCCCCATGTTGAGGGCACGCGGCCTGGTACGGCTCAGGAGGGGGGGGCGCTCGCTCGTCCCCACCCCCTTTCCTGGCCGGCCGGGCTGCGTGCTCGGATAAGGGTCTGAGATGGATTTGGGGGGGACCCCCACGCAGATTTTTTGGCATAGGGATTCCCTTTAAATCCATGCCAGGTGACGGGGCCAACCCCAGCGGCATTCACTGCCTTCGCTAGTCCCATCTACCTGCAGTTACGTTCTAAATGAACGGACTTTCCTCCGTGTGTGGGCAAGTCCGTTCATTTCAAAAGTCCCGCTGACTTCTTCCCGCGGATTGTCCGCCGGAAAAGTCTGGACGTGTGTGGGCAAGTCCACACGCTCGAAAGTCCGGCGGAGCTCCGCTCGAAAGTCTGGCGGTTTGTCCGCTGGACTAGGTCCGGCGGACAATCCCGCCGGAATGTCCGAGCGTCAGAGGAACTTTAAACCAGCCCTTTTAAAGATAAAGTGGGGGTCAGATTTTAGGAGTAAAACTAGAAACAGAAACACAGTTGGGCAGACTGATTCAAGCAGACATTGAAGAAAGCTGCCACAGCTTCACATACACACAAAGACACACATCGGATTCAATCTTCATCTTAAGAATATAATTCCATTATTGATGTTATTTTTACATTTTACATGTTGATATTGTTCTTGTAATAGTTAGCTATTTTATTATGAAATAAATTCTTGAGTTTTTACACAAGAACTGAATGGATTTTCTTGGAACTTTCCTCATCAATATAATTTACAGATTATCGATATTAATACAGAAATACCGGTATTTTAACAAATACAAAATGCCACGTAATTCTGTACAGAGTGTCATGGATTACAACCTGAGGCTAGCCTTGTGCTTGCATGTGTATATGGCCACACAAACACCTAAAAATAATCATGAGACTTGGTCACAGTAATTGCTGATTGTTTGGGACTTATCGCTGTCTCAATATTCACTGTCCTGTATTTTAAAACAAACTAAGGTATGCTGCTGAGTACAGAAGCTAAAATTATTTCTTTTGGATTGTAAAATGGTGTTGTAAGCCTTCAAGCAGGGCTTTTGCATTTGTTAGTTTGAGTTTCTCTTCATGCTCAAAATGTTTGATCTAATGTTTGATGTTGTTAGAGAAAAATATATTTTCTCCAGAGGGAATCCGCAATATACAGTCCCTTTCAGTAACACAAAAATAAACTTTAGGCTAGCAACATGTTTAACCAGCATTTCTGTCATGACTTAAAAGTTCAGTAAGCAGCTGTGTACTTAAGGCAATTTATCAAGCCCTACTTATTGAGAACATACTTTCCTACAAAAAAGCATGAACAAAACTAAAATCTTTAAATAGCGAGATATATGAAATGGTCTGTTATCCTTTTTCCTTATATGTTGTAGTATTTTCTAAGCCACCAAGGACTCTTGCTGTGCTGTCCTTGTTATTCCTACTCCTTTTCCTTTATATTTTGCCTTTTCTTTTTGACAGGATATCTTATGAATTATTTATTTATTTATTATATTTTAACTTTGTGTCATAGTGCGCTAGCAAAGAATTCATTATTTGCCAGTTCATCATTTCCTTTTAGCACTTCTTTGAGGGCATCAGCAAAGCAGAGGCCAGTTTCTTTTAGCACAAGAATGGTGTTATTAAAGGAGGGCGTCTATTAATGTGATACTTACTTACTATGCTGGCACTACTATACCATTGGTTTTTATAATCATTAGCCCACTTGCCATACAGTGCCGTGAAAAATTATTCATATCCCTTGACATTTTCCACATTTTGTCATGTTACAACCAAAAACATACATTTATTTTATTGGGGATTTTATGTGATAGACCAACACAAAGTGGCACACAATTGTGAAGTTAAATGAAAATGATAAAAGGTTTTCAAGAATTTTTAAAAATAAATATGTGAAAAGTGTGGCATGCATTTGCATTCAGCCCCCTTACTCTGATACCTCTAACTAAAATCTAGTGGAACCAATTGCTTTCAGAAGTCACCTTATTAGTAAATAGAGTCCACCTGTGTGTAATTCAATCTCAGTATAAATACAGCTGTTCTGTGAAGCCCTCAGAGGTTTGTTAAAGAACCTTTGTGAACAAACAGCATCATGAAGGCCAAGGAACACACCAGACAGGTCAGGAATAAAGTTGTGGAGAAGTTTAAAGCAGGGTTAGGTTATAAAAAATATCTCAAGCTTTGAACATCTTACAGAGCACTGTTCAATACATCATCCGAAAATGGAAAGCGTATGGTACAACTGCAAACCTACCAAGACATGGCCGGCCACCTAAACTGACAGGCTGGGCAAGGGGAGCATTAATTAGAGAAGCAGCCAAGAGGCCCATGGTAACTCTGGAGGAACTGCCGAGATCCACAGCTCAGTTGGGTGAATCTGTCCACAGGACAACTATTGTGCACTCCACAAATCTGGCCTTTATGGAAGAGTGGTCAGAAGAAAGCAATCGTTGAAAAAAAGCCATAAGAAGTCCAGATTGCAGTTTGCGAGAAGCCATGTGGGGGACACAGCAAACGTGGAAGAAAGTGCTCTGGTCACATGAGACCAAAATTTAACTTTTTGGCCTAAAAGCAAAACGCTATGTATGGCGTGAAAATAAAAAGCGTGAATAAGTATATAGTGCGGCGCTCAAAGTGTTCAATAGTGATTATTAAACATATACTGTGAAATAATATATAATAATAGAAAAAATTCTTTAAAAATTATATATAACCAAAATAAATAAATATAAGTGACCAATAGTGGAACTATATTCCATATAGAATATCCATTAAATTACAAATGGTGAAATCTACTGATTACAGACAAAACGTGACTGAATTGAGACCATCACAAATAAACAGTATAGTGTCTCAAAATTTTAAAATAATTGTTATAAAAATCAATATTACACCATAATAGTGACTTAAGTGAATACAGTAAAACATAAAGTGACTTGTGCGGCTTGTCTGATGTACTCCGTCACCGATTAATGGAAGGCTTACCGACTATCGTGGACTCAGGTAGGCTTACGCCATATGAGTCAAAATTGCTGTATGGTGTTTGCAATACACCGATGTGGGCAGTTGTTCACAAAGATCTGTAGGAGTGGTAGGCAGGTATAGTATGTGGCTCATCCCCCAATGGTATTACCAATAAAGAGAAAATGAGACCATAGCGTAATACCGTCAAGCAAGTTAAAATTTAATGAACATATAAAATGGGTACTCACATGTACAAAAGCTTATTTAGGCATGTATGAAAAGAAATTGGCAGCAGTGGCATCAGCAAATCTTTCTCCCGACGCGTTTCGCCTTAATGAGGCATCATCTGGGGGTGGCGTAAAACTAACACTGCAGATCCCCCTAAACACGCCATCCTCCCCGTGAAATATGGGGGTGGCAGCATTATATTGTGGGGATGCTTTTCTTCGGCAGGGACAGGAAAGAGGGTCAGCGTTAATGGGAAGATAGATAGAGCCAAATAATGGGCAATCTTAGAAGAAAACCTGTTAAAGTCTGCAAAAGACTTGAGACTGGGGCAGAGGTTCACCTTCCAGCAAGCCAATGACCCTAAACATACAGCCAGAGCTACAATCGAATGGTTTAGATTAAAGCATATGCATGTGTTAGAATGGCAAAGTCATTGTCCAGACTTAAATCCAATTGAGAATCAAAACTTGAAATTTGTTGTTCACAGATGCTCTCCATCCAATCTGACAGACCTTGAGCTTTTTTGCAAAGAAGAATAGGCAAAAATGTCACTCTCTAGCTGTGCAAAGCTGGTAGAGACATACCCAAAAAGACTTGCAGCTGTAATTGCAGTGAAAGGTGGTTCTACGAAGTATTGACTCAGGGGGGCTGAATACAAATGCATGCCACACATATTCACATATTTATTTGTAAAAAAAAATTGAAAACCATTTATAATTTTCCTTCCACTTCACAATTACGTGCCACTTTGTGTTGGTCTATAACATAAACTCCCAATAAAATACATTTATGTTTTTGGTTGTAACAAGCAAAAATTTGGAAAATATCAAGGGGTATGAATACCTTTTCACTGTAAGGGCCAGTTCACAACAGATGCGGTTCCATGCAGGTCCGTGCAGTTGCGTTTTTTCTGCACCAATACAGTCAGTTCTGGTCAGTTTCCGGTCAGTTTCTGCACCAGAAACTGACCGGAAACTGACCAGAAACTGACTGCATGGTGTGAACTAGAGCCATTGGAATACATGGAAAACACTGTGCATGCATTTTTAGTGCAGAAAAAAAGCACACAGAACTGAACGGAACTGCGTCTGGTGTGAACTGGCCCTGCATGTTTATTTTTTTATTGGTTACCTGCTTTTACCTCACTAGCTACACTGTAGTACGTCATTGCTCAGCTGCCAGTTTTTGCACTGCAAAGTTTATAAGGGTCTTTTGCATAGCCTCCATGTATTTGCAATTCACTTTGTTGTTAATACTGGTTATTCATTCACAACGCATAATATATTATCATGGTTATGTTTACATGAGTTTTTGTGAATATATAGATAGAGATACATAGAGATACAGTATATATAAGTGATTAAACAGTACTGACTGGCATATTCAAGGCTTTAGATATCTTTTTATGTCCTTTTCCATTTTTGTAAAGTTTCATTACCTTGTTACGCAGGTCTTTTGACTGTTCTTTTCTACCTCCTAATGGCTCAGTGTCTAGCCTGCTTAGTGCATCCATGTGAGAGCTAACAAACTCAATGACTATTTATACACAAACACCAATTGTGATTTTAAAAAGCCACAAATGTGCAAAATTAACCTCAAATTGCCATTTCAACCTGTGTGTGCCACCTTCTGTGTCTGTACCATGCCAAACATTCCAGGGTATGTAAACTTTTTATCAGTGTCATTTGGGTGATTTCTGTTATCATTATGATTTAAAAAGGATCCAAAAAACTATGTGATAATAAATGGCTTCATATGATTGCTATCAGGCAGTTGGTTAAGGCAGTGGTGGAAAATAATGATGGCCACACAAAATATTGACACTTTGAGCCCAATTTGGCCATTTTAACTTAGGAGTGTACTCACTTTTGTTGCCAACGGTTTAGACATTAATCGCTGTGTGTTGAATTATTTTATGGGGACAGCAAATTTACACTGTTATACAAGCTGTACACTCACTACTTTACATTGTAGCAAAGTGTAATTTCTTCAGTTTGTCACAAGAAAAGATATAATAAAATGTAAAGGGAGTGCTGCATTTTTAGCCAGAAAGGCTAAATGCTGTTTGTTCTGAAGCAGGACTGTAATGCTGAATACCCCTGCGAGGGAATCTGCAGTTTTATTTTTGAACTCTCTGTTTCTTTTTAAAAAATTTGGGCTGCCATGCTCTTGAAAATGCGAGCGGGACTGACATGATTTCTTCAACTTGCATGCACCACTAGAGCTTAAAGGGTTTGTAAACCCTCGTGTTTTTTTACCTTAAAGGGGTTGTAAAGGTTAGTGTTCTCAGGGTTAGTGGACCCTGAGGACAGGGTTGATGAACACTGCATTAAGGTGAAAAAACACCTGGCAATCCTGTCCTCAGGGCCTGTTAGTGGGCCCTGAGGACAGGGTTGATGACCACTGCATTAAGGTGAAAAAACACCTGGCAATTACACCCCCCAGCCCCCCCGTTTACTTACCTGAGCCCGTTTATCTGCTGTGTCCCCCGGCATCCTCTTATCCACGGAGTCTGGCCGTTGATTGGATAGATAGGATAGATTTATAGCAGCGCAGCCATTGGCTCGCGCTGCTGTCAATCACATCCAATGACGCGGCCGCCGGGGGACGGGACCCTGTCATACACTCTGTGTCTATGGACACAGCATGTATGACAGGGAGCGTGCCCGCAAGCTAACCCCCTCAGAATAGAGCTTCCCAGAGGGGGGTTAGCTATTGCGGGAAGGAGCCGAGACAGCCACCGAGGGACCCCAGAACAGGAGGATCAGGGCCACTCTGTGCAAAACAAACTTCACAGTAGAGGTAAGTATAACATGTTTGTAATTTTTTTTTTAAAACAAACCCATACAACCTCTTCTTCAGGCAGGAGTTCTCGGCTCTTGATTGGATAGATTGATAGCAGCGCAGCCATTGGCTTCCGCTGCTGTAAATCAAATCCAATGACGCGGGTGCCGGGGAGCGGGGCCGAGTCTGGCATTTGGGTCTATGGTCTTCGAATGCTGGACTCGGGAGCACGCCCGCAAGGTAACCCCCTCGGGAGAGCGCTTCTCTTAGGGGGTTATCTGATGCAGGGAGGAGCCGTGAGAGCTGCTGTGGGACCCCAGAAGACGGTGTTTGGGGCCACTCTGTGCAAAACGAACTGCGCAGTGGGGGTAAGTATGATATGTTTGTTATTTAATTTGTTATAGAAAAAAATTGTGTCAACCCGACATCTTACTATATACAGTATATATATATATATATATATATATATATATATGATATTCAATGAATAAATATAGGTATTCTTTTGTATTCATATAGTTGATACCAATGTGTTGGCTGTTCTGTGTTGTTGTTTATGAATCAATACTAATATAAAAAGTTTTGGGAATTGCACGCCTTGTTCTGGACACTTTTAGACTTTATAAACAGTTATCTTCAAATCTGTGCCCCTTATTGAACCCCTTACTTTTTGCAGTACATGTTTCATGTTGGTGGCCCTTTATTGGCCCAGTGCCATTTATGAATGGTACTGGATAAATAGCCATTAGGTGGCTGATCCACCAGGTGATCGCTGTGAGACACTGTAACCAGCTGTTTCGAGGGGCTGGGTATCATGTGCTCTCTGTCATTGGATATGCTGATCTCTCCCCTTTCTCTTTACAAAAATGGGAGGAGAGAGATTGAGTGTTTATAAATGGGCACAGAATGAATGGATCAGCAGCTCCAGCTGCTGATCCATTCATCCTGTTGCTTTGACAGAGGATTTTTTAAATCCTTTCCTGACCCCAACCCCTGGGGGGTCCCTAGTGACCAGTAAGTTAACCCCTCACCTCCCATATCCTACCCATCTCAACAGTAACCTCTTCACCTAAATCCTGCCACTGTATGTGACCAGTACATTAACCAGTTCACTTACTCCTTCCTCTGTGTATAACCTGTTCATTAATGAATCTAGTGGACCATTTTCAAGCTCCATGTTTAACCCACTCAGTACCAGCATGTTTTTTAATTTCCAAAATATGATGGACAAAATTGTCTGCTTTCCAAAAAAGGGTAATTTTGGGGGTTGATGTGCTGCTCTGGCATTTTTATTTTTATACAGTAAGGGAAACAGTGTTTTTTTTTTCATTTGTGGTCTTTTTCAGATCATGATGGAAATCATGACAGTGTTAGTGCCAGCCAACTGCCATAAAGGCTTGATTGGGCATTACGATATGGATAAAATAGGAAAAAGAATTTCGGGTTGGGAGACACATGTGACTCTCAGCTATATTTGTGAATTGCAGCTGTCTTTCAACAGATGAGCAATGCATATTTATCTGTAGACTTTCTGAATTATATATTTCCCAAGCAAGAACTGCATGATTTACAAACAATTTAAAATGGATTAAATTTTTTTTTACTTTTTTACTTATTATTATTAGTGGCTTGCGTAGATTTGTCAAGATATAGCCCAACACTCCCACAGTTATGCTACTTGGGCTGCCTGATTCAGGTAAGTTATATATGTGTATAAGATAGGACAGGTTATCATAAATTAAAAAGGATCTATGTTTACAAGAATTATGAACTTTCCCCATGGTATATGAGTATCAACACTAAAACAGATCTGCCACTGTATGTGACCAGTACATTAACCTGTTCACTTCCTCCTTCCTCTGTGTATGACCTGTACATTAATTGCCAATGTACAGGTCATATGCAGTGTATGACTGTGTATGTCCTGTACATTAGTGCCAATATATAGATATTGATAATCCAATAGGTTGAAGGTTGATTAAATGATTCCTGTGACATACCCAACCAGGTGCTTTTGGAGAGGACTAGATGTAGGCCTCTTACCCACTATATATTCCCCATGGAGAGAACAGATTATTCTCCAATGATCGACAACAATGTGATGAGCGCTGAGAGCAGGGCTTGGATTACTTCTCTGAATAAGGACAATAAATCATTTCTTCTGGAGTGGATGGAAATGTGAAATATTAATCTTGTAAAGGTAATGGTCAGAAGAAATATGGTGGCCATCCTGCAGACTGGGTTGGAGAGGCTCTTTCACTTGGGACAGAAATATTTATCAACAATATCCCTCAGGAAATCTATGAAGATAAATTAATACCACCTTTTCAGACTACTGGAACATTGTATGAGTTTGTCTCATTGACTGTTGTAGACTTTTGCTGGACAGTATGATGTGGGGTGGAATCACTGTTTGTTATGTGTGTCCTTGTCCCATTGTGTGCCTCCTATGTGTGCATTCCTATTGTTAATTGAGTCACCTATTGTTTCTGTCTATCTGATCATCTCTTGGAGAGGTGATTACTATTGTGACCACTGTACCTTGTTATCGAACCATTGTGGGATGGTTTATGTTTATGATTATGATAATGCGTGATGAACTTATTCTGTATATTCAGGGTGGTGGGCTGGGTGCCAAATGGACTAGGCACCTAGGTTTGTTTAAGTGACTAGTTGTTTAATTCATTCATGTTAATTAGATTGATGTTTATGTTGGTTGTTCCCTAGCTATGTTGGCATAACGTGATCAAGCTCTTTTTGTAAGGGATATCAATTCTGTGTGAGTTTACAATAAAGAGTTCCAGTATGCACCTAAGCTAGTGTTGTCTAGTATCGTGGGTGCAATATTCAGCTATAATAACCGGTTCCTGGGTCCAGACTGGGGGAATCTATATCTTGATGGAGGCACCCAAGCTGAGTGCTGGATGGTTCTGTCAAACTTTACTTTAAATAAAGCTTTGTGATTTATACATTAAAATAACATGATGGGTGTATAAGTGCTACACCATATTATATTCTACAGCGGAGCCCCTGTTCACACTATGTAGAGCATGTGATGGCTTGTGCATGTTGTTGCAATGCATGCATAATGCCTTGTAGAAACGGTCGGACATTCTGACCACAAAATCCGTCAGATTTTTTCCGACAGATTTTGTCCGAAACTGGCGTTGCATACACACGGTCGGACAAAGTTGACGGAAAATCCAATCGTTCGGAACGTGGTGACGTTAGTTGAGTACGACGGAACTACGTAGTGGCTAGTAGCCAATAGCTTTGGTCTCGTAATTTGATCTGAGCATGCGTGGCACTTTGTCCGTCGGAATTCTCTACAAACGATCGGAAAAAGTCCAATCTGATTTTTTTGTCGGAAAATTTTAGATCCTGCTCTCAAATTTTTTCCG
This sequence comes from Lithobates sylvaticus, assembly GCA_028564925.1. NCBI lineage: Eukaryota > Metazoa > Chordata > Amphibia > Anura > Ranidae > Lithobates > Lithobates sylvaticus. The sequence goes on along the minus strand of CM053029.1, from coordinate 411,331,396 downwards.
TCTGAATTTCTGACAGAAAAAGTCAGATAGAGCCCACACACGATCGGATTTTCTGACAACATAATCCGATCGGACTTTTCCTGTCGGAATTTCCGACCGTGTGTACGGGGCATAAGACAACCCTCTCATCAGTGTCCATAGGGGCGCACGGCTCCCCCTAAAAAAAACAGCCCTTTAAGAGTGTCCAGATGCCGGACACACGGCTGTCTATGGGAAGCTTCCCAGCTTGCAATCAGCTGTTTGCAAGCTGTGAAGCTGATTTGCCCATGTTTAGGGAGTGTTCGGGGTGCAATCGATGTGCCCCGAACACTCCCCACTCTACTGTCAGTTGTCTCTGGCCTTCTTTCCTATCTTTTTATTGGCCGGGACCAGAGGAGGGTGAGTGGTGCTTTTTGCGGTTTCCTGGCTCACTGCTGTTTGCTCTGGGAGTATAGTCAGTACCGGAGTGAAGGATGGGCAACCCTGGTATAGCGGGGTGTATATCTCTGGTAAGGAGGCCAGTGGTGCAGGACTGGCGGTATAGTAGAGGTCAATGTCGGTATTGAGGGAGGGGAGGATGGTCAGGCTCGGTTCTGTATTATCGGCACTCCGCCCTTTGCCATACCCCGTGGGGTGACATCGAGGGGTGGGATGGTGACAGTTCCAGCGGAGAAGATGCTGACACCCCCCATCCTGAGCCCCATGTGACCGGGAGGTGTCTGGCTGGCTGGTCGGGGAGGGGGTGAGGCGGCCTCTGCTGTTCGGATGGTCGCAGTGTGAGCAGAGGATCTGCTGTGAGGCTGCATTGAGGATGATCGGCAGGGACATGCTGGGATCCTGAAGGTAAGAGAGCATCGACCGATCCACAAATACTGACCGACATCTACCGATCAGTGTGAGATATCCCCTACTGAGAATAAAAGCTGAGTGACAGATGGACACAGTGACAGTGATCTGAGTGACAGCTGATGGGCACAGTGACAGTGATCTGAGTGACAGATGGGCGCAGTGGATGCATTTGGTGCATTTGATGGGCACAGTGGCTGCAATTGATAGGCACAGTGGCTGCATTTTATGGGCACAGTGACTGCTATTGATGGGCACCATGGCTGCAATTGATGGGCACAGTGGCTGCAATTGATGGGCACAGTGGCTGCAATGATGGGCACAGTGGTTGCAATTGATGGGCACCGTGAGGTTGCAAATGATGGGCACAGTGGCTGCAATTGATGGACAAAGTGAGGCTGCAATAGATTTTTTTCTGAATTTTTTAGTTTGTTTGTACCCCCCAAAAAATTTTGAGCACAAGCAGCTAACTGCCTCTCATTTAAGCCTAGCAAAGAAGCTCAAGTATCTTTTTGAACTTTGAGCTTTGCCTGTTTATACCAAATATTTTTCTACATTTGCTGCAGCTTTTTCGACACAGAAAACAGCATGTTTTGCCTGTCGCATTTGGGGTGCCAATACCCATTGCACTAGAACACAATTTTCTGTGTTTTTGTGACTGTGTGCAAAATTGCCTTCATGTGCTACACAAGTGTGAATATAGTCTGATACAATGGACATTGTTAAAATAATATTGTTAAGTTTAAAAAACAATTTAAACACAATGAGAATAATGTACAAATTTAATGTACAGCTGTAGAGGTACCAGAACCACCCGCATAATATCAACAGTGATAATATTATCTGGAATCATTTATTTATGCTATAAGCAAGTAGTTATAAGAGATAAGCAAGAAGTTTATGAATTATAAATTCCCTGGTTTTTGATGTAGCAAAATATGAACATACAGGAAGAAATTGTGTAACTATGTTTGAGACATCATTAACATAAGCATATGTGTTTTAAGAATCTAATGCTTATAAAGATAACGATTGAGATGTGAGCCCACATTCAGTAGGTGTATATCTATCATTTTAATCACTGTTTTCTACTGTAGTGTTTGATATGAAAAGTGACATACAAAAAAAAATGTTAATAGACCTATGTGATGGACATACATGTATAAAGATTATTTAATAGGAGATTAGAATGTGGTAATAAAGTTTTGTATTTAAAAGTACAGTAAAACCTTGGATTGCAAGCATAATTCATTCCAGAAACATGCTTGTAATCCAAAGCACTTGTATATCAAAGCGAATTTCCCCATAAGAAATAATGGAAACTCAGATGATTTGTTCCACAACCATTTATTCATAGGTCCTTCAGTTTATAGTCCATATAAAAAGATTATAGCAATGTGATAGGTTATGTAACTATAAGGCCCCTTACACATGGACGGACCGTTCAGATCCGCCTGTCAGTTTTGACGGCGGATCTGAACGGGCGCTCCATGTTAGTCTATGGAGCGTCGGATGTCAGCGGAGACATCTCCGCTGACATTCGACCCTGTCCGATCCGCCAAAAGCAGACGTATGGCTCTACGTCCAGATCCGTCGCTGGCGGATCGGATCGGGTGACATCTGATGAAAACGGACACACTGTCCGTTTTCATCCGATCTCTCCATAGAGACCAGCGGCGCTCGCAAGCTTGTCATCCGCCGGTTCAGCGGAGATCAACGGAGAGATCTCCCGCTGAGCCGGCGGACAGAGGCCGTGCAAGCGGAGTCCGCCTCGTGTGAAAGGGGCCTAAAATGTCCATCCACAAATTGAAGCCTCCACAAGGGGATTAGAAGCAAAATCCAGCAGGAGCTACCGAGTATAAAAAAGAAGAGAGGCACCTCTAAGTGTAGCAATATGGTTACATTTAATGAAGGTACAACATTTAGAAACTCACATGGTTTATGATTAAAAGAAAGAGTCATATTTAAGTATGCAGGCATCCGGGGTAAAGCTATCCGCATAGACCGTCCTCCAACGCCAGCTGTTACTGCTGTCAGTCTGCAATCGTGACCGGGAAGACTAACCTGCAGTAGAGGCTTGAAATGCTTGTGGAGCGCAGTATGGACAGGACGACTTCGATAGTGGGGGTGGTCTATGTGAACAGCTTTACCCCAGATGCCTGAATACTTAGATGTGCCTCTTTTAATTATCAACCATGTGAGTTTGCTAAATGTTGTACCTTCATTAAATGTAACCATATTGCTACACTTAGTGGCTCCTCTCTTCCCTTTTATACTCAGTTGTGACATGACGCTACTTGTATATCAAGACATCACTTGTATATCAAGTCAAAATGTATTAAAACATTTTGCTTGTCATGTAAAACACTCTCAAACCAAGGTTTTACTGTACTGAAAGTTTTTTTTTTTTTTATTACAGCTTTTCATTGTATGGCTCCCTGACATTTCCTGCATATTATTATGACTCATAAGTGAAAACGATTGTAAATGTTGTTTTATTACATTATATACCATTTTACAACACATTTTATTATTATTATTATTTTTGATCATTACTATTGTATATTACAGCCTCCATTTGACCTTGAGTCTGAATCTATAGCCTCTTTACAATCAACATAAAAGTACCAGATTGAATGTAAACTGACACTTACCCCAAATAGCAGGTTGTAGTACATAATACTTATTATCGCTTAGCAAACTTAGGTGGCAATAACATGTACAAATGTTTTTACTTTGTTACAATGGTAGTACAATGAAAACTCATGTGTTGACAGCTGATATTATGCAGGGCAGCTTGTTTAACAAATTTTAATGGACAAATTGAACTAAGTATTTTATTCCTCTTGTCACATTATAGAAAGCTTTAAAAAAAAAAAAAAAAAACACACCAGGATCCTTGGAGCTTTCAAAATGTGCAGTTTATTAAACCACTCATCAAAGTCAGTGGTAGTGAAGTATGTAACTTAACTGTGATGAGTCTTCTGCACCGGCTGCATAAGAAATTAAAAACCTTGACAAGCAGGTGATATATTACACGTACATAGTGATGTCAGAACAGCACCAGCTGACATTTTAAACCACTGCTGTTTTAAAACCACAGTTGATGTGATGTTAAATTCTATGCTTCTGTTCAGTCCACAAATGTATAAGAAAATTTCAGGTAGTAGGCAAAAATAGAACTCTTTCCCTAAGACTTCACTTTACTTTTGTGAAGAGAACATGTTCTGACATTTTTATTCACATCTTTTCAATCACTTTCCTTGGATAATAAAGAAATATCTCTTTCTCTGCTAAGAAGATTACATGAATAAAGAGCAAAGCATGTATTGTTAGCAACACACCTGTGGTACATACTCCACTGCATACAATATTTACAAAGAGTTCTGAACATTTATACTGGCGGAGAAGGAAAATTTGATATTATTTTGTTACTAATGACAAAAAGCATAAATCAGTGCTAAGGCGCCCTACTGCTAAAAATGGTCCAAATGCAAACTCATAAAATCACAAAGTACTTAATATGTTCATTGCATCTTGAAGGTGCTCGAAATTAATCTTTTTATGCAGGGCCAGCACAAGCCTTTTTTTGGGCCCGTTATAGTATTCACTTTGATAAAGTAAATCTGTAAAAATTTGCAGTTTGAAGTAATATGTATTTAAAAAATTCAGTGTATAATTTGTAACAATGAAAATACATGGGGCAACCATATTGTCTCCTTACATATGAAAATTCTAGTTTTTAAATTGTTGTATCATTTTGCTCCTTCCCGCAAAGCTAGTATGGAACTTATTTATAAAAAAAATTGCTTTGCAAATTTCTTAGCATTCTTCCAATTCCTGTATTCGGTGGATTATTTGCGAAATGTCATTTTCTATTTATTTCCTATGATTGTCAGCTTCATCTAGTGCCCATAATACAGTATTTTCCTGCAATACCGCAATCAAAAAAATATAAATATGGAAAAACGCTGTAGCGCAAAATTACCACACAAACTATAAAGTCCAAAATCTTCCGTGTTAAAAGTCTTTCACCAATATCAAAAAATATATGTGATCTTCCTCAATCTTTCAATGCTTCTTATCCTTTAACTTAAAGCGGAGCTCCACCCTAAAGTTGAGCTTCCTTTCATCGGAACCCTCCCCCCTCCGGTGCCCCAATTGGCACCTTTCAGGGGGAGGGGGTACAGATACCTGTATAATACAGGTATCTGCACCCATTTCCGTGCGTAGATAGCACATAATCTGCAGGTATTTACGCCACTTCCTGTCATTCCCCCGCTGTCTGCTGGGAAACAAACGGATCCCAGAGACAGCAGGGAGCTTCCTTATTGCGCAGCGCGACTCACGCATGCCGCAAGGCTTCACTTCCTGATCAAAAAGTCCATCAAGTCCAACCAATGTGTGTGATTTTATGTCAGTATTACCTTGTATATCCCTGTATGTTGTGGTCATTCAGGTGCTTATCTAATAGTTTTTTGAAATTATCAATGCTCCCTGCTGAAACCACTGCTTGTGGAAGAGAATTCCACATCCTAGCCGCTCTTACAGTAAAGAATCCTCTACACAGTATAAGGTTAAACTGCTTTTCTTCTAATTTTAGTGAATGGCCACATGTCTTGTAGAATTCCCTTTCGCAGAAAAGTTTATCCCTATTGTGGGGTCACCAGTACGGTATTTGTACATTGAAATCATATCCCCTCTCAAGCGTCTCCTCTCCAGAGAGTTCAGTGCTCGCAACCTTTCCTCATAACTAAGGTCATTCAGACCCGGGCACTCCCAATGCAATCATTAGAATGCAAAAAGTGATTTATACAAATTATGTATACATTCAAAACCGTGTATAACCGTGTATTAGTGAATGGCTTCACTTTATGGAAGATGATGACATGTGCTGGAACGCGAAATGCATAGAAGCTAGGTCTGACACACATACTACGTCAATTCTGCTGGGGGGTTGCCTAATGCATAGCATACACCGTTGGTCAGATAGCGCTGTTTGAACCGACTTCCACCGCACTAGGTGTTTCCGATATATATTGATGCACTCCCCTGCTGGAAATATTGTAAGCGACATTTTTTAATAATAAACAAACGATACTACACTATATCAGCCTTCCCTGGCTCTTTTTGGTGGAGCTTAATTTTCAGATGTGGGAGATTGGAGCGGAGGATAGATAACAAAGATTTGATCTGGCTTTTTCCGGGCTCATTCGACCAAGTTCATCATACATGTGAACGATTGATTGGAAAAACATAGTTGAATGCTTTCCAGGATTCGAGGAGCTTGAATTTCAGATGTGGGAGATTGGAGCGGAGGATAGATAACAAAGATTTGATCTGGCTGTTCCCGGGCTCATTAGACCAAGTTCACCATACATGTGAATGATCGATTGGACAAAGATCGTTGAATGGTTTCCAGGATTTGAGGAGGTACTTCATGTCTTATGGTCACTTGCTGGCCAGGGCCATCTGGTGAGTGCAATTTGTTGTCACTTTGGGGGAAAAGTCCCAAATATTATTGGGAACATGGATTTTATTTCTCACGTGGTGTTGGAGTGGATTCATTTAGAAAGAATTTTGGAGCTGTTTTGAATTTTTCATGATATCATGATATATTTGTTTGAGCAAGCCATTCACTAATACACGTTTATACACGGTTTTGAATGTATACATACTATTTGTATAAATCACTTTTTGCATTCTAATGATTGCATTGGCAGCACCCTTTACCACAGCATTCATTCTTCATTAGTCTTCACTAATTTCAGGTGCAACAATCCTTTTTTCCTTTTTGTTTTATTATTGGCGCCAATTCTATTTATTTATTATTCCTTGTTTAGTTTTGTTGCCCTTCTATGGACTCTCTCTAGTTCCAGCACATCCTTACTCAGGATTGGTGCCCAGAACTGGACAGCATACTCCAGGTGCGGCTGGACCAGAGTCTTGTAGAGTGGAGTTAATCCCCTTTTTAATGCATGCCAATATTCTGTTGGCTTTGCTTGCAGCAGCTTGGCATTAAATGCCATTGATGAGCCTGTCCTCTACTATGACCCCCAAGTCCTTTTCCATCCTAGATTCCCCCAGAGGTCCTCCCCCTAGTGAGTAGATTGCATTCATATTTTTGCCACCCAAATGCATTATTTTACATTTTTCTACATTAAACCTCATTTGCCATGTAGTTGTCCACCCTATTAATTTGTTCAAATCTTCTTGCAAGGTTTTCACATCCTGTGGAGAAGTTATTCCCCTCTTTAGCTTAGTATCGTACGCAAATACTGAGATTGAGCTGTTTATCCCATCCTCCAGATCATTTATGAATAAATTAAATACGATTGGTCTCAGGACAGAGCCCTGGGGAACCCCACTTTCCACCCAGACCATTCCGAGCACTCCCCATTTATTACTACCCTCTGAACTCACCCCTGTAACCAGTTTTCAATCCATTTACTCACCCTATGGTCCATGCCCACGGACCTTACTTTGTACAGTAAATGTTTATGGGGAACTGTATCAAATGCTTTTGCAAAATCCAGATACACCATGTCTACGGGCCTTCCTTTAGATAGAAGTTCACCTCCTCATAGAAGGTTAATAGGGTGGCTTGGCAAGAAGATTCTTCATGAATCCATGCTGATTACTGCTAATGATACTGTTGTCATTACTAAAATCTTGTTCTTATAGTCCCTTATGATTCCCTCAAAGAGCTTGTATACAATTGATGTTAGGCTAACTGGTCTGTAATTCCCAGGGATGTATCTTGGCCCTTTTTAAAATATTGGTGCTACATTAGCTTTCCTCCTATCATTAGGTACCATTCCATTCAGTAGACTGTTCATAAAAATTAGGAACAATGGTCTGGCAATTACTTGACTGAGTTCCTTAAGGACCCTCGGGTGCAGGCTGTCTGGTCCCGGTGACTTATTAATGTTACGTTTTTCAAGTCTATTTCTAATTCTGTCCTCTGTTAGCCATGAGGGTGCTTCCTGTGACATATCATAAGCATAAACATTGCAGTTTTGGTTACTGAAGCCCCTGATTCCCTCATGAAGACCAAGGAGAAGAATAAATTCAAAACATTTACCATCTCTCCATCATTAGTAACCAGATTCCCTTAATCATCCTTTATGGGATGAATATGATCTGACCTCCCTTTCTTACTATTTATGTACTTAAAAAATTTCTTGGGATTTTTTTTACTTTCCACCGCTATGTGCCTTTTATGTGCCTATATATGTCACTAGATTTTTTGGTCACAGCGCTGATTGTTTATATTCATACAGAATCAGGAAAATACCTAATTTTGGCCATTAGATGGAGCTGATGATCATAGAAAATGAATAGAAAAATACATTTCATACAAACGTTAGACACGTTACAAGAATTATAATTGATGGCTGTGCAAATGCTACGACATTTGAACAGCATTTTTCTTTTAAAACAATTCACCCTTTCTGTGGCAGATATCTTTCCTCAATAGTGGTAAAGCAAAGAGAATTTGGTTGCACAGGGGCACTAAGAGTTCTCTCTATATGCCTATTTAAAATACAATAAACATGTAAAGTGGAAATTTGTATAATGTGAAAGTCAGGATATAAGTTGCTTTAAGGTAATTATTAAAAATAATTCAAAATACAATAAATTCAATATACTTTCAGTTTAAGCATATTTTAATTTGAGGCGCTCCCAAGAATCTCACCATCATGACCACTTTACTAAACAATGATCACACACAAATGTATAGAACAAATAGAAAATGGAATAAAAAAATAGAAAAAACATAGTATTATAACATTCTCTTTGAATTGGTTAAAGTAACTCATGCCATTCATTTTTCTATCCCAACTAATACTACATCTAATGTCATGGATGGGGAATCTATTACCACTTGGGGCATATGAATGACTAGACCTGGATCACAGCAGCTGGGGCCAGGCAGTGATGTAGGCCACAGAGGGGACACATAGAGTCCAGCAGAGTCATGGAGGGGCAAAGAACACCATATAGATTGGATACCCAATGGCACTGAAGGGAGTGCTTCCTCTCATTGAGTGAAGGTGAGAGCTAAGGTGCAGGATTGCTAAAGACTCTGATATTGCAGCCCTTGGGCTTCCAAGCAGGGAGCTACCAGAAACACAGTAAGAACAGTACATGGATGAACATCTATTGTAGCACTTGGCATTAGGATGCATTGCCCAAATGCTGAAAAAAATGTGCACAGTGTAAAATCTATTCTTCTGTCTTCTGCATGTGTGGGAATTTCTATTTACTATCTGCTCATGTGGCAACAACAGAGTTTCTAATTTGTTATCGAAAACTAAAAAAACAAAGCAAAAAAAGAGCTTTACTTTAAAGTGTCTCCATAACCAAAACTTTTTTTTGGATAGAGTGGACAAAAGCTAGAACCTCTATGAGTTTTATTTTTACCCCTTGTCCCTGCTTGCGAGATTTACTCTTTTTATTTAGTGGCCATTGTCATTGAGAAAATCTGTCTGTTTACATTGACAGATCACTGTTCTGCCTCTGTGTGGAGTCACCGTGACTGCCGAGCATGTGCATCAGCTCCGGCGTTGCGCCACAGGCGCGCACACCCCCCTACTGGTCAAAAGGCAAACTGACGTACAGTTGCGTCGGTTCGCCCAGGGAAGCCAACCTGCCGCAGTACAACTGTGGCAGCTGGTCAGGAAGGGCTTAACAGATTTAAAAAAATATAAAAATGTTATGTATTTGTAAGCCTCTAATAAAGAAACAGAACATTCTTTTTTAACCAAATAAAAGCCTTACATGTCCTCACCTTAGTTAGGTAAGCAAATTGGTCATAAAGTTATTGTCAAGTCAACCTACACATGTTGAGGCTGCTAAATTTGATCTAGGCATCAATGACCTCTGGGTTACTGAAGTTCATTATTCATAACCAAGTTAAATACTTATTTGTCTGTATTGTTTTTCTTTCTAATTTAACGAGTATCCAAATTAAAATTGACTACATTTCTTTCTAATTATTGTGCTGTACCATGAAAATACAACTGCAGAAACATATGCAAATTCCTATATTGATGTAAACAACACATACTTATATTTTCCTACAGCCAAGTGGTCTTTGATGGACAGGTTCAGGTGAAAGGAAGTAATGTGCCATCTGACAAGCTCACAGTGATTTTCTCTTTGAGTTTCTTTGAAGAGGACAGAAACATTTGTCATTGAAAACAGACTAAAAGTGACAATGTTAATGCAAGGACTGAATGTATGCCTTCCAGGCAAGATCACTGAATGTTTACTGCCAAATGACTGCAGAGACATAAAGAAAATGACAGCACTGACTTAACAGGCTCATGCTTTTATATACTGTATATATATATATATATATATATATATATATATATATATAAATCAATATGAGATCATCAATAGACAATTCAAGACTGCAGTTTTGCTCTTTCCTTTTTGTGGTTTTCTTTTTCAAAATCACATTGGTGAATTAACATTAGCGATCCTGTTGCTTATCAACTATAGCAATCAACAACAAAATGTCTTTTCTTAAAGCTGAATTGCAGGTATGTTGTTTTGAATAGTTACATTAGTCCAGCTTGGACCAATAAAAGGACAGTATGTCCATATATGTGGGACCCCTATGAAGACTGTAAATCTCTATAGTAGCCACCACATTTACAGTGACCTTCAGTGTCTTCTGGGCCTTATACTAAATATTAACCACATGGGGTTGCTCGCTTGCATGGTCATCAAGCAGAGGACATTTTACTGTATAACACAAATTCCTTTCAGACCAAGCCTTTTCTGGCACTTTTTGTTTATAAGTTTAAATCAGTATTTTTTTCCTTTAAAACTACTTACAACTCCCAAACATTATATATTTTTTTACTTATTTACAATTTAGCAGACTAGGGACTAAACCAATGAATCCCTAAATCTTAGCAGCAGATGAAAAGGGCCCCACAATCCCAGTGAGGAAGCACAATAAGTATAAATTCAGTGATGTTAAAAGTTTTATATGCCCCAGTCCATATGAATGTCCTTCCAATGGTTATCAATCCCTTCAAGTCCAATATAGACCAAATACTTTAACACTGTCCTCCCTGGTTTTGGATCTTTAGTGGTGCTCCACTAATCACTAGGTGATTAATCTAAAAAAAAAAAAAGTAAACCCCATATAGCGTAGTATGGCCAACTCCACTTGTGTACCAACCATATATGTATAACGTGCTTACATCAAAAGATTATAGCAAACATCTCCAATGGATCACCAGATTTATTCATATATACAATATATGTATGTATATATACAGTGTAACACCCTCTACTTAAAGGTAGGTGCTAGAGTAGAATTTTTCTAGCTGCAGGGCTCAGGTGCAGGTACATTTAGCCAGGCCTGTGTTTCTTTATAAGCCTGGATATTTTGATCTGGGAATGGAAGTGTCAGTATAGGGGTGTGTGGCCACCTGTGCTCTGACTCAGAGATGCCTCCCCGCTTTCAGAAGGATTGTTCTGGAAGAGGGGTTGGACTTGAGATCTGAGTGGCAAGCAGCTCATGTGAGGAGCCCTGACCAATCATTAACTTGTGTTGGCAGGGGGCAGGCCTCCCAAATAAGTTGGGGTCAAATATGCTTTCAGGGAGGAGTTTGGGGAAGCATAAAGACAGCATGGAGTAGTGAGGTGCTGTTCTGGGCATCCCCACATGGGGTATGCAGCAGATGCGGAGGAGGGATGGAGGAGCCGCGGGGGAGGAGCTAAAGATAAGGATCTTAATCTCTGCAGAGTACATTGGGCTGCTGTGACCGGGGAACACAGGACCTAGATGTAAAGAGGATCAAGCAAATTGCCATGTGTCAGGTCAATGGGGAGAGATGCCGTGTCATCTCTGGCCTGGTTTGTACATTGATAATGACTTCCAAAGACTGTGTGACTGTCCGATTCATGGAAGCTGGAGAAGGAAGCTGTGTGCACCTCTGGTTCTTTGACTCATAAGACAATATCATTCTGGTATACCAATGGGAATTATTCAGAGTGGTTCTCTTTGTTCTTTTGGAAGTCAGTAAGTATGCAGTAAAGGATTTGCACAAAGGACAGAAGCAACAGTCAGTAAAGAATTTAATGCACAGAAATACAAAGATACAAGGCCAAGGCCCCAAGTAATTTCAAGAATTTGCTGTATCATGGGCATCTTATATTTCCCTTTTTCTCCTATCCAAGTTATACCCCACAATAAAAGCAACAAAACGGAGCAAAATTACTGTTTATTGTCTTTACCGTGGTGAGTGGGAGGTTGGCAGCAGGGTGATTGGTGGATTGCTATAACCAACTCAACAGCCCTTACGAGGGTACCACTACAACAGTATCTCACAAAAGTGAGTACACCCCTCACATTTTTGTAAATATTTTATTATATCTTTTCATGTGACAACACTGAAGAAATTACACTTTGCTACAATGTAAAATAAAGAGTGTACAGCTTGTATAACAGTGTAAATTTGCTGTCCCCTCAAAATAACTCAACAAAAACCCAAACCCATGTCTAAACCGCTGGCAACAAAAGTGAGTACACCCCTAAGTGAGAATTTTCAAACTGGGCCCAAAATGTCACAATTTTGTGTGACCACCATTATTTTCCAGCACTGCCCTGTTGGGCATGGAGTTCACCAGAGCTTTACAGGTTGCCACTGGAGTCCTCTTCCACACCTCCATGGCGATGTCACAGAGCTGGTGATGTTAGAGACCTTGCGCTTCTCCACCTTCCATTTGAGGATGCCTAAAGCCCCATACACACGGTCTGACTTTTTCATGGATTCTGTCCGATCGGACAATGTTGTTGAAAAATCAGACCGTGTGTATGCACCATCGGACAGTGTACGTCGGATTGTCCGACCGACAAAGTCTTATCTCCTGCTGGAAAGATTTGCCGACAACACGGTCCGATCACACCAAATCCGATCGTGTGTACGGTTGTCCGACCGGACAAAGTGCTACGCATGCTCAGATCACATTACAAGACCAAAGCTATTGGCTACTAGCCTCTACGTAGTCCCGTCGTAGGCAACAAACGTCACCACGTTCAGAATGATCGGATTTTCCGACAACTTTGTCCGACCGTGTGTACGCAAAACCAACATCGGACAAAGTATGACGGACATGGTCCGACGGACCTGGTCCGCGGATTGTCCGACCGTGTGTATGGGGCTTTACAGATGCTCAATTGGGTTTAGGTCTGGAGTCATGCTTGGCCAGTCCATCACCTTTACCCTCAGCTTATTTAGCAAGCCAGTGGTCATCTTGGAGGTGTGTTTGGCGTTGTTATCATTTTGGAATACTGTCCTGTGGCCCAGTCTCCAAAGGGAGGGCATCAAGCTCTGCGTCAGTATGTCACAGTACATGTTGGCATTCATGGTTCCCTCAATGAACTGTAGCTCCCCAGTGCTGGCAGCACTCATGCAGCCCCAGACCATGATACTCCCACCATGCTTGACTGTAGGCAAGACACAATCGTCTTTTTACTCCTCACATGGTTGCCGCCACACATGCTTGACACTATCTGAACCAAATAAGTTTATCTTGGTCTCATCAGACCACAGGACATGGTTCCAGTAATCCCTGTCCTTAGTCTGTTTGTCTTCAGTAAACAGGCTTCCTTTTGGGATGAAAACCATGCAGATCAATTTGATGCAGTGTGCGGCATATGGTCTGAGCACTGACAGGCTGACCCCCCACCCCTTCAACCTCTGCAGAAATGCTGGCAGCACTCATATGACTATTTCCCAAAGACAACCTCTGGATATGACGCTGAGCACATGCATTCAACTTGTTTGGTCGACCATGGCGAGGCCTGTTCTGAGTGGAACCTGTCCTGTTAAACCGCTGTATAGCCTTGGTCACTGTGCTGCAGCTCATTTTCAGGGTCTTGGCAAACTTCTTATACCCTAGGCAAGCTTTATGTAGAGCAAAAATATTTTTTTTCAGATCCTCAGAGAGTTCTTTGCAATGGGGTGCCATGTTGAACTTCCAGTGACCAGTATGAGCGAGTGAGAGCGATAACACCAATTTTAACACACCTACTCCCCATTTACACCTGAGAGCTTGTAACACCTTGTAACACTAATGAGCCACATGGCACCGAGGAGGAAAAATGGTTAAGTGGGCCCAATTAGGACATTTTCCCTTAGGGGTGTATTCACTTTTGTGGTCAGCAGTTTAGACATTATTGGCTATGTGTTGAATTATTTTGAGGGGACAGCACATTTACACTGTTATACAAGCTGTATACTCCCTGCTTTACATTGTAGCAAAGTGTAATTTCTTCAGGAAAAATCTTCCTCCCTTTCCTCCAAATGGGTGTCAGAAGATCCCAAAAAGGAAGTATAAGCACATAGTAGAATACTGCAAACTACCTGATTACTACAAATTATGATCTGTGCTACTCACAAAAGTGCATTTATAAATGTGTGTATCTCTTTTAACCGGGTACTACCTCCACTGTGTGTGTTGTGATGCACCAATCACTCCATAAACCTTACCAGATGTAAGATATTCACTGTGCCATCAATCAATACTCTCTGACGGATATTTCTCACTCGTAAAAAAGTGAAAATAACACATATAGTTTAATAACGTTTTAAATTAGCAATAGTGTCAAAACCACTCACATTAATATGCATAATCAAGGGCCATAACCACTTCTATACCTTGTGGAAAGACATCTGACATTCAATAGCTAGCCTAATCTTGCCATATACATTAAGATGTTTAGGAAATTTCAACTATTTTCAATGTACTTTGGATAATAGACAATCATATGCATTGAGAAAGCCTTACACCAATGTTGGTGTGACCAATATATTGTAGTCCACATGGACATTGTATTCCATAAACTACCCCATCTGTATTGCACATAACACAGTCTTTAATATCATATTTTTTCATGTGACCCATGATGTAAACATTTTTCTTCTATTGTTTTAGAAGTACTCTACTACAGGCATAACATCTGCCACATGCATAAAATCCCTTACCACGTAAAAAGATATATTATTCTCTCTGGGTGGGTCTATTACATTTTTTACAAGAACATTTTGTAATGTCAGAGACTTCCTATAAATTAACTGAGGTTTGTCTGGGAGTATTCCTCCTAGGTGTTTGTCCATGTTCTCTAATTATTCCTTTAACCTTTTGTATTGTTTGCTGTACTTCAAGGTCATGGATAATGTATATTTTTTCCTCTTTGGATTTTAGTTTATCCCTAATCAATTCATCTTTTTCTATTCTATCTGCTGTTTAATAGATGTTTAATAGATTTTTCTTTATAACCTTTTTTTTTTTTGATAAACATCTCTCCTATTTTGAAGCATGTGGCATGTAATCTTTTTCTGTGCAAATTCACTGCATTCTTAATAGTTGGCCTTTCAGAATGTTCAAAAGCCATGATGACAACTATCTCTTGACATATAACTGTTCCTTTCACGTGGCTTAATGTACAGGTACTCAGTTCATTAGAACCCACAGTGATTTCCAAATCTAAGAAATTGATCTTACTATTATTCTCCTCCCAAGACAAGCCAATATTCTTTTAATTATTATTTAATCTGATAATGAAACCTCTGAGGCTCTATTCACCCCCTTTCCATATTATACAATATTGTCTAAAAATCTCAAATAGATGACCAACTGCTCAGGTTTCTGTCTGAAAATCATATCATTCTCCCATTGAGCCATTCATAAATTTGCTACAATAGGCACACATTTTGCACCCATTGCTATACCTGTTACTTGTTTGTAGTTCTTGTGGTCATACCAAAAATAGCTATGCTCCAAATAAAACTTGTAAACACTTTAACAAATATTTTCTTTGCATTCTCCCCATGTGTCTCTTCCTTTCTAACCCCCATTTTACTGCTTCCATTGCTTCTCCATTTTTTATGAATCTACAATGTAAATTTAAGTCTGCAGTGGCCAATAATATATCATTCATATCTTTAATTTCTTGTAATATATGTTTGGTATCTGGCTGTGGTTCCTGTACCAGGCTGCAAAAAACTATCTATATATTGTCCCAGCCTTTTGTTTACTGACCCAATACCTTTCACTATTGGGTGTCCTGGGGGTCCTCACTTTTGTGCACTTTATGTACACTATATATATATATATACATATATACATATATAATATATATATATATATATATAGTAGGTATTCTACATATGGAAGGGATAAGATATTTCTCTTCCTTTTTTAATTATTTAATATGCCCTTTCTTGCCCCTTCCTTCACTAATCCTTCCAACTCACTTCTATATTTCAGCGTGAGAAGTAAAGTATAAAAAATATGGTATGTATTTATGGCATTTAGGGGTTTTTAACATGGTTTTATTAATTATCTAATGTTATCACATACGTTTTAATGTAAAATGTATCACAGACAAATATGTCACACAGGGTTGCTATAGAAACATGGCAGCAAAGCAGTACTGGCCAGACGTCATGACATTCCAGACCCTCTCAGGAAGCCATATGACAACGTATTGCATAAGGGGTGGAGCCAGTGATATCAGTTTCAGGACCAGAAGTTAGAAAAATTTGTTCAGAGCACAGCCACATAGTGATAAATCTTAAGGGGAGAGACCATATATGTACTGTATATAATTTTTATATATATTAGGAAGAGTGTGTGGATCACGTAAATGCACTTGCGGCGGCAAAGGACATAAATCTATATGCAAAAAATAATTGTTGATATCATTGATGGCACAAGAGTTCTTTTAAACAAATACACACTTTTTTTGTCATCTTGCTGTAGGACAGGGGTGCCCAACCAGTGGCCAGGAGCCCTCTGATGTGGCCCATGACCTCCTGCTCTTGGATGGAATGGAATAGAATACTGTTATTAATAGTAGGTTTATTACTAAAATCACAGTGTATATATGGGCATATCTGTTCTGCAGTGATTACTGGGCTACTTTCAAACTGAGGGTTACTTGCACTGAGCCATAGGCCCCTTTCACACGGTTAGTCCGACCCAATTGGACCCTCCATTCACCTCTAAGGAGTAGCAGATGTAAATGGACTTGTGTCCGTTTACAAACGCCTACCTCCAATCCGATCCGCTGTCATGCACCCACTCCGCTCATTGTGGCCCGCGACCAGTTACCAAGTCGCTTAGGTGGCCCTCGCTCTTCAAAAGGTTGGACACCCCTGCTGTAGGATGTGATACAATAAAAGAGACATTTCCAAAGAAAAAAACATAAAGTGTTTACATTTTATTAAAATAACATTTTATTGCCAGCTTCTTTTAAATATAGAAAGACCTCTCCGAAGTTTCCCCTCAATACAAAGTAGACACTTGAGGCTCTACTATGTTTTGTAGAGGACCTTTGGAGGGCAAATATAATTTGCTGGTATGTTAAAAAAATTTCCATTGAAAATGTCGGTGCTGCTGCATTGTTTTTTGTAAATCACAGAGCTATAGCTAAGGCATTAGGACACACCCCAAACATTTAAAGGAAATAAAAAAATGTCACTGAACCCCACTCAAAGCAAACCAAGGTCAGTTTGGCTCATTCCCATTCTTCATCTTTGGCTATGTTCACTGGATTATTCTCTTGTCTACTATCTGTCCTGACCTTTGGTTATGTTAATTGGATTACTCGGTTGTCTGTTGCCTGTCCTGGCCTTTGGCTACATTCTTGCAACATTCTAAATTCAGATTAAATAGTTTAAGTCCTGGGGGGCATCTGAGTACCAGTAGACATTATGGTCTTAAGGGAAAGGCAGCTTCTCGCTATTTACATTGACTGAAGTATCTGCACCCAGGCCTGACAGAGTTAAACAGTCTAATTCTGGCATAGACATATTTTTTTTCTTTCATTCTGCCAGTGGGCTGAACAAACACAGATTCCTCCATCCAAACAAGGTAGCTGGAAGAATCCCCTAGTGCCAGGATACACTGATCAGCGGCTGCAGTCAACAAACATTTTCCAGCATGTCCCTTTTATAGAAGTCAATCATTCTTCAGTCTAGCAGGGACAGCCAAACACTGATCACAATTTGGCTAACCCCTGCTTAATCGGCCAAATTTTGATCAGTGTATGGCCAGGTTAAGATACAAATTTCAATTTAAAAATAAGGAACATGAAAAACATTTTTTTATTGCCTAACAGCATTCTAAACAAAAAGACCATGCCTCACTTTCTGCAATTCTCTGCCTCAGTTTTAGTCTGGATTTTTTACCTGATCAAACTTCTTTACAAATTCGTCCCTCATTTTTTTCTCTTCTAACAAAGGTCTCTTCATACTTGTTACCTTCCTCTTATGTGTCTGCTTATATTCTTCTCTCTTGTAGATGTTTTTTTCTATTCTCATCTCTCCTTTTCCTGAATTCATCCTCTCTTTTTTAATTCCAACTTCTTTGGCATTTTTATTCCTTGACAATTTAACTCACTGTCTTATTTAACCCTCTGAAACATGTTACAGTATAACACTAGCAAACCATTGCATGGCACATTATTCTTTTATAGGGACCTCTATCTTTAAAATGTATAGGTATATGCAGCATTTATGTACTTAGCTGTACACACTACTGAAGCTACATTGCAGTAACTTTGGATAGTGCCTTCTATAAATTTTAAAAACATTAGTAAAAAGTAAAAAAGTAATGTTTCTATTTATTAATCATATTTGTAGTCATCTAGCTATAGTGAAATAATTTTATTATTATAGATTTTATGAAGTGTTTGCTTTAGATATAGGGCCTCACTGAGTAAGGCATATGTATTCACCTTCTTTTGGAGGGCTGTGCTTATCACATGAAAACTAAGTTGTAATACAGGTGAAAACATCACTGATAAATCTTTCCTGCTAAAAACCATACCATTAAATGCATGGGCAATGGCAAAATGCATTGATTTACCAAAGAAGTAAATAATGCTTGAATGGATGCTTACTTAGCTTAACCCCCTGCCAATGGCAACGGCATTTAAAGGGGTTCTGAATGCAGGGAGTCGCAGACAGGGGATTCCCAATCATGTGATCATTGCAATTGGTTCTAACAGTGGCACATGAGTTGGGATCCTCACGGTGGGACCGGGAACTTTCAGTGACAGCTCCATCACTGGGCTAGGAGCACAAAGTGAACACACTTTTAGAACAGTGGAGCTGGCTGTACACAAATGTGCAGCATTGTTAAAGCTCACTTGTTACACTGCCAACCATATGCGTTATGCTGGTGGGAAGGTATTAATTAATAAGGTAAATCTATATTCATGTCAATCATCCAATCATGTACAAGCAATTTAAAGGGTACTGAGCTTCCACATAGTAACTCAAGTAGTAAAGTTTGCAAAGTGAATATTTTCTATTACTTTAATAAATCCACACAATAATTTGTCTACCAGCCACAAATAGTTGCCAAATATGTTTGCATAAGTAACATATATCCAGATGTGTAGTATGTATATATTCAGTGTACAGGACCTTGCTTTGTGCCTTAAAATGACAGCCAACAAGAAATTTTCCTTAGGCTTCACACTGATCTGCTGTGCTTTGGCTTCAGATCAGCGTACCCGTGTTTTTTGTGGGCGTTAGCTGCACTTTCCCATAGACTTTTATTATGTCCTGTGGTTTTGGTGCATTTTGTGAAAGCTCACCAAAAGTCCGTGGGATATAATAGAAGTCTTTGGAAAAGCACAGCTAACCAGCATGAAAACAGTGGGTACACTGCACTGCGCCTGCACTATGGTCAAAGTGCACTGAGGCAGTGAGGGTAAAAGCACATTTCAACTGTTGATGTTTTCAATGTATCATAAACCTCTTGTAACTAGCTTGAAAGTGTGGTAATATTAAACAGCATTAAAGCCAGCTGTATTATTTAATTTTCCTAACTACTGAATTCATCTTGATTTCCCTGAGGAAGCCCCTGTTTTTTAGTGGCCAGCTGTGCTTTTACTTCACAATATAACTGTACAAATTAGGATTTCATGACCACCATATCATTAGAACCAGCAATTTTATTTTATCAACATTAGAATATTTATGTATTGAATCTGCACTTGCATAAACTGTTTCCTTTAATATTGTAACTATAAACATTGCACTATTTGAATTAATGCTAATTCAATATATCACAAAGTTGGCCTTGCATTATACACTTTTGATATTCAAGTATTTTTAAATTAAATTAATTATAGGAGGGATTATAATGATTTTAGGAGAAATTATAGTTATTTAAAGTGTAATTGCTTGATCTCCAGATGCAGGCCCAATCAGAAAGATGGCGATCTCGTCAGCAATATATCACTGGATCAGGGACATGTGAGTATAAGACTGGGAGGAGAGGCTTTAAAGTATATGTAAAATGATGGGTGAAGGGTTTGAACTTCTTTCAGTATTTTTTTTGTCTGTGTGGCCACTGGGGAGATTCCTCTCTATTTTTTTCATGTAAATTATCCCAGAGACAGAAAATTATGAGAAATCAGTTAGCATCCACCATACTTACAGACTAAAATGTGTTTTAACACCTACTGCACAAAACTAAGCTTGCACAAGAAAATTTACAAAGAAAAAACAAAACACACTGTCACCATGACAGAAATTAAGAGAAAATGTAGGGCTTATTTACATTTTTGTGGTGCATTGCAGCACACTGCAACTCAGGTGCAATGCTTTAGAGCCTTGAGATGTCATTCAAAAGTAATGGCATTACAGCACAGCAATGCACATAGGTTCTCACAATATGGAACTGTAAATGGGCCCTCAAATTGTCACCAGATCAAACTGGGAAGAAAAAACATTCAATGGGAACACGTTAAGGTGACAACTGTCTATCTTAGGAATTCAGCTCACCTTTATGAGATTTCCTCTTATTTCCTGTTGTGTCTCCATGAGAAGAAGTAAGGCGAAATCTCCCCAGCTGGACACAGACAGGAGAAAAATACTATGAAACAAAGAAGGACAAAATAAGCATCAGTCATGAATGTACAGTAAATATATTCTTTCTCAGTAGTTATAAATATTAAAAAGCACTTGTTGTGCAACCTTCAATATTAAATTTAATTTTTGCTATGTGTTATTTTCGTTCAAAATAAAAAAAATTCAGTTGCAGAAAAACAGAATACATAGAGAGTGTTTGAGGACTGCGGTGTTGGGTGACCTGATGGGTTTTAGACATGGGAACTGTCAAAAATTCGTTTCGTTTCGTTTCGTTTCGTTTCGTATATAAAAAAATTCGTAATTCGTAATTCGTGTACGAAATTCCGTTCGAATTCGTACGAAATACGAAATTCTGACGAATCGTAATTTTTTTTACGAATCGTTAGTAAAGTTACGAATCGTTACGAATCGTTACGAATCGTTAACGCGGCTAATGCATTGTTGGTTCTCATAACACAGAGAACAATTCGAATCCAACTACAAATATCGAATTTCAATTTCAAGTTACGAATCGTTATAAATAGTTACGAATCGTTACGAATCGTTATGAATAGTTACGAATCGTTAGTAAATCCAACTACCAATATCGAATTTCAACTAATTTGAACGAAATTATTATAGCAGATATAACGAATGAATTCGAATGAATTCGAATGACAAAGTGTCATTTTTGCAGAAAAAAAAAAGCGTAGGGGTCCCCCCAAATTCAATAACCAGGCCCTTCAGGTCTGGTATGGATATTAAGGGGGACCCCAGCCAAAAAAAAAAAAAAAAAATGGCGTGGGGTCCCCCCCAAATATCCATACCAGACCCTTCAGGTCTGGGATGGATTTTAAGGGGAACCCCGGCCAAAAAATAAATAAAAAAATGGCGTGGGGTCCCCCTCAAAATCCATACCAGACCCTTTATCCGAGCACGCAACCTGGCAGGCCGCAGGAAAGGAGGGGGGGACGAGAGCGGCCCCCCCTCCCGCCTGAACCATACCAGGCCACATGCCCTCAACATTGGGAGGGTGCTTTGGGGTCCCCCCCAAAGCACCTTGTCCCCATGTTGATGAGGACAAGGGCCTCATCCCCACAACCCTGGCCGGTGGTTGTGGGGGTCTGCGGGCGGGGGGCTTATCGGAATCTGGAAGCCCCCTTTAACAAGGGGACCCCCAGATCCCGGCCCCCCCTGTGTGAAATGGTAATGGGGGTACTTGTACCCCTACCATTTCACCAAAAAAGGTGACAAAATGGTAAAAATGACAGGAGACGGTCTTTGACAATTCCTTTATTAAAATCTTCTTTCTTCTTTCTTCTGCTCTTCCTTCTTCCTTTCTTCATCTTCTCCTTCCGGCATCTTCTTCCATCTTCTTCTTCCTTCGATTCGCTTCTTCTTCCTCCGGTCTTCTCGTCCTTCTCGTCCGGCGTCGTCCTTCTCGTCCGGCATCAGCGTCTCTTCTCGCAGGCCGCTCCTCGCAATGGGAGGCTCCCGCTCTGTGAGGCTCCGCTCCGGGTGACAGGTCTTTTATAACGAAGGCACCTGGTGACCCCGCCCCCTCTGACGCACGGGGACGTCATGTGGAATTCCCTATGGCTTTCCCCATGACGTCAGAGGGGGGGGCGGGGTCACCAGGTGCCTTCGTTATACAAGACCTGTCACCCGGAGCGGAGCCTCACAGAGCGGGAGCCTCCCATTGCGAGGAGCGGCCTGCGAGAAGAGACGCTGATGCCGGACGAGAAGGACGACGCCGGACGAGAAGGATGAGAAGACCGGAGGAAGAAGAAGCGAATCGAAGGAAGAAGAAGATGGAAGAAGATGCCGGAAGGAGAAGATGAAGAAAGGAGAAGATGAAGAAAGAAGAAAGAAGATTTTAATAAAGGAATTGTCAAAGACCGTCTCCTGTCATTTTTACCATTTTTGCCACTTTTTTGGTGAAATGGTAGGGGTACTTTTGTACCCCCTTACCATTTCACACAGGGGGGGGGCCGGGATCTGGGGGTCCCCTTGTTAAAGGGGGCTTCCAGATTCCGATAAGCCCCCCGCCCGCAGACCCCCACAACCACCGGCCAGGGTTGTGGGGATGAGGCCCTTGTCCTCATCAACATGGGGACAAGGTGCTTTGGGGGGGACCCCAAAGCATCCTCCCAATGTTGAGGGCATGTGGCCTGGTACGGTTCAGGCGAGAGGGGGGGCCGCTCTCGTCCCCCCCTCCTTTCCTGCGGCCTGCCAGGTTGCGTGCTCGGATAAGGGTCTGGTATGGATTTTGAGGGGGACCCTACGCCATTTTTTTTTTTTTTTGGCTGGGGTCCCCCTTAATATCCATCCCAGACCTGAAGGGCCTGGTTATTGAATTTGGGGGGACCCCTACGCTTTTTTTTTATCAATGACTTCAATGAATGACAGTTCTCTGTATTACGGATCCAACAATTCATTTGCCGGCAAATAGCTGCGACTCGTGATTTTAAATAGTTTTTTTTTTCCTGCAAAAATGACACTGTGCGGGAACATTTCTCTATATTAGATATACTGAATCTCGAATCATTCGAAGCATTCGTTATATCCGCTATTATAATTTCTTTCATGTTAGTTGAAATTACATATTTGTTAGTTACAATACAACATTCGAATTGTTCTCTGTATTACGGGAATCGGCAATTAGCCGCGAGTGATTTTAAATGTCTTTTTTTCCTGCAAAAATGACACATTGTTCAGAGAGAGTTCTAAACACGGGAAACATGACCCCTTCATAGGCATACTATAGAGTATATAGTATATAAAAGGGCGCAGGTTTCCCGTGTTTAGAACTCTCTCTGTACAATGTGTCATTTTTGCAGGAAAAAAAGACATTTAAAATCACTCGCGGCTAATTGCCGATTCCCGTAATACAGAGAACAATTCGAATGTTGTATTGTAACTAACAAATATGTAATTTCAACTAACATGAAAGAAATTATAATAGCGGATATAACGAATGCTTCGAATGATTCGAGATTCAGTATATCTAATATAGAGAACTGTTCCTGCAGTGTCATTTTTGCAGGAAAAAAAAACTATTTAAAATCACGAGTCGCAGCTATTTGCCGGCAAATGAATTGTTGGATCCGTAATACAGAGAACTGTCATTCATTGAAGTCATTGATAAAAAAAAAGCGTAGGGGTCCCCCCAAATTCAATAACCAGGCCCTTCAGGTCTGGGATGGATATTAAGGGGGACCCCAGCCAAAAAAAAAAAAAAAAAAATGGCGTAGGGTCCCCCTCAAAATCCATACCAGACCCTTGAGGTCTGGGATGGATTTTAAGGGGAACCCTAGCCAAAAATAACTTTTGTACCCCCTTACCATTTCACACAGGGGGGGGGCCGGGATCTGGGGGTCCCCTTGTTAAAGGGGGCTTCCAGATTCCGATAAGCCCCCCGCCCGCAGACCCCCACAACCACCGGCCAGGGTTGTGGGGATGAGGCCCTTGTCCTCATCAACATGGGGACAAGGTGCTTTGGGGGGGACCCCAAAGCATCCTCCCAATGTTGAGGGCATGTGGCCTGGTACGGTTCAGGCGAGAGGGGGGGCCGCTCTCGTCCCCCCTCCTTTCCTGCGGCCTGCCAGGTTGCGTGCTCGGATAAAGGGTCTGGTATGGATTTTGAGGGGGACCCCCACGCCATTTTTTTTTTTTTTTTTTTTGGCCGGGGTTCCCCTTAAAATCCATCCCAGACCTGAAGGGTCTGGTATGGATATTTGGGGGGGACCCCACGCCATTTTTTTTTTTTTTTTTTGGCTGGGGTCCCCCTTAATATCCATACCAGACCTGAAGGGCCTGGTTATTGAATTTGGGGGGACCCCTACGCTTTTTTTTTTTTTTTATATCAATGAATGACTGTTTTTTAAATAGCTTTTTTTTCTGCAAAAATGACACTTTGTCATTCGAATTCATTCGAATGCATTCGAATTCATTCGAATGCATTCGAATTCATTCGTTATATCTGCTATAATAATTTCGTTTGAATTAGTTGAAATTTGATATTGGTAGTTGGATTCGAATAATTTGGAGCTGAAATTCGTAAACGGAATTTTTCCTGCAAAAATGACACTTTGTCATTCGAATTCATTCGAATCCATTCGAATTCATTCAAATCATTCGGCGACGAAATTCGTAAACGGAATTTCGTATTCCGTACGGAATTCGTAAAAAAAAAAATTCGTACTACAGATTCGTAAATTCGTACGAATTTCGAAAAATTCGTACGAATTACGAATTCGTACGAAACGAATCGCACATGTCTAATGGGTTTGATTTTGGTGACTTTAAGAGTAAAGTAATATAAATATATTTAACAAGAATGTACATTTCATTCACATTTTACATCGTAGTACAATATGGTATTTGCCAACCTGATAATTAATCTAATGTATATGTTCAAGAGAATAGGGAATGTTCACATAGCAAAGTGAATGTTCCCTTAGAATAGTGAAAAATGTGAAGTTATAATGAGTTATAAGTGAAATCATTTTTTATTTTTTTTTGCATATGATTGGATGGTGGTTAAACATAGAGTAACCATATTCACTAAGCTAAGTGTACATTCTCTACCCCTAGCATATAACTCTCATAGCACTGATGTATGTGTAAGCCAAGCTAAGTGTTCTAGTGAAAGCTAAGGATGAGCACAACAAAAAATCAAGTGTACCTGCAATTAATCTAATCATCATTCATGGATCTGTCTGCTGGGATTGCAGTTAATGCAGCTGATTTTGTTTAACTTTCCTTTTAATAGTTATTCACATTTGTGAAAAATTATGCCACACCCTCCTCTCACTTAAAAATATTACCCTGGCACATCAGGCATATGGGTTGGTATCTGCATGACCAGAGGGCTGTAAAATTGACTTAAAGTGACTGTATCACAAACATATTAAGATAAGCCCTGTTACATGTAAAACAAGGCAGAAAATATGGATCTTTCCCTATGCCTATACAACCAAACACCACTCCATTTACTAGAACTGGTCACCCAAAGGGAAAACCCCCTGCTAGGAAACCAACATGTATGGGAGTGTTGATCTCCTGGATCCCCACAGCTATCACTGGTCCCACCCTTTAACCATGTGTCACTGTAGGCTACAGTGGTGAGGTCACAGGGAGGAATTAGTGAGAGCTGGCTGAGACACAGGAGATTGACATGCCCAGAGGTGATCAGAGAGGGGTTGGGCAGCATGGACACCAGTAAAGGTGAGTATTTAACACTTTGTTTTACAGGTAACAGGGGTTATAATTATATTTATTTAGCAGCATAGTCACTTCAGCAAGGGCCCCACATCTCAAACACTAGCCCGAGAGGTATGGGGCTTTTCTTTACCATTTGGTGCCCCTGGTAATGTGGAATCTGATAGCTGTTTACTTTTAACTAACCTACCACCTTTGAAAGTTGCTACCCAAACTTCCTTGTACTGATAAAGGGATCAATTGGACCCTGTATCTGTTTACCAGGACAGGATACAGAACAACAATGAATAAACACCTTTATTAAAACTTCTCTAACTTGCTATTTTCCTAAAGAAGGTAAAATAATCCTTTGAGGAATTTCTGTCTTCATCAATCAAAAGTTAAACATCGTTGAAGCAAAATTGCTCATGTCTTTACACTGGAGTTACCAGCTCATGTGTGACACCGTCTAATTGAGATTTAGCACAGTAACTCAACGTTAGAATTCTGGGAGATTCTGATAGTCCAGTTCCTGAGCTGAACATTTCTTTATTCAGTAGGAGCCCTTGTAGTTAAAATAAAAATGAAAATATTGGACTGCAATTTACAAACTTCCACTTGCTTGTTTTCCTGTCAATCAAAGCTAGATGCATTTAGGTTTCTCTGCTGACCCTTTTTATTAAAATATTTTTAATATTATATTAAAACCCGCATCAGAAAATGGCAAATTTAATTTTTTCTGTATGCTCAGCCAAACTTTTTATTCTTAGTTTTGGATAGAATATTGAAAGGTCAGAACCTTTTCCAAGTGTTTACCATTATCCGGGGGCTCTAGAAAAAAACTTTCTGTCCTGCTGATAACATTTTATCAAAGAGAAAATTAGTTAAATTCTTCAACAGCAACACAGACCAAAATAGAAAAGTTTTTGGCTTAACATAAACTTAAATTATGTCACAAAATGCATCTTTTCATGTTGAATTTCTGTTGGTTGATTTTATAATTTGCTGCTGCTAGTTTATCTGTAGATGCCGTCAGTGTAATACCCAAATAGGGAATACTATCTTTTGTTCACGTGTAGGGCAATTAAGTGGAGAGATTCTCGCGGGTAGCGGCATGAACTGCCAGGTCTAATATTAACGATTTTGCAAAGTTCACCTTGTAGTAAGATATGGAACTAAAGTCTGTTAGAACTTGGTGTGCGAAAGGAAGGGAAACAAGTGGATTTGTCAGGAGTCACATCATCTACAATTAAGTTGGAATCCCATTATGTGAGGGTGGGTACAAATGTTTTCAGCTAGGGGTTTAATCATCAGATTGAATATTGAGGGTGATTAGGGGCATCCCTGTCTAGTTCCGTTGGATATTTGAAAGGGTTTAGACATCAGACCATAAGTTTATATCGACGCTGAGGCAGAGGAATTTAGCGCTAAAATGGATAATATCATACCCCTAAATCCAAATTTAGAGGGAACTGCCGACATATAGCCCCAGTGGACCCAATCAAATGCCTTGTCCGCATCAATCGATAGAAGAAGGCAAGGTGTTCGACCAGCCTAGGCATGGTGCATGAGATCGATGATGTGCCTTATGGCATCAGAGGCTTGTCTGCCTTTTGTGAAGCCTGATTGGTCTAGATGAACAAATGTAGGGAGAATATCAAGAAGTCAGCTAGCGAGGAGTTTTGCATATACTTTTACATCAGTTTTTCAAAATTTGCTGGTATGTTGGAATCCTTACCTGGTTTCGGAAGTGTTATTTCATGCATCTCCTGTGGGAAAGAAGCTTTAGTGGTCGGTGCTGTGAATACCGACTGCAAATGAGGGGAGATAAGCTTTTTGTTCCAATTGTTTTTATTACAAATTTAAAGCATCATACAGAAGTTTATGCTTAAACAATTTTCAGAACGTTATCAGAACAAGTATGTATTTTTCAATACAATTAGTGATCCTGACCAGTTAAACATAGAAAAACTATATCAAAAAAGTTTTAGGCCCAGCAAGCCAGCTCTACTCATTAGCATGACCATTCATCCAAGGCTACGAGCCCAACTAGTCACCAAGAAACAACAACAGGTAATAATACAGTATATTAATTAACAGTAAGCTGGTGATCACCCATAGTGCCATACTATGGGAGATATAAAAGCAATGTCCGGTCCCTCAAATCATGTGGTCTCAATCTCGAAAAAATAGAACAAATGGGGAGACTTTATGGTCCCCCAACAGCATCCTACCAAAAATTATTATTATGGTACCCATAACAGGAAAAGTGAAAAATTAAAAAGAGAAGAAAGAATCAGAATAGGGTAGAGTAGAGTATGTCCCCTCAGACTTTGCCTCCCCTCACAAAATGACTCAGTGTGTTCAGGGAGCCTGAGGATAAGCAATCCAGGGATTCCACACTTTTTCAAAACTTAGCTTGCTTATCTCTTTGAATACTGGTCAGCTTTTCATTAATCATAATCCAGGATATTTTGTGTTTCACCAATGTAACATTGATCACAGGTGATTTCCATGCAAGCGCTATGGTTATTTTAGCCGCTAAAGAATGAAAAATATGTTCATATTCCCAGGCATCTCCTCGGCAGGTCAGTAAACAGCACCGTTTTGGCAGCTTTGGGTACATTCTGTCCCGTAACTGAGTAGATCAGGTTGCACATCCTGATCCAGAAGCGTTGGACCATTGGGCAGAACCACCAGAAATTATACATATCACCTTCCTGTCCGCATTACCGAAAACATAGGGGTGAGGTACCAGGATATAATTTTGCCAGCCTTGTAGGGACAAGGTACCAGAGTGATAGCACTTTGTAATTTGCATCCACCAAAAAAGTGTTAAGTATGCCCTTGTGCACCATGGTCGACCATTTTGTCCACACCTCCTCCTCAACAGGAGAAGATCCAGGGAGGGCAACAGGGCTATTGCCCCCCGAGAAATTAGTTGTGGCCGGGTGAGTGTGCGGGCGGCACGGTGGGTGAGCCGGCGGGTTGCTCAGTGGGCATGTGAGTGTGCGGGCGGCGCAGTGGATGAGCCACCGAGCCACCCAGCTGCCCGTTCGCTCACACAGTCACACTGACTGTGCGAGTGGACAGGCAGATGGGCGGCTTGGCGGGTGGGTGAGAGAGCGGACGCAGCTGGGAGGCTCAGTGCGTGAGCTAGCCAATCAGTGGTTGTTGGAGCAGAGAAATTAAATCATCTCTCAACCCCCGGCGCCCACCCTGCATCCCTGCAGTTCCGCCCTCACTCACTGTGCAGCAGATTACATCATCTCTCTGCTGCCTGGGACACAGGAAGTGACAATCCCCACCTTAGCAGAAAAATGACAATCTGAAACGCATGGCAGGGGACGTGGCAAGTGGACAATCTGCAACTTGTGGCAGGTGGACAATCCACAACTTGTGGCAGGTGACGTGGCAAATGACAATCCACAACTTGTGGCAGGTGATGTGGCAAGTGGAAAATCCGCAATGTGTGGCAGGTGATGTGGCAAGTGACAATCTGCAGCTTGTGGCAGGTGATGTGGCAAGTGGACAATCCACAATGTGTGGCAAGTGACAATCCATAACTTGTGGCAGGCAACATGGCAAGTGACACTCTCGGGGCTCACACTGATTCTGCATTATGGTAAGTTGAACTATTTCATTTTCTATAACAATGTAATAATAGAAATAATGTGCTTCAATTATCCTGACACCATAACGACCATGGTGCCATGATGATTGAAGCATCAACACCAGCCATTTCCCCAATAAATTACCCGCAAAAAATCGTATTTTCTGGAAGTGCCCCTCCCGAGACTAGACTCTGAATCCGCCCCAGACAGCGGGGGGCTCAGTGGGCAAGTGAGTGTGAAGGCATCGTGGTGGGTGAGCCGCCCAGCTGCCCATCCGCTCGCAGAGTCACACTGACTGTGCGAGCAGACGGCAGCTGGGTAGCTTGGCGGGTGGGGTAGAGAGCGGACGCAGCTGGGAGGCTCGGTGGGTGAGCTGGCCAATAAGCGGGTGGCGGAGCAGAGAGATGATATCATCTCTCAACGCCCGGCGCCCACCCTGCATC
Organism: Lithobates sylvaticus; assembly: GCA_028564925.1. Lineage (NCBI taxonomy): Eukaryota > Metazoa > Chordata > Amphibia > Anura > Ranidae > Lithobates > Lithobates sylvaticus. Next base: position 411,301,408 of record CM053029.1, on the reverse strand, counting down.
CCTGCAGTTCCGTCCTCACTCGATGTGCAGGCAGCCATGGGCAGCAGAGAGATTACATCATCTCTTTGCTGCCTGGGACACAGGAAGTGACAATCCCCACCTTAGCAGGAAAGTGGCAATCCACAACGTGTGGCAGGTGATGTGGCAAATGGACAATCCACAACGTGTGGCAAGCGACAATCTGTAACTTGTGGCAGGCAACGTGGCAAGTGACACACTCGGGGCACACACTGATTCTCCATTATGGTGAGTTGAACTATTTCATTTTCTATAACAATGTAATAATAGAAATAATGTGCTTCAATCATCCTGACACCATAACAACCATGGTGCCGTGATGATTGAAGCGTCAACACCAGCCATTTCCCCAATAAATTGCCCGCAAAAAATATTATTTTCTGGCAGTGACCCTCCCGAGACTAGACTCTGGATCCGCCCCAGACAGCGGGGGGCTCAGTGGGAAAGTGAGTGTGAAGGCGTCGCGGTGGGTGAGCCGCCGAGCCGCCCAGCTGCCCATCCGCTCGCAGAGTCACACTGACTGTGCGAGCAGACGGCAGCTGGGTAGCTTGGCGGGTGGGTGAGAGAGAGGACGCAGCTGGGAGGCTCGGTGGGTGAGCTGGCCAATAAGCGGGTGGCGGAGAAGAGAGATGACATCATCTCTCAATGCCCGGCGCCCACCCTGCATCCCTGCAGTTCCGCCCTCACTCGCTGTGCAGGCAGCCATGGGCAGCAGAGAGATTACATCATCTCTTTGCTGCCTGGGACACAGGAAGTGACAATCCCCACCTTAGCAGGAAAGTGGCAATCCACAACGTGTGACAGGTGATGTGGCAAATGGACAATCCGCAACGTGTGGCAAGTGACAATCCGTAACTTGTGGCAGGCAACGTGGCAAGTGACACATTCGGGGCACACACTGATTCTCCGTTATGGTGAGTTGAAATATTTCATTTTCTATGACAATGTAATAATAGAAATAATGTGCTTCAATCATCCTGACACCATAACAACCATGGTGCCGTGATGATTGAAGCGTCAACACCAGCCATTTCCCCAATAAATTGCCCGCAAAAAATCTTATTTTCTGGCAGTGACCCTCCCGAGACTAGACTCTGGATCTGACCCCTGTCAACACTGCCTGATGCTCTTTCACAGGGAGCAACATTAGGAGATCTAGAGGGAGGGTTGGGCTAGCCTGCGCTTCCAATTGGACCCAGTCAGGCCTGTATTTTTCAGTAAAATTTTGGTATAACTGGACCAATTGTGCTACCCTATAGTATCGTAAGATATGGGGAACTCCTAGCCCACCTTGCCATTTAGACCTATATAAAGTAGAATGGGCCACCCAGTAGCCACCCTTGTTCCAGATAAATTTATAGATCAGAAACTGTAACTGCCAGAAGAAAACGGACCTAACTGGAATTGGAAGGGACTGAAAATACTATAATATTCAGAGGAGAACCGTCATCTTAGCGGCCACTATTCTACACATCCAGGAAAAATCGTGGGCTTGCCAGGTCTTCAGGTCACGTTTTTTAGAGTCATAGAGAGGAGTGTAATTTGCCTAATACAGTGTGGCAATGTCAGAGGTCAGTTTAACCCCAAGCACCTGTGTACACAATTTAAAGGAAAAAGGTGGCCGTATAGAATTTAGGACTATGTCTGGGAGATTTATATTCAGTGCCTCTGATTTTAGTTGATTTAGCCTTAACCCAGAGATGGCTCCGAAATCGGACAGTAAGACAAATCATTTGGGCAAGGCCGTAACAGGATGCGTTATGAATAGCAGCATGTCATCAGCAAATAGGCTGTATTTATGCAGTTTGCCACCACTTTCAATTCCATGGATATTGGGGTTGGATCTAACAGCTATTGCCAATGTCTCAATAGCTATCAAGAAAAGGAGTGGCGAGAGAGGACATCCCTGCCTAGTTCCCCTCCGGATTTGCAGAAGGTCCGATGTACGACCATGCCCAATAGAGTTATCCGACGGAGTTGAATATAGGGAGCTTAGAAGATTAAAAAATTTCAGTCCACAGTTCCATTTCCTCAATATATGAAACAGGAAAAGCCAGGATAGAGAGTCAAAGGTTGGGTATGTTCAGTGACAAGAACATACCCCGCCGAGCATCCGAACCATTCCAATTAGAATGCAATACAGAGATCAAATCTATGGCCCATTGAATCTGATCCATTGCCTGTCTCCCTGGGAGGAATCCAACCTGATTAATGTTATATTGTGTCAGGAATTTATTAAACCGATTTGCATATATTTTGGTTAGAAGTTTTGAAGTCATTATTGATCAGGGATATTGGGCAATAATTGGCCACATCAGTATGGTCCTTATCTGGTTTAGGTATTAAACATATATTAGCTCTGTTAGAGTCTGCGTCAAGAGTTGCTCTGTCCCGTATCACCATGAAAAATTGGAGGAGGTCGGGGGCTAACTGGGTGGCGAATTTCTTATAATATACAGAGGAGAAGCCATCTGGGCCTAGAGTCTTAGCCCCCATACACACGGTCGAAAATTCCGATCAAAAAATCTGTCGAAATTTTTCGGACGGATTTTGTCCGACACTGGTTGCATACACACGGTCAGACAAAGTTGTCAGAAAATCCGATCATTCTGAACGGGGTGATGTTTGTTGCCTAAGACGGAACTAGATAGAGGCTAGTAGCCAATAGCTTTGGTCTCGTAATTTGATCTGAGCATGCGTGGCACTTTGTTTACACACGATCGGAAAAAGTCTGATCGGATTTTGTTGTCGGAAAATTTGAGAGCAGTATCTGAAATTTTTTCCGTCATAAATTTCGACAGAAAAAGTCCAATGGAGTCCACACACGGGCAACATGGTCCGATCAGACTTTTTCCATCGGAATTTCCGACCGTGTGTACGGGGGCTTAGAAGTCTTAGCTTGTTTGATTACCGCCAATACTTCTTCTATTGTGATTTCCTTCTCCAAAATCTCTCAATGAAAGGCTGAGAGAGAAGGGAACGTGAATTTAAGTAAATTTTCTTGTTCAAAGTTTTTATTGAATAAGTACATTTTCTATGGCTCCAGTTGTTGTAGTCTCCCGCTCACCATATAATGAACAATAATAGACAAGAAACAGATCCATTACCGTCTGTGGATTCTGAGTCAGTGAGCTGTTCGCTCGCCTAATCTTAGGGTGTACCGTTTGGCGAAATCAAGGCGTTAGTTTACGGGTCAACATGGTTTATCCTTTACTGTGTAAAAGGAGGCCAGAGTTCATCTAAGACTCTTTTCTGCCTTGGTCGTCAGGCAAAGATTCAGTTCCAGCAGGACAGAGTCTATTTTGTCTCTAATATCCAAGTTTGAATTTTGTTTCTGTCGGGTCAGTATGTCAGACAACTCTTTTTCTTTATCGTGTATAAGAGAGTCTAAGTTCTTCTTGATACGGATGCTATTTGAATCAGATAAGCCCTGATTGTGGCTTTGTGAGCCACCCAGTTAATCACTGGAGAAGTGTCATTAGGGTTATTTGAGGCAAAATATTCCTTAAGATGTTTTTCTTTATCAAAACAGACTGATGGATTACTCAGAGGTGATTCATCAGTCTCAATGGGGCAGGGCCCCTTTTCACTGTTAAAGTGTCACACGATGTCCAGAGCAAGAGTGGTCTGACAAGATCACATCTACTATTTTGCTAGCCCGGAAGAGGGGCACCACATCAGGGTGAGATAAGCTTTTTGAATGACTTGTTGTGTTTGTTAGTAATGCCATCAGGACCCGGGGACTTACCATTGGGCAGGGAATCGATAATTTTTTCTATTTATGCTTATGTAAATGGGGCATTGAGGAGTTCTAATTGTAAAGTGGATAGTGTTGAGTTGAATTTTGGATAAGAATGACTGAATATCTTCCTCAGAGGGTTATGGAGTGGTAGGATCATTCTTTAAGTTTCATAATAGTCTGTAAAGGTGTCTGCTATGGATTGGGGGTTTATGAGCTTTTGTTTGGTGAAAGGATGTAATAGGAATGGGAATGGCCCGTAGAGTTTTCAATCTATTTGTCAGGAGTTTACCCGCTCTGTTGCTGTGGGCATAGTAGCTCGACTTTAGTTGACGTAGGTATTTTTTGAGGCGTTCACATGACAACCTTCACAGATTATTCCTGAGTGTCAATAAAGCTGTTATCTTGTCCTGGGAAGGTGAGATTTTGTTTTGGGCATTTAGTGTGCAGATCTCTGATACGAGAGAGTCAAATTTAGCAGCTTAACAGTGCAACACTTCTTAGCTCTGGAGCTATATTGTAGCTATATTGTAGCAAGATGTTGTAGCAAGATGCCTCTTAAGAACGCCTTATGGGCATTACATGAGGTAAAAGCTAGGGTTTCAGAAAAGGTTGTTGTTTGCAAAATATTCCTGGATATGCCTGGCTATAGGGTCTTGGTATTCAGGGTTTTGTAGTAATGAGTTGTTATAATGGTTTGCGGGCAGGAATTCTCCTTCTCTATGGTTACAGCAGCGTGGCCTGACCAAGTTATATCGCATATAGAGAAAGAGGACACCTGCTGCAGCAATCACCAGGACCAGAATAAGAATTGTGTCTGTGGGAGTAGTAGGTGAAGTCTTTTTCGTTTGCATGTAGGTCTTACACATCATGGAGGTCTTACTTGAGCAAGAGGTTACCAAGAGGGGGGGGCACTGCTTTTCTGTGTCATAGAAAAGTCCATCTGTGGGTCTATCACAAGATTAAAATCTCCACACAGTAACCACCCTTGTCGCACCTTTGGGATTTTCAGGAGCAATTTTGGCAAGAATCTCAACTGGTGAGTTGGGGAAATATACAGTGACTAAAGTATGCAAACAATTATTAATAGTGTATAGCAAGATGATATATCTACCTTCTAGATATATAATGGATTCTATCAAATTGAAGGCTAACAAATCCCTTATGGCGATCATTACACCTCTCTTCTTCGCCCTGTATGAGGTCTGAAAAATGTGTAGTGTCTATTAGAACATTGCGGTGCAGAGTCTTTAAGAAAATTAGTCTCTTGTACAATGACAATATCGGCATGGCAGGAAAGGGCCTCTTTGTGATATTATGCTGGGTGGTTGAGACAGCAGATATTGAGGGATATCAGCTTAAGTCCCATGGAGCTTAGAGTCAAGGATGGTGGTTTCGCCGGCTGTAGCATAGAAGAGGCCTGCTTGCAAGACACCAGTTGGCTTAGGAGTTAAAGAAGTAACCATGTGAGAGTTCGGGGATGATTCAGATACAGAGGGGACCAAGGAGTGTAACTCGTTGGGAATAGTCAGAAAGTTTTGAGAGGGCTTTTGTAAAACAGTAGAACAGGGGTGTGCCCATATTCATATACTGAGAGGATAACGCCCTAGTAACTGGGCAAGAACAGGATAACAACTACTTATCAGGAAAACAATTGCCAACAGCAATACAAAGATAAGGAGGCCCCCTAGGAACCAACTTGAGCAGTGTACACTGCAATACAAATTGGGGGTCAGAGTACGGTGACAGGTATTTCTTACTGACTCCTGGGTCGGTACTCAAGAAAGACTAGGGTAGATCAGTCACCTGAAGTTCCTAGGCTTTCCTAAAAGACGAGGACGAGGGTGGCTTCTTAGTGACCACCTGCCAGTCCAAGGAGACATGGGTAGGCACTGATTTCACAGAGGGCCCTTTAAGCGGAGTGGCCTTAGGGAAGATATCCCATGATCAAAGACGTTTTAGACCTGCCTCCAAAGACGTAATAAGGTGGGATGAGCCTTTGTGTGTGACACTTAATTTGGCTGGATACTTCCATTTGTATGCCACATTTGTATGTAAGTTTCTTCTAAGTTTCAAGGTGTATTGTGAAAAGTGAAGGACCTGAAGGTTGACAGATTGAGGAGGCCTTTTGGCTGATTTTAAAATGTCGTTCTACATTGGCTGTGTATTTTGAACAGAATAATAATAAAAATTCCATAAATTATTGTTATTCAAAAAATCATTGTTTTTGTCAGCAGACTGATAACATAGTGTCAGAAGTTTGATTTTACGACATATGGTAATTTGATTTTGTTTACATATTTAAATCTATACGCTACAGATGGTGTGAAATTGATCAAGTTATGACAAACAAGAATTTCAAGCATTTTTTTAGAGGAGTCAAGTTGATGTTTTAATCATACAAATGTTACTGCTGCTAAAATAAACACGACACTTCAGACAACAATGACAGTGATTGGAAAATGACATGCTTTATGTGACAATTTCTTTAATTAGTGCAAGGGAAAATAATATAATTACAATATTATTGCCTGCTGACAAATCTGTGTCAGCTTTGATATATTTTTCATGAAAAATAACAAAAAAAGTTTGGGAAAAAACAATGAAATGTTGATATGATAATATTGATCAGCTAATCAGTAAGCCCAAATCAGGAAGCAACTGGTATCAGCCAGGCACTCATCCATTCGCTATACTAATGGTGGTACCTCAAAGGTTAATTTTTTCAAGGGTACAGATTCAATAGAAATTTACTATTTATGTTAATGAATGAAAATGTGGGGAATCCTGTGGGAAATGTATTTCATATTGAGTAAATGATGTGATTATAAGTGATAGCTTAGAAATCTGCCATTATGCAGTGGGAAGTAAGCTTATTAATTAAGAATGACAATGCAGGAATCCCAAATTACACCATAGGATGTACGACTAATATAGAGTAGATAATTTGCTCATCCCCATAGGGCTGTAGTTAAAAATATATGTATAATAAGAATGTAGTGTTACTTTTCCTGATGCCTATATTTTGTATCAGCTAAAAAGTTATGTGGCACCGTGGTTGTGTATTATCTATTAGTACTGCTTGGACTTTGAAGAAGGGAACATACCCTGAAAGCCTTGAAAAATTGTATGTTAGTGCAAATAAAAAAGTGTCATGGACATTACTGAGTCAACTATGATTCTAAAAGATCAGGATTTGTTTAACTTGTGATTTTGATTGTGCATTCTTAACCTATTGGACCCACAATAGTGCCTTCTCTCGCTTAAGTGTTGTACAGATGTAGATTTAGCATTTAGCTGGTAATTTTACAATTCTATCTACTGTAAATCTGGACTGGTTTAATCATGATATAGCCTTTCTAGGGAAGTGGTAATTTACACACATGGTATTTGATTCCAATCTTAATATGTTAGTAAAAAACATGGCAACAAAATTCATTGACCATGCCACTCAAGTTTACTTAAAATTCTGTGTTACTGTATCTATGCATATTTAAAACTGCACTTAAACAAACTGAAAATGTCAACTTCCAACATAGCCGAAGTATCAGTGCAGATAATCAAACACAGAAAAAGAAAAACAGCTCTAAAATATATCTAGATCCTTGTTAAATAATATAAATACATGTCAACAAACCCTATATAATAAATATAACTAATATTACCTATAAAGGGTAAGTGTGAAAATATTATGCATTTTAGTACATACAATCTCCAAAGATCAATAAATACACATTTCTTTCTGCAACAAAAATATATGTCACCAAAACCCACCATACTCTAGCTTCTAGGTAATGGCCTCACCTGGTTTAGGCTCCTACCAATGCGTTTCATTATTAGACGTCATCAGGAGCAGTATGCCACTCCTGACGAAATTGGTACATTGGTACATCATTCCTAACAATGTCTGGTAATGAAACACCTTAGATGGAACCTAAACTGGGATCACATGAAGACAGACAACACCCTGTTTAGGCACTACCCAACACATTTCATCATTAGACATCCTCTGGAGCAGTGTATCAAGTGGAGAAATCTGCTCTTATTTGGGTAATTTGTTTCCAGTGCTGTGAATCAGCACTGTTATGTGAGTGTGTTCTTTTATATGCTTTTAATGCTTTGAATAAACATGTTGCGCTAAGAACCTTTTGCATTTGTCTCCTTCTTATAATGTTTAATAGGTATTGTTAAGTAGACCTTGTGACTCCTTTGGGGGTTTAATGCATACCAACTAATTACAATATAACATGTATTGTTTGACCATCTTACTGAATTAAGAAGTCAAATTCAGAAGGTAGGTGAAATGAGGGAGTCTGAGAAAAGATCAAGTGAACTGCACAGATAAGGGTGTAATCCATATTCTATTGCTTCACAATCCATACGATTGCTTCAATCGTATGGATTGTGCCCTCATTTTTTTCTTTATGGAGTGGATAGATTCACACTTAGGAGTGTGGCAGACTTTATTGGTACATGTTTTTTGTTGCACATTGTTTTTGAGAACCTGGACTTTGAATTTGGACTATGAATTTGTGATTTCACAGAAAAAAATAAATATAATGCTCATGGGTAAAAAACTGAATTAGATGGCATCAATTCATAAAGGCCCAATGTTGCTTGATAGAATAATGAGATTATATAAACTTACATTATTTAAAAGTTTCATTAAGTTCAGCTGCTTTGATGATGAATTCTTATTTTCTGATGAGATCTGTGTGCCTGGTAAAGCCTAATTGTCTTTGGTTGAGACTGTCATTTTAAAATTGTCAAATTAAAAAAGAATAGGGTGTTTAATTTGTTTTTAAATATATTCATAAAACTTAAGTCATAGTATTTATTTGTTAAATGCCATACTGAAAATACGAGGATCTAAAAATAATATATTTATGCACAAAACTAGGGATACAAATGTTATCTTCTGGCACATGAGTGATATTAGCTGTTGTAAAGTTTTAGGGATTTACAGATAGTGATCAGGATTTAGGAAGGTTATTGAGGAAATGACACATGGTTCACAGATAAGAAGTCTTGCCACACTTCATACCAAAGTGCGAGGTGGCAAGAGTAGAAATCTTTTGAAATGTCTGTATAACTTTGATCATAGCCTTGAAATGAGACAGACCTCTCTGACAGAGATAACAATTTCAATTAAATGTGTAGTGGCACATAAAATTAATTTTAAAGCCATCCACTTTTACCTTTCTTAAGTATGAAACTGTGGCATAAATTGGTTTTATAACAAATTGTTTAGAAGGAGGACAAATTATAGAACTGTTGTGGTAAAATAATGTAACATAAAGGAAAGCTTGTTACCATTACAGAAAACATTTATTTATTTGTTATCATAATACATAAGGAGGTCTCATTTGTATCATTTCTAAGAAAGGCTCAGATTATTTCATATATTATATGGGGTAGTATATAAAATATACATTCACATAATTAATAGAAAAGAAATATTATAAATATATAGTACTATTTTGTACATGCAGAATTCTGTATATAATGGAATAAAAACTTCAGATATATAATTATAAAGATATATATATATATATATATATTATATATTAATATAAAAACAAGCAAATATGGATATTTTTAAACGAAAACAAAAATAGAAAAACATTAAAACCCAACATCTTTAACACTGGAGGTGGAACAGATACAAAGTTATGGACACTATGAAGACTGTTTAATAAAACCATGTAAAAATTTGGAAAAAGAAAAGGAGTATAAAGTAAAATTAGTATTTACAATAACCAATAATGTTTTCTTCTTTTTTCTTCTTCTTTTTTCTTATATATAAAATCTATATTTATGTATTTTGTAAAAACAAAACAATATGCTTAAATGCCACTTTGTTGCACTGAAGTATGACATAGGAAAATGTATATATCATATCACAATTTGTCACAGAGAAGCTTAAAGCGGAGCTCCGTCCTGGGGAAATTGTATTTATTTTTTTAAAAGTCAGCAGCTACAAATACTGCAGCTGCTGACTTTTAAAAATCCGACACTTACCTGTCCCAGGGTCCAGCGATGCGGGGGAACGAGGCCCCCCCTCGTTCCACGAGCCGCTCGCGGCGCCGGCATTCCTAATGTGGGAACCCGGCTGTGGCTTCACAGCCGGGCACCCACTGCGCATGCGCGAGCAGCACCGTGCGCCGTGATTTGACGCTCAGTCATCTGGGACACGTGACAGGTCCCAGATGACTGTGCGGCGCCGAGGGGGAAGTGACGTTTAGCCCGGGCACTGAAGGTGGCAGACTACGAGGGACCCCATAGCAACAGGCATTTGGAGGTGAGTAAAACATTTTTCCTGACAGACTCCATGGCAGCCAACGTGTGGGTTTAGTCCCGCCTCCACTACCCTATAGGACGTTACTCCCATAAATCTTTTCTCCCTGCCAGAGGCCGTGTTCTTTTTTTGTCCTCCTCCGAAGGACCTATACTATGTCTTTCCTACCTGAAGATTATCGTTTCCCCCCTGTGATACGGACTGGCCGAGCGACTTGGAGTCGCACATTTCCAATAAGCTCTGGCTACTAGCGGAGTATGGAAAGGGGCATATGGAAGAGGCGCTGAAGAGGTGTGTTCCTGGTCACTGACAAGGCAGAACCGCGTTATGGTCATTAATCCTAGCTACTAGCAGGTGACTATTTCCCCTACAAAGTCCGGCATGTAATTTTTCCTACCTTCGGCCAAACGATCGTTCACAGGAGGGGTGAGTTTTTCTCTGCATGGCAGCCCGTTTTTGTTGTTTGTGGCAGTATTGTTGTGTTTTCTATCCCTGTCTCCGTGTCCCCATACACCACTGGTGCGGTGTGTCTGGCCATCATGGCGGCTGGTTCCTCGTGCGTTCCAGCCGCCGAGCTCCTTCCTCGTTCGCCGCGCGGCCGTTCTGCGCATGCGCAGAGCCAGCGCGAGAACGAGGCTTGGTTCGCGCATGCGCGGAGCGGTATTCGCGCATGCGCACTAGCATCGTGGCCGTCGCATTGATGACGTCACGATAGGCGGCAGATTTAAAAGGCAGAAACAGCTTACAGGCTTTGGAATGCCTGTAAGTCTACAGAAGCACTCCAGAGAGCCCGTTTTTGCTGGGAAAGGTAGGGAATCCTGATGGACTGTCCTGCTGTTCTTTGTTACTGATGCTCTTTTAAGTTATTGATTTGGGTCAATTCTGTTTTCAGCATAATGGACCTTCCTAGACCACTTGTTCCGTCACCGCCTGCTAGTGGCCAGCCCTCTCGCAGCAGGTATTTTGGGGGGGGCATTCCCTGGGATGCCTGCTGGGGGAGGGGGGAGGGTGGAACATCATCATAGGTGATGTTCCGCTGACATGGTGGATCTGTCTTTTCTCTTTCAGCCCTTCCAGGTCTACTCAACACCGGAGTTCTCATAAAGGAAGCGGTTCATCAAAATCCCGCCGGCATTCCTCTTCCAGATCTAGACACCACGGTTCTTCTGCAAGATCCAGTCATCGTAGCCGGGAACCATCCCGCTCTTCCACGGCTCGCCCCAGCCATTCTGAAGGATCATGCTGGGGGTGTAGGGCTCAAGTCCCTAGGGACAAGTCCCTTTGTGATGCCTGTTATGTAAAGGCGACTGGGGAAAGGACTGATTCTGACCAACAGTTAAAGTCTATGGTTGAGAAGATGGTCAAGGACAGCTTAAAGGAGCTGGAAGCCCCTCATGTATCTCCCGTAGAGTCGCCCAGATCTCCAGTGAGGGATACCCAAGTTCAAGACACTTGGGAAGCCTCGTTACCAAGCCATCCATCCGCGGATCTCTCCGATAGTGAATCTGAGGAAGATGAGGCTGGTTCCGGTTTTGATTTTTCTCTGCTCCCTCATTTGGTCAAAGCCATCAAGGAAACCTTGAATTGGGAAGAGCCGGTGACGGCTCCAGCGAAGCAGAGAAAATTTTTCAAACAATTAAAGAAGGAGCGTATCAGCTTTCCTTTTCTGTCAGAACTAGGGGAAGTTATCACGGAAGAGTGGGGAAAGGTAGAGAAGAAGAACTCTCTCCTGCCAAAAATTCAGAAACTATACCCATTCAGAGAAGAAGAGGTAAAGCAACTGGAATCACCCCCTCTAGTGGATGCGGCAGTAATGCGGTTGGTCAGACATGTGACCCTTCCCTTAGAGGACACGGTCTCCTTCAAGGACGCTCTAGACAGAAGAATCGACTCTGACCTGAAGCGGGTCTACCTTATGGCAGGCACGGCTTGTAAACCAGCCCTGGCTCTGGCGGCCTTGTCTAGAGCGATGGAGGTCTGGTCCGACAGTGTTGACGAGACACTCAGGGGTGTCTCAGAAGAGCTAGTCATGAGTTCTCCTATACATATGAGGCTGGCCTCGGCTTTCTTGGGGGAGGCCTCAATTGACATTATTCGTCTGTTGTCTCGAGTTATGCTATCCTCTGTGACTGCCAAGCGTGCCCTGTGGCTCCGCCCTTGGCTGGCCGTCCCGGCATCTAAACAGGTTTGGTGCCGGATTCCCTTTGACGGTTCGTCTTTGTTTGGGAATAGGTTGGATAGTGCTATAACTCGGGCCACGGGCGGTAAGTCTGGGTTTCTTCCCCAAGACAGGCGCCAGCAAAATCCCAGAGGATCTTTTCCAAGGAAGCAAGGTCAAGACCGTGCCAGGGAGGCACGCAGTTACAGGCCTGGGAGGGAATTCTCCAGGTCTTGGAGGTCCAGGCAATCATCTTTCAAAAAGGCTACAAAAAGCAGTTTGTCGGGTGAGAAACAACCGACCAAGTCCTTTTGAGGGCGAGCCCGTCCAGACGGACCGGGTGGGAGCTCGCCTGCTCCTTTTTCGGCACGTCTGGGCGGCCTCAATCCAGGATTTTTGGACCGTCAGGACGGTCTCCTCAGGACACACTTGGACGTTCAGCAGGGTTCCCAAGTGCAGGTGTGTTCCCACATCCATTCCAACATCAGAAGGAAAAAGGATGATACTTTCAGCTTACGTAAAATCTTTATTGGAACAAGGCGCAGCTATTCCCGTGCCAGTCGAGCAACGTGGTATGGGAATATATTCCCCTCTTTTCTTAGTCCAGAAGAAGAGCGGGGCGTGGAGACCCGTAATAGACCTAACATATCTGAACCGCTTCATAAAGAAGGAGAGGTTCAAGATGGAGACCCTGTCCACAATCCAACAGTCAGTACAGCCAGGGGATTGGATGGTCTCCATAGACCTAAAAGACGCCTACTTCCACGTGCCCGTCGCAACAGACTTTCAACAGTTCCTGCGGTTCTCCATAGACCAGATTCATTTACAATTCACTTGCCTTCCCTTCGGTCTGTCCACTTCTCCACGTACCTTCTCGAAGGTCCTGCTGGCAATCGTAGCTCTGCTAAGGATCAGAAAAATCCGGATCCATCACTACTTGGACGATCTACTCCTGTTGGCTCAGGACAGAAATTGTCTAGTAGATCACAGAGATCAGACTATCTCAACGCTCAAGGAGTTCGGATGGCTCCTGAATATGGAGAAGAGCCAGCTGGAACCTTCACAGTATCTCGTGTTCCTGGGAGCATTCTTCAACACGGTGAGAGGTACCATCTCTCTGCCCGAGGAAAAGGTCAGAATAGTACGAGACAGGATCCACCTGGCCCTCGCGTCTCCGCATCTCAGCACTCGGTATTGCCTGAAGATCATAGGCACCATGGTGTCCACAATACCGATGGTGAAGTGGGCGCAATGGAGAATGCGTCCTTTTCAGAAGGGTTTTCTTCTCCAGTGGTCGGGAGACAAAGTCCAGACAATTCGTGTCACTCAAGTCATGAGGAGTTCCCTCTTCTGGTGGCTTCAACGAGAGAACCTGCTGAATTGCCATTCCCTTCTTCCAATCAGGTGGATAACAGTTACATCAGATGCCAGCAACAGAGGTTGGGGGGCCCATTGTCTGATGGAGGTGGCTCAGGGCACTTGGGACTTTCCTTCTCGAGGGATAGTCTTGAACGTCCTAGAGTTGCGTGCAGCCTTCCTGGCTCTGGTGGCCTTCCCTCATCTGATATCAGGAAAATCGGTAGTTCTCAGATTGGACAACACAACAGCTGTTGCCTACATAAGGAAACAAGGGGGCACCAGAAGTCGTTCCCTACTGGCAGAAGTGGAACCTATCATGCGTTGGGCACAGAGGAATCTAGCCAACTTGACGGCAACCTATGTTCCCGGGGTTCTCAACGTCCAAGCGGACTTTCTATCAAGAGTACAGCTGGACAACAACGAGTGGGCTCTTCACGAGGAGGTGTTCAGTTGGGTTGTAGCCCTGGGGATCTCTCCAGAAGTGGATCTCTTTGCCTCCCAGTACAACAGGAAGCTGGCGAAATACTACTCGCGGTTCAGGGACCCACAAGCCTACGGGATGGATGCACTAACAGAGCGCTGGTGGTTCCGCACAGCCTATGCCTTCCCTCCAACTCCGATCATCTTTCAATTCCTGAGGAGACTCAGATGGGAGGAAGTGGAGATGGTGGCCATAATCCCACACTGGCCCAACAGACCGTGGTTTCCTCTCCTGTCTCTGCTCAGCTTCCGAGACCCAGTTCCTCTTCCGACCCGGCGGGACCTGCTCTCCCAGGGCACGATCCTCCACCCGTGTCCAGGTCACCTACAGTTGAAGGCCTGGTTCTTGAGAGGGGAAGGTTGGAAGCACTAGGGTGTCCCAAGGAGGCTATTCCCACCCTCCTAAGTGCAAGGAGGCGTAGCACCAATAAGGTGTATGAGCGGATCTGGGCAAGATTTTCGTCCCATATGTCTTCCAGAGCCAATTCATGTGGTTCCCCGGCAGTTCAGGACATCCTAAGTTTCCTGCAGTCAGGTCTGGACCTACCATTGTCGGTCAGTTCCCTTCGTGTTCAGGTGTCAGCTATTTCCGCCTTCACGGGAGTGTCATGGGCCAGACATGCCCTTATCCAACAATTTTTCAAGGGGGCAGTGAGACTGAGACCCCAAAGGAAGCCCAGATTCCCTAAATGGGATCTGCCTCTTGTTTTGGACTTTTTCTCTCATCTGGACAAGTCGCTTTCTGTCAGAGAGCTTACGTTGAAAACCGCCTTTTTAGTGGCCGTCACCTCGGCGAAGAGGGTGTCTGAAATCCAGGTTCTAGGAGCCAAAGAACCTTTCCTAACCTTCTTTCCAGATAGAGTGGTTCTGGTTCCGATGTTAGGGTCAAACCCTAAAGTCACCTCAGTTTTTCACGAGAATCAAGAAATCTCTCTACCTACCTTCAGGTCCACTGGAGTCTCAGATGTTCACCCTCTGGATGTTGGTGGTTCCCTGAGACAATACTTAGAAGTTACAGCCTCATTCCGCCAGTCGGATTATCTGTTCGTCCTATTCTATGGGAAACACAAGGGCTCCCGAGCATCAGTCAGATCTATTGCTGCTTGGATAGTTCAAGCGATCCAGTGGGCATATAAGGAGAAGGGCTTGGCTCCTCCTCAGGCGGTGACAGCACACTCAACCAGAAGTCTCTCAACTTCGTGGGCAGCCTCGCGCCATGTAGCTCCTGATGTGATATGCAGAGCGGCGTCTTGGTCGTCAATCCATACTTTTATGTCACACTACTGTGTTGAGCCAGCGGCTCTGTCTTCAGTTGATTTTGGTGCTAAAGTTTTGTCAATTGACGGTGTCAAATAAATCTTTGTTTGTTCAGCATTTTGCCCACCCGGGTGTGTATGGCGAGTTATTTCCCACACGTTGGCTGCCATGGAGTCTGTCAGGAAAACGGAAAATTCCTATCAAAATACTTACCGTAATTTTCCTTTCCTGATGGACTCCATGGCAGCCGGAGTTCCCTCCCAAATGGCTGGAGTAGGATAGTTACCGAACACGGCCTCTGGCAGGGAGCAAAGATTTATGGGAGTAACGTCCTATAGGGTAGTGGAGGCGGGACTAAACCCACACGTTGGCTGCCATGGAGTCCATCAGGAAAGGAAAATTACGGTAAGTATTTTGATAGGAATTTTCCGTTTTTTTTTCCAATAATTTTTTTTACATTTTTTTATGATTTTTAAGCCCCCTTTTTTTTTTGACTGGAACCCCACTTTAACATACAGTACATCTGTTACAATACAAAGAAAAAGGGAAAAAAGAAAAAGAGGGAAACAACTACCCCCACCCCAGAAAGGAGAGTTATTACATTCCTGAGGTCGATGTGGGGCCATAGAACTAAGAAACAGTGTGTGTGGGGACTGAAGTAAGGATCAATTCACTATCACGGGTCACATAACTATAAGTGAAGAAATAAGTGACCAAAAGAGAACAAATTTAAGTAACTAAGAAAATCTAACTGGACACATACCCAGCAAGCTACAATATTTACTCATAACCTTCAGGCTCCTTTCACATCTAGGCATTGCTATTTTTACAGGTGTTTTTCTAGCGTTTTGCAGCGTTTTTTCAGCGTTTGTACAGCATTTTTGCTTAGTTTTCGTGCAGGCGTTTTGAGTTGACAAATGACCAATGAAATGCAGTAAAACACCTGTAATATGCCAAAAAGGCTCATGTACTTTTTTGAGCAATGGGCGTTTTGCTTAAGGAAACAGAATGCTCAGATGTGAACAGGGGCCATTAAAATGAATAGGATTTGTCTTGTTGTGCATTTTTAGAGCTGAGGCCTAAAGCAGAAAATCACCCAAAAAATGCCTAGATGTGAACGGAGCCTCAAAGGTAGTTAAGATTGGAATTACAGGGTGACCTGAAGTCTCTGAGTCACCTACAAGGGTCACAAATTTGGGGTTTCCTTTAGGGGGAGCAAGGTGGCATCTAGACTTGATGGTACAATGTCTAACACTGATGTATAAGCCTCCAAGTAGCCCATATCTTATTAAAACATTCACATGTACCTCTGGTATTCATAATCCATTCCTTGGCTTTCATTATATCAGTTACTTTCCTGATCCTGTCCCTTCAGCTTGGAACTTGATTCCAATAAATCAGCATGAGGCACTTGGCTGTGTTAGGCAGGTGTGGAAGAACACTGCATCTATAGTGCAGTCTGGGTAAAATGAGAGGTGGGCCCCTCAAAGTACAGCTTATTTTGCATACGTTGCATTACGTGCTCTTTAATGCTGTATTTGTGCAGCTTACATGTACAGTCCTAAGGTCTTGTGCAGGAGGCCTGAGCACTCTTTAAGCCCTATCAATTTCAGTAGGGTCTGAAGATGAGAGACCTAAGATTTCTCAAAAGATTCATTGAAGTGTTGGAATAATGTCTTTAGGTGCCGTCGCCTCAGGAAAGACCCTAAACATACACTATACTACCAAAAGTATTAGGACACCTGCCTTTACATGCACATCTTTAATGGCACCCCAGTCTTAGTCCGTAGGGTTCAATATTGAGTTGGCCCACCCTTTGCAGCTATAACAGCTTCAACTCTTTTGGGAATGCTGTCCACAAGGTTTAGGAGTGTGTCTATGGGAATGTTTGACCATTCTTCCAGAATGCATTTGTGAGGTCAGGCACTGATGTGGACGTGAAGGCCTGGCTCACAGTCTCCGCTCTAATTCTTACCAAAGGTGTTCTATCAGGTTGAGGTCAGGTTCCTCCACCACAAACTCGCTCATCCATGTCTTTATGGACCTTGCTTTGTGCACTGGTGCGCAGTCATGTTTAAACAGGAAGGGGCCATCCCCAAACTGTTCCCACAAACTTGGGAGCATGCAGGGCCGGACTGGGAATAAAAACCAGCCCTGGAAAAAATATCATACCAGCCCCATAGCATTATTATACCAGCCCAACATCATAACATCATTATTTCCTTGTTCATGAAAGGGAAAACCATGCATTTTAAAGCACATTTGAAGAGTGTATTATATATATATTCCCCCTCCACCACTCCCATACTTTCTTTCATACATAGAAGGCAGATATGAAAGCACATAGGGCTTATATATATATAAAATTGGTCCATCATCCAGGGGCACCCCAGGAACATGGGGGGGGACTCTGGTTTCCAAACACCACCTTCCGCAGAAAGAATAGGGGGTTACTGATATAAGGGGGAAACCTTTATATCAGTGCCCCCTTATATTATTGTATTCCCTCCCCCCTTACAACAGTGACCCCCCCCCCCCCTCAGACTTGCCTGGCAGCACTGTCACTGACCTTCTCTCAGGTGCACTGTGCTGGGCTCAGTTAGACGGCTCCAGGTTGGTGGCTATGGTTTTATCCTATAGTCTCCTCTCCATAGTTCACACATGTCTGACTTCTCCCATGACCCCCTTACAACAGTGACCCCCCCCCCCCCTCAGACTTGCCTGGCAGCACTGTCACTGACCTTCTCTCAGGTGCACTGTGCTGGGCTCAGTTAGACGGCTCCAGGTTGGTGGCTATGGTTTTATCCTATAGTCTCCTCTCCATAGTTCACACATGTCTGACTTCTCCCATGACCCCCATCTAGATATATATATATATATATATATATATATATATATATATATATATATATATATATATATATATATATATATTATATATATTAATACACCGCCTGAAGTGTATTAGAAACAGTACACCACCGAATGCACTGTAGATATTGGCCACACTGGATGCATAGTATATATATATATATATATATAGATATATATATATATATACACACTATACCGTATATATATATATATATACACTATACTGTATATATATATATACACTGACATATGATTCATCTAGAGTTTTACACCATTGTTTGATTAAATGCAGGGATTTAGGGGCATCCTTAGGAAGCTGTGTCCCCCCTCCCCATCCCTACTTAGTCCCTTTGCCTTTGGGCTATGTGGCAATATCTTTTCTTGTGACTAGTAGTTACTGTGGTATTCCTTTCTTACATGGAGTGTGTCACATTTGTACAGCCAGACATGCCAGATTACACCAGACCATATCATGTTTGTGTACTGACCTATTACGTGTAATATGTTCTTTTCTTCTATATTTATTTATTCCCCCAAACACCCTACTCCTGAAGAAGTACTCTGCGAAAAACATTGAGATATTGAAACTCATGAACAGCTCAGTCATGACGTCAACTACTGTAGCTGCAATAAATTATATATATGTTAGTGATACATCTTGGGTGCCAAGTCTTGGTTCTTTTCCAGAGCAGATAAATGTAATCTATGCCTATGTTTATGTTGTGGATGAGTTAATATTTCAAGCTCTTCCGTTCATTTGAGATTTCACACCATGTTTTTCTGGTACAATTATTTTATTACATTTTAAAGAAATAACAATAAAGTATTCAATATAACATAAATCAGTATAAAGCTTCATGCAGTGTCAAGCAAAAAGAAAACAGTAGCAATGGTTAAGTTCAAGGAGTATGATCAACTGAAAAACAAGGTCCAGGTAAGATCCACATGCATATCAATGTCAAGCCTGGGTAGGCTAGTTCCCTGATAATGGTGCAGCATAGATTATGTTTTTAATACTTTTTCTTTTGATTTAATATGATCAACATTTTGTTGAGTCAAATGTAATAAAATTTGGATTCACCTTAAAAATCCCAAATATTCTCTTGCCATCCATGAGGATGGATATGTATTCTCTATATGGATGGGATGTGGTGATTGGCAGCTTCATGCATAACCTTGGCACTTAACTTTATCTTAGTAAAACAAGGTCATCAAGATTGTGTTGCATATCTCTGGAGAATTCAAGGGCTTGAGGAGGTATTGCTAAAGAAAATGTCTTTGTATGACCTTCTTGTAACTAGGTAACAATGGGGTAGTCACTTTCAGTACATATAGCTTTTGTCTTTTTCCTGAAGAAAATGAGTTGCATCATCAAGGAGTCCTTCAACATTGTCCTGTAACAAACTGAGGAAATGTATATTGTAATTTATCTGTTCATGAGGAAACTATAAACACTAGAAGGGGATTATTAACCTCACATCCATTTTTTTTAGATGTCATGTATGATATCATATCCATTTTTTCTTAAATTAGATTTTTTTGAGCAAGCATATTATTATTATTATTATTATTATTATTAATATTCAACGATCACCATTGCAATTGAGGATGGTAAAGTATGTATGGGTCCACATACATAGCATGATCAGTTCCAGGTACGTGTCCGCTTTAAAAGCATAGTGGTGATGTCCTACATTAGCCTCCAATCCCAGATGACATCTTTTATGGGGAAACACATCAGACAGAGCTAGCGGTGTGATGTCAGCGCACACGGATAGGTAAACAGCCATCACGGCCGTGCTTATTGGAGCTGTTGCTTGTACATTTGCTATACTTTGTAAGTGCAATATCTTTTTACTAAATACATCTTTAAGATGCAGTGTAATGCTATGAGTTTTCTTCCTTGTTTCTGACATATGTATATGTTGGCATATATAGGGTGGCACAGTGGTGTAGTGGTTAACACTCTCACCTAGCAGTAAAAAGGGTCGCAGGTTCGAATCCCAACCACAACACTACCTGCCTGGAGTTTGCATGTTCTCCCTGTGCCTGCGTGGGTTTCCTCCAGGTACTCCAGTTTTCTCCCACACTCCAAAGAGATGCTGGTAGGTTAATTGGATCCTGTCCAAAATTGGCCCTAGCATATGAATGGGGACCTTGGATTGTGGGCTCCTTGAGGGTGTAGGGACCAATATGAGTGTGCAATGTACAGGGATAGGGACAATTGTAGATACTCACTCAGGTTGAACTGGATGGACTGGTGTCTTTATTCAACCTTACTAACTAAGTAACTAACTATATATGCCGGAGTTGGCTGGTGGAGTCCAAACAGTTTACCACCCTTTCACAGTGGGGATACCATAACAAGTGGTGACTTATCAAGACAGTGAGTGTCGGTCCTCAAAAATACAAAAGACATAAGCACTGTTGATCTCCTTGTGTGAGATCCTATTGGTCTGGTAAGAAGACTGTTTGTCCTAAGGAGCACAGTTGTGACACAGAAGCACTTTTTCAGCACAGAACACATTGCTTTGAAAATATAAATTAATATTCCATTATTTACAGTGCATCTGGAAATTATTCAAAGAGCTTCACTTTTTCCACATTTTGTTATGTTACAGCCTTATTCAAAATTTGATTAAATTCATTAGTTCCCTCAAAACTCTACAAACAATACCCCATAATGACAACATGATATAAGTTTGTTTTAAATCTTTGCAAATGTATTAAAAATAAAATACGGGGGAAAAAAACACGTACATAAGTATTCACAGCCTTTGCTATGACACTCAAAATTGAGCTCAGGTGCATCCTACTTCCACTGATCATCCTTGAGATGTTTCTACAACTTGATTAGTGTCCACCTGTGGTAAATTCAGTTGATTGGACATGATTTGGAAAGGCACACACCTGTCTACACAGTTAACAGTGCATGTAAGCGCACAAACCAAGCCATGAAGTCCAAGGAATTGTCTGTAGACCTCCAAGACAGGATTGTATCGAGGCACAGATCAGGGGAAGGGTACAGAAGAAATTCTGCAGCATTGAGGGCCTCAATGAGCACAGTGGCCTCCATCATCCATAAATGGAGGAAGTTTGGAACCACCGGGAATCTTCCTAGAGCAGGCAGCCCGGCCAAACTGAGCAATCGCAGGAGAAGGGCCTTAGTCAGGGAGGTGACCAAGAACCCGATGGTCACTCTGACAGAGCTTCAGTGCTTATTTGTAGAGAGGGGAAAACCTTCCAGAAGAACAACCATCTCTGCAGCACTCCACCAATCAGGCCTGTACGGTAGAGTGGCCAGACGGAAGCCACTCCTCAGTAAAGGGCAAGAAAGCCTGCCTGGAGTTTGCCAAAAAGCACCCGAAGGACTCTCAGACCATGAGAAACTAAATTCTCTGATCTGATGAAACAAAGATTGAACTCTTTGGCCTGAATGGCAAGCATCATGTCTGGAGGAAACCAGGCATCGCTCATCACCTGGCCAATACCATCCCTACAGTGAAGCATGGTGGTGGCAGCATCAAGCTGTGGGGATGTTTTTTAGCATCAGGAACTGTGAGACAGAGTGTACAGAGACATCCTTCATGAAAACCTGCTCCGGAGCACTCAGACTGGGGTGAAGGTTCATCTTCCAACAGGACAACGATCCTAAGCACATAGCCAAGATAACAAAGGAGTGGCTACAGGACAACTCTGTGAATGCCCTTGAATGACCCAGTCAGAGCCCAGACTTGAATCCAATTGAACATCTCTGGAGAGATCTGAAAATGGCTATGCACCGACCCACCCCATCCAACCCCATGGAGCTTCAGAGGTCCTGCAAAGAAGAATGGAAGAAACTGCCAAGCTTGTAGTATCATACTCAAAAAGACTTGAGGCTGTAATTGGCGCCAAAGATGCTTCAACAAAGTATTGAGCAAAGGCTGTGAATACTTATGTACTGTACATGGGATTTCTTTCATTTTTAATTTTTTATAAATTTGCAAAGATTTCAAACAAACTTCTTTCATGTTGTCATTATGAGGTATTGTTTGTAAAATTTTAAGGAAAATAATGAATTTAATCTATTTTGGAATAAGGCTGTAACATAACAAAATGTGGAAAATGTGAAGCGCTGTGAATACTTTCCGGATGCATATTTTTTGCACTTTTACTTTGATGTGGAAAATGTTATATTTATTGATCAGCACTTTATTATCACATATTGTCACTTTTGCACAGGATATGTCAGATTTTAGGATATTGTGTATCATTTGAATGTTTATCACCCACTGACTGTAACACGTGATACTTTAAGAGACAGTGAATTTTGTTTAAGCTAATTATTTTGGTGCCTTGAGTAAAACAACATGTTTGCCTCTTTTTGTGTACCCTGTATATCAGAGTGCTGAATGTCTACATTAAAATAAAAGCTGGCCAAAAGAAACAGAGTGTATGTCATTCATGCATAATTAACCCATATTAGTTTTACTGCACTATATCTTTAAATGTATAGGCTAATTAATTAGGTATCAAAGTGTTACAACTTTCAAATCATTATCAGTCAAGCAGCAGCAAGAGCTATGTCACAAAATCCAATTGAGCTGAATAATTATGCATGATTGATAATTCACAGTAGCAAATTATCACATTACTCTTTAGGGAGACAAACTCATATAAGCAAAGAATAAAAATATTCTTCTTGTGAATTAATTCAGCTGGTAAGGCGATATAAGAAACAGTCACTCTGAATTCTAAGTTGCCATTGACATTAAATTAGGCACTTATTCATTTTGAGGGTTTATTAACTTTTAACCATTTGTTGACTGCCCCATAGCGGATTTATTGCTACAGGGCGGTTGCGCTTCTGCTGTGTTTTGTTTCACTGCAGAAGCCGATCAGCGGGTGCTGGCCAATGGATGTCCACCAGAACCCGCCGATCGTGTAGAAGAGACACAGCATGGAGCTCTGCCTATGTAAACAAGGCAGAGCTCTGTTCTGAGAGGGGGGAAGTGATGGATTTTCTTTCCCTGCAAAGCAGGGAACGGAAATCCATCACGTCCCCTAGTAAAAACACCAAACACAGCACACAAAACACTGACTAGGCACACATTTAACCCTTTTATCGCCCTAGATGTTTAACCACTTCCCTGCCAGTGTCAATAGTACAGTGACAGTGCATTATTTTATCACTGATCACTGTATTAAACCCCTTTTACACTGGAGAGTTATTCAGGCCTGAAAAATGCCTCCCCTGCAGCCCCAGTGTGAGAGCCCGAGTGCTTTCACGCTTGGGCATTGCACTTGCAGGACATTAGAAAAAGTCCTACAAGCAGCATCTTTGGGGTGGTGCGGGAGCAGTGTATATACTGCTCCTCCACCGCCCCTGCCATTGAAATCAATGGGCACCGCTGCTGAAGTGCCTGCAAAGCACTTTGGCAGAGGTGCTTTGCGGTGGGCATTTAACCCTTTATTTGGCTGCTATAGGGGGTTAAAAGCGCTCCGGCTAGCGCCTGAAAAGTGCAGCTATAACAGCAATAAAGCGGCAGTAAAATTAGTGTCGCTTTACCGCTAATGCCCCGCCCCAGTGTGAAAGTAGCTTGTGAAAGTGTCAAAAGTGTCAGTTTTTGCCAGAATGTCTGCCGTAATATTGCAGTCCCGCTTTAAGCCACTGCTCGCCGCCATTACTAGTAGAAAAAGAAGTTACAGTATAAAGTATATACCATAATTTGTAGACGCTATAACATTTGCGCAAACCAATAAATATACGCTTATTGTTTTTTTTTTTACGAAAAATATGTAGCTTCTGTGCTTGGCTCACTGATTTTTCCCAGAAGTCTGCACTAAGATACAAGTCAGATTTCAGGCATCCCCTGCAACAAAAATTTCATTTTTGGTGAGATACTCCCAATAGGAAATCCTATCTAAAGGGATGCAGGCCCTGCAATTTTCCTCATTAGAGCCCTGCAGCAGCTGGTTGATAATTATCAAACCACTCCCATTAGACACTTCCGCACAGGGGCAGAGACAAACACATGGGGATTTCTTCAGAATAACAAAAGAGTTAGGAATCTGCAACAAAATTTGTCAAAATCATTGTAATGTACATTATGCACCCAGAGGGGAATGTTTTTTTTCTCAACAAAAGTGGAGTTACTATTTAAGTGCAGCATTTCACTGTTATGATGGAGATAATTATGTGACAGGGTGAAAAATGTCATTAGGAAAAATGACTCACACCCGTAAGGTTGCCACAAACCCACTGAGATCAAGCAGCCTATAGTTGGTCTAATGGAGATTGTGTTTGTCTCCTTACAGATCTGTTGTGCGGTCACTCTTGATGTCGATCAGAGTGATCTTGACCATTGTACTCTGGGAGGGCTCAGATCCCGAGGGTATAGGTGAGTAAATGAGCTGTGAAGGAATTAAGCAAAGGTGCCCATATGGATAAAAGTTTTAAGAAGTGATCTTCCAAATTTAAAGTACGTTTTATTGTCAACAATAGTAGAACTCCATCAATGTGTTTTGTGGCAGTAAGTCAGTCCCTTTTTATGATTAGTATACAGAAGACTTTTGCAGAGGATTTTTTAGTGCACCTCTGAAGTCCAAACAAATGGCTATGAATAATGGTTGTCATTAGGAATCACTGCATTTTAGTGACTAGAGTAAAGTTAACTCCACTTTTGTGGAAGAAAATAGCAAATAAACATTTTCTGTAAAATTCATTGCAACGAGGCAACCTGGAGGTATTTTGTAGATTGGTGTACAGATCACCCCCAGAAATGTAATTTCCTGCTTGTGTGATTGGCTCCCTGATTTTCCAGAAGTCTGCACAAAGATACAGGTCAGATTTTAGGCATCCCATTCTCTGCAACAAAAATATTATTTATGGTGTGATACTCCCACAGTTAATTATTTCTATATTAAATATTTTTTATTAATTTTAGATCATTTACAAATGAGCACATTACAAAAAACAACATTTAAAACTCATACACTCCCCAATGAATCTGAATGTATATGATCCAACTAATCTTCACTAAGAAAAATCTAGTGACTATCAGGTCCTTACACCTAAACTTCACCTTGTGTGTTCTCACCCCCCTGCCCCCTTTCCTTCTCCCCCTTCATCCTCTCCCATCCACCCCTTACTTCATGTGTTGTAACGTGAAGCAAAAGAAGAAAAAAAATCAATCCAATAGTGATATTAGGGAAGAATTAAGGGAGAATAACTTCCCTCCTCCTCCCCCCTATTCTCTCCTTTACCTTTCTCCTTACCCATTCTTTCCCTTATAGTCACACCCATCCATCCCCTATACCCTTCCCATCTATCACCTATTCAGGTCCATAGTGGGACATTCCGTGCATTGAGGAACCTCTATTCCATATTTCCGTGAACATACAGTATATTTTGTGTGTCCTTAAAAATGTTAATTCTCTCACCCATTTACCTCATACCATAAAGGAGTGCACAGTAGGGCGAGTGGGGTGGGGGTGTCAGCTCAGCATTGAGAGGAAAGGATAAGCAAGCCTACTGAGTCACCCAAATACATTTTTATTGGGAAAAAAAGGAGGGGGAAGTACCAAAGGTGATCTATATCCTTTTCTTACCCACTATCTCTTTTCTATATTATGGGGATTCCTCCACCTCTCCCTATCTCCCCTCCTCCAATGCATTTTCATTACCTACATTTCTTATATAAACCGAAGACTGTTTAAACTAAATCCAACTTCCCCAGATTTCATAAAGTCTTGTATATGAATCATTTTGTAAATGTATCAACTCTTTTTTGATATTTTCAAGCAAACAATGATAGTCCATAAAAGTAACAAAGGAATAGGTGAAAAAATGGTGTCTTCATGCAATGTGCACTCTCCCCCACCAGGTGTACCCTCACCTTAAAGCGGAGCTCCCACCCTAAAGTGGAACTTCCGCTTATCGGATTCCTCCCCCCCTCCGGTGCCACAATTGGCACCTTTCAGGGGGGAGGGGGGTGCAGATACCTGTATAATACAGGTATCTGCACCCACTTCCGGACGAGATATCCGGAGCTACCCCGCCCCTATCCGGAGATGCCCCGTTGTGTCTTGGGAAACACAGTTCCCAGGACACAACGGGGACCAATAGAGACGCGCAGCGCGACTCGCGCATGCGCAGTAGGGAACTGGGCAGTGAAGACGTTGCGTCTTCACTTCCTGATTCCCTGACAGAGGATGGCGGCGGGGCAGCCAAGAGACGAGCGGTCGCTCGTCACATTCTGCCGACACCGCTGGAACCTGGAACAGGTAAGTGTCCATTTATTAAAAGTCAGCAGCTGCAGTATTTGTAGCTGCTGACTTTTAATATTTTTGGTGCGGGTGGAGCTCCGCTTTAAGGGCTTTAAAAATGAGCCTGTGAATGGCAACAGCTTAGATGGTCATCATGTGTTTTCCTCATTCGTATAGTGGCTGGTTAACTTTAAGCATAGATCTCATACTCATTGCACCTCCTGGTAAAAACACTGATAAACAAAGCCCCAACTTCCTCCTGGTCTTTCAGTATTCACCTCATATCACACAGGGAATAACAGAGGCGTGCAATAGTGTAATTCCATTTTAAAATAAATTAAGCTCATAACATTACACTCACATTTAATATAATTAAAAACCACATTGAAAATGTGCTGTTATATTGGGGGGGTGAGATCATCACCTGTATTCCTGGACTGCAGCCCCAGTGTATGGCGTTTCCCCTGTCCTGTATCTCCATAGCACTTCCTACTACTTTCTGCGTCAGCCAGTCAAGCTTCTCCTACTGGTTTCGTCACACTTTGTGACTTCCTCTGGGAGTTCTGATTGGCTGATGTATGTCTCTTGTTATCTATAGCAGCGATCGCCGCCATTTTCTCATAGCCCGCAATTGCAGGCATATTGTGGCAGCTACCCGGTGGTTCACTAATGCTGACCTGAACCTAAATATATATATATATATATATATATATATATATATATATATATATGCGCACACCACCCGATCTCACATGAGGCATAGATATAATGCAAGCCAGCATTATATCGATATAAAACAGGCCATCACAATCCCCTACATAAAACTATACACTCATATTAAAAAATGACACCAAGTGGTGAAAACCATTAAACAGTTATCTTTTTATAGGGAATTACTTCATGACTAGTTATGATCATGGAACCGTAATACCCACATTTATTACGTGGTGGTATTAAAATCACCATATCTATCAAAAGGACCCCATTGTTTTTATGTATCACCATACTATCCATACCAAACAAATGTGCATCCCAAAGCACAACCAGGCATATATTTTCTGTATAATTTTCCTTAAGAAAGAGATCCAAGTCTAACTCTAGATCTTTGACCACTCTAGGATCATGTAGAAGAGGCTCATCTCTAGCCTCCAGATGAGTTCCTTCAAATTAAGGACATCCAATACCAGAGCATGATCTGACAAAGTTGTTGATTTTATTTCTACTTTTAACAGGCAGTCTAAAAGAATGTGGTCTAAACTTCAATATAAGTAGTGTACTTGTGAATAGTATGTAAAATCTTTTCCTTTAGGTTGTAAGATTGCCCATACATATTTTCTCCCCTCCCCCATCCTCCGTTTTCTCTGCTCTTGTCGCGTTTGTCTCTGGCGGGTTCCCCTCCTCCTCTCCTTCTCTCACACTGTCTGGACTGAACCGGGCTGGAGGGAGAGAGGCATCTATGTCATTCTACCATGGCTTCCCATTGTCGCAGCACAGCAGCTCTCCTCCTCCTCATCGCCTTTAGTTCTCTGAGTGTCCAGCTGTTTTTGGTGCCCCGCCTCAGGAGACACTGCCAGCAGAGAAGGAGCAGGCATGCATGGGTTAGCTGGCTGATGAAGCGTTTATTCCAAAGAACACTTATTTCTACCATTTGCTTTATACCAGGGCTCAAAATTTCAAGTCCTGAGCTACTAGCCAGGCCTCAAAGGTTACTCGCCACCAGTGCCCCACTCAATCCCTACCCTGCCCCACCCCGCCCCTAACTCTGCCCCTAGACACGCCCTCATGAAATTATGCTTAAATGTTTTATGCAAAAATATTATAAATATTAAAAACAACTTTATCAGTGCAGCCTCACCTGTGCCCACCATTGCAGCCTCACCTGTGCCCACCATTGCAGCCACACTGTGCCCACCATTGCAGCCTCACTGTGCCTGTTGCAGCCCCACTGTGCCCCTTTGCAGCCATACTGAGCCTCTTTGCAGCCATACTGAGCCTCTTTGCAGCCATACTGAGCCCCTTTGCAGCCATACTGAGCCCCTTTGCAGCCATACTGTGCCCCATTGCAGCCATACTGTGCCCCATTGTAGCCATACTGTGCCCCATTGCAGCCATACTGTGCCCCTTTGCAGCCATGCTGAGCCCCTTTGCAGCCATGCTGTGCCCCATTGCAGCCATACTGTGCCCCTTTGCAGCCATGCTGAGCCCCTTTGCAGCCATGCTGTGCCCCTTTGCAGCCATACTGTGCCCCATTGCAGCCATACTGTGCCCCATTGCAGCCATACTGTGCCCCATTGCAGCCATGCTGTGCCCCTTTGCAGCCTTACTGTGACCATTGTAGTCTCACTGTGACCATTTCAGCCTTGCCTGAGCAGGGGAATGCACGACTGGAGGAAGAGGAGAGCCGGTGGGATAGCGCGCTGTTACTGGCGCTTACATTGTACAGTTGTCTCCGCTCTGCTCGACACAGCCCCGCCTCCTCCTGACCCGTGCCAGTGAGACAGAACACATCGCAGCATTGGACCGGCGTTCTGTCTATCACTGGCACGGGTCAGGAGGAGGCGGGGCTGTGTCGAGCAGAGCGGAGACAACTGTATAATGTAAGCGCCAGTAACAGCGCGCTATCCCGCCGGCTCTCCTCTTCCTCCCCAGGGCGATCGCTGGGAGAACAGCTCCCGATCAACCCGAACAGCTTCCTCCCCTCTCCCAGGCAGGCAGCCCAGCTCACAAGCCCTCATTTTCCTTTTGCAAAATGAGAGTAGGCGAGTGGAAAATTTGAGGGCTGCTTTATACTATGCTGAAGATGTCCCATGGTCACACGACCCAGGAAACCCTGGAGATCATGAAGGAGTCTGAAGAACACCTGGTTGAAGAGTCTGTAAACAGAAGCCA
The DNA here is from genome assembly GCA_028564925.1 of Lithobates sylvaticus. Lineage (NCBI taxonomy): Eukaryota > Metazoa > Chordata > Amphibia > Anura > Ranidae > Lithobates > Lithobates sylvaticus. The sequence continues at coordinate 411,272,086 of CM053029.1, read as the reverse complement.
GATCGTATTAAGATCACCAAGTAAAGAGGAACCAGAATCAGATGAGCCAAATTCATGTCAAGAACCACAGAGGTGGAATCCAAGCCACGGCCATGCTAGGAAACGAGCCAAGTCAAATTCTAAACTGAAGCTGGTAGGAAAGTTTAGCTGTGTGTGAAGAGTCATCTGGCCTATTTTAAATTTCTTGATGGATGTTTGGAACTTCAGGATGTCATTCACCTGCATATTAGCTGTCCTTCTGATAAGAAAAAAGTGCTGAAGGATGAGAACAACAAAGAAAAAGGGCCAGACAAAAATTCTGTCCAAGGGATAAAATGATGCTGTTAAATTTAGAAAAATAAATCTTTGAATTTATTTATGATAATAACAATCAATTTAACCACTTCAGCCCCGCAAGAATTTACCCCCTTAATGACCAGAGCATTTTTTGTGATGTGGAACTGCCTCGATTTAACCTTTTTTTCCCACAAATAGAGTTTTCTTTTGGTGGTATATGATCACATCTGCGGTTTTTATTTTTTGTGCTATAAACAAAAAAAGAGCGTAAATTTTGAAAAAAAAATATATATTTTTAACTTTTTCCTATAATAAATATCCCCAAAAAATATATAAAAAACGAATTTCTTCATCAGTTTAAGCTGATATGTATTCTTCTACAAAAAATTAAGCGTATATTGATTGATTTGTGCAAAAGTTATAGCGTCTACAAAATAGGGGGTAGATTTATGGCATTTTTATTTTTTATTTTTTTTGTAGTAAGGGTGGTGATCTGCAATTTTAATTGTGACTGCAACATTGTGGCGGACAGATCAGACACCTTTGACACTATTTTGGGACCATTGACATTTATACAACAATCAGAGCTAAAAATAGCCACTGATTACTGTATAAATGTCACTGGCAGGTAAGGGGTTAAACACTAGGGGGCGATCAAGGGTTTAAGTGTGTTACCTCAGTGTGTTCTAACTGTAGGGGGGTGGGCTAACTAGAACATGACAGCGATTACTGCTCCCAGTAGATCCCTGTCATGTCACTATGCAGTACAGGGAAATGCCTTGTTTACATAGGCATCTTCCCGCTCTGCCTCTCTGTGTCACGATCGTGGGCCACCGGCAGACATCGAGTCCACAGGACCCATGGGCACGCTCCCGTGGCGCACGGCACTGGAGACATGCATGCGCCCGCTAGCCTGTGATGACGGACAGACGTTGTTAGGACCTGGACTTGAACCTGGGACCTCAGCTGTGTCTGGCAATGACTCTTCTCACCGAGCTTTCTGAGATGCTGGACAGCGCCTTGTCAGATCCTTTAGACAACCCTGCCTTGTATCTTGATGTCAGCTGAACCCTGAACTCTTTGCTCCTCCCACGAACTTCCTGATATAAGCCATGTCTCTGCACTTCCTCCTTGCCAGAATATTGTGCTATCTCCAGCCTGTATCTCGCTCCTGTCTTACCTGCTGCTGTTCATATTTGCTACTGCTCGTTATCGACCCTTGGCTTGTTCCTCGACTACGCTTCTGCCTGATCCCAACTTGCAACTACTCGTTACCGACCTTTTGTCTTGTTTACTGACCACGCTTCTGATTAATCCTTACCTGCTCATCCGCTACTGAACCCCGGCTTACTCACCTCCTGGTGGGGCGATCCTGAGGACCGCGACCTGGTACTAACAGGCAGCTAAATCCATCTCCACCATCAGGAGCTCTGGTGAACACTGGTTAGTTCTTAGACTCCGCACCTCAGGTGAGCCTGTGTCATCTGCCAGGGTGACTGCCTGTTTAATTATCTTGCTGGTTAGTGGTAGTCCTGCAACTGCTATAGCAATTGGTCTTCGAGCCTGACCCCTGATCGCGACAGACGTACGGATATGCCCATTTGCACAGCCGTGCCATTCTGCCGACGTACATCACCATGCAGTGGTTGGCAATCGGTTAAGAAGTTTCCACAGATGACCTCATATTACAGGAAGCTTTTACACCGTGCTGCTGCTTATTTCAGGATGGATAATAACGTAAACCAATGGGCAAAGCCGTAATCATTAATAAAACCAGTAACACAAGAATACCTGAGAAAAGATTCTCTGAGAACATCAAAGATGAAAAGAGTTGTGAATTTCAACAAAGATTCATCCTAAAAAGAGACAATGCCAGCATGGACAGTGATGATAATCAGATTACCTTTGCAAGATGGTAGGAGGAGTAAATCCATAGAAGAGCGAGAGGAGGAGTATCAGAGAGTTCGGAAGAGAATTTTCACAATGGATCCAAGACCTTGGAGCAGCACAGACTCTGATGGTTCCTACCACAATATGCACCCTCCAGTAACCAAAGCCAGCAGCTTTAGTGACATTTCTATCCTGACCAGGGGAGATAGCATTGGCAGGAATAAGAACACAGCCAACCTGACAGGCCGACCCGGCTTGCCAATCAGCACCCCAGAAGTATACAGCCAAGCTGCCTCCTCGCTGCAGTTCACTAGAAGCATCATACCTGGCACTGCACAGCAACAACATTCCCATCCCCACCAGGCATTTCCATCAACTCTTTTAGCAATAATCTATGAATAACCACTTAATTTCACAGGCTGAAGATTTGAACAGTCACTTTGGGCAGATGACTCTCAGTTGGCAGGGTTCATCTGAGGTTCATCTGAGGCTCCTGATCCTACTACTGCCATCTACCAGTCACCTAATATTTCCCTGCATCCCAAGCAAGCTGGCTTCATCATGACATCTGGGGAACAAGCCATTTCTCCAACTGGCTACCCCTCATCAGGGCACCCTTCTCCAACCCAGCAAGTCATGCCACCACAGGGATTCATGCAGCCTCCACAGTAAATTCAGGCCTCCTATTATCCCATGGGTCAGTATCCAAACTCTAGCCAGCAACACCGACCTCTCTCGCACCCAGCGGTCTACAATTCACAGCGCAATCAGCCGGTCACCCAGCCGCCTCAGCAACCTGGTATGCAGTCCATAATTTCCAACCAGCCACCTGCTTACCAGGGAATGATGGGTGTCCAGCAGTCACAAAATCCTACAATGCTTAATAACCAGAGGGTAAGTGTTGGAAATCAAATGCAAAGCATGATGGTGCAGTACACTCCACTTCCTTCATATCAGGTTCCAGTGGGAAACGAATCACAGGGAGTTGTGCCACAGACCTATCACCATTGCCAGTTTACTACAGTGTTATATCACCAGCACAGCAGAATGGTTCCAGAACCTCTGTGGGTTAACTTCCTCCTGGCTCTAAACTGTACCAAATGCCTCAGTCTTCTTCCCCCTGCAGTCCTCCGCAAATGCAACAGCAGTATTCAGCTGTCAACCCTTTAAGCTTGGGTGTGGTGGTAATGCAGCTGAATGTGACCGGCTGTTGGCAGGACCAATTTTAGTAGCCACGTTGGTAAAAAGTATGTTACCCTAACAGACGGCCTTCCCTTTTTTTGAAGAGGGTTCTTAATAAATTAGAAAGCTTTAGAGAATGAAAATGAATATTATCAGGAGACTTTACTTTTGTTTTTGATCCAGTCTTGGACACCTAACCTATGTCTTTATGGTCTGAAAGGAGGGCAACTCAGGTTGATTAAACAGAAGATTAACAACAATTAGTAAATGTATGGAGAATCTTTTTTTTTTTTCTTAATGTGACACATACTTCTTTTTTCCATATTTAAAAACAAAATCGGATTAAATAAAATTTACAGTGAGTACAGTCCATTTAAATACTCATGTTAATGTAGTCTCACAAGCATCAAACAGAACAAAAAAAAATCTATACATTGTTCAGGCACAACCAACTCAAAACAAAAGAAAGAAAAAAGAAAAAAAAGGCAAAATGTTCAAAATTCCACTCAGGATTAAAAAAAAACATTTTTTTGTCAATTACTTTACCCTTTTGCCCTATGACAGCTTTATACCTGCTACAAAGTGTCTCTGCTCTCGATCAGAAATTGGGTAAATGTCTTTATAAAAAAATATCATAGATAACAGTGTGCATCAGGAGACATTTGAAAGAAAAGCCAGACAACATTAAAATACAATGCTATACTATATACTATATACAATGTAATACTGACATATAATCACACACATAGGTAGGACTTGATAGACTTTTGTCTTTTTTCAAGCTCACCTATTATGTAACTATGTAAAGTGTAGGGGGGAGGTTGGATCCCTTTTTAATACTTGATGGAATACTCCCCTAACTATGGCCTCAAGATCTGTATACTTAGTAGCCTCTGGAAGCCCAAAATCCTTAAGTTGTTACGCCTGTTTCTATTCCTAAACAGTTAATTATTTCTAAAGGTATGCAGACCTAGTATTTTAATCATTAGAGCTCTGCAAGTTCATCAGATGATTATTGATGAAAAAGTCACTCTCATTGAGATTTACTCTGCAGACAACAAACAGGTTTTTCTACAGAGCAAAAAAGGGTAGGACTGTGCAACAAAGTTTGTTAAGATCTTTGCAATTTACATTGATCACCCAGAGGCATTTTTTTTCTCTCAACAAATGTGGAGTTACTCTTCAAAGAGTTAAATTTTTTTTTCTTTTACTGAAAAGTTTTATATATTTTACAAATTTCACAAAAGTTTACACCCTTTAAAAGGGTAGAAAATAAACAAATACAGAAAAACGGACATTGCTGCTTTTAGAAATCATATAATGCATTGTAGCTGGTGCAGCATCAGTATGAAAGGTCTTAGCAATATGCTGGACCAACATGGGATAGCTCAAAAGGGGATCCGCAGTCTGCTGTGCTTTGTTTATTTTTACAGGTTGCCATTGGTCACTGCAGTTTCCCTGGGCAGCAACAGCCATGGGATTGGTTAAGTTAATGGAGCAGCTGATTGGGGCAATTTGGTGGTTACTGTAACCTGAGCTGAGGAAGCCTATAAAAGGGCCTGAAGCTGTGTCTCCTCAGACCGTTTGGACCGGACCTCAGCGCTGGAACGGACCGCAGCGGAGCTCCTGAGATGAAGCGCCATTCCCCAGACAGCCTTAAGTCTCTCCTATGCCGCCTGTTAGAAAGGGCGGAGAGCAGAGGCGGTGAGGAGTGGCTATTGCGGTGCCTTGGGGAAGAGGTCGGCTCGGCTCCACCTCCTGTAACTCCCCCTGCATCACAGAAAATGTCGGCCCCAGGCGGGGGCGGGACAAGACAGCAGCCAGGAAGGAATAAGAAGTGTCAGAGACTAACTGCTACAGCGCTACTTAGTCTGCAGCTGAAGCAGTGGGTGAGCAGCTTCAAAGTGTTAGTGAAGGTGAGCAGTGTGTGGTGTCTCATGCTTCTGAATTCCTGTGTTTGGTTGATTCTTTATCTAATGTTTTACAAAAGTTCAAAGGGGCACATGATAATGGTGCTGATAAGAATGTTGTTAGAAAACAAAGGGCACAGGTTTCTGGTGCAGGTAATGATGTTAATGATGTTATTATTGAAACACAAGGGGCACAGTTATCTGGTGCAGGTTATGATGTTAATGATGTTATTATGGAAACACAAGGGGCACAGTTATCTGGTGCAGGAAATGGTTTGCAAAGTGCTGATAATGATTTTATTATTAAAACAAGTAGAGCACAGGTATCTGGTGCAGGGAATGGTTTGCAAAACATGCAGTTAAAAACAAATACAAATGCACAAGTTATTGGTGCAGAGCAAACGCAGCAGACTAATGTTGCTGCTAACTTATGTCAGGGGGCACAGGTCACTGGTGCTAACAGTAATAATATTAATACAGTTTATAATGATATGGATGTTATTCCTTCAGGGGCACATGGTAATGGTGCTACAGATACTTTACAATTTCCAGATTATTTGAATGATGTTGGCTCCATATGGCAGGATATGGCAGGATGTTAATGAGTCCACTCAGGTTAAAGATATGTTTTCTCGCTCTAAAATCATTAACCCTTCCTTGCCCCTCAGACCCATGGCCCTATTAGCCGGATAATCCTCTTTTAAAGAGCCCCTTCCATGTATATTGTCCCTGTTGAGCTTTCATTTGCCTAAGGCAGTAAAAGATAAGATTTGGAGGGGTGAATTCCTAGATATATTATCATTGTTACCCGCGTCAAAATAATTTTTGTATAAAACTGACAAACCAGGGGATAGGTCTGAGGAGGGCCATCCCCAAAACCTTCCAGAATTGGTTACAAGTGTTTTGCATTTATGCAGCAGTCATGGGCGAACGCTTTCCTGACAAATGTTCAGGTCTCTTTAAACATCTGGATATAATTTCAGAAGCCTTTCTCCATTTTGGCGGCTCTGCATGGTTCACTTATGATGAAAACTTCTGACAAAAACTAGCAGTACATCCTTCATTGCACTGGAGTTCTAAGGACGTGGGCTTATGGCTGAATCTTATGCTTCCACCTAGACCTCATTTCACTCCTAACAGACCAGCAGCCAATCCTCAGAATGTATTTCGCAAAGGTTTTTGCTTTGCTTTTAACGATGGGCAATGCAAATTCCTATCAAATTGCAGATACAAGCATGAGTGCTCAAACTGTGGTGGAAATCATGCGGCCAGTAGATGTTTTTGCAAATCCGCCGCAAGCTCTTTTCAACCATTTCTCTGGGAAGCTCATGGGAAAGGCAATGACTCCAGTGAATCTGGAAAGAATGCTCCCACGGTTAGAGCATTACCCAGACCGCAGGATGGCGGCCCTACTAACTAACGGCTTCAGGGATGGTTTTCTGGTCCCGGCTTTTAGAGGGACAGGTTGCACTATGGTGCAGAATTTGAAGTCAGCGGTTATTTATTCTGATGTAGTTCAAGAAAAAATATCCAAGGAGCTGACGGAGGGCAAAATTGCAGGCCCCTTCTCCTCTCCTCCATTTTTAAAAATTTTCGGTTGTCCCTGCTCGGAATAGTTCCTAAGAAAGAAAGTGGTTGCTTCCGGATGATTCACCACCTTTCTTACCCATTAGATTCATCTTTGAAGGTTAAGGTCTCAGATGTGGATGCCCCTGTGGTCTATTCTTCCTTCGATGAAGCTATACTTCTGTTAAGGAAATTTGGTCTAGGTTCTTTGTTGGCTAAGGCTGACATTAAAGCGTCTTTTCGCCTCCTTCCGGTCCACCTCCAAGGTTTCAATTCATTAGGCTTTCAGTTTATGGGTCAATTCTTTTTTGATAAATGTCTTCCAATGGGGTTTTCGTTGTTTTGTTTTTATTTCGAATCATTCTCTACCTTTTTAAACTGGGTTTTATCAGCTAACTATCTACATGGGGGTTCTCTCCATTACCTGGACGATTTTTTATTTGTGGGCCCGTGCGAATCCCTGATTTGCTTAGAATCCTTACAGATGTTTTTCGATATTTGCGAACACTTTTGTGTTCTGCTCGCACATGAGAAAACAGTCCTTCCCTCTACTTCTATCGAATTCCTTGGAATCACAATTGATTCGGCTGCTATGGAATTCAGATTGCCATTTCCCAAGATTCAAAGAATGAGAGCTTTGATCACTTCTTTTTTATTGCGTAAAAATGTCCTGCTTAAAGAGGCTCAATCTTTGCTGGGTCTTTTTGCATTCTCAGCTAGAATTATTCCCATGGCTAGAGTATTTTTTCGCAGGTTTTCCCTTGCTATTAGTGGTATGAGAAACCCTCATGCCCATAGTCGTACCTCCAAAGGTATTAAAGAAGACCTAAGAATTTGGGATGCCTTTCTGTCTAACGTCAATGGTTCCACAGTTTGGCAGCACATATTTGTTGACAGCAATCAGCTGGAATTCTTTACTGATGCGGCCGGATCTTCAGGATTTGGTGCATTTATGAAGGGTCATTGGTGCGCTACTGAATGGCACCGGGATTGGCTGCAGAGGGATATTCTTCAGAATCTTGTCCTTCTGGAGCTATTCCGGTCATAGTCTCATTAGTGATTTGGAAGGATTCTTTCATGAACTGAAGGATCAAGGTCTACACTGATAATAGAGGTGTTTTCTTTGCCATTAACACGGTATCCTCCAAATCTGATCCGGTTATTAAGTTACTGCATTTTCAGGTATTACATTGTATGAGATTTAACATCTGTCTGAAAGCCGAGCATATAGCTGGAATAAATAATAACATTGCTGATGCTTTATCTCGTTCGCAGTTCAAGAAGTTTCGGGAATTGGCGCCTACGGCAGATCAGAATGGAACCCCTTGCCCAGATTTCCTCTGGGGCTTAATTTGGAGCTGATACTTTCCAACCTCAGAAATTTGGTGTCTGCAAAGACATGGTCGGACTATAAGTTGTCATGGTTAAGATGGTGTGCCTTTTGCAAAAATTTAGATTTGGAGGAATTGAACGTATCTTCTTACATTGCTTTAGCATTTACGTCTTTCCTAATCCAGTCTAAGCTTAGTCTGGCCTCTGTGGGTAAGATTTTAGCGGGAGTATCTTTCTTTCGGAAATTTTCTGGTGCTCCACCCCTGACTTCTTTCTTTCAGGTTAGTCAAACTCTGAAGGGTTTCAGGAGGTCTAAACCTTCTAGGGATAATAGGTGCCCCATCTCTGTCAAATTGCTTGTAGACCTTCTTGAGATTTTACAATCGGTATGTTCCTCCGAGTTTGAGCTGTTCTTATTCAGAGCCGTTTTTTTCAGTCGCTTTCTTTGGGGCCCCTAGAATTGGGGAATTCACAGCTATAAATCGTAAATCTTTATCCTACCTCTGTAGTTATCATGTGTTGTTAAATAATAAGTCTGTTAATCTTTTCCTTTGTAGGTCTAAGTCCCGTCCGGTAGGTAATGGTCAATGGTTTTCTTTGTCTAGTTCTGCTAATCCAGCTATTTGTCCAGTATTTCACATATCTAACTACATGTCAGTCAGACCTTGTTCAGAGGGTTCATTTATTATTCACCAGGACAAGTCTTCTCTATCCAGGTACCAATTTTCTGCTGTTTTGGCCGCATGCTTGAAATGCCTGAATCTCTCGCCTTTTTTTCTTTTCTTTCCATTCTTTTAGAATAGGAGCCGCCACTACAGCTGAGGTTTTGGGCCTCCCGGAAGATAAATTGATGAAGATAGGTCGGTGGGATAGTAGTAGATACAAATTATATGTCCGCCCTGATTTACTAACGTTATGAATTCTCTTTTTCAGATTTCGGCAAAACAGTGGTTTGGATAGTAGGACACTCCTACGTTTTCTGGGCTGCCAAACATGCCGGAACTAGGACCTACTCCTACAATTTAGGTCTGGACAATGACTCTTTTATGATTTTTTGGTCAGGTGTTAAGGGTTTGCAGTGGCAGGACCTTAAAGAGCTGATAGATTATGTAGCCAGCATATGGCCTTCTCCACATATGTTAATTGTGCATGCCGAAGCAAATGATTTAGGAAAAATGGGTACTTGGGAGTTAATGTGCGAAGTGAAAAGAACTCCTTTTTTCTATAAAACAAATGTTTCCGGGGGTGGTATTGGCCTTTTCGGAGATGATACCACGCTTGTTGTGGTCTCCTTGCGGTAATTTATTTTATTTAGATAGGATAAGGAGACGCCTCAACAGAACGATTCACAGTTTTCTAAATCTATCTGGCGATCTGTCTTTTCGCCACTATGAATTGGAAGGTTTTGTGCCAGGTTTATTTAGAAAGGATATGATACATTTATCACCAATAGGTTTAGACATTTTCAATATGGATTTTCAGTCCATAATTGAAACAGCCATGTTTCAGCTTCGCGGCTGTCCTCGGCCGGTGGGGAATAGTCGTCCAGCATTGGCTGGATGGACACCACTTAATTTTGTTTTAAATATATTTTAGCAGAGATGGCCTTATATATTTATATTTATTAAATTTATAATTTCAAAGTTTATCCCCCATGGATAACACCGTGGCCAAATATATCCAATAAATAAATATTTTTTGAATGATGAAATGGTGTTGTTTCTTTGTTATTACGGCGTACCTTTGTGCTAGCCCATGAAAGGTATTAGCAATATGCTGGACCACTATGGGATAGCTCAAAGGGGGATCCTCAGTTTGCTGTGCTTTGTTTATTTTACAGGTTGCCATTGGTCCTGCAGTTTCCCTGGGCAGCAACAGCCATGGGATTGGTTAAGTTAATGGAGCAGCTGATTGGTGCAATTTGTCGGTTACTGTAACCTGAGCTGAGGAAGCCTATATAAGGGCCTGAAGCTGTGTCTCCTCAGACCGTTTGGACCGGACCTCAGGGCCCACCCACCCTCCCGATTTTCAGCAAAGTCATGTTGTTATCCTAGTGGGGGAATAGTCGTCCAGCATTGGCTGGATGGACACCACTTAATTTTGTTTTAAATATATTTTAGCCGAGATGGCCTTATATATTTATATTTATAAAATTTATAATTTCAAAGTTTATCCCCCATGGATAACACCGTGGCCAAATATTTCCAATAAATAAATATTTTTTTAATGATGATATGGTGTTGTTTCTTTGTTATTATGGAGTACCTTTGTGCTAGCCCATGTAATTACAACAATAAATCATCATAAAAGTAAATAAAAGGTAAAAATATTCCATGTGGAACGTGAAAATAAGCTATTCATCGTCTCTATCTAGGTAATAGTGCAATACCTCTTCCTGTGATACCTATGAGATTTGCTACATGGGCTTTCAACATACAATAAAGGGGGTTACATTTGATGTAAGCTATCCACTCAAATGTTACCAGCACATCTACCATTTGACATTTTTTTATTGCAAATATGAGTTCAAATGAGGTGTTTAAAAGCATTTAGAAAATACACCTTGTCAGGTTTGTATTTCTGTTTCCAGGCAACAGAAACCGTTTTCCTTGCAGAACTCATTGAATGTGTGAGGGATGTTTGAGAATTACAAGCGCAATATTCCATGTCAAAGTGAAAGGGGGCAGTACTTTCTCTAGTCTGATAATTAATTGAGTAAGCAATAACATTACATACAAAGTTCCAAAATACAGATTTTTACACATGGCCACCAAATGTAAAAAAAAAAAAAACATGCCCATATGGCCACATTCTTTCCAACAGAGGCCAGAGGAATCAGTGAAAAACCTTTGCTAGTCTTTGTGGAGTTTAATACCAGAAGAGGAGTAATCTTATTGAATCCTAATGTGTTTTACATTGTAAGGCCAAAGTGTGACCTGTTGCCACTTAGCCTTTGAGAATGACTAGGCTTTTAAAGCGGTTCTGCACACATTTCATTTAGTAAATCTCTTTGCCTTCCAAATCAGGCAAAGAGTACTAAATGAAGTGTGTTTTTTTTTTTTTTTTTTTTCCACTTACCTTGTAATCGCTGACTTCCTTCCTCTGTCTCTGCGGCGGTGGGCGGGGTCTCTGCGTCGATCGTCGTCACACCGCACTGTCTCCTGGGATCTGGTGTCATTGATCCCAGGAGTCAGTGCGGACATCTTCCGAAAATCTCGCGAGATTTCGGCCACATCTTCCGAAATCTCGCGAGATTTCGGACACATCTTCCGAAATCTCGCGAGATGTCGGCAGATGTGCCGACATCTTGCGAGATTTCGGAGAACGTGAGCTGCACTTTGTCGTTACTGCGCACGCGCGAGCTCGGCGCAGTAACGGCGGTGCATGCTGGGCCATCTAAAGTGCCTGTGGGGTTTCACATGCCCACAGGCAAGATGGCCCCCAGCAGGAAAGCGTTATATAAATAATTTTATAGGAGGAAAACCGGCTGCGATCGATTATGAAGATGGAACATGTGAGTCCCCCAATTTACCTTGTAATCCTTAGCATTGTATTCCCCAAAAAAAAAAAAAAAAAAACACAGTGCAGAACCGCTTTAAGTCTTGTTTCCAGAGGTGCATAGTACCCATTTTATTTTTGATTGTAGAAGGTGGGTTAGGATGTGGTTGAAAGAGTTATGCTCTTGCAACATTTAGGGCCCAATGACTTCAGAAAATATATATTTTTTATACATTTTCAAATTTACATGCATTTCTATGCTTGTTTTAAGTATTTTTAAAGGATACTAACTTGTTTTTGGTTTCCACAGTCACGGCTATGTGTTTTGCATTGCATTTTCATACATTAATGCATGTTTACATTGCAGAAAAATTGCAACGTGCTGCACTTTTTTTCACTGCACTGCATAGCAATGCAATATAATGGTGTAAACTATGTTTAGTTTGCATGGGTTTTGGACTGAATATGCAGTGGAAATGCATCTGTTCTAAATGGACCCTTAAGGTTTCTATTATAATGGACAGAATGTCTCTAGGTATAAGGGATTTTCCTAGTGGTATACGGTACATGCCAGTAGTAAATTTATTTGAAGGAATTGTGCCTTTTATTTGCTGCCCTTTTTATAACTGTTTTGTGAATGCCCCTCAAATAGAACCCAGGCAAATCTGTCTCACCGAAAGAGGAACACAATAGATCCCTGTGGTAAGCTCTGGTGCTATGGGAAGTACACAAGATCTGAAGAGCAGTTCTGAATACTGAATATGATGAAAACCTCTCAGGTATCCCCAATGTACTCGGTCAAATGCCAAATCCTAAGAATGAATCAAAGAAGGTATCCAACCAAGCTCTGCCTACTGTAGTAGATTTAAAATTCAGCTGGTACTACTTGGATTCTGACAGCCTTTCACAAACCTCACTTGATCTGGTTACTCTCTGTGTTAAGAAGTGATCCTGAGGGTAAATTGTGGTGAGAACTGGGGTTTTAGAGTACTCTTTATGCCGCGTACACACGATTGCACATTCCGACAACAAAATCCATGGGATTTTTTCCGACAGATGTTGGCTCAAACTTGTCTTGCATACACACGGTCACACAATGTTGTCGGAAATTCCGAACGTCAAGAACGCGTACGACAGAACTAGAAAGAGGAAGTTCAATAGCCAGTGCGTCACCCTTTGGGCTCCTTCTGCTAATCTTGTGTTAGTAGAAGTTTGGCGACAGGCGTTTTGCGCTTTTCAGCCTCCTGCTTTTTTGGTCGTTGTTGTTCTCCAGTTTGTGTTTGTGGGTTCGTATTTATATTACATATTTGAATTTCAGTGCGTTCTTGTCCGCCCGTTTCTGATTTTCAGCTCTGGCCTTTCTGTTTTTCAGTGCTTTCTGTTAGTTCGTCCTGACCAGCTGACCATTTTGAAGCCATGAGGACCCTCACCCTAGACCATAGGTTTTATAACTACCGTCTGGCCAGAGCCAGAAGAGTGGTGGAGAACGCTTTCAGGATAATGGCCAGCCAGTTCCGCCTATTCCTTACGCCAATCAACATGGCGGAATATAAACTTAACCATATAATCCTTGCATGCTGCATTCTACACAACTTTTTAAGGAGAAATTCAATGAACTATGTGGCCTCAGTTGGGTCTGAGGCCGGACTTCAACAAGAAACCCTGATGGCGCTTGAATCTGGCCATCCTGGCTTGCCCCCCCAAAGCGCCCGCAAAGTAAGACAGAAGTAGGTTGAGTACTTTGCGGGTAGGGGGGCCATTGATATGCCAGAAACTGTTTAACCTCCCTGGCGGTATTCCCGAGTCTGGCTCGGGGTGGAATTTCAGAACCAAAAGCGGTAACCCGGAGCCAGACTAGGGATCGCATCGCAGGATCCAGGAAGAGCTTACCTACCTTGTCCCCTGGATCCTGCGATGTCTCCCCGCAGTGTGAGCGGCTCGTCCTCCGCTCGATTCATCACAGAGCCGGGCTCCGTTCCCTGCGAGCGTTGTGACGCACAGGGGCGGAGAACACCGCAAAATTTTAAAAGTGAAACACACACTATACATACAGTATACTGTAATCTTACATATTACATTACTGTATGAATTTATTTCACATCCCTTTTGTCCCTAGTGGTTTGTCCAGTGCCCTGCATGCAGTTTTATATTATAAAAACTGTTCTTTCTGCCTGGAAACTGGAGATTGTCCATAGCAACCAAAACCGTCCCTTTACATCAAAAGTGGTTTTAGACCAGCTAGAAAACAGCGATAATAAATTAGAATCACTCGCAGAATTGAGCAATAGTGATTTGTGGGGAGATTTGTCATCAAACACTGAAAAGTAAGGACAGCGACAATTCTGCAACTGAACAAATTTCAGTGTTGTTGATTTGATTACATTATTGAATACTTTTTATTATTATTATATTATTTTTTTTGTTTGTTTACAAACTTTTATTGAAAAAAATGTGCAAAAGAATACAGGAAATAAGTGCATTATTGATTACATTGAAATACATGCAATGTGTCAGAGAAGTCTCAGATTCCCATCAGAGTTAAACATACAGTAGAGTACTATAGTGCTACAAGAACCTGTGGTTCATCAGTGTAACAAATAAGTATTAAAGACCATTGCTGAGGTATGCACGTCTATCCATGCTTGAGTAACCGTGAAATCAAAACTGAAAAAAAAAAGGGAAAAAAGGTTGGAGCATACTGCTATGGTAGAAAATGTGGTGGCATAGATCAATTGTTGTCAATGTTTGAAGCTTTAATGCATAGTAGAATTATGACCATTTAAGTACCCCTGTACAGGGGCATTAAGTGTGAAGCCAGACGTGTGGAGGTGGGGAGGCAATGCTCAAGTAGTATCTGTTAATAGCCCGAGTGCAGGGTGCCCCAGTAGGGGGGTCAGTCCATGCGACTAACCTGTCGAGGACCAGGAGTCCCATTTCTTCTCAAATATCTGCATGGAGTCCATAAGTGTGTGGTGAATAGGTTCCATCAATTTTATCAACTCCATGCGATAAAGTACCTGTGGCCAAGGGACAGATAGTTTATGCCAATTCAATGCAATTGCCCAGTGTACTGCGCTGAAAAGTGTGTGTATCAATCTTTGTTCAGTGTGTGTAGCCCCTGGGATATCAGCAAAGAGGATGCACATCCATCCAGTCAAGGTGCCATGGTTCCCTGTGATCCGTAGTGATCTCTCAGAGACCTGTTGCCACAAAGGGCCCAGGGCACTACAGCTCCAGAAGGTGTGAATAAGAGAACCCTTCTCCCCACAGTTTCTAAAGCAAGTATCCGGGAGCAAGGGGAACATTTTGTGAATTTTAACCGGGGTGTAGTACCACCTGGTGTGCAATTTTACTACTGTCTCCTTAATTGCTATAGAAGGGGTGCATTTATGCATATTGTCAATCATATCGGTCCAATCCTCTACAGAGATTGTTACCTCCAGATCAGCCTCCCATGCTATCATAGCCTGGGATTTGGATTCTGAGTTGTATTCATTCAAGTGTCTGTAGTGCATGGATATCACCCCTCTATCCCTGGATCCTTCGAAGCACAGGGTTTCAAAAGTTGTCCTAGAGCCCTCCCTTCTATGCGAGGTAGCATGCTGATAGAAATGACGTATCTGCAAGTATTTGTAGAACTCTGAATGGGGAATACCCCAGTTCTGGTTCAGGACCACGTACCGGTACATGGTTCTGCCTAGCCGTGCCATTCTGCCGACGTACATCTGCGTTAGGCGGTCGGGAAGCGGTTAAAGTAGAAGTGCGGGCTAATACTATCTTAGCCTAAACCTGCTCCCACCCACATTCTAAGCATTCTAAGCCTCGTACTAACTGTAAAGAGAAGATATGTATCTTTACCTAATCTTAGGGTGCTCCAGTCTGGTCATATGATCTGCTTCCACCGCCAGCTTCAGGGGAGAGGAGAGACAGCAGACAATGGATGACCCATAGTAAGTCTATTGGTGATGTCAACACCCAGACATTCCAGCCATTATTGCTGCTCTCTCCTCTCCCCTGAAGACAGCCGCTGGGGAGATCACATGAGCAAACCAGAGTTCTCTTAGAAATAGGTAAGTATAGACAAATTACATTTCCAGGATAGTTAGTATTGGTTTAGAATGGGGGTGGGAGCAAGTTTCAGCTTAGATAGTATTAGCCTGGACCTCCACTTTAAGCTTACCATCAGAAAAAAAAAAGAAAAAAAAATGGGCAGACTTGATTGACTCGCTTTTTATGCCGTCACTTTTCTATGTTTCTATGCTATCTGTAACATCAGGGTTCTGCCTAAAGAATTGTTCATTTTTGGCTATTACATGTTGCTTTTGGTTGGGATTATGTAGAATGCCAGCATTCAGTCTCTAAGGCCTAGAGGGATATAAAGTGGGGTAATTGTTACGAATGTGTGATTAACTGATTCCTCCCCTGCCACTGTACACATGCGGCAGGACAAGCATCTGGGATGACGTATGGGTATGTGCTTCCAGAAGTAGTATGGGTATGTCCTTCCAGAAGAGCGCCAACCACACACACTGGGGGTGCACAGTGGTGTGATTTGTGACCTCTGTTTCCACTGGACAAAGCGGATCACTGATCATTGTACTGGGCCACAGTTCTCCACCCTGGTGCCATGTGATTGCTGTGACCAATCAACAATGTCCAGTAGTGAACAATGACTGTCATTTATGATGCCATTGCTTTCTAGTTTGATGTAAGTGATTGGTCACAGTGATCACATGGTTACAATTACAGCAGCCATGTACCATGGGATAGCTGTGGCCAATCACATCTATTTCAATAGTAAACAATGGAATTATGAATGGATGCTAAACACAGTTTAAATGATTGCTGTAACAAGCAATCATAGTGTAAAAAAAATCTGGATCACCTGCCCAGAGTAGTACAGTGTCACTATAGTAACACGGCACTGCTATGGTGACAGTATGTAAAATATAATACAAACTTATTAATATATACTTTTTTACATACCAAAGCAAATGCAGTGTCACTATAGTGTCATTGAATTGTTGTGGCGGTGATCATGTACAAAGGCTTGCTGTTCTGATATCACTGTTTGTCAGTGCTACCAGCCATCATCCCTGGCCATTGCCACAGCAGAACAATGTCACCAGACCAGTGCTGCCAGTCAGTCTGCCTTATCACCGCCACACCAGTCAGTGTCCCTAATCACTGCAGTCCACTCACAGTGTCCCTAATCACTGCTGCACCACTAACAGTGTCCCTGATCACTGCTATACAAGTCATATTGTCTCTGATCACCCCCACACCATTCATATTGTCCCTAATCACCCCCACACCAGTCCCAGTGTCCCTGATCATCGCCACACCAGTCATGTTGTCCCTAATCTCTGCCACACCAGTCCCAGTGTCAACAGACCAGTGTATGCCAGCTACAGTGCTCTTTATCACCACCACACCAGTTACAGTGTCACTGGACAGTGTGAGTCAGCAACAATATTCTTGATCGCTTCCACCCCACTGCAGTGTAGCCTCTGCCTGCCACCTGTGTTACCCTCGCCAGATTATTGGTCAGGTTTCTGCCTGCTGCCTGAACCAGCCCATGTTCCAGCAAAACACTAGTCCCAGTCATCCCTTGTGGACAACTGCATTCCTGGAACCACGGGAACTCTTTTGTTCTGCCTATGATGTATGTTAGAAAAACAGCTTTGTGTAAGGGAAAATATATTTTAATTTTCTTTCCTTCATTTTCCAGCAATTTGTGGCAAAAAAATGATATTTTCAAGACTCACTACATCTTTCAGAAAATACATTGGAGTGTTTGCTTTACAAAATGGGGTGCTTCAGAGCCTCCAAAAATGTAATAGAACACCTGGAAATTAGATGCATAATTTATGCTCTGTGAAAGCCCAAAAATGCTGTTTGGATTTTGGGCTCCACTATGCATCTAGACTGTGAAAAAGTCTCACACATGTGGTATCCCTATACTCATGGGGCATGGCAGAATGTGTTTTGAGGTGTAATTATAAGTATGACTATGCTGTGTGTGAGAATAAAACTTGTTAAAATTACAAATTTGTGAAGAAAAAATATTATTTAATTTCTTAATTTTCCAAAACATTGTGACAAAAAATTACAACTTAAAATAACTCACAATGACTCCTTATAAATACCTTTGGCTGTCTCATTTCTAAAAGGGGGTCTTTTATTTTGTATTTGTACTGTCCTGGCACTTTAGGGTCTCAAGAAATTAGATAGGCAGTCAATACACCAGGACTGATCAATTTTGTACAGTATACAGTGCCTTGCGAAAGTATTCGGCCCCCTTGAACTTTTCAACCTTTTGCCACATTTCAGGCTTCAAACATAAAGATATAAAATTTAAATTTTTTGTGAAGAATCACCAACAAGTGGGACACAATTGTGAAGTGGAACGAAATCTATTGGATATTTTAAACTTTTTTAGCAAATAAAAAACTGAAAAGTGGTGCGTGCAAAATTATTCGGCCCCTTTACTTTCAGTGCAGCAAACTCACTCCAGAAGTTCAGTGAGGATCTCTGAATGATCCAATGTTGTCCTAAATGACTGATGGTGATAAATAGAATCCACCTGTGTAATCAAGTCTCTGTATAAATGCACCTGCTCTGCTCTGTGATAGTCTCAGGGTTCTGTTGAAAGCGCAGAGAGCATCATTAAGACCAAGGAACACACCAGGCAGGTCCGTAATACTAATTAATACGCAATAATCATTTTGAAATGGGAGGAGTATCAGACCACTACAAATCTACCAAGACCTGGCTGTCCCTCTAAACTTTCAGCTCAGACAAGGAGAAGACTGATCAGAGATGGGCCCATGATCACTCTGGATGAACTGCAGAGAACTACAGCTGAGGTGGGAGAGTCTGTCCATAGGACAACAATCAGTCGTACACTGCACAAATCTGGCCTTTATGGAAGAGTGGCAAGAAGAAAGCCATTTCTCAAAGATATCCATAAAAAGTCACGTCTAAAGTTTGCCACAAGCCACCTGGGAGACACACCAAACATGTGGAAGAAGGTGCTCTGGTCCGATGAAACCAAAATCAAACTTTTTGGCCACAATGCAAAACGATATGTTTGGCGTAAAAGCAACACAGTTTATCACCCTCAACACACCATCCCCACTGTCAAACATGGTGGTGGCAGCATCATGGTTTGGGCCTGCTTTTCTTCAGCAGGGACAGGGAAGATGGTTAAAATTGAGGGGAAGATGGATGCAGAAAAATATAGGACCATTCTGGATGAAAACCTGTTGGAGTCTGCAAAAGACCTGAAACTGGGATGGAGATTTATCTTCCAACAAGACAATGATCCCAAACATACAGCAAAATCTACAAAGGAATGGTTCACAAATAAACGTATCCAGGTGTTAGAATGGCCAAGTCAAAGTCCAGACCTGAATCTGAATCGAGAATCTGTGGAAAGAGCTGAAAACTGCTGTTCACAAACGCTCTCCATCCAACCTCACTGAGCTCGAGCTGTTTTGCAAGGAAGAATGGGCAAGAATTTCAGTCTCTTGATGTGCAAAACTGATAGAGACATACCCCAAGCGACTTGCAGCTGTAATCGCAGCAAAAGGTGGCTGTACAAAGTATTAACGCAAGGGGGCCGAATAATTTTGCACGCCCCACTTTTCATTTTTTTATTAGTTAAAAAAGTTTCAACAATCCAATAGATTTTGTTCCACTTCACAATTGTGTCCCACTTGTTGGTGATTCTTCACAAGAAATTAAAATTTTATATCTTTATGTTTGAAGCCTGAAATGTGGCAAAAGGTTGAAAAGTTCAAGGGGGCCGAATACTTTCGCAAGGCACTGTATATAACGTAGTTTGTAGACTCTTTAACTTTACATTATGTGGGTTTTACAAACCTGTTCAGTACCATGCATCATAAAGATATTATTTTTCCTCAGCAGTTTGGGAAGAGTATGGGAGAGCCTTCTTTATATGCTAGTGAAGTCTAATGTGTCTTTAATGGTGATCATAATGCTTTTCATCTTTTGGTCTGCTTTGGCAAAGATTTAATAGATGAAGTGGTGGTGCAGACTGAGGAGGGATAAGTTTATAAAGATGAGTTTTCTGAACAAAAAGAATATAATGTTTTTTGTGGGTTGGCCTCTCTGCACCACATTGAATGTTTATGTAGGCTGTTTAGGCCCCTTACATTTGGGGAGGTTATGTTAAGAACCATGATGTGTGGGAACATGTATGGAGTAGATAAAGATAGAGAGGGCACCTGGAAAAACATTTTGGAGGAAAATTAGAAAAAAGTTTGTGTAGTAGGCCCCTCTTATGTAGCATTTTAGTGGCTTCTTCTGGAGATCACAATGAGAAAATGTGGCTGTGGTAATTGACTAATAGCTTATTGGGGTAACCCTACCTGTAGGAAACTTAGTTGCTACTGAAAATGTTAGTGATTTGGCTCCTTTACTGTGCTCTGGCTGCCAAAATATTGGCATATAAGATATTTTGTTTGTTATTTTAAGATTTTTAAGATTTTGCCGTTAAGCCATTGAATGTCAGCGACATGTTAATTGTGGATGTCCACAAAGTTTTTATAAGCAAAGGTGTAATTCCCCATTTCCACTTAACACGATCTGTTTTCTGCTCAACCTTCTTCATCTGGGTCTGTATTTTACAAATGCTGATTTGTTAAACCAGATTCAGTTCTTTTCTATGAGAGAGCAACACTCCTTAAGTGTGTGTCTAGAGGCAGGGTGATCAGTCACCTCAATATAAATATGTTACATCCCCTTCCATTCTAGGTAATTTTCAGGCCTGTAATAGCTTGATTGACAATAATTTGGTCACACAACAATGTACCTAAATAAATTCTATACCATTTGAGACAGCTATCTGGTTTCAGCTTTCTAGTTTCTTAGCTCTGCTGTTACTGTGCTTTGGAAAAGCTTTTATTGTAATTTTTCCTTTTATAGAGTTGGTGCATTTCATTGTTTGACCACATAGACTAATTTGTATTTCACTTGCATAATCATTCTCAGTTAATTTATTTATTATGTCAGGACTTGTGTCCAAGGCATCTGTGTCATGTGTGGATGCAGCTTAAACGTTTTTCCTGCTTGGAAGTATTAACCACCTCATTTCAGTTCAGCTGATACAGTTCATCTGTAATTTTAGCCTTTGCAAGTAAGATAGCCCCTCTGTGATGGTAAAACTGTCATCTTGGAAGGGTACTATGTTGCCTTGTTGTGTGAGCTTCTTCACTGACAAAAGATTAGTTTCAAGAGCAGGGACATAGAGGACATTTATCTCAGGTATCTTTCTGGTGACACTGTAAAATGGGGCTCTAAAGAAAATAGTCTCCTTATCCTTCTGATTCCATTATTTGCTCATTAGCTGTGGTGATTTATTCTGTTTTACTCTGGTCAAGGTAAATAAATTAATTTATTTAATTTGTTACATGACTCGTAGCTCCTGAATCAACACACCATGCCTGCAAAGATGAGGTGCAACTTTTGGATTGAAAAACATATTCATTATCTGAAGCAAAATCAGTTTCTGCCTTTACACTTTTGGCCTTTTTAGTTTGTTTTTGCATTCTATCTTTCCATACTCTGCAATCTGCTTTTAAATGACCTTGTTTCTTGCACACAAAACATTCTCATTTTTCGTGTTGCATGTCACTGTTTTTATTCCTATTTTTCATCTTTAAAGCCAACTCTGCAACAGAAGCACTGTCACTATTATTGCTTTCTGTTTTACTCTGTTTTATATTTATCCACAAGGTTGCCCTTAACATATTCCAATGTCAGTTCATTGTCTGGACGTGCATCAAGTGTTGTGACAAGTGTTTCATAACTTTCTGGTAAAGCCACTGATTAAACACTTCAGCCCCGGAAGATTTGGCTGCTCAATGACCAGGCCATTTTTTGGGATACGGCACTGCGTTGCTTTAACTGACAATTGTGCGGTCGTTCGACGCTGTACCCAAACAAAATTTATGTCAATATTCTGTTCACTTTGTTAGCAGCAGCTTGGCATTGCATGCCATTTCTGAGCCTATCATCTACTAGGACCCCCAGGTCCTTTTCCATCCTAGATTCCCCAAGAGGTTCTCCCCCTAGTGTATAGATTGCATTCATATTTTTGCCACCCAAATGCATTATTTTACATTTTTCTACATTAAACCTCATCTGCCATGTAGTTGCCCATCCCATTAATTTGTTCAGATCTTCTTGCAAGGTTTCCACATCCACATTTCCACATCCTGTAAAGAAGTTATTGCCCTGCTTAGCTTAGTATCGTCCGCAAGTACAGAGGTTGAACTGTTTACCCCATCCTCTAGGTCGTTTATGAACAAATTAAATGGGATTGGTCCCAGCATAGAACCCTGTGAGACCCCACTACCTACCCCTGACGATTCCCAGTATTCGCTATTTATCACCACCCTCTAAACTCGCCCTTGTAGCCAGATTTCAATCCATGTACTCACCCTATGGTCCATGCCAGGGGACCTTACAGTTAACGGTAAACTGTGTCAAATGCTTTTGCAAAATCCAGATACACCACATCTACGGGCCTTCCTTTATCTAGATGGCAACTCCCCTCCTTATAGAAGAATAATAGATTGGTTTGGCAAGAATTATTCTTCATGAATGCTGATTACTGCTAATGATACAGTTTTCATTACTATAATCTTGTATATAGACCCTTATCATCCCCTCCAAGAGCTTGCATACTATTGATGTTAGGCTAATGTCAAATGCTTTTGCAAAATCCAGATACACCACATCTACGGGCCTTCCTTTATCTAGATGGCAACTCCCCTCCTTATAGAAGAATAATAGATTGGTTTGGCAAGAATTATTCTTCATGAATGCTGGTATATAGACCCTTATCATCCCCTCCAAGAGCTTGCATACTATTGATTAGGCTAACTGGTCTGTACATTGGCTTTTTTCCAATCCGCTGGTACCATTCCAGTCAGTAGACTGTCAGTAAAAATTAGGAACAATGGTCTGGCAATCACTTGACTGAGTTCCTTAAGTACCCTAGGGTGCAAGCCACAGGAATTCACAGGATCTGGAGACCAAATAAATATATAACAGACAGACATAGGGATGTGATCGCAAGATTCCACTATTAGAAGATAGAGAAAAAGTATTGCAGGTTATGAGAGAATTTGTGACTATAGACTTTAACCACTTCAGCCCCGGAAGATTTTACCCCCTTCCTGACCAGAGCACTTTTTACAATTTGGCACTGCATCGATTTAACAGACAGTTACGCGGTCGTTCGACACTGTACCCAAACAAAATTGGCACCGTACCGTAAATAGAGCTTTCTTTTGTTTGTATTTGATCGCCTCTGCGGTTTTTATTTTTTGTGCTATAAACAAAAGAAGAGAGACAATTTTGAAAAAAAAACACAATGGGTGCTATTTACATAGTTACATAGTTAGCTAGGCTGAAAAAGACACAAGTCCATCCATAAAAAAAAGAAATAATAAATAAAAAAAAAAAAAAATATCGTACAATCCAATATACCCAATTCTATACCCACAGTTGATCCAGAGGAAGGCAAAAATAAAACCCCAGCAGAGCATGCTCCAATCTGCTACAGCAGGGGAAAAAATCCCTTCCTGATCCCCCAAGAGGCAATCAGATTTTCCCTGGATCAACTTTACCTATAAATGTTAGTATCCATTTATATTTTGTACATTTAGGAAAGTATCCAGGTCTTTCTTAATTAACCACTTCAGCCCCGGACCAATTGGCAGCCAAAGGACCAGGCCCCTTTTTGCGATTCGGCACTGCGTCGCTTTAACTGACAATTGCGCGGTCGTGGCGTTCTTTTTTTCCCACAAATAGAGCTTTCTTTTGGTGGTATTTGATCGCCCCTGCGGTTTTTATTGTTTGCGTATTCTTCTACATATTTTTGGTAAAAAAAATCGCAATTAGCGATTATTGATTGGTTTGCGCAAAAGTTATAGCGTTTACAAAATAGGGGATAGTTTTATAGCATTTTTATTAATATTTTTTTTTTTACTAGTAATGGCGGCGATCAGCGATTTTTATTGTGACTGCGACATTATGGCGGACACATCGGACATTTTTGACACATTTTTGGGATCATTGTCATTTATACAGCAATCAATGCTATTTAAATGCAGTGATTCCTGTATAAATGACAGTTGTAGTGAAGGGGTTAACCACTAGAGGGAGGGGAGGGGTTATGGGCTGTGACGTGTGTGTTTTTTTTTACATTAGGGGGCTGACGTCTGACGTCATTGATCGGCTTTCCCGATGACCGGGAACAGCCAATCAATGACAGGCAGAGTAGGAAGCGCGGGGAGAGGTTTGTTTACACATACCTCTCCCCGTTCTTCAGCTCCGTAACCCGATCGCGGGACACCAGCGGCGATCGGGTCTGCTGGTCCCGCGGCCGGGGGGTCACAGAGCTCCAGACCGGGTCGCGAGCGCGCCGCAGGCGGTGCGCGCGCAACCCACAGGCAGGCAAATGCACGATCACGTACAGGTACGTGCTTTTGCCTGCCCGTGCCATTCTGCTGACGTATATATGCAGTGGGCGGTCGGGAAGCGGTTAAAGCAATCTACTGAGTTAGCCAGAACCACCTCTGGAGGGAGTCTATTCCACATTTTCACAGTTAAGCCCCATACACACGGTCGGACAATCCGCGGACCAGGTCGGTCGGATCCTGTCCGTCGTACTTTGTCCGATGTTGGTGTTGCGTACACACGGTCGGACTACGTTGTCGGAATATCCGGTCTGCAGAACGTCGTGACGTAAGTCGTCGTCCACGAGATTAGAAAAGGGAAGTTCAGCACCACGTCAGGCACCCGTTGGGCTCCTTCTGCTGATCCCGTGTTTATCGCGAGTTAGTCGAAGTTTGGTGACTTAAGATTCGCGCTTCTCAGTTTTCTGACTCAGATCGTTACTGCTCTTCAGTTTGTGCTTGTCGTGCGTATCTGTTTATTAGTGCGTGTAGTCAGTTCGCATTTGTTGGTCATTGCGGCCTATATCTTGATATAGGACGCTTTGATTTGCACTGCTTATTGTCTGCTCGTTTCTGGTATTCATTTCGTTCTTTCAGGCCTTGCTGTTTATCGGTGCTTTCTGTTTGTCCGTTCTGACCAGCCGACTTTTGTGACCTTGTGAGCGATGTTTCCCGTGCGTACTCGTCGCCGAGTTCGTGATGTACGCGGAATTGGTGTCGGGCTTTTAGCTTTGACCCAAGACCCGTCCATGAACAGAGTGACGAGGAGTATGTGGACCAAGAATTGGTTGCTTCAGCGTGACCAATTCTCGCACATGCCTTTGCTTCGTGAGATCCAGGAGAATAATCCTGATGATTTCAGGAACTTTCTCAGGATGACGGACCCCGATTTTCACCGTCTTTTGGCTTTGCTGACCCCCTTTATCAGCCGGCAGGATACCTGCATGAGACAAGCCATTACTCCGGAGCAGAGGCTTGTTGCCACGTTGAGGTACTTGGCGACAGGGAGAAGTCTTCAGGATTTGAAGTTCTCTTCAGGTATCTCTCCCCAGGCCCTGGGAATCATTATTCCAGAGACCTGTTCTGCCATCATCCAGGTCCTGCAGGAGGACTATATTAAAGGTAACATTTATACTTTACTATTCCCTTCTATGTATGCTCTGTTTGCTAATGTCTTCTATTTTTGACCTCCTTCCCTAATTACCATGATTGCAATATGCTCTAATATTCTGTGCCCCTTTTCTCCTTCATGCATTTTTCCCTTCACTTACCTCCCCAGCATGCTCTTCTGCCCCAATAGACACCTATGGCCTAGTCACTTAAGCAATGTCTTTTGTCTGCTGCATAGGATTTTTTGCCCCCAAACACCCCCTAAAATATGCACAAATGTTTGCTGTGTGGTTTACTTCATGTAGAGCCCCTTTTTTTTATTGTTTTTGGTGGGGGGGGGGGGGGCAAACTCATTAGGAACCCCCTCCCCCAACTGCTCTGTCAGATGGTACCAATCCTCTATCTGCTGGCTTTCCCAAGGTCAATACACACTATATACCTACCTCTTTATAGTGGGCATCTTTAGGCTGCCTCCATACTTTCCATTTCCTATTTTTTTGTGTTCTTTCCCTCCTATTAGCTTGCTTGGTAATTTCATAATGTCACAATGTGCTTTCCTTTTTTTTTTGGGGGGGGGGGGGGGGGGGGGGTTTGAAATGTTAGTTTAGCTTTCCTGGGGGCTGCCAATAGTGTTAAGTACAGAGTGTCTGGCCAAACTAGCACACATTATTGAGCCATTTGCCAATCAATGAAGTGCAGAGGGTTACCTGTCCAACAACCCCCCCCCCCCCCCAAAACCCTAGTTATTGCCAATGGCCCATCAGAAGTGTGGGGATTGATGGGGGGTGAGTAATCTGTGAAGGGGAGCCTCTACTTTTCTGTGCAAATACTTTCCAGCCTCCAATTTTATACAATGCTCTTGTTCCAAGATGTTGATTGTCTAATCTGCTTGCAATGTTTATGTGCAAAGTGACTAATTATTTTTTCTTGTTTCACTCCACAGTTCCCTTCCACGCCACAGGAATGGCAGACTGTGGCCTCCCACTTTGCCAGCCGTTGGGACTTTCCTAACTGCGGAGGGGCAATTGATGGGAAACACGTCCGCATCGTCCCACCGCCCAACTCGGGGTCCTACTATTATAATTATAAAGGGTTTAATAGTGTAGTGATGTTGGCGGTGGTGTCGGCAACATATGAATTTATGTATGTGGACGTGGGGATGAACGGCCGGATCTCGGATGGTGGTGCCATTACGCACACGGAGTTCTACTGGCGTCTCCAAAGTGGCAGTCTGTGCTTGCCACCTCCAGAGGAGAATGTAGAAGGACTCCCCTTCGTCTTTGTCGCAGATGAAGCGTTTGCGTTGACTCCCCATGTGATGAGGCCGTTCCCGATGAGGACCCTCACCCCAGACCAGAGGGTCTTCAACTACAGGCTGTCCAGAGCCAGAAGAGTTGTGGAGAACACTTTTGGCATCCTGGCCAGCCGCTTCCGCCTGTTCTTGACGGCAATTAACTTGGCGGAATACAAACTGAACCACATAGTTCTTGCCTGTTGCATATTGCACAACTTCCTCAAAAGACATAACAGGAACTATGTGGTGCCCGTTGGCCCAGATGTGGAAGGCCCTCCAAATGCGGACCTCACAGCCCTTCAAGTGGCACGTCCAGGCTTGCCCCCTCTAAATGCCCGCGCGGTCCGCGAGCAATATATGGAGTACTTTGTGGGTAGGGGGGCCATTGCTCTGCCTGTCGATGTGTGAGAGGAATTTTTTAATAAATCTGATATTTCAACCAACCTATGATTTCTTGTCATTTCAGTATTCTTTTTAGCTTATTTTACCTTGAAATTTTTTCCCTTTGCCTTCGACAGTGGGAATGCACTTTCTGGGCAAAAGGAGGTAACAGTCTCTTCTTCCCAAAAAGATTATTCTCATGTTGTGTGTTTGCTACCTAATCTTTGGTCTAGAGAAGGTTTGTACTGCATAACTGACACCCAAAATACTCCTTTTCATCACCAGGTCAGACATGTGTGTATTCTCAAAAATGCTGTGCTCCGTGTTTTCGTACAAAGCACTGTGGGTGTCATTTACATAAGTCAAATCGACTATGCTCTACAAGTGCAGTGAAAAAGTGCCCTGGAAAAGAAACTTGCAGTGCAAAGTGGACTTGCCTTTAGTAAATAACACCAATTGCCCCCCATATCCTTTACATTTGACATACATAATGCATTGTGTTTTTGAAATAAGGAAGCCACACATTTCGAAAAATAAAAAAGTTTACTTGGAAAACATTCACAAGTGCGTTTACAATCTTCACGCCCAAACTGACAACATCTTGGTTATTTACAACATTGTTTACAAACATTCCGCAATTGGTAAAACCAGGCATGGAGCAAAACAGAGCCTATGAACTAGGAAAGTTCAACTTTGTAAAGTGAAGACAAGATCAGACATGACTATATGTTCAAAGTGTGTTTGATCTTGCCTTCATCACATGGGGTGGTCACCCCTGGAAAGTGGAAATTTAGAACATGCACACAATTTGGGTCTGAAAATGGTCATTAGATGGTAAAACACATGCCTAGAAGCTTCAAAAGTGCCATTTTCCATCATGGGGATGAATGGACGTTTTTTGGGGGTGCAACCCCTTCACCACAACCACTTTCGTAGTTCGTAAAGTGGTTGCACCCCCTAAAAAACGTTGGCATTCATCCACCATGATGGGAGCTAGCACATGTGGACACAATGTGTGCATGTTCCAAATTTCACACAGTTCTTAAGTTGCAAATGTGTTCAGAAGCTGGCACAAATGTGTGTTAATTACTTGGTGCGTTTTCATATTTTTCCTAAAACATCAATGATGTTCTTCAATTTTTGTTGAACATCATTGATGTTTTGCTTTATGTAATCTAGATCTCTATTGCAGACCATTATCTCCCCGATGAGTACGTGGGCACTCTCTGTGGTAAAGTGCGATTTTTCTTCCACAACATCCACGTCACCTAAAAACCACAAACAAACAAAAATCGGGTGTTGGAAATGAGGCAGCCATACATTGATTAGCTTACCAGTAGCTGTGTTCTCCCACACTCACCTGTTGTGGTGACAATTTCTCCAAGTTCGATGATCTCTCCTTCCTCCTCCTCCTCCTCTGCTTCTGCTCTTTCACCTTTTTTGGGAGGTGTTGGTTTTGGGGTTTCCTCAGACGGCCCAAGTTTTCGCTCCCCTATGAGAATGTACAAAAGGAAGATTTAGCAACACAATCTATTGAGGGCAGAAATAGGAAATGACAAACATTGCTTGAAAGTGACGGACACTATTTGTGTTTGGCCAGTTACAAATGCCAACTACATGAATGTAGTCACTTTGTAAAGGTGCTAAACTTACTAGCTTTTTGGTTTGTGTGATGGAGACCCACCTCTAGTATCCACTGGAGCACATGTGTGGAAAAGCATAATAAAAAGGGGGTTTGGGTGTCCCAGCACTAGTGCTCTAGAGTCCAGATGGGTAAACAGCTACTGGGTGACCTCTCCTTTACATTGAATAAATTGGCTTTACATTCTTGATGACATTTCTAGTGAGAACAAACTTCCTTTCCCCAAAAAAACACCAAACATCGTATTATAAGTGGCCGAACGATCGAGGTTGCGTACGATCGAATGGACACACACGATCATGACAGTGGCAGAAAGATCGAGGCTGAGTACGATCGAATGCACAGACGAACCTGAAAGTGGCCATTTTGGAATGTACAACTTTGTAAAAATCAAACCACATGGAGCAGTATGCAAGCAAGAAAGCAAACACAAAACACAACTACTTACTTTTTTTGAAGAATTCGCTTGATCTTTCTGTACTGATCGGCCTCCCTCAGTTTCAGGTCTGACCAGCGTTTCCTCAGTTGCTCCTTGGATCGTTGTACCCCAAAATGATTGTACAGCCTTCTCACAACTTTAGACATGATCTTGGCCTTGCGGACATTGGGGTTGAGGTAAGGCCCATACTTCCCATCATAGTCGCTCCTCTTTAATATGTCCACCATCTCCAACATTTCTCCAAATGACATATTGGAGGCTTGAATTTCAGGCTCCGGGATCGGGACGTTTCTGCCTCCGGACTTTCCTCGTCCTCCTCCTCGTTGGTGGATATTTGGGGCGCACCTGCTGTGTCCCCGCCATGTGCTCTCCCCACTGCGCCGTAAAGAGAAGGGGTGGGGAATAGACGAGAAAGATCGTCAGGGGCGGGCGGAGTTTGACGCATGCGCACTGTATATAAAACGTCACACGCCTGTGTCGTAGCCACGATCTGGGAGACGAGGGGAGAGAAAGCTCACGCAAGAGACGATCGCTAGAAACGAAGGTACAATTTGATGTTGGTACATAACTAGCCTAGACTGATTAGAACTTGAGGCTTCTTTATGGAGAAGATTAGGAGAGTTTAGGCTGACATTATTTATATTGTTTTGTGTGGTGTTGTGTCTTGCAGAGGTGATGGAGGCCTTCTACGACGTGAGTTTTCTCCCCCTCTTCATTGATAAATACAGGGAATTTCCCCTCTTATGGCAACCAAAGCACCGTGACTACAGCAACAGACCAAAGAGGTACGCAGCCATGCTGAAACTTGTGGCATTTGTAAAGCCAAACCTGCCCATGGCAACCGTGGCAAACTTAAAAGTAAAAATAAATAACATGAAGAGTACCTATTTCCGGGAGCGCAATAAGGTCCGGAAGTCCCTAGCATCTGGAGCTGCAGCAGCTGATGTCCATGTCCCCACGCTCTGGTACTATGAGAGGCTCCACTTTCTCAAAGACCAGGCTACTGTCAGGAAGTCACTCTCGACTCTTCCTTGCACGCGTCCTTCCGCGTACGCCACCCCTGATGAGGCTTCCGAGGACCAACCTGGGCCTTCCAGTCTGGAAGATGTGCAGGAGCCCAGCTTGTTCCAGGTATAGTAGTTTTGTAACCATTTTGGGGAATAATGAATGATGTTCAGTTAATTCAGGATCCCCAATTGCTTAGTTCCTAACGTGATTGACATATCAACAGACAGTGGTGTTGGAGACATTTTTGGGAAGAGTCTAAACTGCAGGGCTGAGAATTGTATGGTTGTAAACATTTTGCAACAGTCACTAGATGAGAATTGTGTGTGTTTGATGAACAAATAACTGAAACTATGTCCCTTTTTCATACACAGGAAGACCTCAGCCAGGAGGTGGCTGTGGAAGGTGGCAGTCAGGAGGAGGCAGGGGTTAGTGGCAGCCAACAGGGGGGTAGGCGTAGGAGCCTGACTGTCTCCCAAGTCCCTCCCCTCCGCCTTCCCTACAGAAGGGCGAAAAGCATGGGGGAGGTGGGAGAGTCAGCGCTCCAGCTGATCAAAGATGCTTCAGCCTCCCTATATGCCACACCCACCTACGAGGAGGCCTTTGCCTCCTTGGTTGGCAGTAAAATGACGGGTATGGAGGCGGGGCAACGCAGCATGTGTGAGGATGTCATCCTCAAAATCCTAAATGAGGGGATGGCTGGGGAGATGACTCCCCTCACACATGTTTGCGAGAGTGACCTTGCTCCGCCTCCTCCTCCTCCTTCTGCCACCCCACCAGCACCAGCACCACGGCGTGGAAGGAAGCGTACAAGGAAGACAAGAGAGTGATGACCTTGATTCAGTCTGGTCTGAGAGAAGATGGAGCCTCTCGTAGGACCAGAGCCTGGGGACCTAGATGGCATCTGCTGCAGTTCCGGATGTTTTGGACTTCAGGACCAGATTGCACTCCCTTATTATTTAGATAGGTACTCCTCAGGCCCCCAATTTTCGAAGCGTGAAAAATGATGGTTACCGTGGGTGTCCAAGGCTTTGCAAATTCCCCAAGTTTCACCATGGCTGCGTTCCTCTTTGGCTTGTTGCTGAGACCTAAATAAATGTTTTTTGGATTTGAAATAATCATTGACTATTGTGTTTTACTTTTCTACAATGACAGTTTTTCTTTGAGTAGGCAGGTACATTTCACTAATCCTAAAGTAGAATTAACAAGGGGCACCAACAACCAACAAACTCCTAGTAAATTTAAGCAAGAAATACAAATGTTAATAATGTGGTTTTGCTAAGTTGAGACACAACCCCCCTCCAAAAAAAAAAAAAAAAATCTCCTTCAAATATGTATTCCCAAAAAAAAAAAAAAAAAAAAAGACAAATCATGCTAAAAATATAACAAAGATTCTTTTTTTACGATCTGAGTAAAAATAAACATGTAGTGTATAAATGCTGAAAAGTAATAAAGAACTAAGTTTGTGAGAAGTGCGGGTGAATAGGAGCAGCTAAAACATGTCATTCTTGTTGCATTGTAAAGAAAAAGAGAATGCGCTGCATTAAAGACATTTTAACATTGCAGCGTGACGAATGTGCTGTGTCGATTAGGAAAGGTAGTTTTACCTGACGAGCGCTTCCGTCACAGAATTTCTTCTGAGCATGCGTAGCACTTTGTCCGTCGGACAACCGTACACACGATCGGATTTGGTGTGATCGGACCGTGTTGTCGGCAAATCTTTCCAGCAGGAGATAAGACTTTGTCCGTCGGACAATCCGACGTACACTGTCCGATGGTGCATACACACGGTCTGATTTTTCAACAACATTGTCCGATCGGACAGAATCCATGAAAAAGTCTGACCGTGTGTATGGGGCTTTACTGTGAAGAAACCTTTCCGTATTTGGAGATGAAATCTCTTTTCCTCCAGACGTAAACAGTCCCCCTTGTCCTCTGTGTTGATCGTAAAGTGAATAACTCAACACCAAGTTCACTATATGGACCCCTTATATATTTGAACATGTTGATCATATCCCCCCTTATTCTCCTCTTCTCAAGAGTGAATGAATTCTGTTCCTCTAATCTTTCCTCATAGCTGAGTTCCTCCATGCCTCTTATCAGTTTGGTTGCCCTTCTCTGCACTTTCTCCAGTTCCCCGATATCCTTTTTGAGAACTGGTGCCCCAAACTGAACTTCATATTCCAGATGAGGTCTTACTAATGATTTGAACAGGGGCAAAATGATATCTCTCTCTCTCTGGAGTCCATACCTCTCTTAATACAAGAAAGAACTTTGCTCGCTTTGGAAACCGCAGCTTGGCATTGCATGCTATTATTGAGCTTATGATCTACCAAAACCCCCAGATCCTTCTCCACTATGGATTCCCCCAGTTGTACTCCCCCTAGCATGTATGATGCATGCATATTCTTAGCCCCCAAGTGCATAACTTTACATTTATCTACATTAAACCTCATCTGCCACATAGTCGCCCAATTAGACAGAGCATTGATGTCGGCTTGTAAATTGGAGACCTCCTGTAAGGACGTTATTCCACTGCATAGCTTGGTGTCATCTGCAAAGACAGAAATATTACTTTTGATCCCAGACCCAATATCATTTATAAAGATATTAAAAAGCAAGGGTCCCAGCATTGAACCTTGGGGTACACCACTGATAACCTTAGACCATTCAGAGTATGAATCATTAACTCTCTGAATTCTGTCATTTAGCCAGTTTTCTATCCATTTACAAACTGATATTTCCAAGCCTGTAGACCTTACCTTACACATGAGCTGTGTGTGGGGAACTGTATTGAATGCTTTTGCAAAATCCAAGTATACCACGTCCACAGCCACGCCTCTGTCCAAAATTTGACTTACCTCTTCATAAAAGAAATCAGGTTTGTCTGACAACTTCTGTCTTTCATGAATCCATGCTGTCTGTTGCTTAAAATGTTTTTTTTCCAGCAAGAACTCGTCTATGTGGTCTTTTATTAAACGTTCCAGTATCTTCCCGACTATAGAAGTTAAACTAACAGGTCTATAGTTACTTGGTAAAGACTTTGTTCCCTTTTTAAATATAGGCACCACGTTCACCCTGCGCCAATCCAGTAGTACTATTCCCGTCATTAATGAGTCCCTAAAAATTACATACAATGGCTTTGAAATTACAGAGCTCAATTCTTTTAGGATCCGTGGGTGGATGCCATCTGGTCCAGGTGCTTTATCCACGAAAGGCAAATCCACTTTGCACTGCAAGTGCACTTAAAAGTGCACTGAAAGTGCACTGGGAAGTGCAGTCGCTCTAAGGGGTAGATCTGAAATGAGTGGAAGCTCTGCTGATTTCATAATCTAATCGTGTGCAAGCTAAATAGCTGTTTTTTATTTTCCTTGCATGTGTACTTTTGTTAGGTCCTCTGTATCAGCCCCTCTTTCCCTCAGCTGGACTTTAACGGTCAATGAAAAAAACTCTCTCTCTGTCCGGACAGGTAATCAGACACCATACACCGTATATGGTTGGTCAATAATACAACATTTATTTCCAGCTCTACAGAGTATATGCAATAAAAAAAGTTGCATAGGGGGAACGCCCCATGAACAACCAATCACATTCCAGCATTTTGTTATACAATCAATATTGATCTACAAGATATTCATAATAGTTCTGCCTTCAGACTCAACATCACAATTCACTCTAATGCCCCATACACACGGTCGGATTTTCCAACGTAAAATGTCCTATCGGACCATGTTGTCGGAAATTCCGACCGTGTGTGGGCTCCATCGGACTTTTTCCGTCGGATTTTCCGACGGAAAAAGTTTGATCTCCTGCTCTCAAATTTTCCGACAACAAAGTCCGATCACGCAAATTCCGATCGTGTGTAGCCTAGTCCAATGGACAAAGTGCCACGCATGCTCAGAAGAAATTCTGTGACGGAAGCACTCGGTCAGGTAAAACTACCGTTCCTAATCGACACAGCACATTCGTCACGCTGCAATGTTAAAATGTGTTTAATGCAGCGCATTCTCTTTTTCTTTACAATGCAAGAAGAATGACATTTTTTAGCTGCTCATATTCACACTGACTTCTCACAAACTTCTTTCTTTATTCTTTTTCCTGATTTATTGGCTAGAATTTTTTTATTCGTCAGATCTTAAGAATGTTTATTTATTTATTTTTTAAAAGGTCATTTATAGTGGTTTATTTTTTACTCGAGATTTCTTTTCCCAACACCATTATTATCATTTGTATTATTTGGCTAAATTCACTAGGAGGTTGTTTGTTGTTGGTGCCCCTTGTTAATTTGACTTTATGATTTGTGAAATGTACCTGCCTACTCACAAATAAACTGTCCTTTTTGAAAAGTAAAACACATAAGCAAGGATTTATTGCAATCAAAAATACCTTTATTAGGTGTCAGCAACAAACTAAAGAGGAAGGCAGCGATGGAGAAACTGGGGAAATTTGCAAAGCCTTTGACCCCCACGGCAGACATCAATTTTTTCTATTCAAAAATTGGTTGCCTGAGGAGTACGTATCTTAAGGGAGTTCAATCTGGTCCTGAAGTCCAATACATCCGGAAATGCAGCAGATGCCATCTATGTACCCAGGCTGTGGTCATACGAGAGGCTCCATCTTCTCTCAGACCAGACTGAATCCAGGTCATCACACTCTGGTCTTCCTTCCACGCTTCCTTCCAGGCTGTGGCTGTGGTGCTGGAGGTGTGGCAGAAGGAGGAGGAGGAGGAGCATGGTCCATCTCGCAAACATGTGTCATTGGGGTCATCCCCCCAGCCACCCCCTTATTTAGTATTTTGAGGATGACCTCCTCGCCCCGCCTCCATCTCTTTCAGCTTTGTGGCAGCCAAGGCGGCAAAGGCCTCTTCATAGGTGGGTGTGGCTTGTAGTGCCGCTGAAGCCTCCCTGATCAGCCGGAGCGCTGACTCTCCCACATCCCCCCCCTTTCTGGGCCTTTTGTAGGTTAAGGCGGAGGGGAGGGACTTGGGATCGAGTCAGGCTCCTAGGCCTGCCCACCTCTTGGCTGCCACTTACCCCTGCCTCCTCCTGGCTTCCACATTCCACAGCCACCTCCTGGCTCCCGCATTCCACAGCCACCTCCTGGCTGAAGTCTTCCTGTGTATGAAAAAGGGACATAGTTTGAGTTATTGGTTCATCAAACACACACAATTTTCAGCTATTGACTGTTGCAAAATGTTTACAAATTGAAAACCATAGAATTCTCAGCCCAGCAGTATATATTCTTGCCCAAAATGTCTCCAACACTACTGTCTATTGATATGTAAAACACTTTAGCAAATAAGCTATTTTTGATCCTAAATTAAGTGAACATCATTAATTTTTCCACGAAAAAAGTGTAGAAAAATACTATACCTGGCTCAAGCTGGGCTCCTCCACATCTTCCTGACTGGAAGGCCCAGGTTGGTCCTCGAAAGCCTCATCAGGGGTGGAATGCATGGAAGGAAGCGTGGAAGGAAGAGTCGAGAGTGATTCCCTGACATCAGTCTGGTCTTTGAGAAAATGGAGCCTCTCGTAGTACCACAGCCTGGGGACATATATATCATCTGCTCCAGCTCCAGATGCTTGGGACTTCAGGACCTTATTGCGCTCCCTGAAATACATACTCCTCAGGCTGCCAATTTTGGTTCTTAACTTCTCAACGGTTGCCGTGGGGATCACTGGCGTTACAAATTCCAGCAGTTTCTTCATCGCTGCCCGCCTCTTTAGTTTGTTTCTGTAGAGTGGGTGCTTGGCCTGCCACAAAAGGGGCATCTCCGTGAACTTATCAACGAACAGGGGGAGGAAGCTGACGTCATTGAAGCCATCCATATTCTCTGCAAGACACAACACCAATCAAAACACTAAATAATGTCAGGCTAAACTCTCCTAATCTTCTCCATAAATAAGCCTCAATGTATAAGCAGTCTAGGCTAGTGATATACCAAGTTCAAATTGTACCTTCGTTATAGCGATCGTCTCGTGCGTCGCATGTGACGTTTTATATACAGTGCGCATGCGTGAAACTCTGCCCACCCCTGACGATCTTTCCCGTCTATTCCCCACCCCCTTCTCTTTACGGCGCAGTAGGGAGAGCACATGGCGGGGACACAGCAGGTGCGCCCTAACTATTCCAGCAACGAGGAGGAGGGCGAGGAAAGCCCGGAGCCAGAAACGTCCCGATCCCGGAGGCTCAAATTTAAGGCGTCAAATATGTCTTTTGGAGAAATGTTGGAGATGGTGGACATATTGAAAAGGAGCAACTATGATGGGAAGTATGGGCCTTACCCCAACCCAAATGTCAGAAAGGCCAAGATCATGGCTAAAGTTGTGAAGAGGCTTCAAAAGAATTTTGGGTTACAACGATTCAAGGATCAACTGAGGAAACGCTGGTCAGACCTGAAACTGAGGGAGCACGATCAGTACAGAAAGATCAAGCGAGTTCTTCAAAAAAGTAAGTAGTTGTCGTGTGCTCATCTTTTTTTTTTCTTGCTTGCATACTGCTCCATGTGCTTTGTTTTTCAATGTTGGACATTGGAAAATGGCCACTTTCATGTTCGTGTGTCCATTCGATCGTACTCAACCTCGATCGTTCGGCCACTTATAATACACTGTTTGGTGAAGTTGGAGTTAACTACATTGTTTCAGGCCTGTTTTTAGTCAAATGAAGTTTGTTGTCTATAGGGTTTTTTTCCAGAATGAAATGCAAACTTATTCAGTGTAAAGGAGAGGTGACTCAGTAGCTGTTTACACATCTGGACTCTAGAGCACTAGTGCTGGGACACCCAAACACCCTTTTTATTAGGGTGTCCCACACATGTGCTCCAGTGGATACTATAGGGGTGTCTCCATCTGACAAACTTGCACCAAACAGGTAATAAGTATTGCACCTTTACAAAGTGTCAACATTAATGTTGTTGTCCTTTGAACCTGGCCACAAACCACTATTGTACCTCACTTCCAAGCAATGTTTCATATTTCCTATTTCTGCCCTCATAGATTGGTGTCCTTTTGTACATTCTCATAGGGGAGCGAAAACTTGGGACGTCTGAGGACACCAGGAACCCCACACCTCCCAAAGAAGGGGAAATACCAACACCAGAAGCAGAGGAGGAGGAGGAAGGAGAGATTGTAGAAGTTGGAGCACTTGTCACCCCAACAGGTGAGTGTCGGAGACCACAGCTACAGGTAAGCTAATCAATGTATGCCTGCATCTTAAAAATACCCCGTTTTTTTTTTTAGGTAATGTGTATGTTGTGGAAGAAGAATCACATTTTACCAGTGAAAGTGCACACATCCTCATCGGGGAGATAATGGTGTGCAATCGAGATCTAGATGATATCAAGAAAAACATCAATGATGTTCAACAAAAAAGGAAGAACATCATTGATGTTTTAGGGAAAATATGAAACCACACAAATGACTTATCACACATTTGTGTGTGTGTAACCCCAAAATTTTTACGTCAGAACTTTGCCAAATTTGGAAGATGCACACAGTGTGTCAACATGTGCTAGCTCCCATCATGGTGGATCAATGACAACGTTTTGGGGGTGCAACCACTTTACTAACTACTAAAGTGGCTGAGGTGAAGGGGTTGCACCCCCAAAACACGTACATTGATCCCCATGATGGGGGATTGCACATTTGGACATTCTAGGCATGTGTTCTTGCATCAAATGCCCATTTTGATCCCCAAATTGTGTGCATGTTCTAAATTTACCTTTTCCAGGGGTGACACCCCATGTGATGAAGGCACGATCAAACACAGTTTGGACATAGTCATGTCTGATCTTGTCTTCACTTTTCAAAGTTGAACTTTGTAAGTTCCTGTGTTCAGTATGTTTTGCTTTACTACATGCCTGGTTTACACAAATAAGAGAAAATGGAGATTGGTCACCCTCTTCAAAAGGTTGGGAGAATTAGAAAGTGTATGCCACATCCGATAGTTATTGAAAGAACTAGAAGGGTTTTCCCCTAGGTTGATGGACTTTTAGTGGGCATTACTATGCTTTCCCAAATAAAATTTCAATGGTATATAATAACAAGATTTATTGAAAAAGTTAAATATATAGAAAAAAGGGTTTACATAAGATACATTTAAAACAGCATCAAACATATGTAAATAATTTGTTACATGACATCCGACTAGACGCGTTTCGGAGTATATTATTCTCCTTCTTCAGTGGTCGTGGTGTCGAAAACAAAATTTAGTTCTAGAATGCAGAAAAAATATATATAATTTTAACATAACAGAATACATTTAAGGGAGAAACAGGGGGGGGCTGGTCCAGGGTATCGGCAAGTGGGAGGGGAGAGGAGGGAGGAGGGGGGGCGGGCCGGGGACGAAAGGGGAAAAAACAGGGAGAAGGTCCAGAACAAATATCCTATATTGAAAGGGATATTGCATAGGTGTTTACAATATCAGGGAGCAGTATCTGGCTAAGGAGACCAAGGACATCAGATATATGTAGGGTCATACTTGTGGACTTACATAAAGATTGATGCATTGATGGTTCAGACGTTTTGTTGTATTTAAAAACAAGATAGAGTGTCGCATAGGCACAGCATAGGATATTTTGTTGAATGTAAATCGATGATCTCCTCCAATGGTCATCCAGTGGTTTCACTTGGAGAGTATACAAGGAATCCAAATAGGATTCATGTAGGAAAAAACCTAAAGTTAAAATATCATATTAGATTCCCAAAAAGAGACTAGAGTTGCCGTAAAGAGATAGAGACGCCAAGAGGAATATATATGGGACTACTGAGGTCAACAAGTATGTCTCAAATCCTCTAAATTGCAAAGCAAGAATGAAAATTATGTTTATAAAGTTTATTTCAATCATTATCATTACCTATATGGCAGATATAGTTTTACTTACGTTTCACAGAGTAGAACGCCCGTATACTCTCTTTAGAATGATCCCTACATGGGGCTAACTTCACAAAAGTGTAGATGTAATCTACAAAGAATGAAGTCAGAAGGGGGAGAGTTTTTATCTGATATTAAAAGATATTATCTCAATAGTATATATTAAATGTATAGCAACCAAAAAGAATCATAATTGTTGAATATAAAAAATGGTGCCATAGACAATAGCACAGTTTTGTTAGCAGATGTATAGTATGATAGCTATAATGTAGCAGTTTTGCAAATATAAAAATAATAATGAATTATCAGTGTGTTTATTGCCAGAAAAATAGATTTTTAAATGAGAGCACAAAACCAAAAAGACTCTCTGTAGGATAACTGAATGGTTAAATATATACAGAGAGTACTTTGTGTGAAAAGAGAGGGTCCAAGGCACACTGTAAGATGCCAAGATAATGGTATGTCCGAAATGCACAAAGATAAAAATAGAACTTTTTTTAAAAAAAGAGAAAAAATATATGTATACCTTATAGTGGAGGAGAGACGCAAACGACAACATCATTGAGTACTGGCTGGCCACAAAGTGAATGCTAAAGTGCATACAAAGCAGCTTTTTAATTTATACCTGTGGTTGTCTCTTCCACAATTAGCTGACATTATTGTCAGCTGTCTGTAAGGGGGTAGGAGGATTGGAGATGGGTTGGCCCCCCGAGCGGTGTGGGCGCGGTCACAGCCCCGCGCGACCATCATTGGCCGCGCGGGGCTGTGACCGCGCCCACACCGCTCGGGGGGCCAACCCATCTCCAATCCTCCTACCCCCTTACAGACAGCTGACAATAATGTCAGCTAATTGAGGAAGAGACAACCACAGGTATAAATTAAAAAGCTGCTTTGTATGCACTTTAGCATTCACTTTGTGGCCAGCCAGTACTCAATGATGTTGTCGTTTGCGTCTCTCCTCCACTATAAGGTATACATATATTTTTTCTCTTTTTTTAAAAAAAGTTCTATTTTTATCTTTGTGCATTTCGGACATACCATTATCTTGGCATCTTACAGTGTGCCTTGGACCCTCTCTTTTCACACAAAGTACTCTCTGTATATATTTAACCATTCAGTTATCCTACAGAGAGTCTGTTTGGTTTTGTGCTCTCATTTAAAAATCTATTTTTCTGGCAATAAACACACTGATAATTCATTATTATTTTTATATTTGCAAAACTGCTACATTATAGCTATCATACTATACATCTGCTAACAAAACTGTGCTATTGTCTATGGCACCATTTTTTATATTCAACAATTATGATTCTTTTTGGTTGCTATACATTTAATATATACTATTGAGATAATATCTTTTAATATCAGATAAAAACTCTCCCCCTTCTGACTTCATTCTTTGTAGATTACATCTACACTTTTGTGAAGTTAGCCCCATGTAGGGATCATTCTAAAGAGAGTATACGGGCGTTCTACTCTGTGAAACGTAAGTAAAACTATATCTGCCATATAGGTAATGATAATGATTGAAATAAACTTTATAAACATAATTTTCATTCTTGCTTTGCAATTTAGAGGATTTGAGACATACTTGTTGACCTCAGTAGTCCCATATATATTCCTCTTGGCGTCTCTATCTCTTTACGGCAACTCTAGTCTCTTTTTGGGAATCTAATATGATATTTTAACTTTAGGTTTTTTCCTACATGAATCCTATTTGGATTCCTTGTATACTCTCCAAGTGAAACCACTGGATGACCATTGGAGGAGATCATCGATTTACATTCAACAAAATATCCTATGCTGTGCCTATGCGACACTCTATCTTGTTTTTAAATACAACAAAACGTCTGAACCATCAATGCATCAATCTTTATGTAAGTCCACAAGTATGACCCTACATATATCTGATGTCCTTGGTCTCCTTAGCCAGATACTGCTCCCTGATATTGTAAACACCTATGCAATATCCGTTTCAATATAGGATATTTGTTGTGGACCTTCTCCCTGTTTTTTCCCCTTTCGTCCCCGGCCCGCCCCCCCCCCCTCCTCCCTCCTCTCCCCTCCCACTTGCCGATACCCTGGACCAGCCCCCCCCTGTTTCTCCCTTAAATGTATTCTGTTATGTTAAAATTATATATATTTTTTCTGCATTCTAGAACTAAATTTTGTTTTCGACACCACGACCACTGAAGAAGGAGAATAATATACTCCGAAACGCGTCTAGTCGGATGTCATGTAACAAATTATTTACATATGTTTGATGCTGTTTTAAATGTATCTTATGTAAACCCTTTTTTCTATATATTTAACTTTTTCAATAAATCTTGTTATTATATACCATTGAAATTTTATTTGAGAAAGCATAGTAATGCCCACTAAAAGTCCATCAACCTAGGGGAAAACCCTTCTAGTTCTTGGTTTACACAAATGCGCCAAGTTAGTAAAGAATGTTGTAAAGACCAAAGATCTTTTGAGTTTCCAAAAGCCTTTTTGAAAGGCACTTGTGAATGTGTTTGAAGTCAAATTTTACCATATCAACAATATGTGGCTTCCTTATTTCAAACCCCAAAAGCATCATTTGCGTCAAAAGTAAATGAATTTGGTGACAATGGGTGTTATTTACTAAAGGCTATTCCACTTTGCACTCCAAGTGCAGTTTCCGGTGCACTTTTGCAGTGCACTTGTAGTGCATAGTGGATTTGTCTTTTGGAAATTACACCCACAGTGCTTTGTAATAAACCACCTATCACAGCATTTTCAGGAATACACACATTTCTGTCATGGTCATGAAAAGGAGTATTTTTTGGGGTCAGTTATGCACTACATACCTTACCTAGAAAAACTATTATGTATCAGACCCACAACATGAGAAGATTCTTTTTAGGAAGAAGAGACTGTAACCTCCTCTCGCCAAGAAAGTGCATTCCCACTGTTGAATATAAAGGCCCAAAAAGAAAACAAAAAATAAGCTAGAACACACCTACAAGAAACACAAGCAGTAAATGAAAAGAAATCTTAGTTCAGGTTCCAAAATAAATTTATTAAAAAATGCCTTTCACACATCGTCTGGCATATCAATGGCCCCCCTACCCACAAAGTACTCCATATACCTCTCGTGGACTTCACGGGCATTTAGGGGGTGCAAGCCAGGACATGCAGCTTGAAGGGCTGTGAGGTTGTCATTTGTAGGCATATCTGCATCAGGGCCAACAGACACAACATATTTGTTGCTATGTCGCTTTAAGAAATTGTGCAATATGCAGCAGGAAAGCACAATGCGGTTCAGTTTATATTCCGCCATGTTGATAGGTGTCAAAAAGAGGCGGAAGCGGCTGGCCATGATCCCAAAGGCATTCTCCACCACTCTGCGGGCTCTGGACAGCCAGTAATTTAAGACCCTATGGTCCGGGGTGAGGGTCCTCATCGGGAAGGGCCGCATCAGATGGCTTGACAACGCAAACGCTTCATCCGCGACAAAGGGGAGTCCTTCCGCATTCTCCTCTGGAGGTGGCAAGCACAGACTGCCACTCTGGAGACGCCAGTTGAACTCCGTGTGCGCAATGGCACCACCATCCGAGATCCGGCCATTCTTCCCCATGTCCACATACAAAAACTCGTATGTCGCCGACACCACCGCCAACATCACTATACTATTCAACCCCTTGTAATTATAATA
Source organism: Lithobates sylvaticus (assembly GCA_028564925.1). Lineage (NCBI taxonomy): Eukaryota > Metazoa > Chordata > Amphibia > Anura > Ranidae > Lithobates > Lithobates sylvaticus. Next base: position 411,229,517 of record CM053029.1, on the reverse strand, counting down.
GTACGACCCCGAGTTGGGGGGTGGGACGATGCGGACGTGTTTCCCATAAATTGCACCTCCGCAATTAGGAAAGTCCCAACGGCTGGCAAAGTGGGAGGCCACAGTCTGCCATTCCTGTGGCATTGAAGGAAACTGTGGAGTCAAACAAGAAAAAAAAATTAGTCAGTTTGCACATAAACATTGCAAGCAGATTAGACACAAACATTTTGGAACAAGATCAGACTAAAATTTAACTAAGAAAGTATTTGCAAACCAAAGTACAAGGTCCCCTTAGCAGATTACTCACCCCCCATCACTCCCCCCACTTCTGATGGGCCATTGACAAAAACTAGGGGTTTGGGGGGGGGGGGGTTTGGCAGGTAACCCTCTCCACTTCATTGAGAGCCAAATGGCTCAATAATGTGTGGTAGTTTGGCCAGACCCTCCTTACTTAACACTATTGGCAGCCCACCGGAAAGATAAAAGAAGATTCCTAATCCCAAAAAAAAAAAAAAAAAACATAAAGGGAAGCACATTTTGACATTCTGCAATAACCTCTCAAGCTAATAATAGGAGGAAAAAACAAAAAAAAAAAAAAAAAAACATTTGAAAGTATTGAGGCAGCCCCTTGCACTACATGCTTTGCTGAATTCATCCCTAAATATGACCACTATAAAGAGGTAGGTATATAGTGTGTATTGAGCTTGGCAAAGCCAGCAGACAGAGGATTGGTATCATCTGACCGAGCAGTTGGGGGAGGGGGGTTCCTAATGAGTTTGGCACACCAAAAAAAAAAGGGGGACTCTGCATGAAGTAAAACACACAGAAAACATTTGGCATATTTTAGGGGGTGTTTACATACTATACTATGGAGCAGACAAAATACATTGCTTAAGTGACTAGGCCATAGGTGTATATTGGGCCAGAAGAGCATGCTGGGGAGGTAAGTGAAGGCAAAAATGCATGAAGGACAAAAGGGGCACAGCATATTAGAGCATATCACAATCATGGTAATTAGGGAAGGAGGTCAAAAATACAAGACATTAGCAAACAAAGCATACATACAAGGGAATAGTAAAGGAGAAATCTTACCTTAATATAGTCCTCCTGCAGGACCTGGATAATAGCAGAACAGGTCTCTGGAATAATGATTCCCAGAGCCTGGGGAGAGATACCTGTGGAGAACTTCAGTTCCTGAAGGCTTCTCCCTGTCGCCAAGTACCTCAACGTGGCAACAAGCCTCTGCTCGGGAGTGATGGCTTGCCTCATGCAGGTATCCTGCCTGCTGATAAAATGGGTCAGCAAAGCCAACAGACGGTGAAAAACGGGGTCCGTCATCCTGAGAAAGTTCCTGCAATCATCATGATTATTCTCACGGATCTCACGAAGCAAAGGCATGTGCGAGAATTGGTCACGCTGAAGCAACCAATTCTTGATCCATGAACTCCTCTTCGCCCTGTTCATGGACTGGTCTTGGGTCAAAGCTAAAAGCCAGACACCGAGCCCCTGCACAGCACGAACTCTACGACGAGTACGTACACGAAACATAGCTCACAAACGGTCGGCTGGTCAGAACGAACAAACAGAAAACACCGATAAACAGCAAGACCTGAAAGAACGAAATGAATACCAGAAACGAGCAGACAATAAGCAGTGAAAATCAAGCGTCCTATATCAAGATATAGGCCGCAATAACCAACAAATGCGAACTGACTACATGCACCGATAAACAGATACGCACGACAAGCACAAACTGAAGAGCAGAAACGAGCAGACAATAAGCTCTACTAACACGCGATAAACACGGAATCAGCAGAAGGAGCCCAACGGGTGACGGACGTGGTGCTGAACTTCCCTTTTATAGTCTCGTGGAACACGGCTTACGTCACGGCGTTCTTGAAGACCGGAAATTCCGACAAAGTTGTCCGACCGTGTGTACGCAACACCAGCTTCAGACAAATTCCGACGGAAATGATCCAACGTAAATAGTCATCGGAAAATCCGAGCGTGTGTATGGGGCATAAGAATGTTCCACGCAATATATGTCCTTGACAATGTTTTCAGCATTTCTGGAAAAACTTTCACACGTTAGTGTGAGAAAGGAGATAACCAGCGTGAGATAAACAGAGTTAAAGTGAGTTTTTACAGAAAAACATCTTTGTACAATATTATTAAATCTTAAAGGGTAACTCTACACTTCCCACATTTCCTTAAATCCCTCCTTTGATCATAGGAGACTTAAAAAAAGTCTCTGCAGATCACTCACTGTACCACGTATGTCCTGAGTAGAACATGGTCATGGTTGTTTCAGACTTATCAATTGGGTTCTTTGATTTTGCTTCTTTACTTATCAGGCAGAATACCAATTTGATGGTCACATAAATAGCAAAAGAAGAAAAATTGTCCAGGTGCTGCATTTTGTCTCACAGGGAAATGTTATGGCAAGAATGGTTTGGGCGGCTAAGGGGTTTTGTGGGAGGGGGCAGGGGGCAATAGTGGCTGAGTCTCTTCTTGTGCAGCTATTGGAGGAGGCTCCTCCATTTTCTTTCCTGTCTCCTTTATCTGTGGGCTCTTTTTCAACCTTGATGCATGGATCCATTGCAGGCTTTGATCTGTCAGTATTGCTGTCCTGGAGACCTTGAGGACTTCAAATGGACCTTGGAAGACGGGGCCTGGTTGTTTGTGGACTGCAAGTTGTTTGATCAGTACTTTATCCCCCGGGACAAAAGGATGTGTTGGTTCTGTGGAAAGAGGAGGAAAGGTGACAGCAACCTTGTCATAAGTTTCAGCAAGGCTACTTACCAGATATTTCACGTGCTCTTCCTGTAAGGAATATAAGTTAGATTCCTCGCCTATCTTAGGGGCTCTTTGAGTGGGTCTTCCCATGAGGATCTCAAAGGGGGACAGTCCTGTCCTAACATGGGGGTGGTCCTTATCTGGAAGAGCACCCTGTGAAGAAAATGAAGCCAGTTCTTCATGGTACCTTGTGTGGCCTTTTTCAATTTGTCTTTAATGTTTCTATTCATTCTCTCCACTACTTCTGCACTCTGGGGTGATAGGGGATGTGGAGCTTCCATTGTATCCCCAGAACTCTCACTAACTCTTTGGTAAGTTTTGCTGTAAAAGCGGGCCCCTGGACAGAGTATATGGTAGCTGGCAGACCAAACCTGCTAATCCAATAATTGACTAAACACCTGGTGGTTATACCTGCGGTCTCTCCTGTTTCGGGAATAACTTCCGGCCATGAGGAAAATGGCAAAATGGCGTATTATTACGCAAAGATATTTGATATTACCTTTCTGTTTGGGCATGTGTGTAAAATCAATCTGTAAGTCTTGTAATGGGCCTAAGGGCACTGGTAAGTGTCCCTGAACATTATTCTGGGCACAAGTTAAGCAGGAATCAATTAGTTGTTCAATCAATAGGTGAGTGGAATTGGTGCAAAAATTCTGGTTATACATTTGCTGTAGGGGTTTCTTACCTATGTGTCCGGGGCCATGGAGATAAGATAAAATCAAAGGAGCTACTGTTTCTGGAATACCTATAATCCCCTCCTTGTTTGACCACAAGCCGTCCGTGGCTAAAGGTAATGTCAGACAATTAAGCTTTCTTCTGTAGTAATGTGGCTAGGACTGGGAAATTTGGGGAAAAAATAAATCTGTAGAAAACAATTGGAGGGTTGGTTCTTTGATTGCCTCCTCAGCAGCGATTTTGGCTGCTCTGTCTGCTAAGTTGTTTCCCTTAGTAGCATCAGATTTGTCATAAGAATGACCTTTTACTTTTATGGCATTCATTTTTTAGGGTAAATGGAGTGCACTTAATAAATCCTCTACCCAGACTTGATTTGAGATTTGCTTATTATCCACTGTCTTGTACCCGCGGGCCTTCCAGATAACACCATAGACACCAAAAGCGTATCTACTGTCAGTGTAAATGTTTACTTTTTGTCCTTTGAATAACTGACAGGCACGAGTCATAGCATAGAGTTCTGCTTGCTGAGCTGAAGTCGCTGCTAGTGGTTTCGCTTCTAAAATTATGTCTGGTAAAGTCACTACAGCATACAGTATCATCGCTTGGTCTAGAACAGCTGCCATCAACAAAAACATTTTATGTAGTCAGTAGATGTAGAAATGTTTTGTAAAAGGTGCACTACAGTATGTGTTGTGTACAATGTAGTATCAGTTTCTAAAGTGATATTGGATGCTTCTTTTACTGCCATAGCACAGGCAGCAACAGCGTGTAGGCAAGCCGGCATTCCTTGTACCTGAACGGGGAGTTTTTTGGATAGATAAGCCACGGGTCGGTAGTGGGTGCCATGCGCTTGGGCCAGCACGGAAGCCAGCGCAGGGCCCCTGACTATACAGTAAAGCACAAAGGATTTCTTATGATCTGGTAAACCCACTGGCCAAAGACTGTAATAAGGCATGAAAGGCTTGTGTCATTTCCTCAGTGTAAATCACCTGTTTGGGGGCAGTGGCTGCAGTAGAGGGGCGCAAGATTGAATAATAAAAAGAACAATCTGGGATCCACTGCCTGCAGTAGACAATAGAGCCAAGAAAGGAGCATTGCCTTATATTTGGGTGGGCCAAGACAGGTCAGAGTCTTGACTCTTTCTGGGGACACTTGCCTGGTCCCACCTGAGATAATACATCCTAGGTATTCCACCCTCTCCCTGCACCACTGGATCTCTTTGCGAGACACCAAGTGACCCTTAAGAGATAAGTGAGTCATCAGGCTTTCAGAGTCTTCTGCACACTGTGCCCCGCTCTCACTACATAACAGTAGGTCATCTACATATTGCAGGAGTACTGATCCCTGTGGGGGCACCCAGTCATCCAGGGTTATTTTTAACACCATGGAAAATGCTGCAGGACTGTCCACAAAGCCCTGAGGAAGACAGGCCCAAGTCAGCTGGCCCGAGCCCGAGCCCCAGGCAAAAGCAAAGATATTTTGGAAATCCTCGTGAACAGCAATGCTAAAGAAAGCATTAGACAAGTCTAGTACCGTATATACAGTGGAGGAAGCAGGGATGTTTATAAAAATTCCTGTGATGTCTGAGACTAGTGGTGGAAGTGGTTGGATACATTTATTCCCCCCCCCCCTCAAATCCTGTACAGTATTTCTTTACTGGATGAGTGTATTCCAGGGACTGATAATGGGTTTTAGAATGCCTTTCTGCATGTATGTGGTGATCTGTGGTGCTATACCCTGTACTTTGTCAGCCTGAAGGTGGTATTGTTTCTGAAAGTTTCTGTTTGGTTTGAAAGTAGGGACATAAGGAGTGCATTTTACATGTCCTACGTCTGTCTAGGACTTTGCCCATATCGGGTGAGTCTCTAATGCTGCAGGTATGATCATAAAGTAAAACGTCAAATCTTTTCTTTTTGGCATAGTCAAGTCACATCTTGCTGATTTGGCAGTCATTCCCCCTTGTAGGTCAAATTTAATGCTTACCCCTAATGAAGACATGAGGTCCCTTCCCATTAGGCATAAAGGGCAGTCAGTGAGGATGGCAAAGGTTTGTCTGGTCAAGGGTTTATCCTGCAAGTCTGACACTTGCAGTGGTTCTGTTATTTTGTGTGTAACATCTGTCCCATTAATTCCCATAGAGCAGCCCTCGGTACAATTTTCTGTGATAAAACGGGTGTCATTAAGACAACTCATACTAGCCCCTGTGTCCACTAGGAAACATACCACATATCCCTCAACTTTAAGGACTACCTGTGGAAATGTTTTCCAGTGAGAAGAGAAGAAATGCATTACCAAGGAGGGAATCTGCTCCGGGCACCCCTATGGATGAAATGGGTTATTGCGAGGGTTGTTATCATTGTACCCTGGCCAATCCATTTGAATTAATTCTACAGTGTTTCTGGGTTCTGGCCGTTCTCTGGGGGCCAGGCCGCCTTGACTACAGGATGGTTATATTCTTGTTGCATTCAGCGGCCAGGTGGGGGTTGGTTTTGGGTGTATTGTTGGGGTTGCAGGGGGAGGCTTTGTTGTGTTGGGGAAGGATATTGCTGTGTTTGATAATTGGGAAAATGACGCTGATATCTGCCTCTGGAAACACCCTCTTTTGAAACCTACCCTGTCCAGTTCCCTGGGTATTTTACCTGTGTGGACATTCTGATTTCCAATGGGAGGGGTCTCCACAATGAAAACAGCCTTGATTTGGGTATTCTTGTGTTTGCAACGCGGAATTATCAAAGGCTGGGAGCATGGGGGTGGGAGTCCCTGAGGTCTGGGCGAACAGTCCTCCTTTGGTATTAAAAAAATCCGGAGGAGGCCCTTTTCTTTACATCCTCCACAAACTGTGGGGGGTCATGGTTGCCCACTTAGTATTGACCAGTTTAATTACCTGGGTCACCTTTGGATCTCCCATAGTCAATTCCATAGTCAATTCCAATGAAGGATAAAGTTTTTCCTTTGGCTTTTCCTCATTATCAGTTTTAATCATAGCATAGGGTGGCGGAGGTACTGGTGCCAAACGCACATAATCCTCTGAATCCCCTATGTCATAACAAGGGGGTTGGACAGGGGCAGAGGCAAGTGTTGTTGTTTTGGGGACTTGTCTAAAGCCCCATACACACGCTCGGACTATCCGAGGACCAGGTCCTTCGGATCATGTCCGTCATACTTTGTCCGATGTTGGTTTTGCGTACACACGGTCGGACAAAGTTGTCGGAAAATCCGATCATTCTGAACGTGGTGACGTTTGTTGCCTACGACGGGACTACGTAGAGGCTAGTAGCCAATAGCTTTGGTCTTGTAATGTGATCTGAGCATGCGTAGCACTTTGTCCGTCGGACAACCGTACACACGATCGGATTTGGTGTGATCGGACCGTGTTGTCGGCAAATCTTTCCAGCAGGAGATAAGACTTTGTCCGTCGGACAATCCGACGTACACTGTCCGATGGTGCATACACACGGTCTGATTTTTCAACAACATTGTCCGATCGGACAGAATCCATGAAAAAGTCCGACCGTGTGTATGGGGCTTAAGGAAGGATGAGGCTTCTCTAATGGATGAGGGAATCGCTTCTTATACTCTTTTAATGCTTTACACCATATTCTATAACATTCAGTCATATATTCTTTATCATAAGGAAACGGTGGATAATTATACTGTTTATGTTGGCCACACATTTTAGTGACTTCTTCTCATTCCTCTGCAGAACATGGTCCGCACTCAATTAGCCCCGCAATTTGTAGAACATGCTCTGGTCAATATGTTTTTCCAGAAGGATTCAGTATAATGTGTTCCATAGTTTCCAGACACAAAATCTAAAGGAGTGGGCTGATCCGGCTTACCTTCCGAACCTCCCTTTCCCCGCAGATTTCCCATGTTTACAATTGTTATACTTTATTTTATATTATAACTCTATTTATACACATCAGCAGCAGAACATACAGTCAATGACTTAGGACAAGCCACAAAAGTTTCACCCGTTCCACATTCAATAGTACTTCTGACACCTTTAACCACTTGACATCCGGCCGTAGCCGAATGACAGCCTCGTCGCGGATGTCAATTCCCGGGAGGGCGTCATATGACGTCTTCCCCTTTCCTCGTTCCCTGTGCGCGCTCACGAGCGCGCAGCAGGGAAATTCTGTGTTGGCCGTGTCTCCGGACACAGCCAATCACTGATCGATGTAAACGGCCAATCACGGCCAATCACAGCGGGCCGTTTACAGCGCGATCGGCGTGTCCAATGGGAGATGATCTCATATGTAAACATATGAGATCATCTCTCAGCGCCGCTCCCCCTCCTCACACAGAGACAGCGTGTGAGGAGGGGGAGATGAACGGCTGCAGCGCCGTAAGTGTAAAAAAAAAAAAAAATGAAATAAATGTGCCATCTGTGCCCACTGCCATCTGTCCCCAATGCCATCTGCCAGTGCCATCTGTCCCCAATGCCATCTGCCAGTGCCATCTGTCCCCAATGCCATCTGCCAGTGCCATCTGTCCCCAGTGCCATCTGCCAGTGCCATCTGTCGTCAGTGCCATCTGTCCCCAGTGCCATCTGTCGTCAGTGCCATCTGTCGTCAGTGCCACCTGTCATCAGTGCCACATTAGTGCCACATGTCATCAGTGCCACATAGTGCTACATGTCATCAGTGCCATATAGTGCCATCTGTCATCAGTGCCATGTGTCATCAGTGCCACATATTAGTGCCATCTGTCATCAGTGTCACGTATTAGTGCAATCTGTCATCAGTGCCACCTGTCAGTGTCACGTGCCATCTGTTATCAGTGTCACCTGTCATCAATGCCACGTTTCAGTGCCATCTGTCATCAGTGTCACGTGTCATCAGTGCCACATATTAGTGCCATCTGTCATCAGTGCCACGTATAAGTGCCATCTCTCATCAGTGCCACATATTAGTGCCACGTGATATCAGTGCCATGTAGAAGTGCCATCTCTCATCAGTGCCACATATTAGTGCCATCTCTCATCAGTGTCACGTGTCATCAGTGCCCCGTATTAGTACCATCTCTCATCAGTGCCACATCAGTGTCACGTGTCATCAGTGCCACATCAGTGTCACGTGTCATTGTCCTTGTGCTCCAGGGCCTTCAAAGGTGTAATAGGTAGTCAACAAGTTAGATGTGTAATTTATGCTCCTAGAACACGTGATTGCCCCCCCCCCTTCATGTTGGGCCTCTCTAAGTGGCCAGGCTGTGAAAAAGTCCCACACATGTGGTATCGTAATACTCAGGAGGAGTAGCAGAATTTATTTTGGGGTGTCATTTGTGGTATACACATGCCATGTGAGAGAAATAACCTATTACAATGACAATTTTGTGGAAAAAATAAAAAATAAAAAAATTATTCATTTTGCAAAGAATTGTGGGAAAAAATGACAACATCAAAAACCTCACCATGCCTCTTACTAAATACCTTGGAATGTCTACTTTCAAAAAAGGGATCATTTGGGGGGTATTTGGACTTTCCTGGCTTGTTCGGGTCACAAGAAATTAGATAGGCCACCAGTACATCAGGTGTGATCAATTTTGTATAATTTGCACCACAGTTTGTGGACTCTCTAACTTTCACAAAGACCAAATAATATCCACTAATTTGGGTTATTTTTACCAAAGATATGTGACAGTATAAATTGTGGCCAAAATTTATGAAGAAAAATTAATAATTTCCTAAATTTTATCACAGAAACAAAGAAAAATGTGTTTTTTTCAAAATTTTCGGTCTTTTTTCATTTATAGCGCAAAAAATAAAAAACCCAGAGGTGATCAAATACCACCAAAAGAAAGCTCTATTTGTGGGAAAAAAAGGACAAAAAAATCATTTGGGTACAATATTGCATGACTGAGTAATTGTCATTCAAAGCGTGAGAGCACCAAAAGCTGAAAATTGGTCTGGATAGGAGGGGGGTTTAAGTGCCTGGTAAGCAAGTGGTTAACAGTTAAAGCTTCTTGAAATTTAAAAGTTTTATTCTCGGCAAAATACCAAAAACGACTCCCTTTTGCCAGAGGTTCCCCTGAACATAAGCAAGCTTTGTACGTTATTACTTTCCTTATTCTTGTAACCAAACAATTTTTATTTATATTTAAAATTTCTTGGCAAAGTGCCAACAGGTTTAAACAGTACTTTCAATTGCTGTAATACTAATGCCGCAAACAATTTCCCACTATCCATTACGGTTGGTGAGATATTAGCATTTGAACCCTTGTTGGCAAAATTCCAAAATATCCAAAATGTGCACCTGACTTCCCCTGCGCAAGAGATGTCAGTGGCAAAATGAATTATTCACATAGCATGTTTTGATCAAAAGTTAGCCTCACCAATCCACGTATTACTCTAGAAAAATGTTATAATGTCCCTGATGTCACAATGTATCAAAGACCCTCCTGGAACACAAAACTATTATGTATATTCAACCTGGTAATAACCTCTGGAAATACTAGCAACCAAATAAGTATTTGATCCCTCATACACAAATAATAGGCCTTTTAAACACTCTGGGCAGCGTCCTGCCAAAAACACTTAAACATTACAAACATGACATTAAAATGATTTAGAGGTTTCCAATGACCAGTCCTTCTGGTTAAAAACAAGGTTTTCAACCTCCTATGGTATTAATACAATATATGGGAGGGATCCTGGCCAATTTAGCAAGGTATCCTTGTCCCCTATATTTTGATACCTGGGATACTGGCCTACCTAGACAGGTATATCCCGTTCCTTTATATTAATACCTGGGATCCTGGCCCCACCTAGACAACGGCAATCCCTATTTATGAGCGAGCTGGGATCCTGGCCAACCTAGACAGGCATCCCTGTTTAATGTCCCTATCTCTCAGGCAAGTTAATTAAATTAATTAATTATGCCTTGAGTTCTATAATGCGACGGGTTATAACATTATAACATTGACAGACTAAGCTGTTCAAAAATACTTTAAAAAAGTAATTTTAAAGAAAGCTTACCTGTTCAAATGTACCCCACTATTCTGGTACCATCTGTTAGGTCCTCTGTATCAGTCCCTCTTTCCCTCAGCTGGACTTTAATGGTCAATGGAAAAAACTCTCTCTCTGTCCGGACAGGTAATCAGACACCATACACCGTATATGGTTGGTCAATAATACATCATTTATTTCCAGCTCTACAGAGTATATGCAATAAAAAAAGTTGCATAGGGGGAACGCCCCATGAACAACCAATCACATTCAAGCATTTTGTTATACAATCAATATTGATCTGCAAGATATTCATAATAGTTCTGCCTTCAGACTCAACATCACAATTCACTCTAAGAATGTTCCACGCAATATATGTCCTTGACAATGTTTTCAGCATTTTTTGGAAAAACTTTCACACGTTAGTGTGAGAAAGGAGAGAACCAGCGTGAGATAAACAGAGTTAGAGTGAGTTTCTACAGAAAAACATCTTTGTACAAATATTATTAAATCTTAAAGGGTAACTCTACACTTCCCACATTTCCTTACAACTTTTAAGCACACTTGCAGTGCAAACTGGATTTTCCTTTCGTAAAAAACGCCCCATATCTTTTACTTTTTTCTATAATAAATATCCCACATTTCTTATCAAAAAAATATATTTTTCTCCTTCATTGATTGGCAAATGGCTCAATAATGTGTGCTAGTTTGGCCAGACCCTCTGTACTTAACACTATTGGCAGCCCCCAGGAAAGATAAAATAACATTAACCCCCCCCCCACCCACAAAAAAACGCAAGCACATTGTGACATTATGAAATTAACAAGCAAGCTAATAGGAGGGAAAGAAGACAAAAAAAGAGGAAATGGAAAGTATGGAGGCAGCCATTGCACTACATGCTTTGCAGAATTCATCCGTAAAGATGCCCACTATAAAGAGGTAGGTAGATAGTGTGTATTGACCTTGGGAAAGGCAGCAGATAGAGGATTGGTACCATCTGACAGAGCAGTTGGGGGAGGGGGTTCATAATGAGTTTCCCCCCCCCCCCACCAAAAAACAAATAAAAAGGGGCTCTACATGAAGTAAACCACACAGCAAACATTTGTGCATATTTTAGGGGGTGTTTGGGGACAAACAATACTATGCAGCAGACAAAAGACATTGATTAAGTGACTAGGCCATAGGTGTCTATTGGGGCAGAAGAGCATGCTGGTGAGGTAAGTGAAGGGAAAAATGCATGAAGGAGAAAAGGGGCACAGCATATTAGAACATATTGCAATCATGGTAATTAGGGAAGGAGGTCAAAAATACAAGACATTAGCAAACAGAGCATACATAGAAGGGAATAGTCAAGTAGAAATGTTACCTTAATATAGTCCTCCTGCAGGACCTGAATGATGGCAGAACAGGTCTCTGGAATAATGATTCCCAGGGCCTGGGGAGAGATACCTGAAGAGAACTTCAAATCCTGAAGACTTCTCCTGTCGCCAAGTACCTCAACGTGGCAACAAGCCTCTGCTCCGGAGTAATGGCTTGTCTCATGCAGGTATCCTGCCGGCTGATAAAGGGGGTCAGCAAAGCCAAAAGACGGTGAAAATCGGGGTCCGTCATCCTGAGAAAGTTCCTGAAATCATCAGGATTATTCTCCCGGATCTCACGAAGCAAAGGCATGTGCGAGAACTGGTCACGCTGAAGCAACCAATTCTTGGTCCACATACTCCTCGTCACTCTGTTCATGGACGGGTCTTGGCTCAAAGCTAAAAGCCCGACACCAATTCCGCGTACAGCACGAACTCGGCGACGAGTACGCACGGGAAACATCGCTCAGAAGGTCACAAAAGGTCGGCTGGTCAGAACGGACAAACAGAAAGCACCGATAAACAGCAAGGCCTGAAAGAACGAACTGAATACCAGCAACGAGCCGACAATAAGCAGTGCAAATCAAAGCGTCCTATATCAAGATATAGGCCGCAATGACCAACAAATGCGAACTGACTACACGCACTAATAAACAGATACGCACGACAAGCACAAACTGAAGAGCAGTAACGATCTGAGTCAGAAACTGAGAAGCGCGAATCTTAAGTCACCAAACTTCCACTAACTCTCGATAAAACACGGGATCAGCAGAAGGAGCCCAACGGGTGCCTGACGTGGTGCTGAACTTCCCTTTTGTAATCTCGTGGACGACGACTTACGTCACGACGTTCTTCCGGACCGGATATTCCGACAACGTAGTCCGACCGTGTGTACGCAACACCAACATCGGACAACGTACGTCGGACAGAATCCGACCGACCTGGTCCGCGGATTGTCCGAGCGTGTGTATGGGGCTTAAGAATGTTCCATGCAATATATGTCCTTGACAATGTTTTCAGCATTTTTTGGAAAAACTTTCACACGTTAGTGTGAGAAAGGAGAGAACCAGCGTGAGATAAACAGAGTTAGAGTGAGTTTCTACAGAAAAACATCTTTGTACAATATTATTAAATCTTAAAGGGTAACTCTACACTTCCCACATTTCCTTACAACTTTCAAGCACAATTGCAGTGCAAACTGGATTTTCCTTTCGTAAAAAACGCCCCATATCTTTTACTTTTTTCTATAATAAATATCCCACATTTCTTATCAAAAAAATATATTTTTTCCTCAGTTTAGGCCGATATGCATTCTTCTACATATTTTTGGTAAAAAAAAAAATTGCAATAAGTGTATATTGATTGGTTTGCGCAAAAGTAATAGCGTCTACAAAATAGGGGATACATTTATGGCTATTTTTTTACTAGTAATGCGATATTGCGGCGCTGTGGGCACGCGCGTGCCCCTAGTGGCCAAAAGGCGAAGCAACGTTGTTTCACCCAGCCATTCCATTCTGCCGCAGTAAAGGCTGGTCGGCAAGCGGTTAATAGGGCTGTCACATGAAAACCTTTTATTTTTTCTCCTATAACTATCAGGCGTTCAACCAAGGTGTGCCTTCTGTAATCCTGCATATCCTGGCCTTTAATCAGCTAACCAAATACAGTTTATTGCTAAGATTAGCTCTTTCATGCGCCTTTTGTAATCCTTCCCACCTTCCTTTAGCAGTTTCACACTTACATGTATGTATGATTTGATAATCTTGCTAAGAGAGCTTGTGCTTTTTGGTCTTTCTATATCCACTCATCTGAAGGGTGTTCTGTCTTGACTTAATTTATACATTTCCACATACCTTGCCTTATTCGCAGCATTTTCATCTTGAATTTTCAAGACTGGTAGCTCTGGTTTGTCAGATTTGCAAACGATTTGTTGCAGCTGTGTTGCTGGTAATTTTATTTTATTCTTTTGCTGTCTTCTTTCTTTTGCTGTATCTTGCACATATCTGCTGTAGCTGGCTATAACTGGGCTATGACTGGGTTCTCAGCTTTTCTCTGGGTGGATGTCTGGACCCATAACCTGTTAGAAATTCTGTATATAGCCCTACAGAACAGACGTTGCACAGTCCACATGGGCTTTGCTGTTTAACTGCAGACAGGAAACAGGAACTTTATTATCAGAGAGAAGACAATAATGTATACAGAACCATAGATGCAGCTACAAACTTATAAACACTGCCATCTACTGGTTGAAAAATATATCTGTAGTTGTCATACAAAAATACATGAACAATGTATTCCAACAAACTCACTAGAAGCCTTGTAGTCTCTGATATCATGCACTCTATATGCCAGTAGTTAAAGTGCAACTTTAAGTAGACACACACAAATCCACCCTGCAGATTGGACAAAGTAGCATCATCACACTTTGGGGTTAATCACTCTTTTCAGTCTGCTTTCTCCTTCTGATAGAAAACTCCCAGTATTAGACTGACAGCACTGATTGCTTGATTTTGTACTAACAAAGTCATTACTTTTCTCAGAGCTATATAATGTACACTCCAGCATTCAAATGTACACTAGTTAAGCCACGGTATGTCTAGAATAAAAAAAAAAATTTTCTCCGATGTTTTGGGTCTATCTAACTGCTGTTAACCTTTTTTAAAACTATGCTGAACCATTGTGAACCATGTGCTGAGAAGTATTGTCCTAATCGTGTGTTCACCTTTGTGCACATGTGCATTAGTTCACACACCAGTTGGTGTACTAGATTCCCATGTATTTGAAATAGACATTCTAATAAAAATTCAAGCAGGTAAAATCCAGCAGGGCAATCAGTAGATCAACTTCTGTACAACCGCCCTGCCCATACATGAATTGAGATTCAGCCCATCTCTGCTGAACAGGATGACTTTTGATCCACGTATGGCCAGCTTTTTACAGTAGGAGTAGAAGATTTACTATGTCAAAGCAAGTTCTCTATGAATTATTTTCCTTTTTACATTTTTAAACGCTCACTGTTGAACTATCCAAATTAGATCATGCTGACAGCAATGCTGTAATAAAATACATAGTAAAATTTATCTCCAGCAGCAACTGCTGCATGATAATTAGAGTTTAAGATATGATATAGTGTATGGATATGCATACTATTTAACAAACAGAAATCATTAATGTACTAATACACATTATTTTAAATGAATCAATAACATTAAAATAGTAAAATCAAGGGGGTATAACAAGGGACAAAGGAAGAATATCATTATGATTGTTATTCATTATTTCCTATGGTAGCCTCTGTTGTTCATTTGAACACGGCATAAAACTGCACTCTGCATATTTTCAGTCTATAGATTTATACAAAGTGAAAGTTATGCGGTTCCCTTTAGTGCTATCACCTTGTTTTATGCATCCCAGGATCATATTATATCCTGTTAGAAATGCTCATTCAAGTGTTACTTTTGTGTAGCTTAGAAACGTGTCTTCATAACAAAGATTATCCAAAGCCTTCACTTTCTTGTACTAAATTGTGGACTAGAGATGTAAATGGCTACAGATAAGCCTCAGTGTTTTTCAGAAAAAGTACCACGGTCCCCTGTATAAATCATTGAAACAAAGATACTCAGAAATTGTTGATTCTGACTTGATTCTGGTTCTTTTTTTGCTGCTCTGACATCTGTGAGCACATTTCTTGTTCTGCAGCCTTATTAATTTTACAGCAAAGATTTATTCACATTACGAAATCCTTTTGCAACCTTAAGATGCATTAAAGCAGAGTTCCACCCACAAATTTAGTTTTTTTTTTTTAAATATAAAGCTGTTATTCTATGTTGTTTTGGCATTGGTTTGTGAGGTAAATAGCGCCACTTTAGTTAGTTTTAAAAATAAAAACGTACTTTATATTTCTTATGCTTGGGCGTTCCCATCTTGCTTGTGGGCAGGTGAAGCCAACAAGCATAAACTTCTGAGTTTCGGTGCTGCTGAATAACCAGCATGCACCGCCCATTCTCGCGCATGGGCAGTAAGGTAATTTAGCCGCGATTCTAGCCCTCGGCGCTGCCCACTGACTCCTGGAAAATGATGACACACATCTCCCAGGAGCATTAGCGAACACAGGCACAGAGAGAAATGATGTGAGGTGCTGCAGAGAGGAAGGGGGCAGATTACAAGGGACCCTATAGCAACAGCCCAGAACAATTATGTAAAAAATATATACCGTATTTATCGGCGTATAACACGCACTTTTTCCCCCTCGGGGGAAAGTCGTGGGTGCGTGTTATACGCCGATCCCCCCCAAAAAAGTGGCAAAAAAGATCAAACGGCGCCGAAAAACAGTGACCGCAAACAAAGACCGATCTTTCTGTTCGGCTCCGCTCGCAGTCCCGCCTCCCTGCGCTCGCTTCCGAAACAGCAGGGAGGCGGGACTGCGAGCGGAGCCGAACAGATGGTTCTGGCTTTTCCGGCTCCGCTCGCAGTCCCGCCTCCCTGCGCTCGCTTCCGAAACAGCAGGGAGGCAGGACTGCGAGCGGAGCCAAACAGACGGCTCGGGCTTTTCAGCCGGCGCTCGGTCTTTTCCGGCGGAGCGGTCTTTCAAGGCGGCAAATTTAAATGTGGGCAAGCTGAAAATGACGCTGGCAAGCTGCAAATGACACTGACAAGCTGCAAATGACACTGGGCAAGCTGCAAATCACACTGGGCAAGCTGAAAATTACACTGGGCAAGCTGCAAATCACGCTGGGCAAAGCTGCAAATGACGCTGGCAAGCTGCAAATGACACTGACAAGCTGCAAATCACACTGGGCAAGCTGCAAATCACACTGGGCAAGCTGACGCTTAAATGTAAGTGTTTTTTTTCCCTAAACTTCCCTCCTAAAACGTTTTTTCCTTAAAATGCCCTCCTAAACTTGGGGTGCGTGTTATACGCCAGTGCGTGTTATACGCCGATAAATACGGTATACATTTTTCAAATGTTTTTCTGATGCTTTTTCCTGTTGATTTTGTGGGTGGAACTCCACTTTAATTACCTTTATTTTAAAACAATGTTTGAACCTTAAGCGGTCTACCTTACCTATTGTATACAATAGAATATTTTATATGCATTCCTTTTTAATACATTTGCTGTATTCTTGTTCTTTTTATGTATCTCCTGCCTTTTTTTTCAACTTGTTCACTCATAAATTATGAAAAAAGGACATTGCTTTTCCATTTTGCTTCTATCACTTGTATCCAAGCACTTTGAAAACTTGTACACTGCATTGCCCGATGACACCTGGAATCACTGATTGATTAGACCTAGAAAAAACGTTAGGTTCAATCTTGATCCTGGTGTAAATAACTTACTGGTTCATTTGAGGGCTCATTCACATTATCTGTGGTGACCTGCATTTTTCCACACTGGATAATCACCAGTCTCCATAGCTCCCAACTGTTCCTCATCTCTTTTGCAACAAAATCGATCTGCACCCCATGCAGCCTCAGTTTTCCCTCTATTGGTCCGATGTGTAAATAATGTGACAGTGCTGCAACCTCGTACTTCACGTTTAGCCTCAGTTCACACTAGATGCTGTGCGGGTTCACAGTGAAGGTATACAACCACTTTAACGACACCCCAAAATCTGTTTGCAAAACGCAGTGCGATTTGCAGAATCGCATCACATGGGTGTGAACACCCATGAGATCTGATCCTGGTGTGGACAAAAAAAGAGTCCTGCATGAATTTGGTGCAAATGCGGTGCAATTTGAGCCATACAAATCCATGGCTCAAATCTGACCCCAGAGTCACTGCATGTAATTCGCACAGGAATATGCTGCGATTCATGTGCAAATTATATGCAGTGTCCTGCACCACATCAGTGTGAACCCAGACTCACTCCACTTTGGATGAAGGCGCACAGGGACACCTTTGAACTGCTGCATTGCCAGTCTGGTGGGAGGGGAGTGCTGGATGTACTGGCAGATTTAGATAAACTAACAAATTGAAGCCAAACTCTAGCTAACACTTAGTATGAAGTTACGAAAACATTTTTTCTTTACCTTTTGGGATAAACATTTAACATAAATAAATAAAAACTGACCATTGTAAGCACCCATGTCAGTGGTAAATGGTTTCTCTCAGCCCCCTGAGAGTTGTTCTGTTAAAAAGCAACAGACTTACTGGGCAGATTACCAGATGAAAATAATAGGAAGGAAGCTAACGAATGTAGCCATCGCATTTTAAGCCCCATACACACGCGCGGATTATCCGAGGACCAGGTCCGTCAGACCATGTCCGTCATACTTTGTCTGATGTTGGTTTTGCGTACACACGGTCGGACAAAGTTGTCGGAAAATCCGATCATTCTGGACGTGGTGACGTTTGTTGCCTACGACGGGACTACGTAGAGGCTAGTAGCCAATAGCTTTGGCCTTGTAATGTGATCTGAGCATGCGTAGCACTTTGTCCGGTCTGAATTCGCTACACACGATCGGATTTGGTGTGATCGGACTTTGTTGTCAAAAAATCTATCCAGCAGGAGATAGGACTTTGTCCGTCAGACAATCTGATGGAAACTGTCCGATGGTGCCTACACACGGTCTGATTTTCCGACAACATTGTCCGATAGGACAGAATCCATCGGAAAATCCTACCGTGTGTATGGGGCTTAAGAATTGGTACACTGCAATTAAATAAAAGCTTGCTTTTGGAGTTAATACTACTTGATTAACAATGAATAATTACATTTGCTAGAAGCATAGCTCTGTTGCACATGTGATTGCTGGCAAGTCCAACTGATTTATTATTCATATAGTCAATGTTAATCTTAATAACTCTCATTCAAAGGCAAGGTTGAATAAAACACTGTGAAATAAACCATGCACGAGAGTCCACATTGGCACATTGACCTAAAATGTCTCAGATGCCTAACACAGAACAAGAACCCAGCCAAAGGAGCTTCAGTCACTATTACTATTTGGATTAAGATCCAAATACAAGTGTGTAAACCTTAACATAGAAAATACTTGCATATCTCAGAAATAATATAATATCCTGGCAGGGCATCCATTCTATTTTTATAGAGGACATATTATTTGGAATTCATAAAGACTGAGTGAATGGTCCTGCAGTCTTCTATGAAAAATGAAGAAGGTCCTGGCGCCTCTGAGTGTAGACTGTAAAACATTTAATAATAGAGAAAAGGAATAAAACTCACATGGAGGACATGAATGATAGGTATGTATAGTAATCCGGTGGAAGGGAACTTCACTGGTCAGCACTAAGAGCCATTTCACGCCACTCATGAAGCTGTCCTGGCCAGCAGGATGCTGGTAAGATGGTGGACACAGGCTGGAATGCAGCGTTGTGCGTGTTGACGTCACTGACGTACTCGCAACGCGTTTTGGAGCATGCGACCTAGGGGAATACACTCAGCGTGCGCTCCATTCTAAAGCTGCTGTATTGGGGCTGGGAAATGCCCTATGTATATATGGTTACACTGCCATCTAGTGGAGAGGGTGTTAATCTCTCCCTTTGCATGCTTTTGTGCTGTTAGGATTATAAAACTGCTAGGATTATGCCATATATAATACATTTTACAATATACTTCACAATACAATTTAAAACGTATATCATTCCATGCATGTATATATATATATATATATATATATATAATTAAGATAAACATTATTTAAAACAATATATGACCCAACATACTATTACATATATGAATCAATAGTATTACATGAATTATATATAATTGGTAAAAATTATTATTATTATTAATATTATATCAGACTGTGGTATAAAATGGATTATGTCTATATGTATATATTTATAAATAAATTAATTTTCTGATCCAATCTTGAACATAATTGTGTCTTCTTTTGGAGACCGCTTCTACTCCCACCACCCCCCCCCCCCCCAAGGCTGGCCCTGAGCACATTGACTGTGTATATCCACTTTATACAAAGAGACTGCAACTTAAAAAGACTATATGATAGACCCTGCATTGTTATTAACGTACTTCTGCATGTGCCACTATCTACATGTTTGTCTTCTGGAACCAGTGATGTGTCCCAGAAGGCTGTAGGTAAAGGGGGAAAAACTTCTGCTCAGAACGCTAAGGTGATCCGACCGGAGGTGGGAATGGGTACCTGTCAAAATCAGGTACCGCCTCCCCCCACCCCAAAAACTGCCAATTGTTAGAGGAGAGGGGATGATGCACCCCTTTTGGGTGAAGTTTTGCTTTAAATACAGTTTAACATAATCTTTTGCATGCTCCATTCATAAAAGTGTAATACTAAAATGTAATCCCTGGCCAACCTTCATAATTCTCTGTGTAGGTTTTATGTGATATTTGAAGGAAATCTGTACTGCATTTGCAATATTGGTATTTATGTTTTATATATTGCACCATCAGTACCAGTGGTGGCCACTCCATCAGCGGCATGGGGCGCCTCCCCCTAATCCATGTGCCCTGCCCCTAATCTACATGCAGGGTGCTGGTGCATGGATTTCTATGGGTTTTACTTTTTAAGCACGTGATTAGAGCCAGAGGCTCTTAAAAAATGTATATTCACTATTGTCTTCCTGCTTCTCCTTCCGGCTAATCAGGAAGCAGGTCATAAGACCAAATTGGCCAAGAGGAGAAGTGACTGCATTGGCCGGGAGCAGGGGGGAGGCACTGAGGAGGAGACGCAGGGGGAAGTCGCCAAAGCTGCCCATGGCCTGGATGGGATAAGTGCAGGGCTAACGTACGGATGATAGACCGAGTAACGGGGGGAGGGGGGTCTGACCGATCAACCAAACAAACAGGGGGGTTGGGTGATTTGTTTGCCACCCCCCCCCCCCCCCAAAATTAGAGCACCAGCCTCCACTGATCAGTACACATATTCTTCTCAGAAAAGTAGCTGTGCTCAATATTGCTGGAGTTTGTTAATCCTTATTAATGCTTCCTCATTTCGCCCATTCCTGTTGCATGTTGGAGTTTACTTGTTGTATGTGCAGTTATTATGAAGTGCTGTTTGGTACTACAAAGTCCTACTGCCTTCTAGGGATGAGCCGATGTTCGAGTCGAACATAAATTAGCAAACAATTTGGGGTGTTTGCGGCAAATTCGAAAGCCGCAGAACACCCTATGTCCTAAAGTCTATGGGAGAAATGAAAAGTGTTAATTTTTAAGGCTTATATGCATGGTTCCTGGCGTATATTCGCACCATAAGACGCAGAGACATATTTTTGGGGGAAAAAAGTGCGTCTTATGGTCCAAAAAATACAGTATATTGTTTTTTGGAGCCTAGCAGGTATAGCTAGATTTAAAGGATACTGTCAAAACCTTTTGACAAAAAATGTGCATTTATTATTTTTTCATTTTGGGAGCCTGTAGCGCATTGCACCAGTGATCAGAAGACGGCTGGTTCCATGCAGGTCTCCTGCAGATCTGTCGTGGATTGGCTTGCCCGTACCTTGTTCGAGAAAGACGATACATTCTAACATGAAGACTCAATGAACCGCCACAGCACTCAGTAGTCACAGTACACACAGTAGTCTACAAGCCGACAGCCGCAAAGGCTGCCAGACCTTGTCGTTTTTCATTCATAGTCCCCTGTGATGCAGCTAGGTGGGCAGAGCTCTACACGGCCTCATCTTTTTTGCATTGTGTCAGCAGACACTGAGAAAAGATCCCTGGTCTGCTGTCACAGCTGGTTGGGGGGGGGGGGGGCGCCGGGGGTGGTGCATTCATAACATATTACACCCTGAATAAGGGTGTAACATGTATAATGTCATGAAACATGAACTAATCCTTTAAAGTTATGTACCTATATGTGGCAGTAATTAGTCATGCAATTTTTCCATCATCAGTTGGAATATCTGTCTTATATAAGGTTGCCTATTATCATAATATAAGTCAGGCTACGACCAGGAGAACAAAGAAATGTCCTATATAAACAATAAAATAATCCTAGCAGAGGAGTGTTACTTGGAGCACCAAATATTGTTTGCCTACAGGTTGCAATGATGGAAATGTAGCCCTGTATTACGTAACCACTTAAGGACCAGGCCTTTTTCTGACACTTGTTGTTTATAAGTAAAAATCTGTAATTTTAGTTAGAAAATTACTTCGAACTCCCAAACATTGTATATTTTTTTAAGCAGAGGCCCTAGAGAATAAAATGGTGGACGTTGCAATTTTTATGTCATGCGTTTTTTGCACAGCGGTCTTTTAAACGCATTTTTTTTGCCTCTGATGTTCGCGCCAATACCTCACATGTGTGGTGCGAACACTGTTTTGCAAATATGGGTGTGACCTTCATATGCGTTCACCACTGTAAGCGATTTTTTATTTTATAAAATTATTACACTGTCCCTTTAAAAAAATTATTTGAATAACTTTTATTGCTATTGCAAGGAATGTAAATATCCCTTGCGATAACAATACAGCATAACAGGTCCTCTTCATGGAGAGTTGCTTAGTTTAGAAAAAAAAACAAATGTCTCCTCTATCCTTAAGAGTAAAAGATCAAAAGAAAAAAAAATGTGTTTTTTTGTTATTTGGGTCCAGTACCGGTTGTAACATCATGATGTAGCTCTTGTCCACCTAGGCCATAGAGATGAGCGGAGGCTATCTTTCCTTCGCCCATCTCTGTGCCCAGCCCTGATCAGCCAGGTAAGCCAGGTAAGCTCGAGAACCACCAGAAAGCAACGAGAGGGGGGGGACCCATCTTGCTGCTTCTAAATGTGACCCAGCGGCAAATGCACCACTTTTATCAGAAAGACGGGCTCCTGGGGGAAAAAATAATACCGGGGTTATGGCATCTACCTGCAGCCATAATCCTGGCATTAAACATTAAAGTAATGTTGTATTTTCCCAGTTAGGCAGTCAGTAAGTGGATAGTACTTCTTTATTAGAGCAATGACACCCAAAGATCTCTTACCACAATCTGCTGTGCATTCTGCTAGTCAATTAAAGTGGGATCCTCTCACTCAATGACAAATAGATCAGCAATAATTGCTTTAAAGTAGCTTGCTGTGAATTTGCCTGAAGTGGGTTTATCCCCAGTTTGGCTTCATTATTGATTACTGCTTACAGGTGTGTAATATGTATATACTGCTGCTTTCAGTATACTGGTAATACTACTTCTTGACAAATGAGACATGTTTGGCCAACAGACATTTTGTCACTTGTAGTACAGAAAGTCATATGCCTGCCTTATTGTGAAGTAGGATTGTGTATGTTGAAAACACTAGAGGACTGTTTAGTTTACAAATATACGATCATATACAGTATACAATAATATAAGGCCTCCATTGCCTGCCACTTTGTTATTGAACATCATGGAATAGTTGACATTTTCTACTTTTGTGTATGGTTGTTTATAGAAAAATGCCTTTGGTGGAAATTTTGATAAGATTGTTCCCCAATGGAAAAAGTCACTGGTTTGATAGCTCCAAGACAACATTTCCAATTAAACCAAAATAACTGTGCTTCCTTCACTTCTTTTTTGCGATAACATTTTATGTTTTTATTTGTTTTCATAGCCATGATTTATTGTTCATCGATTAACTTTAAGCATGCATACTGTTTTCTTAATATATTGTACATAATTTAATAATCAAAATGCAGTGCTTCACACAGCAAGTGGTAATCCTTCTCACTCTACTCTGTATAGAAAAGTTCTGCCTGTTTGCTGAATTGACTTCATAACGAAGCACCAACACACCAAATTTGTAATGTCCCTAGACAGCAGTAATATTTTTCAAGAAAAAAGACATTGCAACAACCATCTTATTACTCTCTACATGATTCTAGCTGAGCTGTAATCTATGGAGTTTTTTACTCTTCTGGCCAAAGTGGACTTCACACACTTGGCTCCAACGATGATGCCAGGTGCAGGAATCGGCCACTCTAAGGCCTGTGTTCATGGTCTTTAATGGGCAAAAGCAGGTTACTTTTGGCATCAGTAAGAGATGTTTCCGGGGCCATTCAAAATTCATCGAAGATGCACCTTACCTGATATTGTTCTGTATTTGTGCTATTTAAATCTGCTTGTGCATTCCAATAGACTTGAATGGGGAGAGATGCTGTTTTAAAAAGAAGAAAAAGCCCATCGACACTGGCCAATAATTCTCTGCAAACCTCCCTTCTCACAAGTTCCACTGTTGTAACATCAAATGTGATTCGAGTGGAAACCAACTAGGAACTCATTAAAGGAGCAAATAATGCAGACATGGAGACACATATAATCATTTTACAATATATTATACTCACAAAGAAGCTGCATGCCTAAAGGCATAGCTAGTGTTAACTCCATCTTGCTGCTTTATTAGAAAGGTCAACGGAAATGACCCACACCTTTCTATGAGAGTCATAGGAAACATCACTGTTTGATATTTAAACTAGTGTTTTCCTCTTCTGTTTTTCTATAACATTTCTCAAATGGAAGTTTGGCTTTGGCTCTTGTGGAGAGATTCAAATATTGTTGAAAAGTGTTGTATTCTGAATGGCCTTTTGATCCACCTTTTATTAAGGATGGGCCGAACGGACCCCTGTTTGGTTCGCACAAGAACTTTCTAACACCGCGAAATAACGAACCTCATTAAAGTCAATGGGATGCCCATTTTGTAGGCTTATATGCAATAAGTAATTGGGCATACAATGGTTGTAGGGGTCTGAGTCATGCCCTGGGGGACATTTATCAATAAAAAAAAAGTTTGTGAAAAATCATGAGCAGTGATTTTTTGATTTTTAAAGTGAAAGCCTAAAAATGAAAAATTCCTTCCAATATAGTGCCTTGGTCTACCCCATAGTCTACCTGTAAAGTGGAAGATCTGTACCATGTCTAGAATCTGCTGCAGCAATAATTACATTTATAAAGCCAAAAAAATGATATTTTCCCTGCAAGCTGCCTTTATTTTGCTCAGCAACAGCTGGGGAGCCAATGTGTATGATGAGGCCACAATGTAGTGCACTGGTAACAAGATTGGAGATTTTTTGGATACATTCTGGTGTCACTTTGACTTTGTATAGAAGTAACGGGTGTGTAAAAATTGGTCTTTGAGTGCCGGTGGGGCCTTTCCACCGTAACCCTATAGAGGTACTCTTGATGAAAGCAAGAATTGGCCTTTCTGTAAAAAATTGCAATGATATGCACCTGTCAAACAGGTGCTGAAAAATTACTCTTTCGGTGTCGGGGGTGCCTTCCCACCATAACCTTATAGAGGTGCTCTTGATGAAGGCAAAACAAATTGCAATGATATGCATATGGTTGGTGTTTTTGCGACGTTTGATGTGCCTGAGACACAGTTTGCAGATAGCAACAGATCTGCTGCAGATGTGCTGAAAAGGGCCCAGACAGCTGAGCTTTGGGGAGTGGGCCGGGAGATAACAGCTGTAGAATGTGATGGTATAGGGTGGCTGCTCTCTACTCTTTCTTAATGTCGGCCTCCTTGGGGTTGTGCCGCCTCACCTTCAGTTCCTCCTCTGCTCTATCTGGCACCCAAGTCGCATCAGTGACCTCATCATCATCTCCATCTCCTCCATATTCATCATTACCACTGGAGACAACTTGGTGATACACTGCGGCTTGGGGAACATGAATGCCAATTTGTCTACCAGTGTTCCTCCCTCTCTCTATGCTCATGTTCCTGTCATCCTCAACCTCAGAACCAACATCTGAATCCAGTAATGGCATCATCAAGGAGCAAGTGGCTGACGCTGTGGTAAAATAACGCAGCTGACTCCCCAATGGTCGAAAGTTGGAGCTATGGCAGGAATAGATGTGGACAAGGAGGCAGGTTAATCCACTCTGGCAACTGCAAGGGACTGCACACTTGCCTCTGCTTGCATGACAGAGGATGAGGAGGATGAGGAAGGTTTAGTAAGCCAGTCCACCACCTCCTCTGCATGCTGTGGCTGGATAGCACGGGCAAACTCACTAAACAGAGTAAATAATGCCCTGCCTGAGGACTGACCACCACGTCCACATTTGCCTGTGGACACATTTGTTGCTGGCCCCCTTACAGTGCCAAAGGGAACATCTGCCTCTCCTTGTTGTCCTCCCAGACATTATTGGGAGTGAGGGGCGGTGCTTATAAGCAAATGTAAAGAAGAAGTTTAAATCTGTACATAGTTGCACTTTAATAAATGTAAAGAGGTGTTTGGTGCACTTTAATTTGAGTACTCACACTACACAGACACACTCCACGGATACACTATAATATACTGCAATATAATGTGCCAAACGTACAATGACGCACATAACTATATGGCGGTAAACTGGCAGTAACGCACACAAAATTAAATGCATTAAACTAGGAGTAATGCACACAGAACTATATGGCGTTAAACTGGCATTAACGCACACAGAACTATATGGCGTTAAACTGGCAGTAACGCACAAAACGATATGGCATTAAACTGGCAGTAACGCACACAAAACTATATAGCATTAAACTGGCAGTAATGAACACAAAACGATATGATGTTAAACTGGCAGTAACGCACAAAGAAGTAAATGGCTTTAAACTGGCAGTAAGGCACACAGAACTATATGGCGTTAAACTGTCAGAAACGCATGCAAAACTATATGGCGTTAAACTGACAGTAACGCACACAGAACTATATGGCATTAAACTGGCAGTAACATACACAAAACTATATGGCGTTAAACTGGCAGTAACGTACACAGAAGTAAATGGCATTAAACTCGCAGTGACGCACACAGAACTAAATGGCGTCCAACTGTCAGTAACGCACACAGAAGTAAATGGCGTTAAACTGGCAGTGATGCACACAGAACTATATGGCATTAAACTGGCAGTAACACACGCAGAATTATATGGCAGTAAACTGGCAGTAACGTACACTGAACTATATGGCGTTAAACTGTCAGTAACGCACGCAAAACTATATGGCGTTAAACTGGCAGTAACACACACAGAAGTAAATGCTGTTAAACTGGCAGTAAATGCACACAGAACTATATGGCGTTAAACTGGCAGTAATGCACACAACTATATGGTGTTAAACTGGCAGTAGCGCACACAGAAGTAAATGGCGTTAAAACTGGCAGTAACGCAATCAAATAGACGGTGTTCAACCATCACTACACTACACTGAAACTATAGCACTGAAGTCACGTGCTAAATGAACGGACTTTCCGATGATCGGCAAGTCCGTTTATTTCAAAAGTCCGGCGGACTAGCATACTAACGGCGGGATTGTACGCCGGACTGCCAAGTCCAGCGGATAATTTTAAAACAAAACTTAAAACCTAGTCCGCCGGACAATCCCCCCGTGTGGGGGCACCGGCGGACTTTTTGGCGCCAAAAGTCCGGCGGACTAGGTTTTATGTTTTGTTTTAAACTATCCCGGGGGATAGTCCCTTTGTGTGTACGCGGCATAACACTGAGTCAGAACACATACCCACCTTGCTGACTAGAAAATCAAGAGAAATCAGAAGCACAATGAAGAGGTTATTGTTCTTTCCAGTCTACTTACACTTCCTTATAGCACATGCGCATGCGGCAAAGCTTGATTGGCTCATAGTAATAATGCTGCTGTACAGAAAATTACTTATGGTACTTACACCAGCTGCATGTTAAAAATGTATTTAATGATTTTTTAATGAATACTTAACTGCATTAATTGTTTTTTATATGCTCTCAGATCAGCTTTAATCATTCTTGCCTTGCACTGATGATTATTAACATTAACTATGACTATGTAAATTAGTAATAAGTTGGCAATGTTAGCACACTTCTATACAGTGGAATTCTAAATCTAGTAGAATTCATTTGAATTATTCATCAATTGCTTATTAGATATAAGAAACACAAAGAGCTACGTGAATGTTAATATTTTTACGTAGTAATCCTTTGGTAGATTAGGTGTAAACACCGACATTTGGATACAGTATATGTGTATATAGGGGATAAGGATATATAGATAGATATGTTTCACTAATAGCCTTTTGCTTCCAATGACCAGCCTAACAGATATTTTTTTTCAGGATTTGTTTGCTTTAGCACCAAGCATTTGCATTGTTGTGATGTTACCATTGCCAAGTATTCTGCATTAAAAAAAAAAATTCTGATTTCTTTTTGAATACTTAATTTACATTTTGAACCCATTTGGAAAGAACAGCCTATCATTAAAATGGAAGCTATAATAACATTTGCAATTTCATATTACTAGGCATGTTATTATTTTCTGTGGACCCAGTAATGTAGGAAACAGCACAAGTGTAAATGGTCTCTAATATATATATAGCCACGGTATATTGTTCTGGCTAAAATTACATGTTCTGTAGTTAAATTCATAAAGGCATCCTTAATGGAACATTGTGTCTCATTTGTTTTTTATTTGTTGATTGATGTACAAAAAAATGTACAGCATTTCAATGAATTGTCAATATGTGATCCATGATAATATATATATATATATATATATATATATATATATATATATATATATATATAAACTTATCTTGCTCAGAAACATCTGTTCTTTCAATTGGTGCGAAAAAGTGTTCCTATGTTCCTCAACTGATGAAGCCACCTGTCTAGGAAATTGGACGGAAGAAGAAGGCGGCTTCAAAATGTAAAACTTTTTGTTACAGAAAAGTCATTTTTGTATGCTAATCCTGTGTTAATATATTGACAATAAGTGGGCAAAACACTTCAAACTCAACTAGAAAAGACTATTTTTAACAGTCTTTATTTTAGTTTGTTGAACATTTGTAAAA
The DNA here is from genome assembly GCA_028564925.1 of Lithobates sylvaticus. NCBI lineage: Eukaryota > Metazoa > Chordata > Amphibia > Anura > Ranidae > Lithobates > Lithobates sylvaticus. The sequence continues at coordinate 411,201,047 of CM053029.1, read as the reverse complement.
CTGGAGCTGCTTCTCTATTGCTGTGAGCGCTTCAATTTCCAGACACTACAAAGGCCCTACACAAGTTGGGGGCTCAGCAGCCTGTCCCTACCGCCACATCTGTAGTGCGGTTAAACTTCAGGTACTTCACTATGTTTCCCTGTCAAGGCAGTTTCCTGGTGATGTCCCTCATGTCTTCTCCAAATCCTGCTGTCAACCTGTTTCTTCTCTGATTGCTTGCCCTCCTGCAGTTACTTCTTGTTTTTTTCTGCAGATTTTTTGCCATGGTGCAATAATACATGCTCTATTCCATACATGCCCTATTCAGGTGCACTTCCTGATTCAGTCATACTGTCACAAATGACTCCAAAAGGTCACTCCTCCAAGTGAGCTTACAATAGGTAGATGTTTTATTGCAATATTTAGCAATAAAACAGGTAGAATGCAACAGCCAACACCCGGATGCTGGAATGAGGAGGAGCAAAAAAGTGATCCTGACATTACCCCCCCCCCCCCACGGACCCTCAAAGAAAAGCTGGACATCCAGCACAGGACCATCAGACTGGGCAGAGGTCCATGGATCCATGAGGCCAGGTTGGTTAGCAGGGGACATGTCACAGGAGTCAAGCCGGATGTCTGAAACACAAACAGAACGCAGCGCGCCCTGAAAAAAAGGTTGAAGACCCCACCTGTCCGAATGAGGCAGTTTATCCAAAGGATGGATTCAACCTCTTAGACCGGTTAGAATGGATGTAGTAGAAGTTGGTTGAGGCCAGGTTACAGAAAGTCCTGAATAAGAAAAAGGAGGAAGCTCAATGGGCATGGGCTGGACTAGCATAATGGATGCAGTGGCCGACTGGGCTGCATCGCCAGGCGTAGCAACTGTCTGAATCGCATCACCAGAAAGTCTTGAATAAGAAAAAACAGGAAGCTCAATGGGCATGGGCTGGGCTGGCATAACTGATGAAGTTGCCGACTGGGCCGCATCGCCAGGTTTATAGACTGTCTGAATTGCATTACCATGGATAACAACCATCTGAATCGCATCACCGGTGTAGCGACTGTCTGAATCGCATCGCTAGGTGTAGCGAGTGTCTGAATCGCATTACCAGGTGTAGCGATTGTCTGAATCGCATCACCAGCTGTAGCAACAGTGGAACTTGCGGACAAGTTAGCCTGGCTGTGCGTCCAAAGGCAAAGGTAGGGGTAATCCAGGGGACTTGACTTCTGAGGACTTAGAGGAAATTTCCAAACAGGGCTCAAGGCTACGAGATAATGCATAAGCTCGGTTTCTAGGAGGAGAGGGTTCAGGCTGTGGCAATTGGCTGAAGTGGTGACCTGTAGAGAATTCAATAGACTTGTCAGCATCTTTTGTTATAACAGAGTCATATAAAGGCACATGGTTATGTAAACTGTAGTCACATTTGGAAACATTGTCATGATCAGGATCTGAATAGGACTGTAATAAAGGCACGTGACTGGTACTGGCCACACAAGAGTTATAAATGGGCAACTGGTTAGCAGTTTTAATGCAAGTCTGGATGCAGGTTTGTGACCAGGACCCAATCTTCTCTGCAGCCCAGTCGTCGTGCACGGTGTGAAGTTTAAGCAAGGGATACCCTAAGATAAGGGGATAAGCAGGAGATGAGATCAAGTAGAAGCTGATTGTCTCCTTATGAAATTCCCCAATGGTCAGGGTAATAGGTACAGTGCACAAGGTCACAAGGCTCATGGACAAGGGAGAGTTATCAATGGCTCAGACTGAGAAGGGTCTGTGCACCTTAGTCACCGGAATCTGTAGACGATATGCTAGGTCCCTATCAATGAAATTGCTAGCAGCACCAGAATCTATTAAAGCTGAGAGGTGATGAGAAAACTTGGCAGAACTAAGTTGTGCAGGAACACAACACAGACACAGTATGTTCTATAGAAGCGGACCCCACCTGCACTAGACTGGCATTTCTCAGCCTATTAGGACAGCCAGCGACAAAGTTCCATGGTTGCCACAAAATAAGCAGAGACCCTGAGATCTCCTTCTAGCCTTTTCCCCAGGGGATAAATGGGTAGCACCAATTTGCATGGGCTCATCCTCCTGGAGAGGTTGAGAGCGCTCAGAAAATGAAGGAGAGGTGGGCAGCGTACTGGGGGCAAAGAAACAAACCTCTCTGTACGCCTTTCCCGTAAACGCCTGTCTATACGGATGGCCACTTGCATGGCTTAAATCAATGACTTTGGTTCAGTGTAGTGTACTAAGGAGTCTTTGATGGAGTCTGATAAGCCTAACCTGAACTGACTTCTTAGAGCTGGCTCATTCCACCCAAAGTCAGGTGCCCAGTGGTGGAAATCAGAACAGTATTGTTCAGACATGCCTTTATCCTGACGTAATGACCTAATAACCTTAGGTCATTACGTCAGGATAAATGCACCGCTGAACAATACTGCTTCAGCTGAATGGGCACAGTCAGGATCATCATATAGTAAACCTAAGGCTTTGAAAAAGGCTTCAACTGACTCTCTGACTGGGTCATCTATGGGGAGACTAAACGCCCAAGACTGGGGATTCCCCTGCAACCATGTAATAATCAGGCTGATCTGCTGTGTTTCAGAACCAGAAGAGTGTAGCTTAAGCTTAAAGTATAGCATACAACTATTTTTAAAGTTGAAAAACATATGGGGGTCACCAGAAAAAGGTCAGGTGGGTTAACTTTGGGCTCTGACTCCAGCGTTACTGCTGGAGGTTTGTTTCAATGCACAGGCAGTTCCTGGACTTGGTGTGTCAGTTTTCAAATTTCCTAAGCAAATAAGCGAGCCTGTGTAGAATCCATCTTGACAGAATATTTTTTTGTTAAAGGCTTGTGATAATGTCACGGATGTCACGTTTATCCCAATGCAGGTGGTCAGACAAATGGGAGGCTTGAACAGGAACAATGCAGGTATACTGTCTCTATCTCAAGCAAGGGATAGAGTGTTTGGTCTGCTTATAACAGGTGACTGACCATATCAATTACCTTGCAGGTGGACACAAACAGGTAGAATGGAACAGCCAACACCCTGATGCTGGAATGAGGGGCAGGAGCACAAACATTATCCTGACACATACTCCTTTAAAAGGTCCCAGAGTCTATTGGGGGGGTATAAATTGCTGTTGCTAAGGAGTGCTCCTGTATTATTCTGTTCTTCTTTGTTGGTATTGCTCACAGCATACTGTGCTCATGGTGTTCTTAGTTAACCTGTCATTGCTAAGCTCCTCTTCATATAATATTTATTCTATTTCCTAGCTTTGTTCTCAGTCTGCTGAGACTGCCTCTTACCTTCCTTGTTTTATTGTTTGGCTTTGGTAACTCCTAGCAGTGAGCTTTGGCTGCTTACCTTGCCTACTAAATGTTCCCAGCTCATTATTGCTGGAAAATGGCCAATTCTGACACTTCTCCCCTACATGTAAAAATCATAATTTTTTTGATAGAAAATTACTCAGAAGCCTCAAGCATTATATATGTTGTTTTAGCAGACACCCTATGGAATAAAATGGTGGTCTTTGCAACTTTTTATGTTACATATTTGTGCAGCAATTTTTCAAACGTTTTTTTTGGAAAGAAACTGTTTCATTCATAAAAAAAAACACTAAAGTTAGCACGATATTTTTTGTGTACCAAGCGATGCTTTAATTTTTTTACAGGTTACATGTTTAGAGTTACAGAGGAGGTCTAAGGCTAGAATTATTGTTCTCACTCTAACGATCGTGGCATATGTAACCTGTGTGTATCTGGATCTGATACTAACCAGTGCCTACCCAGCCACTGACTAGTATCTCTCCCCAGCCTGTCCCCACACACCCTCTCACCTGCTGACCTGTGAATGGGGGAATCACTCCTGCAGTGTTATTGTGTTCTGCCAGTGAATACGATGATCAGTGTTGCTAACTATAGCTGGCAGCACTGATTGTTTTGGGGAAAACCTGACAGGCTGGTTGTACTCAAGTCGGTTAATAGGTTGACTTGTGTAAAACCAGGTAGCCCATACATAGATCGACTATGGCTGGTCTCTGCTTAATTGGTGCAATTTCAATCCATGTATGGCCCGCTTAACCACTACACAGTCCCTAAACAGCCTTCCACAAACCTTTACATTTTTCCTTCCCAGATTCCTTCATCCTCCTCTCCTATACATAGTGCCCACTGTCATACTCTCCACACTTCTCTCCTGTACATAGCGCCCGCTGTCATTTCCTACACACTCCTCTCCTGTACATAGTGCCCGCTGTCATACACTTCTCTCCTGTACATCGTGCCCACTGTCGTATCCTCCACACTCCTCTCCTGTACATACTGCTCACTGTCATACCCTCCACACTCCTCTGCTGTGCATACTGCCCACTGTCATACTCTTCACACTCCTCTCCTGTACATAGTGCCTTCTGCCATACCCTCCGCACTCCTCTCATGTACATAGTGCCCACTGTTAGACCCTCCACATTCCTCTCCCTCACCTGCACATACTTCCCACTTTTATACCATCCATTCTCCTCCCCTATGCCTCTTACCCACAAAAACAGTTCTTTAAAATTGCCCCATTATTAGTACTTATTTAATTTTGTAATTACTATTGTGATGTATAGAGGAACATGGGTGATGTCAGCAACTCTAAATATAGCACTTGTAGAAAAGTGTCCCTGAAAATATTTTTGAAATGTTGGCAACTATGCGGGTCAGTAGAGGGCCCCATGAGAGGCTCCTGGATTCCAATGATATTAAAGCGGTAGTAAACTTTTCTAACATTACTATTTTTTAGAGGCCCTTAGGTAGGTTATGCCATAATGTACAAGTATGCACAGCATATTAGCACATTAGGGTACACTTAAATTGTCAGACTGAGCCCTCCAGTGCTGTGCTGTGATCAATCCGACCCGGGCGCTTCCATCGTCTTCCTTCCGGGTTCTGTGCCTTCGGTCACTTGCCTTGGCCGGGCTGTGTTGATGTCATTCCCACACATGCTCATGTGCATCCTCTTTCTCTCTCATCCCCCCTTTCTCATCCTCTTTCCCTTACCCCTCACACCTCTTTCATCCCCTCTCTCTCTCTCTCTCTCTCTCTCTCTCTCATCCTCCCTCTCTTTTTAATTTAAGTTAAAACAAAAAATTGTTTGCATTTTTATTTATTAATTTATTGTTTATAAAAGGCCCCACCAAAATCCTCAGCACCAGGCCCATGATGTTCTTAATCTGGCCCTGGGCATCTGAGCAACAGTACAATAGTGTAAAGCATCCTCGTAAGCTGGTTGAAAAAAGTGCCACAGCAGATGTCATCCGGTCCTGAACCTTGCATTCATTTATCATTATTAGCTTCTTTAATGTTACAGAAAACTTTACTGAATTGGTAAAAATGTAAAAGTCACTGTACTATAGTTAGGTATAATGTACAATTTCAGAAGGTTCGGTAAGGCCTGCAGCATTGCTGTCCACTAAAAGCTTGATTCATAGCTCTTTATCAGACTTTATAAGTGCAACCATTAAGCCCAAGTTGAATCTTCAGAAGAAATGTATTTTGTAACTTACATAAGTTGAATTTTTTACATAATATACACAGCTAACAAACATAATAAATGTTAACATTGTACTGTCTGCCTGGGATAAACTATAATGCAAAAATTAACTATCGTGGCTCAACTTTTTTCATATAAAGGGCTGCTTGCTTAACTCCAAAAATGATAGTGTTTGTGATAACATTTTGTTTTAGGTTTTTATTATTCAAAAATATTAAAGAACAATAATTTATTCATAATCACAATAACAAATAACAAACTATACACACAATGTTGTAATAAACACATTGTGAGAATAGACAATTCTGAGGATGGTTTCTGTGCTTATATCGGACAGTTACCTACACCAAGGAAAACAGTTTAATGATAAGATATAGTGACATTTACTTTGCTAAGTTATCATTTTCTTCCCTTTTTAAATTCAACCCCACTAAATCCATCGGTATTCACATTAAAGGAACTATGAACAATGCATTATTAATCTAAAATTAGCTCTACTCTGGCCAGTGTCATGTTAAATAATTATCTGCAAGGTCCACAAGGAGAGCTGTGCTGAGAGCTTTAAACTCATTGTAATTTTGCTTTTAAAATCATCTTTAAATGGAAGTTGCTAAAACTTAAAATTTTCTGCTCTTGATTACTTGACAACAGTAGCATGGCTTTCCACAATAAAGTTCGGAACACTGCTCGGTCCCTTAATGAACACTTTAACCACTTCAGCCCCAGAAGATTTGGCTGCTCAATGACCAGGGCATTTTTTGCGATACGGCACTGCGTCGCTTTACAATTGTGCGGTTGTGCGATGCTGTACCAAAAAATTGCCGTCCTTTTTTCCCACAAATAGAGCTTTCTTTTGGTGGTATTTGAGCATCTCTGCGGTTTTTATTTTTTGCGCTATAAACAAGAAAAGAGTGTAAATTTAGAAAAAAACACAATATTTTGTACTTTTGCTATAATAAATATCCCCAATTTTTTTTTAAAAAAGCAAACATTTTCCTCAGTTTAGGCCGATATGTATTCTTTTGGTAATAAAAATCGCAACAAGCGTATATTGATTGGTTTGCGCAAAAGTTATAGCTTCTACAAAATACGGGAAAGATTTATGTAATTTTTATTTTTATTATTGTTTTTTATGAGTAATGGTGGTGATCAGCGATTTTTATCAGGACTGTGACATTATGGCAGACAGATCGGACACTTTTGACACATTTTTGGGACCATTAACATTTATACAGCGATCAGTGCTATAAAAATGCACCGATTACTGTGTAAATGTCACTGGCAGGGAAGGGGTTAACACTAGGGCAATCAAGGGGTTAACTGTGTTCCCTCGTGTGTGTTCTAACTGTATGGGGATGGGACTAGGAGTAGAGGAGATGACAGATAGTTGTTCCTAGCTAGTAGGGACACACAATCTGTCTCTCCTCTCCTCACAGAACAGGGATTTGTGTGTTTACACACACGCGTCCCTGTTCTGGCTCTCGTGCCTGCAATCGCACGTGGCCGGGGGTCATCGCGACCGCCGGCCACACGCATCGGCACCCCCGCAGTGCAGCGGGCGCATGAACACCTGCTATCCCCGCTTAAAGGCTGACATACAACTACGACAGTTCACAGGAACGTACCGACCTGCCGCAGTATAATAACGGCAGCTGGTTGGCAAGCGGTTAACCCTTTTCACTACCAGAGCATTTTTTTTTTTTTTTGCACACATTGAAAGAGGCAATTTAGGCTTAAAGATTACTTAAAATCCCCAAAAACGTGTATGTCCTTTGAATTCAGAGTGCAAAATGCACTCAAATGAAAATAAAAAATAGAGTAAATAGTAAATAGATACCAAATGCATCAAGCCTCAATCTTGTGTGCAGCTGTGAAACAGTGAAAAACGACAGAACTCAAATTTGTCGACAGGCAACACTTTAAAGCTCATTCAATTAAAGCTAACAGTGAATGTGGATGATGGCCTTAAAATCATTTCTTTCACAGAAGAATCATTTGCAGCATAAACCTAATCTAGCTTGGGTCTGGGTAATTGGCATAGTCCACGACTAGTGTTATCCACGTATGTTTTTAATGGGCTGTGCACTTATTATATACTTAAATATCGGTTTTACTTCACGGGTTAATTTTACCTGGGTCATGTTATTAGATGAAGGGTCTATCCCTATATCTATAGAGTGACAGCTGACTGCTCCACGTGTCCTGACAAAGTTCCGCCCACTGGAACGAAACATGTAGACATAAAAGCAGGGATTTCCTTTCTCCCCTTTTATCATCTGGCCCGCCCACCCCATCTTTACAGAGAGCTCAAGTTTTTCATCATGGCTCATACAGCCAACTGTTTATGAGTTCATTGAAGAGTCCAGCCACCTATGATTGGATCAGCTGAACAGCACATGGTGCACAGCAGTGGAGCATTTGAAATTCAGCAGGACTCAATCATACACAGAAGATTGGAGAGACCATGTACACACAAATGGAATAGTTGATCAGGGCACAGCATGTGAATCTTGGCTGGACTTCATTCTAATATAGGAGAGCTATACTTGCTGGGAATAGCAGAGCGGACATCATTCCATTCCTTCACTTGGAGGGGAGCATGAACGGAGAACTGTGAGTACTCCTGACACCCACATTGGGAGTCAGTGTCCCCTGGTGGCATTACTGCCAGGTTGAGGTTACCGTTTTTTTTGTTGGGAATCTCCCTGCTCCATCTCACTAGCTTATCACTCATCATTGCGAGTCCTCCCAGCCACTGTTATCAGTACGCTCCCTAGGAATGTTTATCATGCTGGTAAAACTGGCATATATATGGTCTTCCACACATCGCTTTATGGATCATCTAATTAACTACTAGTCAAATGACTGTCATGTGCAAGGCTCTTTCGTACATCTCTTGTTACCAGCACAGCAGCTGGACACTGATTCTTTGATATTTGAGCTCTCATTGCAGCCATTTGGTTATCCCTTCTGCCATTGACTGACTCCTTTGACTGACTGGTTTTGTGGGTTTGTGTTTTCATGTATGTAGCCCCAGTTGGGCAAGTATGCATCTCTGTCCCACTTAGTGTTGGTGCCTCATTTGCCCATTGGGGCTTTAAGGTGGAGCACCGCACTCGGTTCAACAAGTGTTACCTCTGGTTTTTGGTGGGGTGGCTCAGGGTCCCTTGGTGTGGGGGAGGTTTTTGTTCAGGGGAGGGTGGGCTCAGCTCTGCTTTGGGACTGTATCCTTCCCTTTTTGTAAGGGTGGTCCATGGTTCCAGTCTGGGAGGGGTTAATAGGGGGACTCAGGTGTTTGTTAGGATTATATGAGGTTAGTTAGGGTATTTATGCTGTTGATCTTGAGCCTATTGCTCATTAGATTTGTAGTTTACTCATTTTAGTGTGTAGTGTCGTTTTGTTTTTTATTTTTCATATTCCATAAACCTAATCTATTCATCAGTAAGGCCCAAGACCTGCAGCCATATAATGCATTGCAGGTTGCTGAGATCGATGGCAGATTGCATCCTCTATGGATCAATCTGCAAGCATACGCTCAATAGCTCTGACTTCTCTTATAAAATATTTAAAGCAGAGGATTTGTAGCATAAGTGATACCCTTTATTGGCTAACTCAAGTTATTATAGATGTAGGTTTTCTCAGGTTTTATAGTTCCTAAAACAAAGCCTCATCAGTCTGTGACTGCACAGTACATATCCATATTAGGAAACATCCCAAAAACGGAATAGTACACTGTTTCTAACTACCTCTGAATACCTCTCTATGTTTAGCTAAAACAGTTGCTTTGTGAATTATTTTCTGCTGCTCTGCCAGGCATTCATTTATTAAGTGAAATGAAGGAGTATTTAGCGCTGACACATATAAACTATGAATAGCAATCGGACTGCAAGCTAGCACTCAAGGTCAACTCAAAATAATACCTCAAATAAACATGTATAATAAAACAGTGCAGCACAATTCTAAAAGTTCATATAATTACTAAATAAATAAAAAGTCCCAAGAAGTGCGTGTAAACACAGCACTAATCAATTCAGTGCAGTGAAGAACTAGGTGATCCCTCCACCACAGATGAAATGGCCTCTCACTCATATATTCAACCTGAAACAGGTCACTAAGCAGTAAGCAGATCACCAAGCAAAAAAAACCTGGATAACGTCCTCAAATCAACTCCTCAGGTGTATACTCCACAGCATGTATAAAACAGAAGAGAAACAATCTAATGTTCTCTGTCTATAACTTTTATTTAAAAGAAAGATTTTGAAATAGTACTCACAATCAGCGACACTCATCACGAGTTCCGGCAAATGGGCATGTAATAATATCCAACCAACAGGATGGCTGCGGGTGACATCACACGTAATTCCTGACCCCCGCACGCGTTATGTCCGCGGGCGGGACTTCATCAGCGTGGGGCAGAATGTTTTATTCATTTAATAAAACATCATTAAACCCTTACACTACAGATGATTTTATTTTCTGTACAGTACTTTAGGTTAACTTGATCACCATGTTAAAAGGGGCAGCGTGCTTCAAAAGCTACCTGAGATATTCAATATTTCATATTTATGCACATTTTCAAAACACTATGGGGTTGATTTACTAAAGGCAAATAGACTGTGCAGTTGCTTCAGAGCTTAGTAAATGGACAGAAGCTCTGCTGACTTCTATCATACAATCTTGTGCGAGCAAAAATGCGATTTTTTTTTAATTTTCTTTGTATGTGATTGGGTATTCTTCACAAAGTAAAGCTTTACCTCATTTACTAAGCTCTGGAGTAACTGCACTTTGCAAAGTGCACAGTCTATTTTCCTTTAGTAAATCATCCCCAGGGCTTTAATTAGACAATATTACACCTTTTTTCAAGAAAAAGCTTTTCAAAAATAGTAGTCAGCAACAATTAGAGACTATGTGAAAGACTGTGAATAAACATATACATCTAATTATGACTGCAGTGCATGTGGACAGGCTGTCAAGAAGATGCAGGACACACATCAGCAGTATTAGGATACACAAATCTTTCCCGCGTCCAAATTTTCCAAAATACACAGCATTCTGCTACCCAAAGAATATTCATCAATAGTTTACATCTACTTTAAGTGACCAGTGTCCACAAGCCCTAGACTACTGTACACTCTACCAGTAGAACTGCCGAAGCTTTCTCTATAATAGCTAAGTCTATTGTCAATATGGCTGCTGGGAACCCCTTTTATAACTTCAAAACCATTTGAAAAATGTTCAAAGGCCAGGAAGTGCAATATTTCTAGCTCTTTGCTATGGTGGAAAAATTGTGCATTCATTTGCCATGTCTGAGAGAACTGTAAACAGGTTGGGTTTGCCTTGAATCCATGCTTGACCTGGACCTGAACCTCATCCATACTCTTTATCAAGATCAATAAGTTCTTTGTTGTATCTGGGATTCTTTGTAAGAACAGCTCTCTTTGTGGTATGCCATAGCATGCCAGTTGGTTTGATGTCTGAGCTCATTACTGATTACAAGATCATTGGAAAATAGAGTGCCTACTGGTCCTAGTCCTCATCAAATGTGTTTATAATTTTTTTACATATAACAAAGATTGACAAATTGAGTACATACAAGGATGGTGGTACAATATTCAATTAGCAATACAGCTAAACATATCAATTTATGAACAGGATGAGTACTGGTCTTATTTAATAAAGACTATTCAATAAAGAATTCATGAGGGGAAACTATAATGTCTTGATTAGTTTCATTATAATTTATTTTTTAAATATTTTCAAGTTTGAAAATTATTAATTTATATACTTTTCATTACTTGTGTAAAATGTTTTTTAATTTTAAATTTTAATAATAAACCCTTAATGGCCTGACATCCTATATCTGAATACCTTTTATGGACTAGAGCTCTATTTACATTTTGGTTATGGGCCAACTGATTCAGCAAAAAACTTTGTTATCACTTATGATACTGAAACAATACATGCATTATTTTTAGGAAGAAAAGAATTGTATACCGTGCTAAACCTAAAAAAAATAAATGAAATTGCAAACAGGCTGCAGCTTATAATTGTAAGATATACAGTATACAACCACTATAATCAAGAAAATAAGAAAGAAAGCTGCGCACAAAATTAAACTAAATATATAAAGTGACAAAATGATTTGAAATTGATAACTTCACTAATTCTTCTGTGCAAAAAACACACACCACCGATGCTAGTGAACCTCCACCACACAACTTATGCACTTACCAGAAGGCAAGCGGAGTAAAGCCTGTAGTATCAAACCAGCATCCAGACATCAGATCGCAAATAGTAGGAATTCACTGCGAGTATACTGAGAGCAAACCAGGGAAATCCCAACTCAGACAGCAATCACGGTCTCAGTGAAAAAAGAAAGCTCACCATAGTGTGAATCCATAAAAAAAAAAAAAAATATTTATTGTACCAAATATTAATGCACTTACATTTAAATCACGTAAAAAAGCTCATAAGATATGCCGGCCGGCTTGCAGACACCTGTCCTAGACAGCGATAACGTCAGCACGCCTCCCTCCCGACATACATTTCGTCAAAGAGTGACTTGGTCATGGGGAACCATTAGGACAAAAATACTTTCTTCTGGAGATATTGTATTTTCTATATAATCTTAAGACAAAAAGGAATACAAACACAGTTTTTTCCAGTTTGACCAGTAGAGCAGGGCCCTCTGATTCCTCTTGTACCAAATTGTAATGTAATTGGAATGTCTGCCTTTATTTTGTTAAGCGCTGCGCAAACTGTTGGTGCTATATAAATCCTGTATAATAATAATAATAGTTTAAAAACAAAAGTTAAAAGCTCTGTATGGCACTCACTGTCTATTCAAGATAGATATGCAGACAATTGTAAACAAAGAAGTTGCCACAGGAGATCCCCCTTCACCACCTTTTCTATAGGTTCAGGTTCTGGTGCTCTGCCATACATAGTCACATTTGGTAATTTGTCCCATTTATAACTATACAAACGCTGTGTATCTGGTACAAAGCATTGCAAAGTTATTTATAAATGAGATAATGGCTTTTTATAAAATGTCAATTTTTTTATGCAATGCTACACAAACTAATAAAATTAACAAAATGCTTGCAGGCAGACAGTAAATACATATTGAAAATAGCAAAATACAGTTATGGGGAGATGAGAAAAAAGAAAGGAAATGAAAAGAAAAAAAAGATATTTGGCTACAGACAACTATCTCTAATTTTAACTCATTAGTTCAGAGTACCTGATATGTTTTCGTGCATACCGTGTTTCCCCGAAAGTAAGACAGTGTCTTACTTTCTTTTTATCCCTAAAAGCCCCACTATGTCTTACTTTCGGGGTATGTCTTATATTGTATCTTATATCTGTACTTATATCTTATATCTTATATCTTATATTGTACTTATATCTGTATGACCAGCACTGACCTTTTTCCGGGAGGACACAGAGCCAGTGACACCTGTCGGCAGTGATCCGGGACCTGGCACAATAATCCCCTTCTCTGTGATTGCGTCACGCGTTCTGATCAGTCTCGGGCAGCGGCTGTCACTCTGCTCGGCCGAGACTGATCAAAACGGCGCTGTCTCTTCAGTCGGAGGGGGAGGGCACTGGCCTGGCACCCCCCCCCCCCCCGGGGGGGGGCCGCACCCCCAGCCCCACTCTTTGTACCGTACGTCACTGGAGGCAAATCCCCCGTGTTTCCCCGAAAGTAAGACATACTTTCGGGGTACGGCTTATATTAGCTGACCCCTCTGAAACTCCCGATACGTCTTACAATCGGGGGTGTCTTACTATCGGGGAAACACGGTAGGACACGGAAATGAGGCTAAGAAACTCAACTATGCACACAAACATAGGTACTGGGGTGCAGAAAAATGGCAGCAGATGCTCTGGACTGATGAGTCAATATTTGTAATATTTGGCTGTAGCAAAAGGCAGTTTGTTTGAGAAGGGCTGGAAAGCGGGACCATAATGAGTGTCTGCATGCAACAGGGAAGCATAATGGAGGTTCTTTGCAGTTTGGGGCTACGTTTCTGCAAATGTAGTTGGAGATTTGGTCAGGATCAATGGTGTCTTCAATGCTGAGAAATAAAGGCAGACACTCATTCATCATACCATACCATCAGGGAGGCATGTGATTGGCCCCAAATTTATTCAGCAGCAGGGCAACAACCCCAAACATGCAGCCAATGGCATATTTAGTGTAAAGAAAAACAAGGAGTCCTAGAAGTGATTGTTTGGCTCCCACAGAGCCCAGATCTCAACATCATCAAGTCTGTCTGGGATTACATGAAGAGACAAAAGGATTTGAGGCAGCCTATGTCCACAGAAGATGTTTAGAACAAGCTACCTGCCGAGTTCCTTCAAAAACTGTGTGCAAGTGTACCTAGAAGAATTGAAGAACTGATTCTGCTTAAAGGCATAGGGTGGTTACACCAAATATTGATTTAACTTGGATTTCTATTCTGTTCAAGTACTTTCCATTTTGTTAATTTTTTAAAATAAACTATTAACACTTCTAAATGAAAGAATTCTTCATTTACAGAATTTGTTCACACCTGCCTAAATACTGTATATATATATATATATATATATATATATATATATATATATATATATATATATCCTATTCAGTAGTGCAACCTATAGTAGTCTGTAGCAGTCCAAAATCTATCATGTGCTTTCAGAATTCTGAATTCAGATTGGTCAAACCATGCTCTGTATGTATATGGATTACTTTCTATTCTCTTGTAGACATTAAAGGGAGACAAATATGCCTGTGTATGAGATAAAATCACTAAAATATGGAGTAGCAAACATAAAATGCAGTAGTCAAATCAAAAATTACTTTAATTAAAATGATATATTAATAGTACAATTGTGCACTTAATGAGAATATATTATTGTTTCCCTTTAAAAGGAATTTCATTATGGAATCTTTGTTTTGCCTTTTTTCATTAGGCATCATCATTAAACAACTAGAGCGTTGATGTTTAGGAAAGTGGAGGTAAACATACTAAATAGAAAAAAATAAAAATATAGCATACAAATGAGTTTCATAAATAACAACCTCTTGTTATCTAAAATAAACACCTGTAGAATCTTGCTGAAATGTATGAGAAAATAAATTGATGCAAAATCAAATGCGTGTTAATGCTGGTTACATATCGAGTGATCAATAATCCAATTTTACTTCATGTTATAATGTGTACTTCAAAATAACTTTCAATATAGTTTGTGAATGCTATATATTCATTGTAAACTAAATAAGCTATGTGCGGAGTAAGTAAGGTTTAGCTGCAGAAACTTATTAAAACTCAAGTGGTATAATACAATACTAAAAATGTGCTAAAAATGTTACAGACATTATATATACAGTACATACATATATATATATATATATAATATATATATATATATATATATACAGTGGTGTGAAAAAGTGTTTGCCCCCTTCCTCATTTCCTGTTCCTTTGCATGTTTGTCACACTTAAGTGTTTCGGAACATCAAACCAATTTAAACAATAGTCAAGGACAACACAAGTAAACACAAAATGCAATTTGTAAATGAAGGTGTTTATTATTAAAGGTGAAAAAAAATCCAAACCATCATGGCCCTGTGTGAAAAAGTGATTGCCCCCTAAACCTAATAACTGGTTGGGCCACCCTTAGCAGCAACAACTGCAACCAAGCGTTTGCGATAACGTGCAATGAGGCTTTTACAGCGTCCTGGAGGAATTTTGGCCCACTCATCTTTGCAGATTTGTCCTAATTCAGTTACATTAGAGGGTTTTCGAGCATGAACGGCCTTTTTAAGGTCATACCACAACATCTCAATAGGATTCAGGTCAGGACTTTGGCTAGGCCACTCCAAAGTCTTCATTTTGTTTTTCTTCAGCCATTCGGTGGTGGACTTGCTGGTGTGTTTAGGATCATTGTCCTGCTGCAGAACCCAAGTTCGTTTCAGCTTGAGTACACGAACAGATGGTCGGACATTCTCCTTCAGGATCTCTTGGTAGACAGCAGAATTCATACTTCCTTTTATCACGGCAAGTCTTCCAGGTCCTGAAGCAGCAAAACAGCCCCAGACCATCACACTACCACCACCATATTTTACTGTTGGTATAATGTTCTTTTTCTGAAATGCAGTGTTCCTTCTACGCCAGATATACTTGGACACACACCTTCCAAAGAGTTCCACTTTTGTCTCATCGGTCCACAGAATGTTGTCCCAAAAGTCTTGGGGATCATCAAGATGTGTTGTGGAGAAATTGAGACGAGCTTTGATGTTCTTTTTGCTCAGCAGTGGTTTTCTCCTTGGAACTCTGCCATGCAGGCCATTTTTGCCCAGTCTTTTCCTGATGGTGGAGACATGAACGCTGACCTTAACTGAGGCAAGTGAGGCCTGCAGTTCCTTGGACGTTGTTGTGGGGTCTTTTGTGACCTCTTGGATGAGTCGTCGCTGCGCTCTTGGGGTAATTTTGGGCGGCCGGCCACTCCTGGGAAGGTTCACCACTGTTCCATGTCTTCGCCATTTGTGGATAATGGCTCTCACTGTGGTTCGCTGGATTCCCAAAGCTTTGGAAATGGCTTTATAACCCTTTCCAGACTGATAGATCTCAATTACTTTCTTTCTCAATTGTTCCTGAATTTCTTTGGGTCTCGGCATGATGTGTAGCTTTTAAGGATCTTCTGGTGGACCTTACTGTGTCAAGCAGCTCCTATTTAAGTGATGCCTTGATTGTGAACAGGTGTGGCAATAATCAGGCCTGGGTGTGGCTAGAGAAATTGAACTCAGGTGTGGACAACCACAGTTATAGTATGTTTTAACAAGGGGGGCAATCACTTTTTCACACAGGGCCATGATGGTTTGGATTTTTTTTCACCTTTAATAATAAACACCTTCATTTACAAATTGCATTTTGTGTTTACTTGTGTTGTCCTTGACTATTGTTTAAATTGGTTTGATGTTCCGAAACACTTAAGTGTGACAAACATGCAAAGGAACAGGAAATGAGGAAGGGGGCAAACACTTTTTCACACCACTGTATATATATATATATATATACACAGTGTTAAAAATGTTATAGACAACAAATTAAAAAAACAAACAAATAAATGTTATACTTGTCTTGAAATTAGTATAGCTATTCCTTGGATGCATTTTACCTAGATGCATAGTATACTCAGTACAGAACCCCATCCCTCAGTACAGAACCCCATCCCTCAGTACAGACCCCTGTCCCTCAGTACAGACCCCATCCCTGAGTACAGACCCCTGCCCCTCAGTACAGACCCACTCCCTCAGTACAAACCCCTGCCCCTCAGTACAGACCTTTTCCCTCAGTACAGACCCCTATCCCTCAGTGCAGACCCCTGTACCTCAGTACAGACCCCCCTCCCTAAGTTCAGACCCCCGTCCCTCAGTACAGACCCCCTCCCTCAGTACAGACCCCTGTCCCTCAGTACAGACCCCCTCCTGGTCACTCTGTCCCCCTCCAGTATCCATCTACAAAACAAAACATCTAAACATAGTACCGACCTCAGAACAGCGCAGGTATCCTTACTCTGGGCTGTGTAGATATACACAGCCAAGTAGGAGAAGATGGCTGCAGTCCACAGCCACTTTCCTGTGGGAGACAGCCCGCGAGAGATGCAGCATCCAAACTGGCAGCACCAGTTTGTCTTTTCCACGCTCCCCCCGCACAAGTCACCCCTGGCCCCAGAGCGCTGTGGGAAATGTAGTTCTATGGGGTGTGCGATGTGGAGGAGATACACCTTGCCCTTGTACAGGATGGCCGGCTCTTCATCTTCAAGTGTAGCATGCGTGCCATAGGTTCGTCATCACAGGTAAAGGTGTCAAATCGTGAGTATAGTCTTTAATAGTATAGGTCAGTTAGATCAAAAGTACCATCATCCATAACAAATGTTGATATCAAGGGGACATTTGAAGCCAGGGATTGCAGGTGCTGAATCTGCGTCCAAGAGGCCAGTGACCCACAAGAATTTTGGGGGGAAGGCGGGGGGTTGGACTATCTCGGTACAGTTAGAACAGTGACTGAAGTAGAAAAGATATTAATAGAAAATGGATTTTTAATACACAAAATGATTACATACAAAAAACATGCACAATAAACATTTCAATTTAAAAGAACAGGTTACCCCTCCTATACAGTTCTCAAACAACGACACTTGATAGCAGGTCCTAGCCCGCAATCTTAACGTTTTGTTTGGATGTGGAGGGGGAAGTCTCGACCGGTTTCGCAGCCTATGCTGCTTCTTCAGGAGAGAAGTCTAGAACAGACATTAGTTTTAAAACATAATTTACAACCAGCCTTAGGATTACAAACAATAACAACAAAATACATCAAGAAATAATAAAGGAAGGGTGGATCAGCTGATCCACCCTTCCTTTATTATTTCTTGATGTATTTTGTTGTTATTGTTTGTAATCCTAAGGCTGGTTGTAAATTATGTTTTAAAACTAATGTCTGTTCTAGACTTCTCTCCTGAAGAAGCAGCATAGGCTGCGAAACCGGTCGAGACTTCCCCCTCCACATCCAAACAAAACGTTAAGATTGCGGGCTAGGACCTGCTATCAAGTGTCGTTGTTTGAGAACTGTATAGGAGGGGTAACCTGTTCTTTTAAATTGAAATGTTTATTGTGCATGTTTTTTGTATGTAATCATTTTGTGTATTAAAAATCCATTTTCTATTAATATCTTTTCTACTTCAGTCACTGTTCTAACTGTACCGAGATAGTCCAACCCCCCGCCTTCCCCCCAAAATTCTTGTGGGTCACTGGCCTCTTGGACGCAGATTCAGCACCTGCGATCCCTGGCTTCAAATGTCCCCTTGATATCAACATCACAGGTAAAGGGATATAGAAGGATTTTTACATCTTAATACTGGTGATGAGTTTCCTGCAGTTTTTTACAGCCTCTCCACATGAACTGCAGTCACAGCAGGCTGCATGTGTTTTTTCACAGAGCATATTTCCTCATTTTGGTTGACTGCAATTGATTTTTTCACAGCCCAACCCTGCTCACATGCACTTAACTGATAACTGGCTGCATGTGTTTTTTTTTTCACAGGGAATATTTACTAATTTTCGTTTCAATGATTTTTATTGAGTTTTAAACAAAAAACAAGTGTAACAAACAGTTAGCAGATGTATATGGCAAATAAGGAGTACGAAACAGTTGCAGTGAAAAAGGCTATAGATATTAGAATAAGAATAATACTTACACGTGGTAGAAAATGAATTAGATATACTACAAATAATGCCTCACATTTGCCCTAAGATAAATCTGAAAGACTGTAAGAAGAAGGGCAAAGGGATAAGGTAACAAACGAACATGAAGCAAATGCACTGATAAGCGGGAATTACAAAGTAAACTTATTACAGATGTGTTCTGTATACCATTGAGCCCATGGGCTCCAGGCTTTTTGGGTTTTTACAAAGGCCTTCCCATCGCAAGGCAAGATTGTTTCATAGGTGTGATGGGTTTGGATTATTTTTATTAAGTTCTCTGGAAAGGGGGGTGTATTTGATTTCCATAACCCGGTAATTGACAGTCTTGCTGCTAGCAAAATATGGGTGACTACATGTGCAAGGATGGGGGAATGGTTTCTATAGAGAGATTAAATAGTGCCAAACCTGGTATTGGGGAGACTGGAGTTTTAACAATGTCCAAGATGCATGCCAGAAACCAAGGAGTACTGGGCAGCTCCAAAGGCTGTGGTACAATGAGCCTGTTAGTGGTTTTTGAATTTGGAGTCTTAGTGGGGTAAGGTATCATCTTTGGGTATTTTTTTGGGTCAGTTCCCAGAAAGTGTACTGTGAAGCACTGCAGATTGTCTTCAGTGCACATTGACAATGAGATATAGAGTAGTGTGACCCTAGATCACTCTCCAACTTTTGGAGAGGGAGGGATTTTACAAATGTTGGTTTCTTTTGGAAGAGATTATAAAAGAGTGAAATGCCTTTCATATTGGGGAGAAAGGACTTAAGGTATAACCACGGATGATTTGGGATCTCTCTCACAAGGTTGGGTGTGTGGGCAAGGCAGTGGGTTATTCGCATATAAGGAAACAGCTCTGATGGAGCTAACTGGAGGTCCATTTGTAATCTGGCGATGGTTTTACTTTCCCATTGTCATATAGGTCATTGACATAATTATAAGCGGCCACCAATTTGGGTGGAAAATGTATGTAGGCAATTAGTAGACGCAGCATAAGTATAGGTATGTTGACCATTGGTGGTCCAGGAATTTCCACCAAGAAAGAGCAGCAGCTCTAATAGTCGGGAAGTAGTGAAGGGGAGTAGACCCCTTTGGGCCAGTGCTATAGATTATGACCCGGGACAGTAGTTTGTTCAATATTGTGCCAGTGGGAGTTAGGCTGGTTTCACACTGGGGCGTTGGGGGCGCTGGCGGTAAAGCATCGCTATATTTAGCGCCGCTTTATCGTCGTTTAAGCGGCGCATTTCGGCCGCTAGCGGGGCGGTTTTACCCCCGCGAGCGGCAGAAAAAGGATTAATACCGCCCGCAAACCGCCGCTGCAGCGGCGTTTTGCGGGCAGGTTCGGAGCGCTGCCCCATTGTTTTCAATAGGAAGGGGCGCTATAGGAGCGGTAAATATACCGCTCCTACAGCGCACCAAAGATGTGGCTTGCAGGACATTTTTCAGCGTCCTGCAAGCGCACCGCTTCAGTGTGAAAGCCCTCAGGGCTTTCACACTGAAGACACAGCAACAGCTATTTCGGGTCGGTTTGCAGGCGCTATTTTTAGCGCAATAGATCCTGCAAACCGCCCCAGTGTGAAAGGGGCCTTAGAGGACGCCGAGAACCAGTCTCTGAATTGTGCTAAGATTGTGGAGTTGTAGTAGTCCTTAACCTCAACTAACCCTAAGCCCCCTGCAAGTCTATGTTTAGAGATTACTATGGGTGCTACAGGTTTTTTTCCTTGCCAAAAGAAAGAGTTCAAATTCTTTTGCAGGGAGGATAGATAAGAGATGGGGAGGTGAATTGGAAGGGAACAAAAGAGGTACAGTAACTGGGGGAGTAGTTTCATCTTAAATCCCGCTAAGTGACCTGCCCAGGAGAGTTCATAGAGAGCTAACTGGTCAAGCTCTTGTATCAGATTCAAGCAAAAGGGATGTCATTTTCTTTGAATAATCTACTAGTAGATTTAGTAAGGGTAATTCCCAGGTATGTTATACCTTCATCATCCCAAACGTAGAAATATGTGAGCTGAAGCCAGTTATGTTGTACTCCATTTATTTGCAGGTCTAAAATATGACACTTGAAGGCATTCATTTTATAATATGAAATATCGCTAAACTGCGACAATGTCTCTTGTGCCGCAGCCTGGGAGGATGAAGGGTTTGAAAGCTATAACATCACGTCGTTAGCGAAGAGGCTGGCTTTATGCTTTTCGTGAGAGCTAGGGATGACCTATATGTTCGAAGAGATTATAAACGAGTGAAATGCCTTTCATATTGGGGAGAAAGGACTTAAGGTATAACCACGGATGATTTGGGATCTCTCTCACAAGGTTGGGTGTGTGGGCAAGGCAGTGGGTTATTCGCATATAAGGAAACAGCTCTGATGGAGCTAACTGGAGGTCCATTTGTAATCTGGCGATGGTTTTACTTTCCCATTGTCATATAGGTCATTGACATAATTATAAGCGGCCACCAATTTGGGTGGAAAATGTATGTAGGCAATTAGTAGACGCAGCATAAGTATAGGTATGTTGACCGAGGTCATAACAGCTTGTCCCCATTGGTGGTCCAGGAATTTCCACCAAGAAAGAGCAGCAGCTCTAATAGTCGGGAAGTAGTGAAGGGGATTAGACCCCTTTGGGCCAGTGCTATAGATTATGACCCGGGACAGTAGTTTGTTCAATATTGTGCCAGTGGGAGTTAGGCTGGTTTCACACTGGGGCGTTGGGGGCGCTGGCGGTAAAGCAGCGCTATATTTAGCGCCGCTTTACCGTCGTTTTAGCGGCGCATTTTGGCCGCTAGCGGGGCGGTTTTACCCCCGCGAGCGGCAGAAAAAGGATTAATACCGCCCGCAAACCGCCGCTGCAGCAATGCTTAAAGTGAAACAATAAAAGTGAAATATTCCTTCAAATTTTGTACCTGGGGGATGTCTATAGTATGCCTATAAAGTGGTGCATGTTTCCCGTGTTTAGAACAGTTCGAGAGCAAAATTACATTTCTAAAGGAAAAAAAGTAATTTAAAAGTACTCGCAGCTAATTGTCAGGTCTCGGCAATACAGATACAAGTCACTGATAAAACTGCATGGGATTCCCCCACAGTCCATTACCAGGCCCTTTGGGTCTGGTATGAATATTAAGGGGAACCCCCGAACCAAAATTTAAAAAAAAAAGTTGCGTGGGGGTCCCCCCCTAATTTTATATCAGGCCCTTCAGGTCTGGTATGGATATTAAGGGAAACCCCCTCAAAATCCATACCAGACCCTTATCCGAGCACGCAACCTGGCAGGCTGCAGGAAAAGAGGGGAGAGGAGAGAGCGCCCCCTCCTGAACTGTACCAGACCACATGCCCTCAACATGGGGAGGGTGCTTTGTGGTAGCGGCCCTCCAAAGCACCTTGTCCCCATGTTGATGGGAACAAGGGCCTCATCCCCACAACCCTTGCCCGGTGGTTGTAGGGGTCTGCGGGCAGGGGGCTTATCGGATTCTGGAAGCCTCATCCCCACAACCACTGGGCAAGGGTTGTGGGGATGAGGCCCTTGTCCCCATCAACATAGGGACAAGGTGTTTTGGGGGTACCCCAAAGCACCCTCCCCATGTTGAGGGCATGTGGCCTGGTAAGGTTCAGGAGGGGGCGCTCTCTCATCCCACCTCTTTTCCTGTGGCCTGCCAGGTTGCATGCTCAGATAAGGGCCTGGTAGGGGTTTTTGGGAGGACCCCCACGCCATTTTTTTTTTAAAAATTGGCGCGGGTTTCCCCTTTAAATCCATACCAGACCCCTGGGGCAGGACCTAGGTCCCCAAACACTTTTTATGACAATAACGTGCATATAAGCCTTTAAAATGAGTACTTTTGGTTTTTCATGTTCGTGTCCCATAGACTTTAACAGTGTTTGCGTGTTCAAACTAATTTTTTTCCTGTTCACATGTTCTGCTGCGAACCGAACTGGGGGGTGTTCAATTCATCCCTAGTGAGAGCCAATCTGGAGGCCAGTAATGGATGGATGGTAATGGATTCATTCAGCTAGGGGTTCCACAACTAAATTAAAAATAAAAAAATCTGTGGGAATAGTGGGCATCCCAAAATTGGAAGAAAAGTGGAGAAAAAAGCGCTGTCTAAAAGAGATTAGCAGCCAGCACAACAATTATGTGTTAAATGGAGAAAATAGGTTTAGAAAGTGCGGCGCTTTTCATTAAGGTGATATACAAAATATAATAAGTGCATATAAAATATATCAAAATTATATATATCATACACACTGAAGTGTACAGTGACTGATGATTGAATTATTTAATACTGAGTATAGTGCAAACCATCACATAGTGACCGTGATGTGACAAAATATTCCTAAATAGTGATATTGATTCCGAAAAAAAAACAACTCTTATTAAGAGAAATCTCTAATAAAAGCAAAAAAACTTGATCTTATATATGCATCTCTGATAAGGCACATACATAATGAATATTATTAATCACTAGAATATTCCAAAATGAATCTATAACTGTAAACAGTTCACCAAACATGTGACATATATATGTGCTATAAAAAACATACAAGGGACTTGTGCAGCTTGTCTGAAGGGGTCCGCCACCGATTGGAAGAAGGCTTACCAACTGTCGTGGACTCAGATAGGCTTACGCCGTATGAGTCTCAAACGCTTGATGGTGTTAATTGCACCGATAGGAACAGCAACTCCCAGCCCAAACTCACAACAGCCACAGATAGGATCTTTCACTGGATATTCCAGAGGAGCTGAAGGAGAGGATAGCGAATGATGTATGGTATGGTTCATCCCAGGTAGTGTTACCGACAATAAAAGAATGGAACCATATAGTGTAATAACGTCAAGCGATTGAAATTTAATGAAATCACATAAAGGTGGGTACTCACATGTACAAAAATGATTAAAGGCATATATGAAGTTCTGGCAGCAGTGGCATCAGCTGATCGTAACCCGGCGTGTTTCGCCTCAGTAAGGCATCATCATCACGCCAGATGATGCCTTACTGAGGCGAAACACGTCGGGATATGATTTGCAGATGCCATTAGGTGCCTAGTGGCATCCGATGTTTGACGTCCCGAAACAAATTCCATTTGATCTCTATGCAGCAGACTTGGCATAAGTCTAGAGGCTACAATTTTTGCATAGACCTTAGGGTCAGAATTAAGAAGAGAAACAGGGACAGAAATGTTGTGGTACTAATGGATCCTTCCCTGGCTTCAGTAATGTTATTATCAATGGGTTTAACATGTCAGTAGAGAATGAAGAAGAGGAGGCAGCGTCATTGAACAGGTTGCAAAGGTATGGGGCTAAAATTATTTGGTGCTGTTTGCAATACTCTCCTGGTAACCCATTGTCTCCTGATGCTTCATTGCATGGAAGAGATCAATCACTTTACAAATGTTGGTTTAAGAGAAGGGCTCATTTAGGTTTGATAGCTGTTCTGCAGTTAAGGTAAGTAAATTGAGCTTATCGAGAAAGGCATTAATATAGTCTGGGGTGAGTTGTACAGTGGTTGGGTCCTCCTTAAAATTATACAGGGAATTGTAGTAGCTACTGAAAGCATCCACAATAGCTTGAGGATCTACAAGCCTGTCCCGTGTATTGGGGTGGTATAGGAAGGGGATCTTGTTTTTTTGTCTGGCTCTGCATAAGCGAGCCGCAGGGGACTTACCTGATTTATTACTGGTGTTGTAGTAAATGGCACGTAACTTACACTGAGCCTTCTCAAAAGAGTCCAACAGGAGAGCTCTAAGCTCCTGACAGAGTGACAGCAATAGTTTTTTATGGATGGGATGGGGTTTTGATTCGTTCTGTTCCTCTAAACTGCGAATAGAGGAGAGTAATTGGTCCAGCCCCTGCGTCCTTTTTTCTTAGCTTGGAAGCTCAGTTGAATGAGTAACCCTCTAACAACCGCCCTATGTGCATTCCATAAAGTGGAAGGGCTTTGGACCGATCCCACATTGTAGTGGAAGAAGTCCTCCAATTGACTGTGTAGGGACTCCGTGTACAGAGAAGTAGATAACATGAATGTGTTGGATCTCCATACTGTATCTTGGTGGGTGTAGAACAGGTGTCCAAATTGATGGTTATACTAATGGGAGCATGGTCGGACCATGTTATGGTGGAGATGTTGGATTTGCAAATTTGTTTAAGGAGCCATTTGTCCACGAGGAAGTAGTCTATTCTTGAGTAGGAATTGTGAGTGGCTAAAAAAAAACATGTAGTCACGCTCCAAAGGGTGGTGACATCTCCAGACATCAAAAAGGTAATTTGTTTGGACAAAGTTAATCATGGGAAATTGAGGTCATACGCAAAGGGTGGTGGAATCAAGTTGAAAGTCCGGGGCCAGGTTAAAGCCTCTACATAGTAAGCAATAGCCCTTCTGGACTCGGCGGGCACATTTGATAAGCTTATTCAAAAAGTGCAGTTGGCGGCTGTTAGACATGTAAAGGGAGACTAGCATATAAGTGATATCGTCGATCGTGCAGCTCAATATGATGTAGCGACCATTAGTGTCTAGGATACTGTCCAGTAGCTTAAAGTTGACTGTATTTAGAATGGCAATGAGTACACCCCTTTTCTTCTCCTGACTATTGGCTGTAAAGATGTGGGGAAAGCCTTGTGTGAGCAGCATGGTGCAGCAGTATTTTGGAAGTGGGTCTCCTGTGCACAGACTATATCGCAGCTTTGTGCTATGGCAGTTTTCCAGAGAGATGCCCTCTTGGCTGGATGATTAAGGCCTTTGGTGTTCAATTAAAGGATTTTAGGACCTATTTCTAAAAGAGTTTAGCTGTAAACAGAGGACATTGCTTACTTTCGAGGAGCACTGACATCTGAGTGGGGACAACATTGCCTCAGGATAGTTAGGTTCTTGTGATTCAGAGGTGCAGGTCTGACGATTCATCTTTGTAAATGGTAGGTGAAGATAGGCGGTGCTTTGAAAAAGGAAAAAACATGAAAGAAATTGAAAAATAATGGAAAACCAAAGCAAAACAAGTAACTCAAAACTGTAACAGTGGCAGCAAGTGTGGTTGGCATGCTGCAAATTATATCATGTGGGGAATAAGTCCATATGGCCAAGATTGTGGCAACATATTGCATCTGCTGGAGCAAGGGCTAGATATATTGTAGCAGGAGGGTAGAGGACCCTTCAATAGCTCACCTGTTCCTGCGTTGAGGTTTAGGTGAGGTTTTGTGCCAGGAAGGAAATATTTTCTCTGGAGCATTGTGCAAAGTCATCGGCAGTGGTGGCTCAGGGATGATGCCCCAGGTGTGAAGGAGGGCAAGGCTTTTGTCACCTGAAGTGATGGTGTGGGTCACTCACTGTAGGGGATATTGTGGTTGCAGAGTGTTTTTGTCACCATTGCATGTTGGCACCTTAGTTCCAGAGTATGTTTGGTCAAGTCCGCATACAGTTATATATTTGCATAGGGGGCCAGGAGTTGGCCAAGGGATCTAGATTTAACCAGGAGGGCCTCCTTATTGTGCAAAAATGAACACACCTGATAACATCCCTTGGGATGGTGTCAGGCAGATGGGAAGGCTTGGGAAGTCGATGTATGTGATCAATGGTCAGATCTAGGGTGGTTGTCTCTGGGAGAAGGGCACTAAACAGTTCTTTGGTGTAGCACTTTGGTGTAGCACTGCAGGTTGCTTTGCTGAACTGACTCAGGTACCCCTCTGAGTTTTACGTTTTTCCAGCATTACCTGTCCTTAAGGATGCCTTTAGCCATCTCCGTTCTTCTAGGTTCATTAATGGTAGTGGTCACCCAGGGAATTTTCTATGTGGTCTACTCTGTCACCCAGAAAGGTAATTTCAGCAAAGAATCTATTGGTAGGAGCAACAAAATCAACATGAAATGAGCTTTGTAATGACAAAAGCATATCTTTCAGCTAGGTGTCCATTACTGGTTGCTTGGATGTAGGCTATGAAGTAATGGAGCAGAAGAGTGGGAGACAAGCAAGTGAATCTGCAGCAACATGACACACCCCACTGTCCTGCAGCCTGTCATCCAGTCTCATGCGGTCTTTTTCTGATCTGGCATAGAGAGGGCTGCGTGGAGAGGATTCAGGATTCGGCACGTCTGTATAGTGTCCCTTATGGAGGTCCCTGAGGGGAGTAGGCAGGGACTGGAGCTGTGGCACCATCTTGTCAGCCTTCTTGTGCTGGCTGCAGGAAAAAGGCAGGTGAAGATGTATTTGCCGGGAGCAGCAACAGATCGCATCCTGGTCGGATCGGAATCTTATGCTCATCCCTGATTGGGTCCATGCGTATGTGCATAGCACACCTGGTAAGAGTACCTTATCCGTTTTGGTGGAGGATATATCACTTTAAGATATGTTTGATTTATGATCTACAATCACCTGGGTGTTAAGCCATACTAGTCCATCCATCTACACCATTCCGTATCTTCTGCATATGAACTTTTTTCACGTTATTTAATATTTAAATTTATTGAATGCGCTGCACTATTTTTTCTTTTTATATAATAAGGATATATTGATTGGTTTGTGCAAAAGTTATAGCGTCTACAAAATAGGGGATATTTTTAGGGCATTTTTAGGGCATTTATTTATTTATTTTACTTGTAATGGCGATGATCAGAGATTTTTAGCGGGACTGTGACATTGGACAGTGGACAGATCGGACACCTAGCTGACACTTTTGACACTTTTTTGGGAACCAGTGACATTATTACAGTGATCAGTGCTAAAAATGTACACTGACATTGTATAAATGACACTGGCAGGGAAGAGGTTAACATCAAGGGCGATCAAAGGGTTAACTGTGTTCCCGATGTGTTTTTCTAACTGTGTGGGGGGATGGGCTCACTGCATGGGCACTCTGATCCTTGTTCCTGGTTAGCAGGAACACTATATGAGAGTGTCTATGCCTGACAGAGTGGCAATCTGCTTGTTTACATCTGCAGACCGTCGTTCTGTCTCTGCAGGGAGTGTTTGCAGGTGGCCGACGGACATCGCGTCCACCAGGCCCGCTGATTGGCCACAGGGGGAGCCAATCAGGTGATTGACAAAATCACATACAGGTACATGATTTTGCGCAATAAAGTTGCCTTGCTGCAGTATAAGTGGTTAAATACAACATGCATCAAGTAAAAGTGTGTAGTTACACAAGACAGGAGATACTCTGTGTAATTTATTTATTATTTACACTGTGAGAAGCTCATCTCTAAGCTCTCTAAACGCAGTCCTATTAATGAGTAGCATTAAAGGCACCACCATGTGCAGGCTTCAACCCTTATCCTCTTCTTTATATTCTTCTTTTGTCTCCTGCTTCTACTGTATATGGCATTCCTTGTTCTGGTCAAGAGCAAGCATGTGCAAAATAATTGCAAAAAATAACACCAACCCTAGGGTGCCAACTTCAATTATCATCCAGTGGATACATCTCACTACAGGTAGTTGCTGCTGTGGACACTGAATTGAACCTCTTACATTTGTATGTTTGATGTTTTGTATTTTTTCTTTTAAACTTCTTACATTCTTTATGCTTGATCTTTTTTATTATATAGCATTGCTTTGAAATTGTACATCTCTTTAGACATACTTTATATATTTTTTATGTAATTGGAGGTAACCTATTGTACTTTGAGGTTTGTTTTTTGGTAAAATAATGGAAGTTGGCATATGCCCTTCTGTACAAAATAATGGTGGCTGAGTATCTGCCACTGTGGTGTAGCACAGGCCAAACAATAAATGAACTGTTTGGCAAAGCTGGCGTAAATATACTGAGAGTGGGGAGCATTTAGAAAACTGTAATAGTTCCATTACAGAAGCAGCACTGCAGAGGTCTGTGGACTGGCCCTGGGGATAGCAGTGAAAAAATTCAGCTGACTCTTCATGTTATTATACAGGACTTACAGTATATGGCACCAACAGTTTACACAGCTCATTGCCAGCTGATGGGGATATAGCAAAATTGACTGAAGAGGAGAGTGAGAAAAAGTATGCCTTTGAGGAGGAAGAGGAAAGAGATATAAAGAAAAAAATAATGTTTTGCAAACCCTGGCAGAAGTATGGTGGCAATGGAGGAGAAAGAGGAGGAGGAGAAAAATGACACGTTAGCAGCACTAGCTTGCTCTTGAGGAAGAGTAGGAGGAGGAAAAGGACATATAAGTAGCACTAGAAAAAAAATTAAATGAAAATGCGCCCTTGAGGAGAAAGAAAAGACTGTATTAGCAGCTCATTAAAGCAAGGAGGGGGAGGAGGAGGAAAGGGGTGCAATAGTAGCAATTGCAACCACTTCACTACCTTTTAAGTGTATGTGGAATATGATCCAGGGGACTTTTTGGAAGGACTGCTTGTTCTGAAGAGTCAAGGCTAAGGCTACAGAGGAGGAGGGGATAAAGATGCTATCACCATGATAGGTTCTGATGAGCACTGAAAGGTGGCACTTATGGGCACTGATAGGTGGCAATGATGGGCACTGATAGGTGGCACTGATGGGCACTGATAGGCAGCATTGACTTGCAACACTGATGAGCACTGATTGGCAGCACTGGTGGGCACTCATTGGCAGCACTGGTGGGCACTGGTGGGCACTGATGGGCATTTTTGGGACTGCACTGATAATCAAAACCAGATCAATGCCCTGATTATCAGTGTAGATGTCCCTTTCACACAAGCCTGTTTTCGTCTCTCCTCTCCTCACACTGTTAGTGTGAGGAAAGGAATGCTGATAACCAGCTTGTGCTTACATTGTGATCAGCTGTGATTGGCCCTTTACCCCGATCTGTGGTCAGCTGTGCTCGCAGCGGGAGCAATCATGGGAGGACCTCATATGACGTCCTCCCAGAACTGCCCACCCGCACTGTAGCTGTAATTTGGCAATAGCGCAGTCACATAGTTACATAGTTTACAGTGTAACTAGCATAACACTTGCACATTTAGGCTGTTCTTCCGCCGTTGGTGGATCTGCGTGCACAGCCCACATCACTGGCAGACCTTTATAACTACTTAGAATAAGTGCACTACATCCTCAATGAATCAGCATGCATATGTAAACTGTAAAATGTAAAATAGGTTGTGGTGTGCTGATGATATGATAGTACTGCCCATTTCCAGGGAACCACGCTTTTGTCTTTTGAATATCAATGACAGAAAGGTTAAAAGAGCAAAAAAACTGAAGAAAAAATGTATTATGTTCTCTACATTATCTGTTTTTTCAATTACAATAGGCATATTTAAATTTCCAGTTCCATTCCTATAATTTATAAGTTATTTAGAGCACACTATACTTCAGTGATTATAAAGTTTTTAATTATTCAGCTAAGCTGAAAATTGAAGGTATCTTGATATATACTGTGCATTGATGTAGGAACCTAAGTAATTCACAGTTTGCCATTGCTTTTCTATACCTATTAAGGTAGACAAACATGGTTTAGAAATCTTCATAAAACAATTAATTTTGCTTTTATTAATTCAAGACATATCTCATACAGCTAAGGGATTTAAATCGCTATTTTCCCTATTTCCTGGATGAAATTAGTGGACCAATTTTAATTTTGGATTTAAAACTCATTAATGCAAAGTACATTGAACTACCTCTGTTTGAAGATTAAACTGACATAAAAATTAGCTAAATGGCTCTTTTGAAGCAAAGGTAAACACTAATCAAAATGTTTTGAAATAATCTTAATAGTAATGGTGCATATTTATGAGATCAGTTATATCATATTTTACTTGGTGGAAAAAAATATCAGAAATAGCAGGTCAAATAAGATCCAGAAAAATTGCAGTTACCATGAAATTACAATCTGTACTATTTTAAAATTAGTAACAGAACAAACTGAATTTATTGGTGCTTCAAAGAACGAAATGTGCGAAAGAAAATCTATAAAAGATAAGCATCTATTCCCTTATCTCACCTGTGGTTACATACCATGGGTAATGAAGGAAAATGGAGGTTCTCCAAAGATTGCATGCCCTTCAAGCAAAAGTGTAGGCAGATATAAAATACCTCTCGTTAACTCAGATATGTATTCATTCAAAACATAATTAAATGTATTTTAAATAGCCCTTCAGTCTTTATTTATATTAGTGACTCAACAGGATTCAGCCTGAAACCACAGTTCAAACTTTACTACACGTTATAGCATACAGAGTGTTGGTTGATGTGAGGAGAGAGCACATGGTTGACATTTAGCAGGATCCAGTTAGGATATCCAGTGATCCAGTAAAGATAGTCTGTCGCTAGTTTCTGCAAGATAGTCCGTCAGTAGCTTTTTCTTAGAAGAAAAATTCCACTATCCATTACATCTTCATCAATACACATTATTTATTTTACAAAAATGTAAATTCCACATCACAATATACAAGGGCATAAACGATATACCCTTGTTAGCCTAACAGCAAATACTTGTGTTCTTGTAACCACCTTGAATGATCTCATATGAAGCTTAACAATACACTGTATGAGCTCATTTAGACATCCAAAATGTTTTTGGGACCATTGTCATTTATACAGCAATCAATGCTATTTAAATGCATTGATTCCTGTATAAATGACACTGGCAGTGAAGGGGTTAACCACAAGGGGGCAGTGTAAGGGTTAAGTATGCCTAGGGGTGTGTTTCTTACTGTGGGGGGGCGTGGCTGTCAGCTAGTGAATGCTGATCTCTGCTCCAATCACAGGGAGCAGAGATCGGCGTCACTAGTTGCTAGGCAGAACGGGGAGATGCTGTTTATCTCGGGATCTCCCCGTTCAGCCTTCCCGTGAGACGATCGCGGGTGTCCCCGCGTCGATCGAGTCCGCGGGAACCGCGACCAGACTCACGGGGGTCCCGACCGGCGCGGGGGTCCCGACCGGCGCGCTACCGATGGCACGGACAGGCTTAAAGGAGGGACTTATATATACGCCCTCTTGCCTGTACGTGCCATTCTGCCGACGTATATCGTCGTGCGCCGGTCGGCAAGTGGTTAAAGGAAAACAAATATAAACAAATATATGCCATGACATACTGTCAAATAATCAGCAAAATTTCTGGAAGCGCATACATGATCATTTATGAGCCTTTTCTAGCAAAAATCCTAAAACATCAATTGGAACACACATTGCCCTCCATTAGAGATTCAGTACCGAGGGTCTATCATTTATAGTCCTCAACAGAGTTCACCAGAATTCTGTGTGGGGCCTTTATTCAAATTATCATTTAACCAATTATTTACAAAAAAATATATAAGTTCCATCATCTCCCCAGGCTGATCAAAAAACTGCTGTACACAATTAGATATACAGTATGTAATTGCATGTACAATGATTATTTAATGTTATTGTATGTTAACCACTTCGCATCCCGCCCATTGTCATATGATGCCCACAAGGTGGATCTCCCATCCTGGGTGGGCGTCATATGACGTCCTCCCATTCCCGGCCGCCTAGGGGGTGCGCGCGCGTGCCCGCGGCGTCGCTCGGGACCCGGTGCGCGTGCCCGGCAGCTGCGATGTCCGCCGGGCACCCGCGATTGCCCGTGAAAACAGGCTCCGATCATGTGATCCCAGTACGGAGGAACACCGATCGGTCTCCTCCCCTTGTGAGTCCCCTCCCCCCACAGTTAGAATCACTACCTTAGGGAACACATTAACCCCTGCAGCGCACCCTAGTGTTAACCCCTTCCCTGCCAGTCACATTTACACAGTAATCACTGCAATTTTATAGCAACGATCGCTGTGTAAATGTGAATGGTCCCAAAAATGTGTCAAAAGTGTCCGAAGTGTCCGCCGCAATGTCGCAGTCACGAAAAAAAATCCCAGATCGCCGCCATTACTCGTAAAAAAAAAAAAAAATGCAATAAATCTATCCCCTATTTTGTAGACGCTATAACTTTTGCGCAAACCGATCTATATACGCTTATTGCAATTTTTTTTACCAAAAATATGTAGAAGAATACGTATCGGCCTAAACTGAGTAAAAAAATTTTTTTTTTTTTTTAAAAATGGGATATTTATTATAGCAAAAAGTTAAAAATATTGTGTTTTTTTCAAAATTGTCGCTCTTCTTTTGTTTATAGTGCAAAAAAAATAAAAACCGCAGAGGTGATCAAATACCACCAAAAGAAAGCTCTATTTGTGGGAAAAAAAGGACGTCAATTTTGTTTGGGTGCAACGTCGCACGACCGCGCAAATTGTTAGTTAAAGCGACGCAGTGCTGAATCACAAAAAGTGCTCTGGTAAGGAAGGGGGTAAAATCGCCCCGGTGTTGAAGTGGTTAAAGATTGTAACTCTTTCTGGAGTGCTTTTTGTCCCCCTTGAGGAGATTTGGTATTTGGGCTGGATTTCTGGCAGACTTCTTGCCATACAGCATGAGTGACCAGTTGCATGCGCATGACTGACTTGGGTATGCCCTCCAGGTACCTGTTCTGGATGTGATCCAGTCTGGAGAGATGGCAGTCTGGAACACTGCAGCTGAGAGCTTGGTTGTGGAAACATCCAGAAATTATGTTTTGATGTAATTTGTTTAGTGGGAAGCTGCATAATTCAGGAACTGGACGTAATGTAGTTCTGGGATGGGAATGGAAGGGGACTGAAAAAGAGGATATGCAGAGCAACAGGTAATGGATGTCCACTCCAGCATGGACCACTAGGTTAATGGTGGTTGACAGTGTACACATTTTTGAACCTACTTACAGGTATTACAATGGCCCCTTGTGTCCCTTCTGGACAAGATAAAGCACATACACAACACTGAGTTGTGAACTTGCATTTGATAATACACTGTGTCATAAGTCATCATGCTTTAATAACATTATATGAAGTTGTCAAAAGATCAAAGGGAGATTAATTAATCAGATCGCCAAATGTGTCGCCAGTTTAAGAGATATAACTTTTTTCAATGTTCCATTATGGTTTTTCAAATAGCAATTCTCTGGCAATTTAAATCATTTTCAACCACTTCTCAACTGCAAAAATTAGAGAATGTATCACGTAACACTAACATTTTCTATTAAAATCATGAAAGGATCAAAACTGTTGGTGGTAGGTTGGAGTGATCTGCTTAATCATCATTGCAAGTTGAAGATGGTTTAATGTTGTTTAAGAGCCGGTTCAGACTGCTGCGGTGCGGGAACGCTGCAAATCTACTGCGGGTTCCTGCATCGCATGTCTCCCGCCGGCAGTTCACACTGCCCTATGCGAGCTGCTGGGAGTGTCAGTGAAATATTAATGACACCCCCATATCAGCTCGCATATCGCAGTGCGATCTGCAAACTCGGACAGGAATCGGATCGCATGGTGAGAACACCCATGCGATCCGATTCTGCTGCGGACCAAAAAAAGGGTCCTGTGCGAGTTTGGGCCGAATGCGATGCGAATTCAGCCATACTATCTGTATGGCTGAATTTGCATCGCACAGAGATTGCATAAGATTGGAACTGCAGTGCGGTGCGAATCATATCCGATCTCCCGCACCGCAGCAGTCTGAACCCAGCCTAAAGGTGAAGTGTGACAAGTAACAAAAAAAAAAAAAAAACAACATACATATATGGCTCTAAGCCTAAGAAATGAGTGGTCAAAGGACTCGGTCCTGTCTGAGCAGAGAGCTGTGATTATCAGGCCACTAGTATCACAACACTCTTTACCAGTTCTGCATATTCCTCAAGGAACACTTTGAAAACACATCAGATCTCAATGGGGAAAAATATCATGCTGATATCTGTACTGATATGGACTGGGTAATGTGTTAGGAATGAAAGGATGCCACATCGTTTGAAGGAAATAAAAATGATCAACCTACAGAGGGTGGAATTCAAAGACACCCCGAAAATCAAAGTGAAAAAATGATGCAGCAGGCTATTTCATTTTGCTGAAATTTAGTTTCAGCAACTCAAAATATTACTCAGTAGTCAGGGCATGCTCCCAATGAGACAATAAATTATGTCTTGGGGTATTTCCTCCCAGATCTGGACCAGTGTAGGGTCCAAGGCTTTCATGGCAGTCAGGGTGCCATTGTCCAGCCTGTAGAGGTCTGTACATGCCTCCATGGATATGCCTCCCAGACCATTACTGACCCACTACCAAACCAGTCATCCTGAATGATGTTACAGGCAACATAACATTCTCCGCGGCTTCTCCAGACTCTTTCACGTCTGTCACATGTACTCAGGGTGAACCTGCTCCCATCTAAAACACACAGGGCACCAGCGGCGGACCTGCAAATTCTGGTGTTCAATGGCCAATGCTAATCGAACTCCACGGTGCCAGGCAGTGAGCACAGGGCCAACTATAGGACGTTGGGCCCTCAGGCCACCCTCATAAAGTCTGTTGCTGATTGTTTGGTCAGAGACATTCACACCAGTGGCCTGATGGAGGTCATTTTGTAGGGCTCTGACAGTGCTCATCCTGTTCCTCCTTGCACAAAGGAGCAGATACCAGTCCTGCTGATGAGTTAAGGACTTTCTATGGCCCTGTCTCCTAGAGGAACTGCCTGTCTTCAGGATTCTCCTCCATGCTCTTAAAAATGTGCTGGGAGACACAGCAAACCTTCTGAGGGAGGGGTTCTGTACTGAGGGACAGGGGTCTGTTCTGAGGGAGGGGATCTGTACTAAGGGAGGGGGTCTGCACTAAGGGACAGGGGTCTGTACTGAGGGACAGGGGTCTGTACTGAGGGAGGGCATCTGTACTGAGGGACAGGGGTCTGTACTGAGGAACAGGAGTCTGTACTGCATGGGGAGGGAGGTCTGTACTGAGGGACAGGGGTTTGTAGTAACTTATACATCAACTGTGTTTCTAGATATACAGAGGTTGTGTCAGCATAAGAAAAAGGGTCTCCAGAATAGCAGACTTTGGGCACTCGGGTAGGATTTGTGTTGCAGTTTGGGCACTCGGGCTCACTGCTCTAAAGGGTCCAGGTATCGCTTCAAGCTACCAGTAGTGACACTGACCCTAGCCAAAACTAGTGAAAAACAGTCATAAAAGATGAATAGGGAAAATAAATGTCTCCACCTGTAAAACCTTTCCTGTTTTGGAGGTTGTCTCATTGTTGCCCATCGAGTGCACCTGTTGTTAATTTCATTAACACCAAAGCAGCTGAAACTGGTTAACAACCCCCTCTACTACTTAACTGACCATATCAATACCCCAGGAGTTTAATTGACTTGATGCTATACTCTAATTAAAAAGTGTTCCTTTAACATGACCTAGCAATTGCAGACACAAAGCAGCAATGGTGTCAGGCACTTCAACAGCCGAGGAAGGCATCCCGATGTATATCCCACTGGGCAACAGCCCTAAAAATTCTCCATAGATGGCACCTCATGCCACAAGTATTGGCGAATCGGTACCCAGGCACTCACTACCCATTATGCTGGAGGAAATGTGGGTGCTTGGGATCATCAGTCACATTTGGTGGTACTGCCCGAAAATTACAGCCTTCTGGAAAGACATAGCCAACCTCATCTCCTCTATCACCAGAATAAACCACCCGTTACCCCCGAAATAGCTCTTTTGGCATTGGAATAGACAAATGGCCGAGCAAATTCCATATCTTTATCTCCCACATTCTTATAGCAGCTAGAAGAGCATTAGCAAGCATCTGGAGATCAGATGTTCCTCAATCCTGCACCAAAGCTATCAACTTTTTAAACACACATGCAACCCTCAAACAAATCTTTGCAAAACTTCATGGCAAAAATACCTTATTCCAACAAAAATGGGCATGTTGGACCATGAACAAAAGAACATGTTCATGCCGTGACCAAACACGGCTCAAACCTTCATCACCTACAGCCCTTATCAGATACTTTTGAATCTGTCTGCCAAGAAAAAAAAAACTACCCTCCCCAGATCAACATTGCTTGCTCCTTCTTGTTTCATGATGCACAATTGTTCTTTAATAGTTTTCTACCATTCGAGTTTAGGTATCAAACTTAACTGAGTTACAGTGCAAATGTCACTTATTTTTGTGTTAAACATATTCTCATTTCTAGAATGTTGAATTAATTGGTGACCGCTGGCATTAAGCTTACAGAAATGAATTTATTTTCATCTGTCACTACCTGTTTCAAAATAATCTTCAATAAAGATCAAGATTTAAAAAAAAAAAGGGTTCCTAATTTTTTTTAGCTGTATATAATTACCCAATTATTATAGTTATCCCATAGCATCTTTATGGTGACCATTTTAGTAGTCACTAACTTGCTTCTTAAAATTTTTATTCCTTAAGATACAACTTAATGACATTCTAAACAAGAACCAAATCGAGTTAATGTATGATTCATAAGTCTCATAAACAAAAAACATCCCTTACCTTCCCTGACTGAGCAAAATTCTCCTTTATTTGTATCTCACATGCTTGCCCTCCCAGACACAGATGCTCACAGTACAAAAATTCAAGCAACAGAGAGAGCGCTGTTAATCCCGAAAAGCATTGGGAATGACTAGGTGTGGTCAGGTGTTGATTGACAATCTACATGCTTGTAAATAAGTTTTTTTTTTTAATCCCAATGTACTGTAATCAGGCATATCCTAAATGAAAGTGGCAACATTGCTCTGAATTCAGAAGCAGTGCAGCATCGTTGCCACACTGACTCAGTAAGTTGTATTTGGTGGATTTC
Organism: Lithobates sylvaticus; assembly: GCA_028564925.1. Lineage (NCBI taxonomy): Eukaryota > Metazoa > Chordata > Amphibia > Anura > Ranidae > Lithobates > Lithobates sylvaticus. The sequence continues at coordinate 411,163,733 of CM053029.1, read as the reverse complement.
ACTGGTGGGATTAAAAGGCAATTGAGAGACTATGCAGGTGTACAAGAGACTGTAAGTGACTTTATTGAAAAGATCTGCAGTACATTTTATTTTAATTGGAAGCTATACTGTAGTTCTGCTTTAATTTATTCCTCCTGAGGTCTGCTCTGAGTATTGTTAATGATTTCAAACCTGGGAAATAATGGAGCGTGTTCTATTAAAATTCTAGAATGATATTATGTACAGTCTTTTCTATGAAATGGAAATGACCCATGTCACCTATTGCTGTATAGATAAAGTAAATTAGTAACACTGCTCCATATTATATGTTTGCATATGGAAGCTAAGGCTGTTTTTATGAGATATGATGGGCATGGACTGAATCATCCTTAGTGGCATTGATTTGATTTGATAAACAACATTTTTAATCTCCTGATATTTAAAGTACAGTAAAACCTTGGATTGCAAGTAACTTGGTCTGTGAGTGTTTTACAAGACGAGCAAATTCTTTTAATAACTTTTAACTTGATAAACGAGTGAGGTCTTGCAATACGAGTAGCGGCACATCACAACTAAGAATAAGGCTCGCTTCACACTGCGGCGGCTTGGGATCTGACTTGTGAGACTGCAAGTCGTGTGACATGTGATATCCCATTTTAGTCAATGTGAGCTGTCTTGATTACAACTTTAGAAAAGGTTCCTGTACTACTTCAAGGCGACATCTAGCCGACTTCGGATTACAAGCACGTATCCAGAACAAATGAAGTTAGCTCAGAAAAAAAAATTTTCTTTTATTTTTGGATAGAATAGGATGGCCTGGAACCTCTGTCATTTTGTACGGGTATCTGGAGCTCAAGAGAGATCTCCCCTCACTTACTATCACAGTAAAAGTGGTTTCAATACATAGCAAAGGAGAGAAAATATGCAAAAAGGCTTCTGCCTGGAAGCACTACTGGGTTCAGAGCTGTTAAACCCCAGATGCTCTCGCTAGGGAAGAAGCTGATCTCGGAGAGTCCGTGCTCAGTCCGCTTCAACAACATGCAGAGGTGATATTGGGGTTTAATGGGCCTCCAATATATTTCTAGAGAGAACCCATCACCTGCACTATGCTATCACCTAGGGAGCTTGCCTATGGATAGTTTTGAGTTCCATAGTTTTTTTTCATTCACAGACAAGCATAATTTTGAGGTTTGAGATTTCCTAGATAGAGCCTCACCTTACATTTACTGGGAAAGTAATTCCAAAGTAGTTTTGCAGCTAGCTTTAAAATAATTTGTGGTTATCCTGCTGTACATGTCCTTGTTCAGGCACTTTCTGTTATAGGAGGATGACAATGCACTGTTCCTTTCTCCTGCTCCTGATTATTACCCTGCTATACGGGCTTCCAATGGAGAATGCAAATGGCCTTACACAAGCAAGGTGCAATGTTGTCACCATTAGGAAACTCACTCTGAGAAATGCCATGCAGCAATTGTTGGCATGCATGCATGTGGACAAGTGGCTGCTGAGAGGCTATAGGGAAATGTGAAAAGTATTTTACTAAAAAGGACATGACAGTTGTTTATGACACAGAGAACTTTAGAAAGTTAAATGTTATTCAGTTGGGGTTTACGATATTTCTTAAATTCATTCAAGCAAATGTCACAATAATTTGTCAAAACATTGTACTAATTGAAAAACACATTAGTTTTCCTTTCAATAAATGCTGCAATTGATAGGAAATGTGAGCTATTTCCACATACTTTACAACATAAGATTTCAAGAGAAGGTTTTCTATATATACCCTGAATACATGCATTTCTAAATCTTGTGCATAAGTAATGGTAGTGGCAATGAGATGTCAAGTGTAGGGAGACAGGTCGCAATCAATAATCAAGAGGTATCTCAGCTACATGTACTGTATCATGGCTCTTCGCAACAAGAAGATGGTTTATTTGTCACAGGCAAGATTTCAAACAATCATTTCTGACAAACAATGTGTGATCAAATATTTTAGTGAAAAGACTCTGCTTAAAGCCATGTTATATTCCTGCAGAAAGCAGGGTCTGTTTTAGACAAAAAGGGGGCCTTGGTAAAAAATAAATAAAGTCGGCCTATATCCTGAAATTCTGTACTGCGAGCAAGGAGCATTAAACAAATATAAACAGTGAGGTCTAAACTGCAGATGGTCAGTTGCAAGAAAAGCAAAGCATGGGTGTGGATTTATAACATGTACTTTTATAGTGATGCCAGCAGTATAATAACTCATACTATTTCAAATATTTTAAAATAAATATTTAAATATTTATTTTAAAATATTTAAATATATAAATAAATATTTAAATATTTTAAAATAAAGCAGTAACCCCAAGAGAGCTCCTGTCCAGAGAAGTTTTGCAAGAAAGGAAAGGAAATGTAGCTAATGAGTTAGTTTGCAATTCTAGGTGGGGGTAGTACAAGCTCATGGAGTTGGAACAATATTTACATATGTTTATTCAAGAAAGACTACGTTTGGTGGAACATTTTACTTTATTCAGTTTTAGCATTTGCCGGTGTTTCATCACATCTATATCATTGAATGTGTGAATGTTGTTACTTAACCACTTCTCGCATGGCCTATTGTCAAATGACGACCATATGGTACATTTATTGCTCTGGGTGGACATCATATGACATCCTCCTGGAATGTGCCACGTGCACAGCCGTGGGGCCACACTATGACATGATCTGTCACTGGCTGTGTCCTCTGGACACAGCCAATGACTGATCAGTGTACCGGCCTGATGCTGGTGCCATGTGATCGCTATGACAAATCACAACAGATCACATGACAATTGTAAACAATGGATGGCTTCCTTTCATGCCATCCATTTTCTACAATTGTATTGCTAGCTGTAATTGGTCACTGTGATTACATGCTACAGAAAGGGCCAATCACAGCCCATCGGTACCATGTGATTATCTGTGGCTAATCACAGCTAGTAAGGGCTTAACAGATCCCTGTTCGGTTTGCACCTGAACTTTCGAACACCGCAAAAGTTCGGACCCGAATATCGAACCCCATTTAAGTCAATGGGACCCGAACGTCAAAAATCAAAAGTACCCATTTTAAAATCTTATGTGCAAGTAATTGGGCATACAATGGTTATAGGGTCCTTTCGTGGGGGAAATGTATCAATAAAAGAAAAGTTTGTAAAAAATGTGAAATGAGCAGTGATTTTTTTGATTTTTAAAGTGAACGCATAAAAATGAAAAATTTATTCCAATATAGTGCCCGGGGGGGGTCCCTTTAGTCTACCTGTAACATGGCAGATCTGTACCATGTCTAGAATCTGCTGCAACAATAATTGCATTTATAAAGCCAAAAAAATGAAATTTTCCCTGCAAGCTGCCTTAATTTTGCTCATTAACAGCTGGGGAGCCAGTGTGTATGATGAGGCCACAATGTAGTGCACTGGGAACAAGATTATAGTTTTTTTAATACATTCTGACTTTTGATAGAAGTAACGTGTGCATAACAATTGGTCTTTGGGTGTCAGTGGCGCCTTCCCACCGTGATCCTATAGAGGTAATCTTGATGAAAACAAGAATTGGCCTTGCTGTAAAAAATTGCAATATGGACCTGTCAAACAGGTGCTGAAAAATTGGTCTTTGGGTGTTAATTGTGCCATTGAAACCTATACCAAAAACATTCTTCCAGGTGAAATGATTGAACACCCTCACAGCTAGGCAGCCTCAAAGTCCTGCAGAGATTCCACATCTCAAAAAGACTTAATCAGTGACATCGGCATCAGGGGCTTCATAGCTGGTAATCCAGGACTGATTAATTAAAAGTCAAACGGTCCACAGAGTCTGATCATTAGTATAGCAAGAAAAACTGCGCTGGACAATAAAAAATAAATGTTGATAGCTGCAACACTACATGAGATACACACAATATAACATAAGTTCAAAGAAAAAGTTGTGCTGTAAAAAAAATGTATGTGAAAAAAATATGTATGAAAAAAATCAGCAAAAACAAATGTCTTTGTGATTGCGCAAATGCCTGTGAAAAATAATATGAAGAAAAGCAAAAAAAATAACATTCCTATAGTGCAATAATCAGTGATTCAAAAACAAATGTCCTTATGATTACACAAGTGCCTGTAAGAAATCCTGAAAAAAACAAGAATAACGTTCCTATAGGAAATGTCCACAATTCTTGATAGCTGAGAGACAGCTGGGGGTGATTTCAAAATTGTAGTGACTTTATCAAGTGTATCCCACCACCGAGTGAATTAAGCGCTTACCAAATAGAAGTGCTTTGACGCCTATGACTATTACCCAGCCAGGGCCTTTTCCTCAGATGATACACCAAACTGCCAGGTCCTCATTTCACTAGGATGGCCCCCAATCTGGATAGCATCCGAATGTCCCTCCACTAGCAGCGGATATAGTTACAGCACTGGGTGATGGTAAATTTTCGCTCAAAAGAAGAGAGAAGATGGGACGTTCTATGATCAGTAACAAAATCCTCCTGCAGCACTGAATGCCCGTTCTGAAAACACGCTGGATGCAGTGCAGCCCAACAACTTAATAGCATACTGGGTAAGTTTTGGCCAGTGGTCTATTCTCATGACTCAGTAAGTCAGTGGATTGTCAACTGGAAAGCTCTCCATCTCTGTTTTGGCTCCGAGGTAATCGTCCACCATGTGATGCAGATGCTGCCAATGGTATGTGGAAGCTGACAGCCCTGGGCGGCGAGGACTATATAAATTCCGAAATGCCTTACTTAGGCGGACGTCTTTTCCAACTCTCCTCTCTTGACCAACAGAAGACCCAAAACAACATTTTCCAAGACACTGTATCCTACTGGAGTCAGGAGAAATGTTCAATAAAATCCTCTTTAACGTGTCCTAAAGAGATTTTATCTTCTGCACTCTCTGTGGGGACAGGATTAGATCTGAGACCTTCCCCTTATAACGGTGGTCAAGGAGGGTTGCCAACCAGTAATTATCCTTCTCCTTTATGTCGCGTATTCTTGAGTCCTTTCGCAGGCTTTGAAGCATGAGGTTGCACATGCGCCTCAAATTTTCTGAGGCTTGAGAATCAGACTCCTCGGGGTCACTCAGGATGACAGCATCTGGAACTTCCTCCTCCCAGCCACGTACTACACCCAAGGGTCCTGGGGTTGGAAAGCCATCATTAACAGATTGACGCATGGCTTCCTCTTCTGCGGAGTCTATGAAAGTGTCAGAATCCCCCTCCTCATCCTCCTCCCCTCTCTCCTCCTGTGTGTTCTGTGACATAGGAATGATGGTGTCTGGATAAAGTGGGCCTTGAGAGGAAAGGAAGTCCTCCTCTTCCTCCTGCTGCTCTGCCTCCAGTGCCCTGTCCATAATGCTACACAGAGTCTGCTCAAGCAGGAACACAACAGGGATTGTGTCACTGATGCATGCACTGTCGCAGCTCACCATCCTTGTTGCCTCCTCAAATGGTGACAATGCAGTGCAGGCATCCTTAATGATCAGCCATTGGCGTGGGGAATAAAAGCCGAGGTGGCCTGAGTCTGTCACCATGCCATACTCATAGAGGTACTTGCTAACGGCCCTCTGCTGCATGTACAGCCGCTGTAGCATTGCCAAAGTCAAGTTCCACCTAGTGGGCATGTCAGAAATCAGGCGGTTTACAGGCAGGTGGAATTCCCGCTGAATTCAAGCCAACCGAGCACTGGCTGGCTGTGTGTGACTGCCTGAAATGGCCTGCCTGAATTGGCTACAGACTCCTCTGGCCAGCTTTAGCACATCTTGCAACCCTGGGTATGTATTTAGGAAATGCTGCACCACCAAATTGAGGACATGTGCCAGGCATGACACATGTGTCAACTTTCCCTGTCTAAGGGCGGACAGGAGGTTTGAGCCATTATCGCACACCACCATTCCTGGCTCCAGCTGGCGTGGTGTGAACCACCTCTGGGCCTGTCCCTGCAGAGCTGCAAAAAATCTCTGCTCCAGTGTGGTTACTGTCCCCTAAACACACCAGCTGCAGCACTGCATGACACCTTTTAGCCTGACTCAAGGAATAGCTCTTTGAATGCTTACGGGGTACCTGATGTTCATAGGACAATTCTGCAGGGGAGGGCATTTAGGTGACGGAGAAGGAGGAGGAGGAGGGGGTAGAGCTCACAGGTCTGGCATCATCACCACCAGCTGTATGGAGACGTGGGGGCACAACGAGCTGTAGCACCGAGCCCTGTCCTGCATCCTTTCGAGTTGCAAGAAGCGTTATCCAGTGTGCTCTAAACAAAATATATCATCCCTGCCCATGCTTGCTGGACCACGTGTCAGCAGTAACGTGGATTTTACGGCTGACTGCCTTGCCCAACAATGCCAGAACATTCCCTTCCATGTGATGGTAGAGAGATGTAATGGCCTTACGTGAAAAGTAGTAGGAACCTGCCATTGTGGTACAGCATTAAACTGTCAGTAACGCAATCAAATAGACAGTGTTCAACCTTCACTAAACTGACGCTATCTGAACTGTCCCTTCTCTAGTTATACACTAATGTAAAGATTACTGACACGGTCTTACTACACTACAGTGAAACTATCTGAGCTGTCCCTACTCTAGCTGCACACTATGCAAAGCTGAATGATGGTCCTCCTCACTACACTCACACTATCCCTAGACTGACACTAAACTAATATTCTACACTGACAATTGAAGCAAAATTGTACAGTATAGCACACTAACAAACTAATAGCACTGAACAGAGCCCTCTTCTATCTCTCTCCATGCCAAAATCCCACTGAAAATGGCTGCCATTGAAAGAATACTTTTATGGAATGAGCCATGATTGGATAAAGTCATGATGACAGTGTCCAATCATGACTCTGACAGTGCTTTGTGCCCTGATTGGCTTAAGCTTTCACTGCTTCAGCCAATCAGGGATTGCAATGCACTTTTTAGCGCCGCAATGCATTGTGGTACTCACTTTTGTTGCCAGAGGTTTAGACATTAATGGCTGTGTAGCACTGACCCCCAAAGGAGCTGCTGGTTTGAATTGGGCCTGCCCTCTACCAAGAAACCCCACTAACTTGACTCAATCCCCTTGGCACAGCTGTGATGCAATGCAATACAGTATAATGTGAAACAATGTAAAATACCTGTATTATGAACTCAGGATACACTGGCTCCACCTGGTGGGAGAAAACAGTACGCCACACAACTGGATACTTAATCAGATATATTTTACTAAAGAATATTTAGACAGGTGGTTACAGAAATTGTACTGTCATCCCAACATGGGACGACATTACAATATATTTCAATATAAAACAATATAAGTATATGTGTATATATATGTTTAAACCTGGGAGCTCCCCCTACTTTAAAAGCTATGCGTGAGATCTCACTGAAAGTACTTTATCCGGGATCTTCTTTCTTCGCTAGCTAAAATGACTCCTTTGAAATTTGTAATCCAAAGTATGTGGAAAGTTAGATCAAGGTGCTCCGAGTGTAACTCCAATAACTTATTTACAATGCTTGGGCGCCAGAGTGAATAGGCCCCAAGCCTGCTCAGTGTCAGTTGCTCTGTTACTCCTCGTTGGAACTACAGATTCCAGCGAGGCCTTTAAATGAGTCTAACTGCGTGTAGCAAGTTAACAAATGGTGGGCTGTAACCCGCTCACCAACTGGATCGGAGTTCCGTGTGATGATTGTGGTCCAGTGACTGCAGCTTGCTTCCCTGTCAGCTGGGCCGGACGCTCTGTACCGCTCCATTCGATGAATCCGGTCCTCCGATGCTCTGATGAGTGTCTTGGAATCTTCTCTCTCCGGTCACCGTCTCTCAGGCTCCATTAGGTCACTTTGCAAACAGGCAGGTCTCCGCTCTGTAGAAGCTGTAGGCCGATGTCTCCGGGAAACCTCTCACAGATACGCACAGGCAGGCAACGTGATCCCAAGAGACCCGAAATGGCCGATTGGGTTCCTTTTATCCCCTACCCAGCATGCACTGCGTGAGAGAGTGTTCATGGGTAGGTCACACAGACTCCTGGGTAAAAAGGTCAACCTTCTGAATCAAAACAACAGTCACTTCCTGTACAAGTCTTTAGGTTGTTCAGAGATAATAATACACAAGTGCGTTACCTATATTTGGTCACTAGATGGCTCTGGGCATGGAACCGCAGTAATGTCCATGAACCTTACATTAAAGTATACATAACCACATCAATAGGCAAGGATGTCAGCGCTACACACTCCCCCTACTTTATCTCTTTGGTCCCCAAAAAGGCTCAAATTTCTAGCTCCATCCTGTATATTGGCTTCTATATGGTCATATAATACGGACAGAGGAGCTTTCCTCCAGTTGTCATGTGAAGGGGAGCTATCCTGTGCACTCACAGCTGATACTACCATATCTGGTACGGATGTGCCAAGGGGTGTGGTGGGGCTGTCCCCTACTGAATCAGTGGTAGAGGGACCAGGCAGTTCAGGGTTTCTTCTACTAACAAACTCAGATGCCTCAGAGCATTCACCCAATGTGTCGTAAGTCAGTCTGCGGGGTGGGCGAATGTCTCTCTTTGCTCTTTACACTTTCGGGGTATCCATTTCTTTCTGACAAGTATCTTCAACCCCTCTCTCGGTGTCAACAGGTGGAGAGTAACTAAGAGTACCGAGTTCTTCTGTAGGACTAGTTACCGGTACAAATTCTGGGGCCTCTGCTCTGAGAGTCCCATTATTATCTTCCTCCACTTCTGAAAAGACATCAGCATCTGCATCTGAAGTTTCTGTAGGCCACAACCAACTCATCCCTACTTCCTCATCTTCATCTGCAGAGGGTGCCAGCTGAGATCTGGTTGTTGGCCTACACACATTGGTGGATGTGGATAGGAGTTCCTCCTCGGCACTTATCCTAACTGCCTCAGTGAGGGGCAAAAGGTGATTCCGGTGCCAGGTCTTCACTGGTCCAGTGTTTCCTTCTGGCTTAATTTCATACACTGGGAGCCCTGGAAGTTTCCTACACACAACATAAGGCTGTGATCTCCAGCAATCAGCCAGCTTATGCTTGCCTGGGATGCCTAGATTCCTCAGCAAAACCCGGCCACCTGGTTGAAGGTCTTGGACTCTCACTTTCAGGTCAAAGTTGCTCTTGTTCCTGTTTTCTCTGGAGCTTGATGTGGCTTTGGGCCTGCTCATAAGCGATTCTAAAGTTCCTTCTCAGCCTATCCACATACCCTCTATGGGAGGTCTCTGATGTGTGATCCAAAGAGGTTCCAAAAGCGAGATCCACTGGCAATTGGGCTTCACGGCCAAACATTAATCAGTAGGGAGAATACCCAGTGGCGTAGTTTTTGGTGCTATTGTAGGCATGGACCAGTGCAGTGATGTGTCTACTCCAGTGGGGTTCCTTCTCTGCAGTTAATGTCCCCAACATATTCAGGAGGGTCCTGTTGAACCTTTCCGGATGAGGGTCCCCTTGTGGGTGATAAGAAGTAGTCCTGGACTTCTGTATGCCTAGTAAATCCAGCAGTCTTTTTATCAGTCTGCTCTCAAAGTCTCTTCCTTGGTCCGAATGTATTCTTTGAGGTAAGCCATAATGGACGAAGAACTTCTCAACGAGAGTCTTTGCCACTGTGGTTGCTTGCTGGTCTCTAGTGGGAAAAGCCTGGGCATAACGTGTGAAGTGATCTGTTACCACTAAGATATCCCTCTGCCCACTCAGGTCAGATTCTAGACAGAGAAAGTCTATGCAAACCAGGTCCATTGGGCCCTGGCTTTCCAGATGGCCCATTGGGGCAGCCCTCTGGGGCAATGTCTTCTGCTGTATGCACCTGAGACAGGAATGACAGTAACTCTCCACTTCTTTCCTCATGTAGGGCCAATAGAATCTGTCCTTTACTAACTGGAGAGTCCTTTTGGCTCCCAGATGGCCATAGTGGTCATGTAGGGCAATCAGTACCCTTTCTCTGTGATTTTCCGGCAAGAACAGCTGCCACTTCTCTTCTGGATCACCGGAGGGGCCCCTTCGGTAGACCACCCCCTGCTGCAACTGCAACTGATCCCATTCCTTCAGCAACAGCCGAGCTTCCATACTGGGACTCTTCTGCAGTACATCAGACTGTTGACACTCCAAGGCCTTCAGCACCATCCCGCACAGTGGGTCTTCCTCACACCAAACATTCAGCCTGGCATTCCCATAGGTGCTAGGCTGCCATTTTGTCACCCCCAGCTAAGCTTATACCAAACACACATTCCCTTTGACATGTCCTCTCAGGATTCTATGACACATTTCCCACACTTTGTTAATCAATGTATTCATACAACATATATAAAAATTACAATGTTTTCAGCCTGTTTACCAAACCAGAGGAGGTACAAGGGCCTTACAGCGCATCGTGCCAAAAGCTGTGATATAGATCATTTTGAATAATGCCATTGTCCATTGTTCCTAGATTTTAAAATAATTTTTAATTTAGAATTTATAAATATATAAATCTGAGGCATACATATTGCACCTGATCTGTTAAAGAATCTATATGATCACTGTAAACCAGGCTAACCAACTTAAGCATAGTCTTACAATATTTACAACTTTCACAAAGATTCACACAATTGTGGAAGCCTACTTACAGTATTCTTTACAAATGCTATTTGTAAATAGCTAGCTTCTGAACCTACCTGAACTACATGCTGGTGTACCTGGGATCAAAGTTGTATTTTCTGCATATTTTTAGGGCTACTTTACATCAGTTATTTGGTCTGCATTTCCTTTGTACCAGTATATAGAATGAATACATAATGAAGACACTAAAATAAAAGAAGTCATAGTGCTGCATGCTTTTTGGTAGAATACCCACATTTCTGATTCTGGGTCATTGTAATGCAGCTTGCCTGCACTTATATTTTACATATATATTTTTTCCACAAACTGATTTCTCCATCTTTCCTTATTCAATTTGTCAAAGTTAGGTGGCATTAGGCTTTAAGCTTTTTTACTCATTGGGATTTAGAAAATATTGTCACATATTGAATGATGATAAAATATAAACATGGCTAAACCATCTAATTTTGTTTTCTATTTAAGGCTTGGGCAAAAATCCATTTTTACACAGTAGGAAATGATTGCATTTGGCAAGACAAGTAGCTATAAATTCTTACTGTATAAAAATGAATAAAAATACAATTTATGATAATGGATGTCTTTGCTAATTAACATTAAACTGATTTAAACATCGCTGTCCACTGATATTTGACATTGATGCATTTTACTTCCTGCATTTGGAAGCAAATCAAAAATGTATCAACGCAATAAAAGTTGTAAACATTGTGTTAGCAGATATGTTTATAAATGTCATCTTCTATTACTAAACATACAATTTTTAGAAACATAGCATCAACAAATGACAGGTGCTCATTCTGTGTGAAAGTAAGTGAAGTGTGTTGCACATCTGGTAATTTGTCTACACATAAATTGTATATCTGGAAGTGATTTCAACCATTTTTTCTCTAAGGGAATTACTCTAGGTATCAGATGTGCTCATAATATAATAACAAACATAATACGAGAAGGTAAACCAACAAGTGAGAAAATTTGTAAATGGGAGTGCACATATATAAAGTTTTCCCAGTATCGCTCAAAGAAAAATAGTTAACATCTATAAATGTGTCCAACTAAATATAATCATAAATAAATGTCCATGAAAAAAAGTGAAAATATCTTGCAATTCCACACAAAACATAAATGGCAGTCCTCTTGACTCCTCCTCTGACTTATACGTTGCTTGGTATATGCAACAATTATGGTAGTAGGCATTGTGGGACATTTACATTTTTTTAATAAAATACTTTTTTTAAAATGTCTCCTGTCTTTTTTACTATTTTTGAATTTTTTGTGAAATGGTAGGGGTACAATGTACCCGTTACCAATTCACATAGGGGGGAGGACGGGATCTGGGGGTCCCCTTGGGGGTCCGCCCGCAGACCTCCACAACCACCGGGTAAGGGTTGTGGGGATGAGGCCCTTGTCCCCATCAACATGGGGACAAGGTGCTTTGGGGGGCTACTCCAAAGCACCCTCCCTATGTTGAGGGCATGTGGCCTGGTATGGTTCAGGCTGATCACCTCTATTTTTTTTTTTTTGGGGTTAACAAGACACAGATTTAAGCCCCTTCAACAAAGTTAAAGTTTGGGCCAGCAATCAATCTGTATGGTTTAATTATTTTGTCTTATTTTTTTTTTATTTTATTTTAAATCTATTTTTTTTTTGTTTGTTTGCCACGCCACATTGATACAGTAATTCATGCAAAAGGAGCCCCGGCCAAGTTTGGAGTGCATACTATACTGTACATGGACATATTTTTCAGTAAGGCTGGTTTCACACTGGGGCGTTGGGGGGCGCTGGTGGTAAAGCGGTGCTATATTTAGCGCCGATTTACCGTAGTTTTAGCGGCGGGATCTGGGGGTCCCCTTGGGGGTCCGCCCGCAGACCTCCACAACCACCGGGTAAGGGTTGTGGGGATGAGGCCCTTGTCCCCATCAACATGGGGACAAGGTGCTTTGGGGGGCTACTCCAAAGCACCCTCCCTATGTTGAGGGCATGTGGCCTGGTATGGTTCAGGCTGATCACCTCTATGCCACGCCACATTGATACAGTAATTCATGCAAAAGGAGCCCCGGCCAAGTTTGGAGTGCATACTATACTGTACATGGACATATTTTTCAGTAAGGCTGGTTTCACACTGACCAGATTGACATTATGGACTTTCGCACTATTATTATTGGACAGTTGAGAACAAGGATCCTCATGTTTTTATTATTATTAATTTTTTTTTCCCCATTCATTTTTTTTTTTGGGGTGTGTTTTTATTTTTCTCTTTATTTATCATATGATTTTTCTTTTATTATTATGGACTTATTACATCCAGAACAAGTGATGACTACCGATACTGGGATCCAGAAATGGGGCGTTGGGGGGCGCTGGTGGTAAAGCGGTGCTATATTTAGCGCCGATTTACCGTAGTTTTAGCGGCGCATTTCGGCCCCTAGCGAGGCGGTTTTACCCCCGCGAGCGGCCGAAAAAGGGTTGATACCACCCGCAAACCGCCGCTGCAGTGGCGTTTTGCGGGTGGGTTTGGAGCGCTGCCCCATTGTTTTCAATGGGAAGGGGCGCTATAGGAGCGGTAAATATACCGCTCCTACAGCGCACCAAAGATGTGGCTTGCAGGACATTTTTCAGCGTCCTGCAAGCGCACCGCTTCAGTGGGAAAGCCTGCGGGCTTTCCCACTGAAGACACAGCAACAGCTGTTTCGGGTCGGTTTGCAGGCGGTATTTTTAGCGCAATAGCGCCTGCAAACCGCCCCAGTGTGAAAGGGGCCTAAGTCAACATTTCTGTATTAAAAATGATTTTGTTTTATTGTTCTTACGTAATATTCTAATTTGGAATTTTCACGACATCACGTGACATCACAAGGGGCGGGTGCTCCAGATGATATCATCGGATAATCACGCCCCATGGCTATATAAGAGATGCCAGATGGCGGGCCACAACACAACGGAGAAAGGCAGCCTTGGAAGAAGAGTAGCCTTTTTTTTGTTTTTAGCACTGACTGGCATCACTAATGGCCACTGATTGCTGGCACTTGTGGGCACTGATTTATGGCACTTGTAGGCACAGATTGGTGGCAATTGTGAGCACTGGTTGGCACTAATTGCCGGCAGTGGTGGGCAATCATTGCTGGCACTGGTGGGCACTTAATTGTAATCAGGGTACTGATGATAAGTGCCCTGATTACATACCTAGCTGTCCCCTGTGAGGAGATGCCACTGATCAGCTCTCCTCTCATCACACTCTGTCAGTGTGAGGCGAGGAGTGCTGATCACCGGCATTTCCGTGTTTACATGTGACCGGCTGTGATTGGACACAGCCGATCACATGGTTAAAGAGCTGTGGCTCTTTACACAGATCGGGGTCGCACCTTGTCCTAGCAAGACAGTGTGGCCGCAATCGCCCCGCTGCATGTCCCCAGGGGCGCGCGAGAGCGGTCGTTCTGGGAGGCAGTCATATGATGTCCACTCAGAACGAGAGCCGCAAGTGATTAAGCAATTTATTTTTTTTAGTATTGGATTGAGTGGAGATGGATTAAAACCCATGTCAGGTTTTTATTGTTGGTTGTGCCCCCTTTAGGGAGGTTTACCCTCTCTATTTGTCCTGTTTACCATTATCACTAAGAGCGAGACCTGGTTCACACCAGTGCATTTTTTAGTGCGTTTTCCGTTTTGCAGAAACACACTACAGTCCATGTAATATGGTTTCCTATGGATCACGTTCACATCTATGCATTTTATGGAAAGGGCCAGGGACTTTTTTTTCAGATTTTTGGTTCCATAGACTTCAATGGATCAAAAATGTGTATTGAAAAAAGCAAAATGCACCTGGAATATGCAAACTGGAACCTGCATAGGTGTGAACCATGCCTAAAAGTAAAAGAAAATCCCAAATTTTGGGTTGTCCCCAGAAAAGTAATAGAGGGGAAATGTTTCAATGGGGACACAGATGACAAAAAAAAAAAAACTGCCAGGGATTATAACCTTCCCTTATTCTATCCAAAATGCAAAAAATAATTGTGCCTATAGTTCTACTTTAAGGCAAATAGACTGTGCACTTTGCAAGTTGCTCCAGAGCTTAGCAAATGAAGTATAGCTTCACTTTACAAATATATAATCAAAGGGGTGAACAGCGCTGATCAGCAGACATAAATGGGACCCTCAGAGGCAAAGTAAAAACTTTTTATTATTGTTAAAATAATAACTAAAATAATGAGTTTACAAAGAATACCCAATCACATTCACATCACAAAAAAAAAAAAAACAGCATTTTTTTTTCACATTTTTGGATGATGGAAGTCAGCAGAGCTCCCCCTCATTTACTAAGCTCTGGAGGAACTGCACTTGCAAAGACCTGTCTATGTGCCTTTAGTAAATCAACCCCATTACGTTCAGTAAATCCACCCCATTACATGATGTGAAATGTATCTATGTTCTATGGTAATTTCACCAGATTTTTGGAGATTTTTTTTTGTGTATATACAATCATATCCATCATGTGCTGCAAACCTCCCAATCACTCCAAACATAATACAATGTACATGCATATCACAATGACCTAATCCCTTGTTAGAACATATGTCATATGTAGTGGGGATTATTTAGAGGGCTTTCACACCAAGCCGCCCATAGCATCTGCGGTAAAACGCAGCTAAAAATAGGATTTCAGATTTGCGGCACATTTCGGCCACTAGCGGTGTGCTCTTACCCCCCGCTAGCGGCCGAGAAAGGGTTAAAACCGCCCACAATACGCCGCAATAGCAGCGTTTTGCCGGCGGTATTGCAGCGCTGCCCCATTGATTTCAGTGGGGAGCAGTGGTGGAGGAGCGGTAAACACACCGCTCCTTCTAACGCTATAGCGCCTGCAAAATGCCCTCGGTGTGAAAGGGGTCTTACTTTTCACAATTATTTTTATAGAAAGCTTTGGCTCAAATATTCACAAGACAGAATGGCATTATGAATAGACAAGTATTCTTTCAAAGGTGTGGAACTTGAGCTGTTAGGAGAGGGGTGTCATCAATTTGAAGGTTTGACAGATGGATACAAGAGTGACATTTTCAAGAACAAGAAAAAACAGAACTGTCCAAAGATATATGCAAGTGCACTTGCACTTGCACTTAGAGTGGCGCCTTCTGTTTCTCTTCCCAGTACCTCCAGAGGATTTCTTTGCCGCTTCTTAGATCTTCAAACTGGGCTGCCTTCTAAAAACTGCTGCTATTATTCTCCAAACCATATGACATGGACTGTCACAGAACAATATTTTAAGCTATTGCTTTTTTATTTTGGTGACAATTCACATGCAAGTTTGATTGGCCCATCCTTCACCTGTGCTTTTTTCCCTTCCCAAAGTTTTATCTCCCCCATACCTTCCACTAACCCATTTGTTCCCTTCCCAGTAGCAATTAGGTGATAAACAGATATTGCCAGAATTAGCGCAAATCCACTCTACCAAATCTGTATATCAGCTCAAGCAAAATGCCTAAGCAAAGACCTCTGAGAATCTGTTCCCAAACTTCTGTTTTCATTATTTCCCATTCCTACTTCTGATACCGATACCTGTTAATCACTTTCAGTTCCGTACCATGTTTTTGTCAGCTGGTTGCACTCACTAAGAGGCATCTGCAGCATAGCCCACCACCCCTTGCGGGGTGTGCTTGTGAATACCTGGCAGCTTACATAGTTACATTAGGTGAGGTTGAGGTTGAAAAAAGACTCAAGTCCAACCTATGTGTGAGATTATATATCAGTATTACATTGTATATCCCTGTATGTTGTGGTCGTTTAGGTGCTTATCTAATAGTTTTTTTACCTATTGATGCTCCCTGCTGAGACCACCGCCTGTGGAAAGGAATTCCACATCCTTGCCGCTCTTACAGTAAAGAACCCTCTACGTAGTTTAAGGTTAAACCTCGTTTCTTCTAATTTTAATGAGTGGCCACGTGTCTTGTTAAACCCCCTTCCACGAAAAAGTTTTATCCCTATTGTGGGGTCACCAGTACGGTATTTATGAATTGAAATCATATCCCCTCTCAAGTGTCTCTTCTCCAGAGAGAAGTTCAGTGCTCGCAACCTTTCCTCATAACTACAATAGAATGGAACAATCAGCGCAAACCCACAAAAAACAAGTAAATAAAATAAGTGGAAGTGCAAGCTGAGCACCAAAAAGGCCAATCACGAATCCTTCAAATAACAATGTGAAAAATAAAAATAAGTGCAGCGCATCTAAAATATAATCAAAAATAATACAATAATAATAAGATATCATAAAATTATGATATGTATATGAAACACAATACACTAAATGGAAAATAATCAAATACAGTGACAAAAGTTCATGTCTTGTAAGTCCAAAATAAAACAGAGAGTGAATAACTGATTGTAGATAAAACACCCTGGTGACTGTAAATAAACAGAATATGTTCTTAAGGTGATATCCTCAACCGAAGGTAAATGGAGATTCTTACCAAATGTGCTATGCACATACGCATAGACTCAGTGGAGGGTGAAGTGTCTGATTCCAAGGGAAGCTGACTCCAATCAGGGCAAACGACCAATCAACTGGATGGATCTCCGGCAGATGATCTCCTCATATAATGGACAGCCCAATGCTAAGCAATGTGGATCCAGGCAAAAAAGATCTCCCAGCATATAATAATAGAAAAGAAGGGGGGGACACTCTAAGTGTAGACTGTTGGTAAACGGTTTATTTAAAATTGAAGTTTAAAATACAACCTTGATGAAAAAGGTAAATGGTTGTGTCTGCAAATAACATAAGTTATGCAGTTGACAAAAAGTTAAGGCAATGCTGTAGGTACACTCGATATGCACAACTGCAGAAAACAAAGCCTTATGGACATAAACAAAAAACAGCTCAAAGCTGCAAATGGGGAACAATTGCTGTTTAAAAAAGTCCCGCACTGCAGCAATGTAGAGAGATTGCGGAACGAAGCCGCTGGAGATAGTGATAGACAGCGAGTGACTGATAGACTCCTCCCCCGTACGTACGTTACGTCCTCCTGGACTTCGTCAGCGGTGGGTGGAGTCATCTGTCACTACGCCTCTCCTTTAATAGCAGCCAGCGCGGTCTATGGGTGGAGACTATTAACCAGATAGAACTAATACAGCCGGCAAAGCCTAGCAGCATGGTGTCTCCTCTCCTGCTATTTAGACAACACTTCCCTCCTGGGGACATAGAGCTGACTCTGCTTTTAATACTAAATAGGATTAAAAATTTAAAAATTATGACCACATAAAGATGCACTTATGCGTGTCATACAGTCAATTAACCATATAGATATTTTAAACATGTACAGGCACCAGTATGATCCTAGTTGAATTATTTTTGTTGTGTTGAAAGCAACAAATTAAAATAAATCAATGTCACTCGCTCCTATCATCATCTCCGAATGTATACATTACATACATATAACCAATTGAAAAATATATAAATAAACTTGAACAAAATTAATTATTTAGTAATAAAAATATGAAAGAATTAATTATTACTATGAAGAGTATGTGTTGGATATTCATAGTAAAAAACAACATATAATGAAATCGACAAATCAGTATTGCTCACTTATCTGATATGAAGCAATTCAAGTCAAATTCTACGTTTAACCCCCTTGGCACCGAAACCTGCATCTCGTGAATCCAAAAAGATTCACGGCGACTTAATTGCCTCAAAAAATTCCCCCCTCTCCAATGAGGGGTGACTCGCTCAAGTCCCCAGAATTTTAAACATTTAGGATCCCTATTATGGTAGAGCCTAAAGTGTTTTGACACATTGTGGGTTACTAGCCCTTTCTTAATATTATTCACGTGCTCGCCTATGCGCACACTCAGAGATCTGGAGGTTCTACCAATGTACTGCTTACCGCAGTCACACTCCAAAGCATATACCACACCAATGGTGTTACACGTGATCAAACTTTTAATCGGATGTGTAACACCAGTGGTGGTGCTAGAAAATTCTTTTTTCTTTTTGTTGTTGTGCTTACACTGTTTGCACGGCTGGCATCGTCCACAGGCGTAAAAACCTGTTAAGAAAGAAAATATGGTATTTTCTTTCACAATGGGGGGAACTAGTACACTGGGGGCTATTACATCCCTAAGGGTGGGTGCTTTTTTATAGATAAATCTGGGGCGTGGTGGCAGGACGCTTCCCAGAATATTATCCTTTTTGAGGATTTCCCAGTGCCTCATAACAATCTTTTCAAACTTTTTATGCTGAATATTAAAATCCAGAATAATACGGAATTCTGATCCAGCTTTTGGTGATCTCTTGGGTTGTGAATCAGATACCATAGTGGTGCGATCAAGCTTGCTGACTGTCTGTATCTCATTAGAAATAACATCTTTATTATACTTTATTATATGAGAACTTTAGACAAAGGACTCAAATTTGCCCCTGTCCGGAATTTTTGTAAATTTCAGACGTACATTAGCCTACAAAAATTTGTTAGATCTTTAAATATTAAAAGATACTTTTAGTCTAAACCAGGTGAACCTCGGCCAGCACCAGTCAGTGCTATTGAGGGCGCCACACAGGGCATTCACTCTAATCTAGCCAACAAATCCGTATTTAACCCACCCAAAAATGACCACAGACATATAGAAGTCTTTAAAAACATGGTTTCCAGTGATCTGGGGCACTCACTCTCTATTCACTGTTTTATTTTGGACTTACAAGACATGAACTTTTGTCACTGTATTTGATTATTTTCCATTTAGTGTATTGTGTTTCATGTACATATCATAATTTTATGATATCTTATTATTATTGTTGTATTATTTTTGATTATTTTTTAGATGCGCTGCACTTATTTTTATTTTTCACTTTCCTCATAACTAAGCAGCACAGTGGTGTAGTGGTTAGCACTTTTACCTAGCAGCAATAGGGTCGCTGGTTCAAATCCCGACCATGACACCTTCTGTGTGGAGTTTGCATGTTCTCCCTGTGCCTGCGTGGATTTCCTCCGGGTGCTCCAGTTTCCTCCCACACTCCAAAGACATGCTGGTAGGTTAATTAGATCCTGTCAATAAAATTGGCCAAATATGTGTTTGTAAGCGTGTCAGGACCCCACAGGGCAAGGACCTTGCTATACCACAGATGGACACCAGTGGCAAAAAGCGCCCTGAGGCGATTCAGTTTGCATAGGTAGCGCTATACAAGTCATTCATTTACTAATATCCTCCAGACCCTTTATTAGCTTTTTTGCCCTTCTTTGTACTCACTCCATTTCCAGTACATCCCTCCTGAAGACTGGTGCCCAGAACTGGACAGCATACTCTAGGTGCGGCCGGACCAGAGTCTTGTAGAGCGGGAGAATTATTGTTTTATCTCTGGAGTTGATCCCCTTTTTAATGCATGCCAGTATTCTGTTTGCTTTGTTAGCAGCAGCTTGGCATTGCATGCCATTGCTGAGCCTATCATCTACTAGGACCCCCAGGTCCTTTTCCATCCTATATTCCCCCAGAGGTTCTCCCCCCAGTGTATAGATTGCATTCATATTTTTGCGACCCAAATGCATAATTTAAAAATGTTCTACATTAAACCTCATTTTCCATGTAGTTGCCCACCCCATTAATTTGTTCAGATCTTCTTGAAATGTTTCCACATCCTGCGGAGAAGTTATTGCCCTGCTTAGCTTAGTATTATTCGTAAATACAGAGATTGAACTGTTTACCCCATCCTCCAGGTCGTTTATGAACAAAATAAATAGAATTAGTCCCATTACAGAACCCTGGGGGTCCCCAATACCCACCTCTGACCATTCCGAGTACTCACCATTTATCACCACCCTATGAACTCAGCCTTGTAGCCAGTTTTCAATCCATGTACTTACCCTATGGTCCATGCCAATGGACCTTATTTTTTGGGTTTAAAGTTGTAGTAAAGGCTAACTAAAGCTGTTCCTAAAAATATTCCCTCCCCCTCCTCTAACCTGTCCTGAGTGCCCTGTAAAGAATGATCTGTGTACGTATCTTTTTTTAATCTGATGCTTAGGCATCATATCAGTGTTGCTCTCTGCATTTTGAGAACCAACAACTTCTGAGAGAAGACCGAAGAAAAAGAGAACCAAGAGTATCATGTGATCACCATAAAGAATTCAGAAAGGAAAGTGTATAAAAAAAGTGTGTCCAAGAATGACTTGACTAAACCAGGTTTAACAATTAGACAGTCACAACTTCCATTATGATCTCCCCTATGATCTAATTTATTTAATTAGTTTAATTTGATTAAATTGAAACAGAAATTATAGGGAGCAAACTCTTTACTTTCGCTTACATGTCATCCACTGCCAAAATCCAAAACGCATTGGGCCCAATTACTTGAAGCTATCAATAATTTACCACATGTAATATCTAGATCCTACATTAATACTGCTGGGGCTTAAAGTGATACTAAAGTCTTGTTTTTTTTGTTAAAAATAACAAACATCTTATACTTACCTGCTCTGTATAATAGTTTTGCACAGAGCAGCCCAGATCCTCTTCTTCTCGGGGTCCCTCTTCTGAGCTCCTGGCCATTCCCTCCTGTTGAGTGCCCCCACAGCAAGCAGCTTGCTATAGGGGGACCGGAGCCGAGTCGCAGCTCCATGTGTCCATTCAGACACCGATCTGCAGCCCGGTCCTGCCCCCTTTCTCATTGGCTCACTTACTTTGACTGCAGCGGGAGTCAATGGCGCCGCTCTGCTGTCTCAGCCAATGAGGAGTGGAGTCCCGGACAGCCATGTCTCTCATGCATCATCTTTGGATCTAGATGGGGCTCAAGTAAGTATTAGGGGGGCTGGGTGGGGGCTGCTGCACACAGAAGGTTTTTTTCTTAGTGCATAAAATGTATTAAGATAAAAAAAAAACTTCTGCCTTTAAAACCACTTGAACAATATCCCGTGTATTGCCTGCTCTCTTAAAGTGAACTAAACTCTCTCAATCAACATAACTATTTTTAATGCCCGGGATGCTAGTATTAATACATAGTTACACAGATAGTAAGGTATATTATAGTAACTTGTTTAAAACCTTTTTTTTTACATTTCATCGGTTGCTTACTGGTTTCCTGCCTAAACCAAAATGATGTAATAAATTCTAGGAATCTTTATGGGCATTCTGTTTTTCTTTCATCTGGAGGAGGGGCTTTCAAAGCTGAGCACACCCTCCTGCCTATATGACTGAGCTAAGGGTGGATGGATTCCAGGAAGTGAATTCTACATTAATTATCTGCCCTTACTCAAGATGGCAATAAAAATCTAGGTGTTTTTCAAAGTCATTTCTCAACAAAATAAAGCATATCCATACAGCAGTCCCTGCAAACTGCTCTTCATAGACCCCTTTCACACCACGTCGCACATAGCGTGGGCAGTAAAACGCCGCTATTTTAGCAGCATTTTACTGTTGGATTTGCGGCACATTTCGGCCGCTAGCGGGGCGCTTTTACCCCCCGCTAGCTGCCGAGAAAGGGTTAAAACCCCTGGCAATATGCCGCAATAGCAGAGTTTTGCCGGCGGTATTACAGCGCTGCCCCATTGATTTCAATAGGGAGCAGCGGTGGAGGAGCGGTGGAGGAAAGGTGGAGGAGCGGTAAACACACCGATCCTTCACCGCTCCAAAGAAGCTGCTGACAGGACTTTTCCTGATGTCCTGCCAGCGCACCGATGCAGTGTGAAAGCCCTTGGGCTTTCACACTGCAGACAATGAAGCAGCAGTTTGAGGGCAGATTTCAGGCACTATTTCTAACGCTATAGCGCCTGCAAAACGCCCTCGGTGTGAAAGGGGTCTTAATAAGCCTGTTACTAACATGCTAAGGCTGGTTTCGCACAGGCTGTCCAATCAGGTCCCCCTGTCAGTTTTCCAGGAGGACCTGATCGGACCAACCATAGCTCTCTATAGAACGGTGGATGTCAGCAAATAGTGGATCAGATCGGATTACAGTCAGATGGAAACCGACAGGCAGTCAGTTTCCATCTGGCAACCCCATAGAGAACAGTGGGGCTGTGTCTATGTCTGCTCCGGTATGCAGTCAGGAAGATCCCCTGCTGAACAGGCGGATACGGACTATGGAGGACGCCCGTGTGAAACCAGCCTCACTTGCAAAGATTGACCTTTTCTATGTTATTAGCAGCCAAGATAACTATTGCCAGACCCTAGAAAAAGACTTTAGTTTCTCTTTTTCAGGTTAGGAAAGAAACTCCAGAATAATTGACCCATGAAAAGATAGCAAGTATTTTAAATGACACAACAAAACATTTTGATAAAGTTTGGGAACCCTGGGTTTAATATATTGCTACAATCTACTTCTACAGTTATCAAACCCTGAACAGAAAAAAATAATATTTTTATTATTATTATCAGTAGTAGAAGCAATGATAACAATAATTAGAGTTGGGTGAACATTTCGAGCTGAGCAAAAGTTTGGCCTGAACATCGCCTGTTCACCCGTTTGGGGAACACCCAAATTTGTGGGGCACTCGGCAGGACCCCTTGGGTCTGGCATGGGTTTTAAGGGGAACCCCACACCAAAATGTTAACAAAAAATGGTGTGAGGCTCCCCTAAAGCCATACCAGACCCGTATCCAATCATGCAGCCTGGTAGGTCAGATAGGGGGGGGACGAGTAAGCACCCCCCTCCTGAACCATACCAGGCCACATGCCCTCAAGATGAGGGGGGTGCTTTGGAGCAGGGGGGTCTGTCCCCTGCCCCAAAGCCCCTTGTCCCCATGTTGATGGGAACAAGGCCTCTTCCCAACAACCCCGGGTGATGGTTGTGGGGGTCTGTAGGCAGGGGGCGTATCTGAATTTGGAAGCCCCCTTAAACAATTTAAATGTAATTTTCTCTTCTTTCTAAATGTCTGTTTTGCTGCAGCAGGATCTATACATGGTTAAGATGCATCAAAGGCAGACTAAGGGGACCCCCCCCCCCCAGGCATTATATTTAAATGTATTTTTCATTGTTTCACTTTAAGCATCATTAAAATCACTGCTCCTGTGAAAACAATCTTTTCTAAAAAAAAATAATTGCATTGATACATGTCCCCCAGGGCAGTATATGGGCCCCCATACCCTTTTTATAGGCAATTACTTGCATACAAGCCTTAAAATCTAGCACTTTTGATTTTTCAAGTTCGGGTCCCAACTCTATGAATAATGATAATAACACATTACACTTATTAAAGAATTGACATATACTTATTCTAGATGCAAACTTAGATTTTCTGATTTAGTTTCGTATGAATATTGTGAGAATATTTGTGTTGATGCTATAACAGAATAAAAATAGCCCTCCTTTCTAGGCAAACACTGCCTAGTCAGTCAGACTTAAAAGAAAAGTATGGGTTTCTTTTTTTTTGGATCTATACTTACCTAGGCGGATGCAGCATCGGGCTGATGCTGTATCTGTCCCCTGGTGCCTCTGCACTGAAAACTGAGCGATCGAACACCGTTGATCACTCGGTTTTCAGAGCTCCATGAGCAGAGACCTGTAGACTGTGAGTTACAGCTCTTTGCTCTTCTCCCTCCTCGCTCCCTGGAACGCTGAGCTGTGGAGGGGCGGAGAAGCAGTCTCAGGCTCTCAGCGGCTTGCTGAAAGGCTTAGATGGGTGTCAGTCCAGGCACCAGGCAGATCCAGACTTCCATTGTCAGGATGAAGCGGTGCCTGGACTGATATCCATGACATCAGCACAGAGCAGACTCCAGTCCACTCTCTGCTGAAAATGGGTGACAGCAGTGCAAAACAAATTGCACTCCTGTGATCCATAGGTGAAGCCTAGTTAAACGAGCTTTGGCTGGACTTCTCCTTTAATTTATTTATAATATTTTTCCACATATTGTATTTGTTAAAGAAAAAATGGGGACACTGAACATTAAGGGGTTTATTTATACAATATTTGCATATCATTCATTTAGAAAATCTTCATGTGCGTGTACATTAGTTCTGTGTAAATTGAAAAAAATAATTGTTTATTACGCTATTTTCTATTTTCCCTTCTTGTTTTATTATGGTCAGTAAAATGCCACATTATGGCCACTAGATGGAGCTGATGAGCATAGGAAACACATGTGTCTTTGTAATAGATACAACACACTAGAAGGAACTAATATATTATAATTCTGTCTCAAAAAAGCACCTTTGCCCCAATAATGCCCTGATTGACTTCAAATGCATTTGCTTTTAAACTGTTTCCCAATTTTAAATTCAGTATGAAGCAGTACAGAGCAAGGAAAGGATGGGTGAGAAGATAAATCACTCATCAGATGAGTGTGGGATAAACCAAGCTTTAGCTACTGAGATCTGTAAAGAACAGCTTTTTTTTTAAATTAAAGCAGTTAAAATTAGCCTGGTAGACACATGAAAAGGTGCCTAGAACGCTACCTGCTCTAAAATTTTTTATTTTTTTTTTCATTTGCCTTTAACAGAATAAATTATTTTAAAAAAATATATGAACTATACATCCTCTTTAATCTTTGACCACAAAAATCAGCACAATTGCATGCATATAATAAATCAAATTGATCCATGGAAATTCTGTATATCAAATAATGTATGACAACTAAAATATAGCATATGTTATGCTTTAATGAATTTATCCCATCGTCTTGTCCAAGAAAGCTGTAAACAAAAAGGCAGTACTGTAAACAGTGCATTACACACTATAAGTTATCAGCTGAACAATAAATGACACAGACAAAATCATGTGAAAATATTAGCAAAACTTGAACTTGACAAAGACCATTTCTTACATCAGGAGCAAATATTGTGTTAAATCATTTAAAAATGATCAATTTCAAGTATGGGCACAAATGCTAATATTTGAAATGTGACTATCAGTCTATTTTTCTGGAACTGCATTTATTTGAAAATCATCCATGTCGAAGACAACGAGGTAAATATTGATTTTTCACAGGGGTCACTCTCAGTACCAATATAATTTAAACTGTTACAGGAAGCCAATATAAAAACCTTTCAAAATGAGAAGTGATTTTTTCATTGCATTGCAAAAATGATGCACTCAACAATATTGATATGATGTAGTTAAGCTCTGCGGTGTACATAGTAATTCACTCTCAAAAGCTGTATGTAAAAGTTCAAATGTAATGACTAATCCAATCTCTTATTTTACACATAATGAACACAAACAGTGAAAGTTACTAGTATTGATCAATTATATGTTCAGTCAATGTTATTTTACAATCTAAAACAAAATCATCTGACAATAAATAACACAAAAAGTTTCATTAACAAAGTTTATGGATACAAATAATACAAAGCTTTCATATTTTAATGTAATACCCGGAGGTGCATTGACTTTAAGATAAGGAAAATCCTGGGACACCCTTGGGCATCCAGAAATGATGCACACTGAATGGCCAGTGTGGCCAATTTCTACTAACAGTGGGAGGGATCTAAAGGGGCATGGATAAATAAAATCTGAGCCTACTCACTGTATACAGGGTACATATATGCCTTGTAACTACAACATTTACTTTAATCACTGTGCCACAAGGGAGTCACAAACAACATGTATAAAGCCCAGTACAATCTTTAAAAATGTTTTAAAAACTCCTCCTCCATTACATGTGCTTTTCTGCACACAGCCTACCTTAAAGTTGATGTAAACCCTCACATATACCCAGTAAAGTGAATAGCCTCAGATGATACACATAGATGAAACAAATCCTCCTACACAAGTTTTGTATGTATATCTGATGCCTTCCCCTTTCTACACTCTTTGTAAAGTGCATATTGTGTTAAAAATCTTTCTTCCTCTATTAGCAGACCATAGGGGTGGGTGGGGATACTGGACTTACACTGTGTAAGAGCTGATTGGAGGAAAGGGACACATCCCCCCCTCCACATAGGCATAGGAACAAAGGAACATGCAGAGCTGTATTATGAATACACAAGCTCTCTGTTTATCTACCTCTGAGCTCCCTCCCCAACACAAATTGTCAGCTACTGTTAGCTCATGTGTCGGAGAACTTGTCAGAAGTAACTCATGCTGATAACAGAGGAACGGAGCACCAGAGAGAAACGGCACTTAGAGCTTTGTAGAGAGATAAGTAAACACTACAGATATATGTGCTTAGTTCAATTTTCATGAATGGGGTTCACAACCATTTTAATGAAGAACTGTGACTACCTAGCGACCAGCATTTTTTTAGACAACAAACACTTTGGTTGCATAGCACAGAGGTTAAGAATGTATAACACACATAATGCAAAGGATCATAATATGCAAAATGCAGGGCTCAGTACATAACATAGAGCAACGTTTCTCAACTCCAGCCCTCAAGTACCCCCCACAGGTCATGTTTTCAGGATTTCCCTCAGATGAAACAACTGTGGTAATTACTGAAAAGAAACTGATCAAATCCCATGTGCAGAATAATGGAAAGCCTGAAAACATGACCTGTTGGAGGTACTTGAGGACTGGACTTGAGAAACATTGACATAGAGCACCGGTATCATAAGTGTGTAAGGCATAGAACACAGTTAGGGGCAGGAGCGCATAATGCACAGAGTGATAGTCCAGGAATTAGTAATGCACAGATTTCAGGCACCAGGAGTGCAGAGCACACATAGCCAAGGGGCAGGTGCACATAACACACATAGTTTGGGGGTCAGGAGTACATAACGAACAAAACATAGGGGTCATAAGGGCATAACACACAGACTACAGGGCACATGGTGTAAAGAATATGTAACACACGAGTGCATAGGTCAGTAAAAAAAAAAAACACATTTGGATTTTCAGGGCACATCAACCATTATATCAGAGGTCGAAATGCTGGTTCTGTGGTTAAAAGATGATGAGCTCATTCATCATACATTGCTGCCTCCAGGGTAGCCATCAGAAATGTTGGGGTCCCTTACACATCTTTAGGCCCCCCCCCCGGGCCAACCCCCAACATTCCCCAGGGCCTGCCCACTGGCCGTCCCCCCGAATCCACCCACTGGCCATCCCACGAGTCCTTCATTGTACCCACTTTTATCTTAGAACTCTTACAACTTAATATGTAAATATATAAGAGTCATCAGTGCTTTCAAGATTTAACAGTAAGAAATTATATTTTGGCTAAAAAATATGAAGCCTGCCACCATAACAAGGTGGGTTACATCCTGCATTTAAGATGTAACACAGATGTCTATGGCTCAGTGCATAATATACAAAAACATGAAAAAAATATGTGCAACGCCATAGCAGTAAAACCACAGCTACATTGAAACCTCCAAACAAAAATAATAAAAAGTCTAAACAGGTTTCTGTCTAAGCTGCGGAAATGTACTGTAGTGGAAATGATTAGCGGCCATTTTTATTGCTGGCAACATTGAATGGTGTAGCCTCCCATGAAATTCTGCACTCCCTGCTGCAAGTGCGCATGTGACGGCGATCACAGAGTGAAGCAAATAGCCAAACAAGCTGAACATCCAGCTTGAGCCAAATGCCACGTACACAGGATCAGACTTTCCGACAACAAAGTTTTGTTGGCGGAACATTTGAGAACCTGCTATCAAATTATTCACAGGGGAGGTATAACTATTTTTATGCAAAAAAAATGTATTACAAAAAAATGCCAAAAAAGGTCACTGCAACCTACCAACACCCCACAAATAGAGATGAAGATATCAGATACAGGCTGCCATACAGCCTTTATCCAACTTATGTCTGTGGGTGAACTTGCTGGATCATTTCACAAGTGAGCACAAGACAATGAAGTAATTATGCCAGGATGAAACGACAGGGGGGGGGGGGGACTAGACTGAGGTACTCAATCAGTAGCCTTGTCCCTGGAAAGCTAAGCTTGAGAAGTCCCACCCTGGAGAGCATACGGAGAGAGTCATCCATGGCGCTAATTACGTCACGGATGACGCACCTCGTCACGTCAGTGCAAGCGCACTGCACACCTTGAGGACAGCGGGAATACTTTTTTGAATAGGCAACCAGGATGGCCTAACCACTTACAGACATTATACACGTCGCAGCACTTCACTGAGAAAGTAACCGGATCTACAGCGGCCACACTCTCTGGACGCCTGGATGAGAAGTGAGCCCTAGGACTGACCAGATTCGAGCAGTGTGAGAGCTCATACCAGGATATCAGCAACCGAATCATCCGGGATGCCTAGGAATCAAGAGATTCTCGTGTCTTTCGGTCGGGTGAGTGGTCTTGTGTCCTACTGATTACTTACTAGCTGCTTGCTGCTTTCAGTATTGATCTATGGTTACTACTAAGGATGAGCTTGATGTCCGGGTCAAACATGAGTTCATATTGAACATCGGGTGTTCGCCCATTTGCCGAATATCGAACATTATGGGACACTTGCGGGAAATTCGAGTGCCCGCGGAACGCCCCATAATGCAGTGCAAGATCGCAGTGCATTGCTGTAAGATGATTGGCCAAAGCATGCACCTGACCTTCATGTTTTGGCCAATCCCAGGGCCCTCTGCTAAGAGAGCCATAATTGGCCAAAGGCAGGGTGCCTTTGGCCAATCATGGCTCAGGGGGACTAAGTTCATGCCCCACACTATATAAGGTTGCCTGCGCAGCGGCCCTGTGTAGTGTTGTTGGCGTGGATGGAGACATAGCTTCAGCCAGGAATGGTTGTATGCGACAATGGCACCAGCCTTCTTTCCGCCCTCCGACAGGGACACTTGACCCATGTCTCATGTTTGGCACATGTCTTGAATTTGGTGGTGCAGTGGTTCTTGAGCAAGTACCCAGGCTTACAGGACCTCCTGAGACAGGCCAGAAAAGTCTGTGGTCATTTCCGACGGTCATACAATGCCAGGGCTCGGCTGGCTGACATTCAAATGGAATGCAACCTGCCCACCAACTGCCTCATTTGTGGCATGCCCATCAGGTGGAACTCAACGTTGGCAATTCGCAGCAGAGGGCCATCAATGAGTACCTGTGCGAGTGTGGCATAAGGACAGGGTCAGAGGAGCTTGGCTTTTTTTCGCCACGCCGGTGGCTACTGGTCAAAGGATGCATGCACTGTCCTGTCACCATTTGAGCAGGCCATGAGGATGATGAGCAGCGACAATGCATGCATCAGTGATACTGTCATTCTTGTCTTCCTGTTGGAGCACACGCTTCTTGGAATAATGGACAGGGAACTGGAGGCAGAACAGCGGGAGGAAGAGGAGGACTTCCTTACCTGTCAAGGCCCCCTTTATCCAGATAGCATTCCTGTGGGCCCGCCAAACACACAGGAAGAAGAGGAGGAGGAGGAGGAGGATTGTTTCAGCATGGATGTAGAGGATAACACTCAGCAACAGTCTTCAAGGGATGTTTTTTTGTCCCCAGAAACCCAAGAAGTTGTCCGTGGTTGGGAGGAGGTAGTACCTGACGACGTCATCCTCAGTGACCCAGAGGATTCACAATTGAATGCATTGAATGCATCTGCAAACTTAAGCTGCATGGCCTCCCTGATTATACAAATCCTGAAAAATTACTCTAGGATTCGTGGTATCAAGGAGAGGGATCATTAGTGGCTGGCAACCCTTCTTGATCCACGTTACAAGGGTAAGGTTGCAGAATTGATCCTGCCTTCGCAGAGGGAGCAGAGGATGAAAGATCTTCAGGAGGCCAAGAAAGGTTTGTGCAATGTGTTTCCAGACCCTGGGAGGTTACAATTTCCTGGTGCTTGACAACGTTTTGCTGAGGCTTCGATCAATCAGAGGAAGAGTGTCGGAGAAGGTGGCCGGCTGACCGATGCCTTTAGACATTTTTTTAGTCCTCTGCGCCAAGGTCTGATCGGTTCAAGCAACAATCTCCAGCATCTGCATTACATGGTGCAGGAATATCTTGGGGCAAGAGCAGACTTGGAGACCTTTCCAACAGACCATCTACTGGGTTACTGGGTCTTGAGGATGGACCACTGGACAGAACTTGCTCAATATGCAATTGAGCTACTGGCCTGTCCTGCATCCAGCATTCTTTCTGAACGCACATTTAGTGCTGCTGGAGGGTTTGTAATAGATCATAGAGTGCACCTGTCCACAGACTCCGTTGATAGGCTCACATTCATAAAAATTAATCAGTCTTGGATCAGCAGCAGCTATTAAGCACCTGATGCTGATGTAACTGATTGATTTTTCTATGGATGTGGGATCCCTTGAAGACTGCCTATGCTGAGTGACTATCCTATTCCTCCTCAATCTTGACGATGCTAGCGTCCAACAATATTTTTGGTTTAGGGCACCACCACCACTGCCTAAGACCCAATTTTTCTGCCCCTGTTTAACAGGGGCTTGTAATTACAATTCTTGATATATATTTCATAGCAGGGCCCATTCCTGCACCCAACAAGTGTAACTGAGATGGTTACAGTGTTCTGGCACCACCAACACCTAAGGCCCAATTTTCTAAAGAGTATTTAGGGCAGGCCGTATAGTATATATACTTCTGTTCAGAGTATATAGTGCCTGGGGGCCCCCCCACGCAATTTTTTTTAAATGTGGGGGCAGGGTTTCCCTTAATATCCATACCAGACCCAAAGATCCTTGTAATGGGCTGGGGAGACCCATTTAATTTTTCACAAGGTTACAGTGTTCTGGCACCACCAACACCTAAGGCCCAATTTTCTAAAGAGTATTTAGGGCAGGCCGTATAGTATATATACTTCTGTTCAGAGTATATAGTGCCTGGGGGCCCCCCCACGCAATATTTTTTAAATGTGGGGGCAGGGTTTCCCTTAATATCCATACCAGACCCAAAGATCCTTGTAATGGGCTGGGGAGACCCATTTAATTTTTCACAATGATTTTCATGTATATTGCTGGGACCCGACTACATTACAGCCGCAAGCAATTTTAAATGACTTTTTTTCCTTTAAAAATGTAATTTTGCTGTGGTATTGTTCTAAACATGGGAAAACTGCACCACTTTACAGGCATACTATAGACACCCCCAGGAACGATATTTAAAGGAATATTAAAAAAAAATATGTTTCACTTTAAGCATTGCCAGACTGCCGGAATTCTACTTCCTGTGTAATACCTGCGAGCCCCCCATGAGACTGCACCGATTGCCATCTGATTCTCAAGAATCTTTCCAGCTTTCTGTGCCAGTGTTGCCATCTGTTTCGTCCCAGCTCTTGAGTGTTGGGGATTGGTCTGGTTTGTCCCATGATAGCAGGGTCCAGCTGGAAGCAACTGGAGGTAAAAAAATCAGCTTGGGAACACTGTCTCGTGAATCTAGGTGTTTCATCTCGGACTGTGCTTCATGTAAAGATATAACCTGTATGTTGAAGAACTCCAAGGTGCATGTCGCCATCCTTATACAAGGGCAGTCTCTTTTCCTTTTGAGTACTAATTGGATGAAGGGCCTATGGACATATGTGATTACCGATTTTAATACCAATACGGATCCAGGATTCTGTGTGGCATACTATCCTTGACTTCAGGCTGCTGACGGGGCTGATTATATGCTTGTCACGCTTAGCCATCTGGTAAGCGCATTAGTTATTTGGTGGACAGGTTTTGTCACTCCAGACTAACATATGTGAAGTCACTGTGGTGGTCCTATCTGGAATTTGGAGATTCTTCATATTTTCCTATGAACTTTTTCTCATAATACTTTTTCCAAATACTGATACTAATTGATTTGAATTTATTTACAAGTTATTGGTGAATTATGTTTTTTACATCTGCCTATT
This sequence comes from Lithobates sylvaticus, assembly GCA_028564925.1. NCBI lineage: Eukaryota > Metazoa > Chordata > Amphibia > Anura > Ranidae > Lithobates > Lithobates sylvaticus. Next base: position 411,131,529 of record CM053029.1, on the reverse strand, counting down.
CCAGTCATTTTTAGGATAGTGGTATATACATTTTCTGTATAGTTTTGCTGGCGCAGTTTTTCGATTCTATATTGTTCCTTGTGTGTGTATCCCACTCAAGCTGCAGCCTACACGCTATACAAATAATATATTTTTTTAATTTATTTTTTTAATTTAATGTTTTGTCAAGCGCAGTATATTTTTCCTATATTCTTAAAATCACTGCTCCCGAAAAAAAATACAGTTTTAAAAACTTTTTTTGCATTGATACATGTTCCCTGGGGCAGGATTCGGGTCCCCAAACACATTTTAGGGCAAAAACTTGCATATAAGCCTTAAAAATGAGCACTTTTGATTTTACACGTTCGTGTCCCATAGACTTTAACGGTGTTCGCGTGTTCGAAACAAAATTTTTTGCATGTTCGGATGTTCTGGTGCGAACTGAACCGGGGGGTTGAAACTCAGACTGTCTCACTAATTAACTATTGAACATACAGTTTGATCTGTGTCAGCAGCGTTGGACTAAGGACTGTGTTAAGCTAATTCATGCCAATGTATCAACAGTCTACTACATACTGGTGCATTTCCCATGAAGAGTACATGTTCAAAAAACGTACACCTTCTGGACTAATTTATTCAGTACCCAAGTTTAGGGGGCATCTGGTAGACAATGTGGTGGTATGCGCATATCCTGAAGATATTTGGTGTCAGGATTTATGTGCCCACTATATCCCCACTTTCTGCCTCACATGCGGGTATACTCCATATCTGTGTATATTATGTGTGCTTGCAGCCTGATCTGATGTAATGTTCTTAATAGACAACATTGTCTCATTTTTAATTTTATTCAGGTGTTGGTGATGGGACCCAGTCTCTGTAAATTTGACATTTTTTTTGTGCAATAAAGATTTTCCCTATTTAAACAGCTTGGTCCGCCTGTGACTCCCTTTTCTGGGAAACTCTAATTCCTGACCCTTTTTCTTAGCAGTGTACAGGGGTCAGCAGGGCAGGGTACAGGGAGTCAAATCCTCACCATTCCCCCTCTTAGCCAAAATTCCCCCACTCCACCACTAGCACAAATCCCCCTCTCAAAATTATGATTTTAGATGTCATTTCCACACTGAAGAAGTATAACACACTGTGATGTAATATTAAAGGTTTATTTATTTTTATTTATTTTTTTTTATTTTTTTTAAATAACAAAAATGTCATACTTACCTTCTCTTGGTTTTGCACAGAGTAGTACCGATCCTCTTCTTCTCGGGTCCCCCGCTGGCGCTCCTGGCCTCTCCCCCTTGCCGAGTGGCTTGCTATGGGGGCTGTTGTGCCTACTGGCTCCCGAGCCACCTCTGTGTGTCCATAAGACACACAGAGCATGGCTTTGATCCGCCTCCTGCTCCCTCCTCACTTGACAGCAGCGGGAATCATTGTCTCAGCCAATGAGGATAGAGAGACCAGGGAGAGTCGCTGCTCTCTTGCACATCGCTGGATCAAGATGGGGCTCAGGTATCTATTAGGGGGGTCTGGGGGGATGCTGCACACAGAAGGTTTTTTACCTTCATTCAAAGAATGAATGAAGGTAAAAAACTTTCAGCCTTTACAAACGCTTTAATGCCCCCAGTCTACCGTTCAATACACTCAAATATATACTGTATATATAACATGCTCAAAATATAGCAAAAAGAACCATAGGTAGGTGAGAACAGACATTTTGATGGGAATACACTATATATCCTGACTGTTTATGCTTCATGCACAGGATTTTGCACATTTTAGGGCCGGTTCACGGCACAATTTCTGCTTTCCAGATGAGTTTCTGCATGTATTTATTTGATGCATTCCTGTGTGTTTTTTCCCTTTATTTTTCTTCATCTCAATTCAGGACATGTGCATTTTGCTTTTTGATGCATTCTGGTGCATTCTGATGTATTTTTCATGCATTTTGCCACTTTCCAGATGCATTTTATACAGATAGCAATGCAGTATGTTCTACTTTTGTTAACTGCACTGGAATGCACTACCCTGGGGTAAACTAGTGCCCTTGGAATACATGGAAAACATGTTTCATGCATTTTTGATGAACTGGACTGCATCTGGTGTGAACCAGCCCTTAATGGGAAGACATTTTACATGAATATACAGTATATGCAGTATGTTTTATTGTATTGTACAACGACTAGGGGAGCCTTTGCAAGGTGGATATACAACATTCAAAATAAATGTTCATTTTGGTAAGTAAGTAAACTTGCCCTAAGTTATTAAATCAAAAAGTACTTAACCTGTTTGATCAGCACAGAAAAATCTCAAAGCTGGATGTCTAGGGTGCGGTGGGTGTCTGGGATCAGAGATCAGTGGAAGTGATAGAGATGTCTGTAAAAATTATCAATTCTATATGCTGGCAGAATAGTGTGTGGCTGGTTCTACCCCCTCCCAACCCCAATGCTCATCATACTCCTCTTTGATCCTGGAAGTGCTGAAGGCCATTTCAACATGGAGAGCAATAGGAGATTGGTAGACTCTATTTTATCTTTATCTCCATTTATTTTTTATCTCCATTTTGAATGGTCTGAAGGGAGCCTAATAAACCCCTATTGTTTCCATTAAGAGCACCTGCCTGCTCTTATACTGTAACATAGGGGTCATGGCAGCCCCATTGTCAAAATAATAAGCCTTAATAAAATAAGCACGTAGAAACGATACAAAAAATAAATTTGAATGACCCCTACAGATGCACATGAGCACACACACAAATAAATTAATACAGTTAGCACACATAGATGTACTCAACTGCCTTTAAAATAATACTGCTTGGGTACTCTTAGAAATAGATTTGGGCCTAAGATTTCCCAGTTCGGTTTGCGCTATAACTCTTCTCGAACATTGCAAAAGTTCAGACCCGAACGACAAACCCTATTAACCGATTGCCGACCAGCTGCTGTCATTTTACTGCGGCAGGTCTGCACGATCCCGCAAACCGTCATAGCTATACATTGGCTTGTGGGATCGGGATAGCAGGCGTGCGCGCACGCTGCACAGCGGGGGTGCCGATGCTGGCGGCCGACGGTTTCGATGAACGCCGGCCACGAGCGATGGTGAGCAGGAGACACAGAACAGGGACGAGTGTGTGTAAACACACACTTCCCTGTTCTGTTCTGAGAGGAGTGGCAGATCGTGTGTTCCTATTAGCTAGGAACCACGATCCATCACTTCCTCTAGTCAGTCCCCTCCCCCTTCAGTTAGAATCACCTCCCAGGGAACACAGTTAACCCCTTGATCGCCCCTAGTGTTAACCCCTTCACTGCCAGTGACATTTTTACAGTAATCAATGCATTTTTATAGCACTGATCGCTGTATAAATGCCAATGGTCCCAAAAATGTGTCACAATTGTCCCTTCAGAGCTCTGACAGTGCTCTGCGCCCCAATTGGTAAAGCCTTGCACCTGATCAGGCTGCAAATGGCTTTTTTTTTTAGACTATATGTGACTGCGATATCATACCAGACTTAGTGACCACATGATCAGGCACCACTCTGGATAGTTTTTGATCATTAGTGAGGACTAAAGCAGTAATACCTGCAGCTAGTTGCTATCTATCAATGCTATTTATCAATGCACCTGACCAGTGGTCGGGTGCAAGGCTTTATCCAATTAGGGCCCTAGAATGCACTGTGTAGCACGCAATGCATTGTGGGGCACTCGCTGGGAGAACGTCCCCCTGAGCGCCCCGCAAATTCAGGTGTTTGTGAACCGTTCGCCCAACACCACTTAGAAGTACTAGAGGTAAAAGAACAATTTTGGAACCACTGTTTTGTGTTAACCAGTTAAGCTTAATGTGTGTTTTTCACACAACAACCACATCATTAGAAACAAACATATTGAATTCTTTAAGGAAAAAACTGAAACCTTTGATCATCAGTGTTTTGAATGTGGAACAGAAAAACATTTGAAGCTAAATCAGCTTATAAGACAGCAACTGTTGGTAGCTAACTAGCCTCATACCACCAGTTTGGCAATGTTCTGCTTTTTCTGCAGGCCTGCCCTCCCCCCACGTGATGTCTTATGAACACAGAGCTGTATTAATTAAGCCTTGGGTATTATTGTGTTTGTAATTATACAGTCACTGTTTTTTGTCTTTGTACTGTATGTTTTGGGTGACAATTTGGTAAAGATTCACTTCTTGGGTCCTAGAATCTTAACATTTTTCTTATTTGGGTCCCCAGATTAAACATTTAAGAACCCCAGCTCTAAACTACTGCCAAAGATCTCCAAAGATAGGACAGAGTGCTTTAAAGTTTCATATATATATATATATATAGGTATGTATATATATATATATATATATATATATATATATATATATAGTACATTCACATCAGTCCCTGCGCTCATGAAGCTCACAACCTAAGGTCCCTAACTCACATTCATACATACACATGCTAGGGCCAATGTTTTAGACAGGAGCCAATTAACCTAACTTTGGAGTGTGGTAGGAAAGTGGAGTGCCCAGAGGAAACCTACACAGGGAGAACATGCAAACTCCAAACAGGTGGTGCGATTGTTGGGATTTGAACCAACAACTCTAGTGCTGCTAGGCGCAAGTGCTAACCACGTAGGAACTGTGCTGCCCAATTAATGTTCTCTGTGAGCCCCACTTCTGCCTCAGCAACAGGCCCACATTGGCTATTTTAAATGGGATTTCCAGCCCCAAGCCTTTAATGCTTAAACTTCTGCAAATGTCAATACTGTTCATACTGTCAGCACTGCTGAGCTACCCTCCCTCCTGGGATTGTGTATGTTCCAATGTTTTTAAAGAATTGTTCAATTAAATGTAAAATGGATTAAAATGTTCAGTTTGATCTGCTGTTGCCATGGTGCTGCATATGTGACCAGCTAAGACACAGTCATTTGAGAGTTTGAAAGTTCAGTTGAGAGCTGACATAAGCACACTGACAACTGAGAAAGTCATCACCAGAGGCATGCTATAAATGTAGCATACACTGTGCATGTACTAGTAGGCAGAATATAAATGAAAACATTGCATAAGACAGCATTGCCATGTTTCATTAAGGGCTTAATAACATGTATTGAACATTTTTAAACATAAAATCTGTGACAGCTGTGTCCTTTTATATTATATCTTTTGTGTAATTCTTTTTATAGAACAAATAGACCAAAAAAAAATTTGCGGTTTAATGGTAAGCACAAGCAGTAACTAAAATGTTTGTAATATGAACTATAGCTCAACATAGTATATGTATTTTCAATGATTGCATCTTTTACAACAGAGCTGAGCTTAACATTGTTTAAAATGACTCAGTACCTTCTGTTCTCATAAATATTTCTAATCTTCTCCATTATTATACTGTATCTCACCTAGTGCAGAACACTGCTCTTATACTGGAAGATGATTTTCTACAATGTCTACAAAGTTATGAATATACTGTTAGCAGTATCATATACCGACTAGGAAAAGTACAATGTTATGCTGCCCATGTCTAACATTTCAGTACAAATGAGGTATTTAAGTAGCAGCAATGCTTCTTTGGGATTTTGGGGTTATGCTTAGAAAGTATGTCAAAGACTACCAGCATGATATGCTTTTTTATTGGTTGCAATGAGATCATATGTATTTTTTTTTTTTTGCTACATTTAAGAATTATTTTACTTACATTTTCCTTCCAAAAGTATCAGCACTAGACCCTGAGAAATCTGTGCATTAGTTCAAGACCCTTAGCAGATGACAACCTGTAAAAGACATTTGCTTAGAATCAATAGACTTTCATCTTGGATGGTGGATTTTTGACAGATAATGAGGTGAAAGAATTACATTTCTGAAAATATGTTTGTTTATTGGAGTAGAAAAATTAAGCTTACATGGTGTATCCACACAGGACCTGCTTGCATTTAAAAGCTGAGACAGATTATAACTGAATATCAGTTAGAAAATAATTTATTACAATCATGGATCCTCAGCAATTTTTATTTATTTTTTAATATTTAACATTGTGAGCGTTAAAATATGGTCTTTAAATATTTAGGGAAAAAATTTTCTTGTAAGTCAAATCATGTCAGCCAAAACTAGCAATGACTGGCTATGGTGACCCAAGTATAATGGTCAGTGGTCATAGGAATCTCCGAACTCTATGCTGGTCACCATATTATGGTTACTAAAAAATAATATACTTCTCAATATTTAAACAATTTAAATGTACACAACATTATTACCTTAACCCTTCTTTGACCCATAAAGCTTAGATGTTCCATCCCAAATGTATTTTAAAGATATATAATGCTTTTACTTGGTACTCTGGGCATATTTTCTGCATCCCACCAGCTTTGTGTATTAGGCCTACTCATGTCTTCCAACAATTGTGTTAAACAGAAGCACACTGTCATCTTCAGGCTGCAAATGGCATCTGCAGGTTGAAGGTTGATTTTTTTTTTTGTGTAGACCAGTGATGGCGAACCTTGACACCCCAGATGTTTTGGAACTACATTTCCCATGATACTCATGCACTCTGCAGTGTAGCTGAGCATCATGGGAAATGTAATTCCAAAACATCTGGGGTGCCAAGGTTCGCCATCACTGGTCTAGACCAGTGTTTCTCAACTCCAGTCCTCAAGGCGCCCCAACAGGTCATGTTTTCATGATTTCCCTCAGAGGAAGCGGCTGTGTTAATTACTAAGGCAGTGAAACTGATCAAATCACCTGTGCAAAATAATGGCAAGTCTGAAAACATGACCTGTTGGGGCGCCTTGAGGACTGGAGTTGAGAAACCTTGGTCTAGACTGCGATATCATACCAGACTTAGTGATCACATGATCAGGCACCACTCTGGATAGTTTTTGATCATTAGTGAGGACTGAAGCAGTAATAGCTGCAGCTAGTTGCTATCTATCAATGCTATTTATCAAAAAAAATATATATATATTAATGTTTCCTATGCACTGGGCATTGTGCAGAGTAACATTAATCTACAAATTGGAGGCAGGAAGGTGTTAAAAGGACATCAGTGGATTAACATGAAGCAGTTAGTGGTGAGCAGAGAATAAAGCCTTGTCAATTCTTTGTTGAGAATTTAGCTACTTTCTTTATTCTAAGTATCTCTCAAGGGAAACTTTTTTGCAATTGGCAGTTATGGTGTGATATATGTGTAATTACTACTGACACATATCCACTGACCATTTTACAAAATCCACAAATTTATACAGGCTACGCTGTCTATGCAGAGTACATATCAATGTGTTTAACCTCTCTAATGAAACATGAAACTGGACCTGTCAAAGACTATTAAATATTTTTGACTCAAGTGTTACATTTTCCTTCTGAATACCAATTTTTCTTTAAAAAAATTAATACATTTTGGTTCCTTTACTAGAGTACATTGTACCAACAGAAAGAATAGAAGGCAAACATTACTTATGCCTCATTTCCACTTAGTGGATCGGTTCGGTACGGTTCGGTACGGTACACTATTTTGAGTGTTTCCATTATGAAAGCGGCCCACACAACCAAACCATACCGTACCATTCAGGATCCTGCTTCAGATGTCGGGCCATAGAAAATGGTCTGGTACGGTTAGGGCAGAGCTACGATACATTCCACTCATTGGCGGACAGAAAAACGTCTGCCAATCAGTGTGAGGCCATGCTAGGCATTTTTTCTAAACCCTGTATGGCCCCTGGTGGTCAGACTTGCAGTGGAAACGCTCACCTGAATAGGCGGGACCATTCTAACCCATCCAAACTGTACCGACCTGAACCGATCCACTCAGTGTAAATGAGGCATTATAGTGTAAAGGAACGCTATGTGCAATAGCTTATAGCGGAAGTAAACCCATCGATTTAACAGCTTAAAAAAAAAGGCATGCCGGGAATGCTAACTGCACATTGGCTGTGCTCTCAACCAAACAGTCAAACCATCCAATGGCTGGTGTCATAACGGATCACATGTGCAGCACTGTGGCAGTTGAAGATTAAACAGAGGCAAAGATGGCAGCTTCCTTGGCTGAAAACGATAGGGGGGTTTACTTCCACTTTAAATCTAATTGTGGGTTGCTGGAACCATTAAGTGTGTTCCCACAACCATCAGCGTAGAAAATAAATAAAATAATTATTCTGCGATCACCCTGTCAAAAACAATAGTTCAAATATTATCCAGGTGAAATGCTATAAATAATTAGTGAAAAACAATTATGTGCACCACAATCAGCAAAATAATAAAAATTAACATTCTTTAATAAACATAAAAATGTCTCTATTGTTTTTCTGTCTTGTGGTTTCTTTTTCAATCATCATTTCACCAGGTGATAATGTGATTCATATGCCTACTGTGTGGTAAGTCCCACCACCTTTCATACTATGCTCTCACCTTCATACATGGATCTGCATATACACTCTATTACCAAAAGTATTGGGACGCTTGCCTTTACACGCAAATGAATGGCATTCCAGTCTTAATCAGTAAGGTTCAATATTGAGTTGGCCCACCCTTTGTGACTATAACAGCTTCAACTCTTCTGGGAAGGCTGTCCACAAGGTTTAGGAGTGTGTTTATGGGAATGTTTGACCATTCTTCGCGAAGCGCATTTGTGAGGTCAGGCACTGATGTGGACAAGAAGGACTGTCTCGCACTCTCGCTCGAATTAATCCCTAATGTGTTCTATTGGGTTGAGGTCAGGACTCTGTTCAGGCCAATCAAGTTCCTCCACCCCAAACTCGCTCATCCATGTCTTTATGCACCTTGCTTTGTGCATTGTTCCAAATCATTTGGTGGAAGGGGATTATGGTGTGAGGTTATCATGGGTTGGGCTTGGCCCTTTAGTTCCAGTGAAGGAAACTCTTAGAGCATCAGCATACCAAGACATTTTGGACAATTTCATCCTCCAAACTTTGTGAGAACAGTTTGGGGATGGCCCCTTCCTGTTCCAACATGACTGTGCACCAGTGCATAAACAAAGTCCATAAAGATATGGCTGAGCAAGCTTGGGGTGGAGGAACTTGACTGGCCTGCACAGAGTCCTGACCTCAACCCAATAGAATACCTTTGGGATGAATTACAGTGGAGACTGCGAGCCAGGACTTCTTATCCAACATCAGTGCCGGACTTCACAAATATGCATCTGGAAGAATGGTCAAACATTCCCATAGACACACTCCTAAACCTTGTGGACAGCCTTCCCAGAAGAGTTGAAGCTGTTATAACTGCAAGGGGGGGGGGGGGGACTCAATATTGAACCCTTCGGGCTAACACTGGGATGCCATTAAAGTTTGTGAGCATGTAAAGGCAGGTGTCCCAATACTTTTGGTAATACAGTGTAATTCAGGTCTGAAAGTGTTTTATCTTTAAGGGATCTCTAATAAATCTCCAGGGCAATGGTATGATCATGGCAATCTCCACTTGGATGCATCCAATATAATGGTATCTGGGGTATTATTTAAATGTGTATGAATCTTTAAAGGATGAGATCTCCCCCTCCTCTCCTCCTCAAGCTCAGACAGCAAGGGAATTTCTCATAGTGTGTTATGTTAACGTATTTATTTCTTAAGAACAATAATGCACTTACAGTTAGGTAGAGTAAAACCACATGTAGAATATATTGGTTACTGGCAGAGGGTTCCCTGAGGAAATCACTTGGTATTGTGTTGATTTGCATAGGGCAGAGCAGGGTGATGTAATTGCCAAACTGGAGTTGGCGCGGGAACCACAGCGCCAATGTCTCAGTGCCAGTAACCAATATATTATACATGCGGTTTTACTCTACTTAACTGTAAGTGCACTACTTAACCTCCCTAGCGGTATGATTATGTCAGGAATTTTGTACCAAAAGCGGTACAATTATTTTGCATGGAAATTTGGCGTTTTATATTGTAGGCCTGCAATTCTTACGAAATAACTCACTTAAATCTGTCCAAACCAGAGTCTAGTAGACATCTTGGGTATGATAAAGTTTGAAACACAAAATCATAAATTATAATATAAAAAATAACTATAAAAATTATTCAATAATGTAATCAAATCAAAAACACAGAAATTTGCTCAGTTGCAGAATTGTCGCTGTCATTAGATTTAGTGTGATGATGAATTTCCCCAAAAATCGCTATCGCTCAATTCTGCAAGTGATTCTAATTTATTATCGCTGTTTTCTAGCTGGTCTAAAACCACTTTTGACATAAAGGGACACTTTTTGGTTGCTATGGACAATCTCCAAATTCCAGGCAGAAAAAAACAGTATTTATAATATAAAATGCAGGGCACTGGACAGACCACTAGGGACAAAGGGGATGTGTAATTTTTTTATACAGTACTGTAATCTGTAAGATTACAGTACTGTATGTGTTTTGTGTGTCTTTACTTTTTTGAATCTGGAGCCGATCTCCGCTCCCGTGCGTCTCAACGTCGCAGGGAACGGAGCTCAGCGGCACTCGGGCACTGTGTGAATCGAGCAGAGGAGCTCGCACACACAGCGGAGAGACATCACAGTATCCAGGGGACAAGGTAAGTAACTTCCCCTGTATCTTGCAATGCGATCCCGAGTCTGGCTCGGGGTTACTGCTTTTGGTACTGAAGTTCCACCCCGAGCCAGACTTGGGAATACCGCCAGGGGGGTTAAAGTGTCTATCAGCAAAGAAAAGGTTAGACTCACCCTGGTGTAGGGGAATTGCCGAGGGAATTATACTGCATATGTCATTCTGCAAAAAAATGTGTGGGTAAACATACCGAAAAATTTAAAATGTGTGTTTGGGTGTGGGAAGAGTTGGTATTAACCGCTTCCCGACCGCCCACTGCATATATACGTCAGCAGAATGTCATGGGCAGGCAAAACCACATACAGGTACGTGGCTCTTTAAATGCCTGCCCGTGGGTCGCGCGCGCGCCGCCAGCGGCACGCTCACGACCTGATCCGGAGCTCCGTGACCCCGGCCGCGGGACCAGCGGACCCGATCGCCGCTGGTGTCCCGCGATCGGGTTACGGAGCTGAAGAACGGGGAGAGGTTTGTGTAAACAAACCTCTCCCCACGCTTCCTACTCTGCCTGTCATTGATTGGCTGTTCCCGGTCATCAGGAAAGCCGATCAATGACGTCAGACGTCAGCCCCGCCCCCTAATGTAAAAAAAACACACACACGTCAGAGCCCATAACCCCTCCCCACCCCTTAGTGGTTAACTCTTTCACTACAACTGTCATTTATACAGGAATCAATGCATTTAAATAGCATTGATTGCTGTATAAATGACAATGGTCCCAAAAATGTGTCAAAAATGTCCGATGTGTCTGCCATAATGTCGCAGTCACAATAAAAATCGCTGATCGCCGCCATTACTAGTAAAAAAAAAAATATTAATAAAAATGCTATAAAACTATCCCCTATTTTGTAAACGCTATAACTTTTGCGCAAACCAATCAATAATCGCTAATTGCGATTTTTTTTACCAAAAATATGTAGAAGAATACGTATCGGCCTAAACTGAGGAAAAAAATGTTTTTTTATATATTTTTTGGGGATATTTATTATAGCAAAAAGCAAAAAATATTGCATTTTTTTCAAAATTGTCGCTCTATTTTTGTTTATAGCGCAAAAAATAAAATCAAATACCACCAAAAGAAAGCTCTATTTGTGGGAAAAAAGGACGCCAATTTTGTTTTGGAGCCACGTCGCACGACCGTGCAATTGTCAGTTAAAGCGACGCAGTGCTGAATCGCAAAAAGGGGCCTGGTTCTTTGGCTGCCAATTGGTCCGGGGCTGAAGTGGTTAAGTGACCCTAGGCAGTATGCTTAGAAAAAATGTTTTATTTGTATTGGACTCAAAGTTTTGAACAATAAGTTCAATATTATTTCTTATTGTTCAAAACTTTGAGTCCAATAAATATAAAACTTTTTTTCTAAGCATACTGCCTGGGGTCACTTAATACCGACTTTTTTGGAAACCTCTTCCCACACCCTTACACACTACTAAAAGTGTATATGGTCAAAACGTAACCTCATATATGCATTTTTCACATTATATTTCAATTGTCTTCTCCCTACTATTAACCTTAAAGCGGGACTGTACTGAAAATTTTTTTTTAAAAGCCAGCAGCTACAAATACTGCAGCTTTAAAAAATGGACACTTACCTGTTCCAGGGTCCAGCGGTGTCGGCAGCAGAGGCCGATCGATCGCTCAGCTCTCTGCTGTAGCCGGCGCAATTCTCGGTGAGGGAATCAGTGGCTTCACTTCCCGATTCCCTACTGCGCATGCGCGAGTCGCGCGGCGCAATGAGAATCTTCAGCGCTGTCTGCCGGGACACGTGTGTGTCCCGGCAGACAGCGCGCCGGGACAGGAACTTGCGTAAACTCCCGTGGGAGTTTATGCCGGAAGTGGGTGCAGATAGCCTGCTTTCTGAATTACAGAAGTGATGAGAGGAGGAGTTTCAGGAGGCAAAGTCAATACAGGAATCACAGGCAACAATGTACCATGGGCACATAGTCCTTAGAAATTGAATGTAAACAGTAAAGGGGAAACTGTAAAAAATGCAGGTCCACAAATCTTAATGTGTATGTCAAGGAAAAATAAAAGTAGTATAGAATTCACTGAAATATATGCACATTTCCCATGTTCAAGTACAAAAAACTGTTGATCTGTCTGAAATTCAGTGAGCTCCTACCATCCTATCATCCCATTCAGATAACAATGCTTCCTCTGCTGCACTAAAATCCCATGAGATGTTTCCCATTTGTTCCCTACTGGTCTACAGAACACCCCTTTATCCTATGGAGATGAGGAGGTGGGAAAGGTGTTCTGAAGTTCAGCACTGAAGAACTGGGAAGGAACAAGAGCACTGCTGGGATTTCAGTACAGCAGAGGCACTGGGTTGTCACCTGTGGATCTAGAATTTTGCTAGATCCACAAATATTTTTTGTAATTTCAGTGTTTTTAAGGAATAAAACATGAACAGATGTTAATCACTCTCTGCTCTATCCAAAACTAATAAAAAAAGTTTTGCCTTTAGTTATAATTCAAAGAAGTTGCTCTGTGTAGAACTTCATATTACAGGGATATTAGCTTTAAATACCTTGAGAGTTGTAAATGTGCTATTAGCTATTGTAATTTTTTTCTTGAATTTCAATGGAAGTGATGTAGTTGAAGCTCATAAAACATACTGTAAGCCTCCATGTTTATGACATTTCTATGGAAGAGATATGTTTAACATGGGGGGGGGGGGGGGTAATTTACTTTAGAGCATGCTCACTTTCAAAATTAATTTTCACTTTGCAAAGGGGATTTTCACTTTTCTTAGTGAATAAGGGGAACAAAGTAAAAAATGCATTGCAAAGAATACCCACGTGGGAAATAAAAATAGAAACAAAACCAAAAAAAACAGCATTTTTATGTACACATGAATTAATGATCGAAGTCAGCACAACTTCATCTCATTCACATTGTAAAGTGAATTTCTTTCTCGACTGCTGAGGGACATTCAGGTCATCAGGTTTACTAACACCTACAGGGGAAATGGACCCTGGCCACTAAAAAGCAGTTGGACATTAGATGATAATCCCATTCACATTAACCATGCCTCAGTTTTCTGCTACTGTCCTCAGGCGACTGGACGTGTCTTCTTTGACTCCGCTGTTCTCTGTTGATTTAGAAGGGGAAAGGGGAAAAGGGAAAAGTTAGCACAGACTTCTGTTAGACAATGTGGCCTTGACAGTCCAGAAGATGAAATGGTTCAAGTGGATCCTAAAATTTCAGATATTGGTGCTGGAACTAACTCATCATTCAGAGTATCTGGGTCAAGTCCTGAACAAAGCTCAGGCCAAAGTGTTTGTTCCACAGTGAATTTCTTTCATGACTGCTGAGGGACACTCAGGTGATCACTTAAACTACCACGTACAGGGGAAATGGACAAGGCAACTAAAAAGTAGTTGGAAAGCACATCCTGTGACCCACAATGGAATCCTAGGACAAAAATCCTATTTTGCTCTTTGCAAAGAAATACTTTACTGGTTTGGTTTACTGTTGCCTGAAGTCATTCATTTATTTATATACTATTCTACAGCCCATCAGTGAACAAACTACTTTCTGCTATAGCCAATCAGACTTCAGGGCCGTCTCCACATTTTGTGACCCAGACCTTCAGAGCCCTGGAGATCGAGGTTAGGGCTAGTGCCCTAATGGCGACAAGCTGCGCCAGCAGTTTAAATAGATAATTTTCTTTAGAATCTGTGTCTGTGCGACTGTCCATCGGGTCACTTAGGGGAAGGTTGTAGAATCCTGCAATGGCAGGGACACCTGCCATGCTAGGCGCTGCAAAGCCGCATCTACCCCTGGAGGTGACTCCCAAAAGGCACAATCTGGGGTGTTAAATGGGTATAATTTTTAAAAAGCGATTTTGTATGTTCGCCTTCCTTCTGGCTTTCCCCATTCCTCTTCGAATAATTCGCGGATCTCCATCATGCACTGAAAGGTTGCCCCTTGCCATATTTTTCAAGTTGGCCAGAAGGGGGAAATATCCTTTTAATTTTTTCCGGAGGCTGAGTGTTTGTTCCCAGTCTATGAAATCTTGCCTCCTTCACTGTGCTGCTACGATGTAATTGTGGGTCTATGAGTTGGAAGTCGAACAAATATTCAGACGGTTCATCAGAGTCTGAAGAATCTCCTGAAGATATTTCAAGCCCCGGTGAAGAGTCTCGAAATCTTCTGCTTAGATGCGTTTTTGGCTCTAGGCTTAGTCCCAGTGGAGTCACTTACGCCTGCGACTGCCTGCAAACTCTCTGTCACCGCCTCCTGAATATAGTCCTCGCCGATTATTCTCGCGACGAGGAAACGTGCCTCAGTTTCTCTATCTGTGGCTAAATCTCTTATGCATTCTGCGCACAAGAGACTTCTCGGTATGGGCGGATGGCGCTGAACAAGCCCAGCAGAGGCCTTCAGCGGGACGGCCTCTTGTCGCACTCGGTATCTGCCATGAAGGTAGGCAGCCATAGCCCAGCTGTCTGAGCAGAATTTTTGCGGCGTGGACTGCCCATTGCACCTTGGGGTCTATGTCCTGTGCGTGAGAATCGAGATGCATGCGGAATTTTGAGCGGTGGCATTCTGGACAAAGATGTTTTCCTCCCGCGACTGTCTGACTGTTTTTTAGGACTTCTGCTCCTATAAAGACAAAACACCTTATTAGCCTTAACTGGTGTTGCACTCTTTTGTTTTGTGGCCCCCGTAGACCCCTCCTACCTTTCCGACGATCTTCGTGCATTTTGGGGCTGTGGTGAGCTCATACAATGGCGTACAGGGCCTTTTTGTTTGCAACTGAAAAAAGACAAGAGCTTCTAGAAATAAGAAAAAAGAAGTTCAGAGCCCTATTCTGCCCGGGCGACAATCGCAGTTAAAAGATTTTTTTTTTTTTTTTTTTTTTTTTACTGGCCTCTTACCCCTATAAGGAAATAACTTTATTCGCGATCTCCATTAATACTTTTGGATAAGGAGTAATGGTCCTAATGAGTGGAAGCGAACAAATATTCAGAACGGTTTCACTCAGGGTGGCAGCAGATTTGTAGGAGTATCTAAAAAGCTGTAAACACATGGTGTAATGCATTTTGTGATCATGTAGATGCCACCCCTCCCCCTCTGTGAAGGAAAACTCACCAGTACACTTCCCTCACTAGCTGTGGCAAACAGCCCATCAGTGAACAAACTACTTTCTGCTATAGCCAAAAATGCCAAATGTTGAATCAGAATTTCAGAACTTGGGTTGTTTAAAACTCTACCATGAAGACCAATTCTTATAAAACTTCTCCAAACTCTAGATGAGTATACTGGGGTCCCAGTGCTTTACTGTGCCAACCACTGCATTTCTAGTCCTCAACCTCATTCATTTTCTTTTCACATCTGCAGAAGATCTTGAACAGCACTTCTGGAAACATCTGTCTGCTATAAAATGTTTGCCTGGGTGAGACCTTGATATTGCAGAATTAGTACCCTCACTTTTGTGCTTACGTGCTTCGGTGTACCTTTTTAGTGTAATTGTTCCTCATGTCAGTCCCTCATGTAAAAAAGTGCCTAATACTTTTGTACATAACTTCATGTAATGTATAGGTGACTTAAAATAAACACAAAAATTAAAAGATAAAGAACAATAAGTTACACAATTTCCACTTTACAGCACTCACTTGAATATACTAGCACCGATCCACCTTCAAATCACTTATTAAATTGTTCTATTTCAAATTCCCAGTGGTAATTTAATAATTTAGGTTGCATCCTAAGACGTGACTTCTAGTTATATCACAAAAGATCTGCTTTCCTGTGAGAGAACAGAGGCCACTCAGGTCTATTACTGTGCAGTTTAAGTATTTTGGAGTGTGGAAAGAATTATTCTATATTTTAAAAATACCTAAATGAGCTGAAGGAAAAATCCATTTAAAAAGTCAGAAAGCTGATGGTAAAAACTTAAACTCAGAAATTGTTACAGAGTGATGGAGTTCATGAAGTAAGTCTCACTCTCAAAATTATTTTTTTTTCTTTATTAGAAAACCTCCAGCTTAGCTATAGTCAATACGGTTTTAAAAAGTATTTGCTGTGTTTGTTTATATGGCATAAAACTAAAGGGAAAAAAATGGGTAAATCAATATTTCTAAAATGCGCTAACTTAGCCTTACAGTTTACTGCAGACATACATAACATTCACAAAAGAAAAATGTATATTATCTACTTCTAAAAATGTGAAACA
This sequence comes from Lithobates sylvaticus, assembly GCA_028564925.1. Taxonomy (NCBI): domain Eukaryota; kingdom Metazoa; phylum Chordata; class Amphibia; order Anura; family Ranidae; genus Lithobates; species Lithobates sylvaticus. The sequence continues at coordinate 411,114,843 of CM053029.1, read as the reverse complement.
ATATTGTAATAATCATAATGCTTATTAAGACAATCTAGTGGATTTTCTAAATTAAAATAGACTTAGGAGGTGCAGTTGCACTCATTTTCCCCAGAGCTTAGTGAATGTGGTACAGCTCTACTGATTTCCATCATCCAAACATATGCAGGCGAAAAATGCAATCCCTTATTTTCCTTTAAACCTGATTGGGTATTCTTTATAAAGTGACGATTCACCACATTAACTAAGTTCTGGGGAGTTTGGGGAATGAGTGCAACTGCACTTCCAAAGTGCACAGTCTATTAGTCTTTAGTAAATCCAACCCAATGCAGGGAATTTATGAAAATTGAAACACATATAATCTGGAGTAGCTGTGCCGGGCATCTAATCAGCTTCTAACTTCAGCTTGTTCTGTTAAGCTTTAAAAATTAATGATAGCAGCTGATTGGCCAGATATGCACCACTGTTTCAGTTTCTGGCTGCTCTAGTTTTGATAAATTCACAATTTGCATTTTGAAGGCAGCTAACCTGCCAGATCATGACAGTTCAGGTTTGTACTAAAACTGGAGAGGGAAAAATCTGGTGCAACTCTGCATCGAAACCAAATCAGCTTCCAGTTTGTTATGCCAAAGCTTAATTGAACAAGCTTAAGTTAGAAATTGATTGACTACCATGGACAGCTGCACCGGATTCTGAGTGCACCAGTTTTAGTAAATCTCCCCCTTTGTGTCTAGAAAGAAATGGTGGTCTGACCCAATTTCCTTTAGAAAAGGTTCATAGCTCTTTTAAAATATGTCTGAAGTGGAAGCAGTTGTTATTATCCCTAGATATGATATGCCATTAAAATCTATATATACAGGCATACCCCACTTTTAGGTACACAATAGGGTTTGTTTACTAAAGCTGGAAAGTGCAAATTCAGGCTCACTTCTGCATAGAAACCAATGAGCTTCCAGGTTTTATTACCAAAGCTTAATTGAACAAGCTGGGGTTAGAAGCTCATTGGTTTGTATGCAGAAGTGAGCCTGATTTTGCACTTTCCAGCTTTAGTAAATAAACCCCATTGTGTACTTAAAAGTGGGGTATGCGTGTATATATAAATATATGTGTATGTGTACCAAAAGATGCACATACACACACAGTGCAGCGCTACTACAGTGATAATTCAATACTAGACTTAGTGCTATGTATACATGCAATACAATTCTAATTCATAGAAAAAACGTAATTCAATATCAATCTTGATAGTAGTGCTCCAGTGTTATTATCATATCACTGTGCTTCTCAATAATTCATATTGCTTGTGCAAACCCCCACTAGATATTTAATCTGCTCACCTCAAGGATAAGTCAGGAAGACTCAAATTAACTATTTTTTTTCACTCCCCAAACATCTTTTCTTTCTCTCAAGACTCAGCTGTTCAATTTCTCCCTTTCACGATCTCCACTCCACCCAATGTATCCCTGACAGATAGGGAGTTGATCTCCGAGATTATTCAGCTGTTCCTCCACTTCAAGGGACTCATGTATCATGTAATCAAAAACACAGCCGACATAGTGCTCTTTGCTATAAAACTTTTATTTACAACCCCGCTAAAAGAGGACACTTACTAGATAAAAAACTAAATTTGCTTGTTACATGTATTGAGAGCATCCGCTCGCTCACCACCGTGGCTGCGTAACATCAAAAGGCTTGGCTCCTCTCCTCTGGGAGGGGATAGGAGAGGGAATTTATAACCTCACTGGGGTCCCCCTTAATACCAATGAGATTAAGGTATTGGATTAAGGACTGAAATTTGCCCATACGAAGAATCTAAATAAATTTGAAACTTATGTGAACATTAAAAAATACATGAGAAAATTTAATATCAAAAAATATTTTTTATCTAAATCCAATGAGATGGCTGGGGGGGATCAGACCCTGAACACATTAGAAAAGTTATCAAATCCCTTGCAGATAAGAAAGAAGTGGTTGTGAGGCCTGCAGATAAAGGGGGTAGGATTGTGCTGTTGTCTAAAACCTATTATAAAAATGAAATGGAAAGATTATTGGGGGATACTTGTACATCTTCTGTCCAAACCAGTTAGACAATACAAAGATGATCTCTTCAAATTAGTACAGAAAGGACTTAAGAAAGATATTTTGAGCAAGAAGGAGGCTGAATACCTTAACCCGACATCATGTCATACCCCAATGATATTAGGACAGTATTAATTCACCAGGTAGACCCATAGTCAATGAGGTAGACTCCTTAACGTTGAGATTGGGTCAATACCTCAACATCTTTTCACAACCCTTGGTAGAATCAACTCCAGCATACCTGAAGGACACCAAACATCTACTTCAAATACTTGCAAATGTTGAAATTGAGAATTCCCCTTGTTTTTTGGTAACAGCAGACGTAGGATCTCTGTATACCATAATAGAACACATAGAGGCAAAAGAGTCAGTAAAATGGGCATTAAATAACTCCACAGTAGAGAGAAAATACAGAGGATACTTATTAGAATGCCTAGAATTTGGATTGCTCCATAATTATTTCTGGTACAATGATGATTATTATTTACAAAAGACCGGTGTTGCCATAGGAGCCCGTTTTGTTCCCAGTGTGGCCAATTTATTTTTGGCACACTGGGAGTCTCAGGTGGTGTTCCATGACAGACCGGTACACTTAGCCAGTTACAATAGATTTATTGAAGACCTGTTCATTATATAGAAGGGGGATATGACCAGCCTCCAGGCCTTCATGAACAGGTGCCTGAAAAAAAAAAACAGAAAAAAAAATTCTGGGTATATGAGACCAGGGTCTTGGCACTCGGGGGACTCAACGTTGACTTTGATTTAAACTGCTTTATTAGAAATAATTGAAGATAATAAAGGGATCACCCTAAGAAAGTTTTAGAAACTTAAAGCTAGGTGAATTTATGGTTGTTTAATTAATTTAGCATAATAATAAATAGTAAATATTAAGGTCAAAGTGGAAACTTATAGTATAAATAGAGAATAATCAACAAATAGTATTTTTTTTATATAAGAGAGAGTAAGTGGTTCAGTGGTAGAATTCTCGCCTGCCACTTGGATTCGGGTCAGATTTTTTAAATGATTACTAAACTTTAATGAATTTAATAATTAAAATGAGTTAATGGTGTAAAATGAAAGATACAATGTATTGTTTTTAGAGTGTTAACCGAGCGTTCTCCATGGTAGTGAGGGAGAGTTAGATAGGCATAATCGCATGCAGATGCAGCGATATTTTGATGCAATCCTTTGCCAGCCATTTGACTGTGGTGAAAGTGTGTTTCCGGGGCCAGCAGGAAGTGGACGGACTTGTAGTCACTTGGATCTGCCGTGGAGAAGCTTGGGAGGCTACCATAGCAATGACAGGATATTAAAAGGCTCGGGTGAGGTATCCTCCCCAATCTGCTGAGGAAGACCATTCAGAGGCCGATACATGTGCAGAGGAGAGGATCTGAGCCTTTGACGTTGCGCAGCCAGGGTGGTGAGCGAGCAGACGCTCTCAATACATGTAACAAGCAAATTTTGTTTTTATATCTAGTAAGTGTCCTCTTTTAGCAGGGTTTTAAATAAAAGTTTTATAGCAGAGAGCACTATGTTGGCTGTGTTTTTGATTACATGATACAGTCCCTTGAAGTGGAGGAACAGCTGAATAATCTCAGAGATTAACTACCTATCTGTGAGGGATACATTGAGTGGAGTGGAGATCGTGAAAAGAAGAAATTGAACAGCTGAGTCCTGAGAGAAAGAAAAGACGTTTGGGGAGTGAAAACAAAGAGTTAATTTGAGTCTTCCTGACTCATCCTTGAGGTGAGCAGATTAAATAGCTGGTGGTGGTTTGCACAAGCAATAAGAATTATTGAGAAGCACGGTGATATGATAATAACACTGGAACACTACTATTGAGATTTATATTGATTTATGGGACATTTATTATGATTTTTTTATGAACTTGAATTTTATTGCATGTATATATAGCACTAAGTATAGCATTGAATAATCACTGTAGTAGTGCTGCACTGTGTGTGTGTATGTACATCTTTTGGTACACATACACATATGTTTATATATACCGTATATATTTTTTTAAAGTGTAGTGATTTCACTTAAAGTGTATAGCGGCTACAACTTTGCACCTAATTAATTTAGGGTGGCGTTGATTGTTTCACACATTTGTATATGCCATTAATAGCCCAAGCATATGAGAACAAAGACTAAAGTGACTGTTTGACATCTTCATTTAACTCCAAACCCAAGATATACATTTTTGAGTTGTTGACTTTAAAATATGAAAATAGAATTAAACAATTGTAAAGCTTTATGTACTGCAGCCGGGGAAGTTTGTGTTTTGGTTAATATAAGAATCATATTGTTGGCAAACAGATTGATTTTGTGTTTCCTATGACCAATCAGGAAGCCTGTTATATCAGTGTGGGATCTGACATATTCTGCTATGGGATTCATCATCAAATTAAATATTATTGGGGAGAGGGAACACCCCTGTCTGGTACCGTTTGTTATTAAAAGAGGTTTAGAAAGCATTTCTACAGTATATACCTGGGCTGAAGAGCAAGTATAAAGGGCTATAATAGCCAATAGTATTGTTGCTGATCTACGCTGATGAAAGTATGTAAAAATAATTGTAAAGAAAGAAAAAAAGTGTTGAGAAATAAAAAAAGAGTTTAAAAATGTTTAAAAAATTAGATAGGCCATTAGTACATTAGGATTGATCAATTTTCAGATATACAATAAATACCATAATTTGTAGACGCTATAACATTTACATAAAGTAGACTTATTGGGATTTGTTTTACGAAAGACATGTAAACTAAATTTATGAAGACATTTAATTTGATTGAATATGTATTATAACAGTAATACTGTTCTATTAAGTAGAAAATATTGTTGTAGTTTTTCTTTCAACATTTTCAGGGGGGGGGGGGGGGTTTTTTATATAGCAAACAATAAAAAACCCAGTGGTGATCAGATATCACCAAAAGAAAGCTTTATTTGTATGAAAAAAATATATATACATTTTGTTTGTGTACAGTGTTGCATGACAGTGCAATTGCCAGGTATTTTAGCACTGTGCTAAATAGCAAAAAATGGTCTTGTCATGAAGGGGGGAAATCTTCTGGAGATCCATTGGTTAAATAAACATCAGCTGGAGGTCTGTCGTTTAGTGGACATAGTAACATTAGTAATAAATAATGTGGCAGATCCCTGGTGCTTTTTGAATGTAACCAACAGTGCCAAAGATCCTGGGTTACATCATTGATCAAATATGTTTGAGCAGCACAAGTGAGCTGTCATTTGTGATTGGAGTATCGTCAGGGCAGTATCATCATGGTCACGGGTCAACATCAGTTCATTGTGATTGACATAGATTTACCTCACTGGATGACGTGATTAACATTTTTTTCACATGGGGGAACTTTTTTTTCTCTAATAATGGACTTTTAAAATGGTGTGGGTATTTTAGTTACTATTTTCTTTTTTGTAACAAAGGGTACACATTCATGTAGGAAGGGAGGTGGATATCTGGGGGTCCCATCATTCTTTCATTTTAAAGGGGGCTTCCAGATACTGACAAGTTTTCCCCCGCAGACATCCGTATCATCAAGCTATGAGGATAAGGCTCTCGTCCCCATCAATAAACAAAAAGTAAAAGAAGATATCTATATATATATATATATTTATATATATATATATACACACAGTGGGGGTTATTTACGAAAGGCAAATCCACTTTGCACTGTAAGTGTACTTGAAAGCGCACTGAAAGTGCACTTGGAAGTGCAGTCGCTCTAAATCTAAGGGGTAGTTCTGAAATGAGTGGAAGCTCTGCTGATTTTATCAATCATGTGCAAGCTAAAATGTTGTTTTTTATTTCCCTTGCATGTCCCCCTCGGATCTACAGCGACTTTACTTCCAAATGCACTTGCAGTGCAAAGTGGATTTTCCTTTAGTAAATAACCCCCAGTATCTCACGAAGGTGAGTGCACCCCTCCCATTTTTGTAAATATTCTATTATATCCTTTCATGTGACAACACTGAAGGAATGACACTTTGCTACAATGTAAAGTAGTGAGTGTACGGCTTGTATAACAGTGTACATTTGCTGTCCCCTCAAAATAACTCAACACACAGCCATCAGTGTCTAAACCACTGGGAACAAAAGTAAATACACCCCTAAGTGAAAATGTCCAAATTGGGCCCAATTAGCCATTTTTCCTCCCATTGTCATGTGACTCATTAGTGTTACAAGGTCTCAGGTGTGAATGGGGAGTAGGTGTGTTACATTTGGTGTTATCGCTCTCACTCTCTCATACTGGTGACTGGAAGTTCAACATGGCACCACATGGCAAAGAACTCTGAGGATCTGAAAAAAATAATTGTTGCTCTACATGAAGATAGCCTAGGCTATAAAAAGACCCTGAAACTGACCTGCAGCATGGTGGCCAAGACCATACAGGGGTTTAACAGGACAGGTTCCACTCAGAACTGGCCTCGCCATGGTCGACCAAAGATGTTGAGTGCACGTCATATCCAGAGGTTGTCTTTGGGAAATAGAAGTATGAGTGCTGCCAGCATTGCTGCAGAGGTTGAAGGGGTGGAGGGTCAGCCTGTCAGTGCTCAGACCATACGCTGCACACTGCATCAAATTGGTCTGCATGGCTGTCGTCCCAGAAGGAAGCCTCTTCTAAAGAATTTAAAAACGTTAGAAGTTGCAAACTGTTTGCTGAAGACAAGGAGACTAAGGACATGGATTACTGGAGGAGTACAAAGACAAGTGTGTCTTGCCTACAGTCAAGCATGGTGGTGGGAGTGTCATGATCTGGGGCTGCATGAGTGCTGCCAGCACTGGGGAGCTGCAGTTCATTGAGGGAACCATGAATGCCAACATGTACTGTGACATACTGAAGCAGAGCATGAACCCCTCCCTTCGGAGACTGGGCAGCAGGGCAATAATCCAACACTATAATGACCCCAAACACACCTCCAAGATGACCACTGTCTTGCTAAAGAAGCTGAGGGTAAATGTGATGGACTGGCCAAGCATTTTTCCAGGTCTAAACCCTATTGAGCATCTGTGGGACATCCTCAAATGGAAGGTGGAGGAGCGCAAGGTCTCTAACATCCACCAGCTCCGTGATGTCATCATGGAGGAGTGGAAGAGGACTCCAGTGGCAACCTGTAAAGCTCTGGTGAACTCCATACCCAATAGGGTTAAGGCAGTGCTGGAAAATAATGGTGGCCACACAAAGTTTTGACACTTTGGGCCCAATTTGAAAATTTTTACTTAGGGGTGTACTCACTTTTGTTCCCAGCGGTTTAGATATTAATGGCTGTGTGTTGAGGTATTTTGAGGGGACAGCAAATTTACACTGTTATACAAGCTGTACACTCACTACTTTACATTGTAGCAAAGTGTCATTTCTTCAGTGTTGGCACATGAAAAAAAATAATAAAATATTTACAAAAATGTGAAGGGTGTACTCACTTTTGTGAGATACTGTGTGTATATATATATATATATATATATATATATATATATATACATATACATATATATATATATATATATATATACAGCCCTCAAAATTTCCACTCGCCTGCTTGCTTTTAACGAGTGGAAATTAGTTGAGGTGTGGAGTGTAGAGCAGATGATGCCCTGTAAAATAGGCTGCACCGCTTCTGCCAGAAGGGACCAGCCAGGAAACTGTCAGGAGAAGACCTGGCCGGATCACACAGAGTGGGAATCTCCCACTGAGACACAGCTTGTATGTGAAATGCTGGCCGCTGTCAAACAAAGTCCTGCCTCCTGGACCGGATCCTATGATAGACAGCCCAATGGCCACTGATGAGGCAGGACTAATGGCCGCTGTTAAGGTGGCACTGATAAGCTGCACTGATGGTCCTGCACTGATAAGACAGCACTGATATGCTGCACTGATGGGCACTGATATGCTGCACTGATGGCCACTGATGAGGCTGCACGATTGGGCATTGATGACCACTGATGAGGTGGCACTGATGGGCACTGATGAGACTGCACTGATAAGGCATCACTAATATGCTGCACTGATGGGGCTGCACTGATGGGCACTGATGCGGCGGCACTGATAAGCTGCAATGATGGGGCTGCACTTATAAGCCAGCACTGATATGCTGCACTGATGGGCACTGATGAAGCTGCATTAATAAAGCAGCACTGATATGCTGCACTTATGGGCATTGATGGGCAAATGATGAGGCTGCACTGATTGGCACTGATGAGGTGGCACTGATAAGCTAAAATAATGGAGCTGCACTGATAAGGCAGCACTGATATGTTGCACTGATGGGCACTGATAGGCTGCACTCAAGGCCACTGATGAGGTTGCACTGATGGCCACTGATCAGGATACTTAGAATGAAACCCCAAAACATATTCTGCTACTCCTTCCAAGTATGGTAATACCACAAGTGTTAGACTTTTTCAATTTGGACTGGTTATTTACCAGACACTGTACCTTGTGTATCACAAAAATCAACCAACACTGTATCAAAAAAACATACTGTAAAACTTGCCTCTGCATGAGAGGTCAGGAACTATAGATTAGTGTAAAGTCACCTGCAGCAGTCCCTGTTCCTATAAGCCAAGTAAGACTAGCCTACAGCTACAAGACTGCCCTCAGGAATGAAATGTTCGCTGGCTAGGAGGTACGAGAGGCTGAACAAAGGGTAAACAAAAGATTTCTTGTGGTTTCAGGAGTGCAGTTGTCCACAGTGGATGGCTGGGACTGGTGTCTCGCAGGAAAGTCAGTGGGACATGCAAATGGGTCAGTTCAGGCAACAAGCAGAGACCTGGTCTGCAAACAGGCAAAGGATTAGTCCAGGCAGTGGACAGAAACCTGTACAATTAACAAACCCGGGTTACTACAGGCAGCAGGCAGAGGTAACACTGCACTGGTGTGGTGGTGGTCAGGAACACTGTTGTTGGCTGCACTGGCTCTGGTGACACTGGGACTAGTTTGGCAGCAATCAGGAACACTTTTCCTGGCCTACAATGCTGGGGTGAAACTGGGACTGGTGTGGTGATGGTCAAGAACACTTTTGCTGGCTTAGACTTGTCTGATGACAGCTGATCGTTGTTAGAGAAACCATATAAAAGGCCTTTGGTTACAAGTGTGAACTAAGAGTGAGTTTAAATAAAGTTCCTGAGTACAGATGCCTCCATCCCTAAACCTGGAAATAGAAAAGGAGGGTTTTGGGACTTTAAATGAGGCACGTGAAAACAACTGGATAATTGGTCAACATATAATACTGTATTTATTGACATATACACATGTCATATCACATTACAGTTTGTACATACACAAATATAAACTAAATTCATCTATATGCACACCCATGACACATTACAATTCATCTATAAACATGTATATCATCCTAACACTTTACAGTATATAATATTGTGAGCATATAAGTGACTGGTCACAGCAACCACATAGTACAGGGCCAATTTAACTGGACACGGTGATCACAGGGCAATCACAAGCAGTGAGAGCAGGGAGACCCTTTAAAGTGCCCTCCTGCTCTCAGGAGATAGACATCCAGCCATTTTAATAGGGTGGCTGGATGGCAAAAGCTTAAAAACAGTTTTTATACAAATATACATAACTAGAAAGGAGGTTGAATATAATCTACAATTTCTAAACTTTAATTGAGGCTGTCTGCAAATAAGGATGGTTAGCACTACTGTCTTGTGTCACTGGGGATCCCAGTTCAAATTCCGGTTAGGACACTATCTGCATGAAATGTGCATGTCCTCCTTCTACTGCCTGGGTTTTCCCTGAGTACTCCTCTTCCTTCTAAAGTCCAAAGACTTTCTGACAGGTTAACTTTCTCCTGTATACATGTGATACTGGGTCCCTAAATTTTAAGCAGTACAATGTAAATTGCCGCATAAATTGTCGGCACTATAATTATTATACAGGATTTATATAGCGTTAACAGTTTACACAGCGCTTTACAATATAAGAGGGAGACAATACAGTTACAATACAATAAAATACAAGAGGATTAAGAGGGCCCTGCTCAGAAGAGCTTACAATCTAATAGGGTGGGCAGGTGGTACAAAAGGTTGTAACTGTGGGGAATGATATGAAGTGGTAGTGGTAAAAGATTAGTTGGAGACTTGATAGGCTTCCCTGAAGTGATTTTTCAGGGATTGCATGAAGGCAGCTAAAGTAGGAGATAAAATGACAGGTTGAGGTAGAGAGTTTCAGAGGATGGGAGAGGCTCTGGTGAAATCCTGGAGACCAGCATGGGAGGAGGAGACAAGGGAACTTGAGAGTAGGAGTTCTTGAGGGTATCAGAGAGGATGGTTTGGGTGGTATTTGGAGAAAGATTGATGATGTAGCTCAGGGCAGTGTTGTGAATGACTTTGTATGTTGTGGTTAAAATTTAATTTAATTTGCTGGGCGATCAGGAACCAGTGTAGGGATTGGCGGAGAGAGGGGTGGCCGACACTGAGCAGGTTGGTAAGGTGGATAAGTCTGGCAGCAGCATTCATGATAGACTGAAGAGGGAAAAGCCTATGGAGAGGTAGGTCAATGAGAAGGGAGTTGCAATAGTCAAGGCGAGAGATAACGAGGGAGTGAATGAGTAGTTTGGTGGTTTAATTTGTTAAAAAGGGGCATATTTTAGAGATGTTACGGAGGTAGGTGAAGTCTGCAAGCTTTTGACAACAATTGGATTTGGGGCTGAAGGGACAGGTCAGAGTCTAGGATTACACTAGTATCCTTGCATGAGGGATTGATGGTTGCATTATTGATTTTGATGGAAAAGTCATAGAGGGGGCACGGGCGGGGGAAATATTACCAGCTCGGTTTTAAAATGATTTAGTTTAAGGAAGTGGTGCGACATCCATGCTGATATGTCAGTTAGTAAGTTAGTAATGCGAGAGGAGAATGAAGGAGCGAGGTAAGGAGTAGACAGATAGATTTGAGGGTCATCTGTGTATAGATGGTATTGGAAGCTGTGGGTGGTCCAGTGACGGCTTTTTAAGTATGAAAGTGATCTGCGCATGTTTTAGAGGGGAGGGGAAGGTGCCAAAAGAGAGGGAGAGATTAAATATGTTAATGAAGGAGCATAGGATAGAATGAGAGGGAGACTGTAGTAGTTGTGAGGGAACAGGATCCAGGGGACAATTGGTTAGGTGGGCATCTGAGAAAAGATTTGTAACCTCTTCAGTAGTAGCCAGTTCAAAAAAGGAGAGTGTTGACTGTGCTGTTAGGCAAGGTATGTTGAGTGGGGAAGATGTACGCACAGTGGAGGTGTCCTCTCATATTGCATCAATATTTTCTTTGAAGTGATTGGCAATATCTTGGGTAGTGAGTTAGTGGATAAAGAGGGTGGGGGACAAAGCAGAGAGTTAAAGGTTGAAAAGAGCTGATGGGGATTGGATGACAAGGTATTAATAAGAGACTATAACTGCAATAAATACAAAAATTATCAAACAAATAATGCTTATAGTGTTTAAATCCAAAAAAAAAATTCTAACATTATCTTAAAATGTTGATTATATTGATAGTCATTTTTATTTGCTTGGTAGGGTCATTTTAACTACAAAAAATATTCTGGTAAAAAATATAGACACACTGGGGGAATTAATAAAAAGTGCCTGAGAAAGGTTCTCATTAGTCAATCAATAGCAACCAATCAGTTTATAGCTTACATTTTTTACATGCAAAATGTAAAAGCTAATTGGCTGAGCACTATATGAGACAACATTGAGACAAAGTTTGTCTCAGACATTTTTTATTAATTCCCCCCATTATGTATTGAGTTACTTTCTTCAATATTCCCAAAATGTCTACATAGACTGTTGTTTACAAATTGTAGGCCATACGGATACCTCCTATTCTCCTCTTCATGTAACAGTTTTTAGTATTTTAGTGCAGTTATCCTCTGACTGACTGCCCCTTAACAAAGTCTATGGCCCCTTTCACACGGGCGATCCATTCAGGTCCACCTGACATCCGACCCGCTCCGATCCGAAAAATTGTGACGGAGGAAAACCCTACTTTTCCATCCGTCTGCGCATCGGATCGGGTGACGACGGACTCTATGGTCCATCGTCATCCGATCCCCCATAGGGGAGAGCGGCGCTCTGACAGGTCCGTCCCTGCACAGAGTGCAGAGACAGACCTGTCATCTTCCTGCAGAGCGGGCTCCGTACATGGAAACGTCCGTGTGAAAGAGCCCTTATGCTCATCTGTCCTTGCTACTGCCAGATTTTTGCTGTGTTATTATCACTTGAAAGTCTTTGGAATGGCCAGTTTCTGTTGCCTATGCACAGAAACTTTCCATTGATTTCTAATAAGACGAAGTCTATTAAGCATCTAAATACACACGGTCGGAAATTCCGACGGAAAATGTCTGATCGGACCATGTTGTCGGAAAATCTGCCTGTGTGTGGGCTCCATCGGACTTTTTCCGTTGGAATTTCCGCCGGAAAAAAATTGAGAGCAGGATCTCAAATTTTCCGACAACAAAATCCTATCAGACTTTTTCCGATCGCGTGTCGAGAATTCCAATGGACAAAGTGCCACGCATGCTCAGATCAAATTATGAGACCAAAGCTATTGGCTACTATGGTGAACGTAGTCCCGTCGTAACGGACGAACGTCATCACGTTCAGAATGATCGGATTTTCCGATAACTTTGTCCGACCATGTGTATGCAACACTAGTTTCGGGCAAAGTCCTTCGGAAAAAATCCAACAGGTTTTGTGGTCGGATTTTCTGACCTTGTGTACGGGGAAAAACAATGGAAAACATTTCCACAAGGATGAATGGAGATTCTGTATGCACATCAGAGGAAGCTGTCTAACTGGGAGACTTTGCAACAGTTGATGTTAGGTCCCACTGGGCCACACAGCGAAGATATGACAGAAGCAAGGATAGGTGAATGTAAGGCTTTAGGAGAGTATGGGGGTATGTCTAGAAAAGCATTGGTGTACTAAAAGTACAAGTATCCTTTAAAGCAGAACTAAATTACACTGAGTCGTTGTCCTGCTGGAAGGTGAATCTCCACCTGAGTTTCAAGTCTTTTGCAGGCAATTTTTTCTAAGATTGCCCTGTATTTGGCTCCATCCACCTTCCCATCAACTCAGACCAGCTTTCCTGTCCCTGCTGAAGAAAAGCACCCCCACAACATGACGCTGCCACCACCATGATTCACAGTGGGGATGGTGTGTTCAGGGTGATGTGCAGTCTTAGTTTTCCGCCACATATAGCGTTTTGCTTTTAGGCCAAAAAGTAAAATGTTGGTCTCATCTGACCAGAGAACCTTCTTCCACATGTTTGCTGTGTTCTTCACATGGCTTCTCACAAACTGCAAATGGGACTTCTTATGGCTTTCATTTAACAATAGCTTTCTTCTTGCCACTCTTCCATAAAGGCCAGATTTGTGGAGTGCACAACTAATAGTTGTCCCGAGGACAGATTCTCCCTCCTGAGCTGTGGATTTTTGCAGCTTCTCCAGAGTTACCATGGGCCTCTTGGCTGCTTCTCTGATTAATAATCGCCTTGCCTGGCCTGTCAGTTTAGGTGGATGGCTATGTCTTGGTAGATTTGCAGCTGTGCCATACTCTTTCCATTTTTGGATGATGGATTGAACAGTGCTGCATGAGATGTTCAAAGTTTGGGATTTTTTTATAACCTAACCCTGCTTTAAACTTCTCCACAATTTTATCCCTGACCTGTCTGGAGTGTTCTTTGACCTTCATGATGCTGTTTGTGCACTACGGTTTTCTAACAAACCTATGAGGGCTTCACAGAACAGCTGTATTTATACTGAGATTAAATTATACACAGGTGGACTCTATTTACTAATTAGGGGGCTTCTGAAGGCAATTTATTAAACTGGATTTTAGTTAGGGGTATCAGAGTAAAGAGGGCTGAACTCAAAAGCACGCCACACTTTTCAGATATTTATTTGTAAAAAATGTTGAAAACCAATTATCATTTTCCTTCTGTCAGGGCTGGGCTCAGCCCTTCGTTCTCTGAGCTGGCCACTCAGCTGTCAGCTAATTGCCCACTCCCATCTCTCTCCACAGTTACTCAGCTGTTTTTGATATCCTGCTCGTCAGTCCTGCCTACTTAAGCAGGCCAGTCCAGGGGAGCTCTGCCTTCGCCTTGGCCGACATCACAAGAAACATCTCCTGCATTCCTGTATAAAGACTGGCTTTGCTGAAATCTCTTCTGGCTCTGGATCCTGCTTGCTGTTCCACTACTTTGATCCCTGACTTCTGGCTTGGCTGACTATCCTTTCCAGTTACTGAACTTTGGCTATGTTTTGACTACGTTTGTTCTTTTTACTTTTATTATTAAACAAGTGTGATTTAACTGTACTTCTGTCTCAGTCTAATTTCATGGTTTCTGACACCTTCCACTTCACAATTATGTATCACTTTGAGTTGGTCTATCACATAAAATCCCAATAAAATACATTTATGTTTTTTTGGTTGTAACATGAAAAAAATTGGAAAATTTTAAGGGGTATGCATATTTTTCAAGGCACTGTATTTAAGCAAAAATGCTAAATAAAAAAGGAAACAGACAACTATATTTTCAAACTATTCTTTTTTTTTGTAAAACTATTTTCTCAGAAACTACTATTAAGATGAAAGTTCCTTTTATATGCTAGGTAGATTTCATTTTTATAATGCATAGAGGTTTCAATAAGGGTGCTGTATAAAATTGCTTCTTATCAGCTAATTTACACTTATATTGTTTTATATTATGTTTGCAGTTGTTGCTTAAACTCAGAAGAACACCCTTAGCACAATGAATGCTACTTCAGAAAAAGAGATGCAGACACACAGCCTGGAAAGAAAGTATGATACTATTGAAGAGGGACAGATCTGGGTCACAGTGTTTCATATACAAAAACAAAGGAACAAAACACCCCATAGAATAAATTGTACATTGTGTTCTTTACACTTGCATTCAATATCCACCTGTATATTCATTACAGTGCCAAAGTAATCAAACGCTAAAGTAAAAAAGAAAAAGCAAGATTAATTCATAGAATTCATACCATTTTCCAGTGTGATGTACTATATTTCATTCATAACAGCCAAGGTAGAGTTTTAGTAATGAGTGTTATTTTCACAGTGGCGCATTGCTGAATACTTTGCATGTATCTTTGCATTCACAAAGAGAATATACACTCTTGAGGTTTACCTAAATTGAAGGGGTTCATCAATAGTCTTTGAACTATAATAGACTTTTTTTTCAGTTTTCCTTACAGGGGAGATAATTAGTTTTGTTAAAGTCAAAAAATTCCCTCAATTGATCATAATATAATTTGTGCGTAATCCAGTGCAGCAAGGCTTTCACAGATCACCTAAGAGGAAGGCAGTAGACGTTTACTTTCTGGAACCTCTGCTGTGTAACTTACCTTCCCTCTCTGCTTCATGCATCATCAATCATATTCGAAAACTAGGGGCACACATAGAACTAGAGATGCTACACACCCCAAATATATGCCACAAGAAAAGGTTTAAGAGATCCCCAGGGGTTTTTTAGGCAGCAAAAAAATGATATCAAAAGAATATCAATATAAAAGAGTATTATTACAAATACTACAAATGTTAAAATCAAACAAAGGTTTTAAAATATGAGCTCTGGTTGCACCTGGGTGGCTAAACTCCAATGGGAAAATGCATATAAAAGCAAAAGAAAAGACCTTCAAAAAATACAAGGCTGGGGGGTCATTGTCAGCATTCCAACTTTACAAAGAAGGCAATAAGAAATGTAAGAGTGCAATCAGGGCGGCTAAGATAGAACTCGAAAGGCACATAGCTGAGGAGAGTAAAAAAAACATATATATATTTTATTATTATATAAACAGTAAGAAAGTGAGGCCAGAACATATTGGCCCCATAAAGAATGATGAAGAAAATTTAGAGAGAAGGCAAAGGTTTTGAATATATTCTTCTCCTCAGTCTGCACAAAGGAAACAGGGCATCATCCTTTATGGGGCCAATATGTTCTGGCCTCACTTTCTTACTGTTTATATGCTTAAATAATTTCTTGGTTTTTTTTTTACTCTCCTTTGCTATGTGCATTTCGAGTTCTATCTTAGCCGCCCTGATTGCACTATTACATTTTTTATTGCCTTTTAGTAAAGTTGGAATGCTGACAATGACCCCTCAGCCTTGTACTTTTGAAGGCCTTTTCTTTTGCTTTTATATGCATTTTTACATTGGAGTTTAGCCACCTAGGAACAACCAGAGCTCATATTTTAAAACCTTTGTTTGACTTTATCATTTGTACAATAAAATATTCTCTTTTATATTAATATTCTTTTGATATAATTGTTTTGCTGCCTAAAAAAATCCTGGGGATCTCTTGAACCTTTTCATGTGTCATCACTCATACTCTTTCTTCCAAGGCAGGTTTGAATTTTATAGGTGTTTTGAGAAAATTGTGAATACTGATATCTTTTTTATTCCGGGTTTGCTGTTTGTGAGAGGCAGCAAGGAGTCTGCAGTGCATGTTTTAACATCATAAATCAATTTGTCCAAAATCCCCAGTACATTATACATGATTCTTCAAATAATTATTACCCAAAGCCTCAAAGAAGCAGATATGCAAACATTTTGGGACCTCTGGGTCATATGTCTGTACCTTTATAAGGGGAGACATAGAGGTTCCAAAAAGGAGCCCAGAGAAATACAGAACCATTGATATTTATACTTCAAATTTTCTTTTTTAAAGGTTTTACATATTAAACAAAATGACATAGACAATAAGAAGGTATTCATATATTCAATCAAGTAATACAAAAATGCAGTACAAAAATAGGTAACATAGGAGTATCTATGATATTGTTTCATATTGAAAGTGAGGGTGAGTTGTCTTAAGAACTTAAGAGTTTGTGGGAGGGAAGATTTCCAGTGTCTTATGCCGCGTACACACGAAGGGACAATCCCGCGGGATTATCCGCTGGACTGAAGTCCAGCGGATAATCCCCTCGTGTGTGGGCGCCGGCGGACTTTTTTTTGCCAAAGTACGGCGGACTAAAGTTTTAAGTTTTGTTTTAAAATTATCCGCTGGACTTGGCAGTCCGGCGGACAATCCCGCCGTGTGTAGTATGGTCCGGCGTACCAAAAAGGACGCATGCTCAGTAGCAAGTATGTCACGGACTCGCTCGGTCTGGTAAAACTAGCCTTCGTTTTGAAGCTAGCACAATCGTCACGCTGCTGATCTTTTTTTGTTATTTTCTGACAGCGGAATTTGTATGTTATCGTACTTGAAGAATGATTTTGCCTTGCTGCTTGTATATTCACGCAGAGTACTCCCGAACGTTTTTTCTTCAGCATTCTTTAGTGAAGTTATATATTTGTATATATATATCTATATCTCTATATCTATATATATATATATATATATATATATATATATATATATATATATATATATATATATATAGATATAGATATAGATATATATATATATATATCCAAATCACCAAATTAAAAATATATCTATATATCTCAATAGAAAAAAATATATATATATCTATATATACATATATATATATTATATATATATAGATATATAGATATATACGTGTATATATATATATATATATATATATATATATTGGAAGGCCGGGTACCGGCCTGAAGTTATGGGAGGAGCCTGGAGGGTATTTAAGCAGCCCAAAGGCCGCCGGTCTTTGTCGGTTTCCTGTGCGTGATATCTGATACGTCAGACATCTAGGACCGACTCGTTCGAGACAATCGCTGTTGGTGCCGGTTCATGAGCTCCGTTTTCGTCTGTCCGTCTCCTCTTGTTGCAGTCCCGCGTCCCGCGTTCGTAAGTTGTGTTGTCCCTTCGTGTCGCACTCGTGTCGCCGAGTCGCAGTTTCGTACAGAGAGTCTGGTTCGGCTGTCGCAGGTAGGGCTTCGGCTCCCATGTTTTACGTTCTCATGCACTGCTTATCATGTCACTAAACTGTGGTCTGCGTAGCTCACGAACCACGCGCTGCTTGTCTCGAAACCTAAACACTTACTCGCACGTTTGTGGTTGTACACGATCGGGAGCCATCTAGCGGCACGCACATTCAGGGCCGCCCGCCACAACACTCCGACCGATGCCGCATCCGGCACTCAAGGGTTCCCCTTTCGCGGTCGTGCTACGCAGTCTTTGAATCGTTCAAACATGATTCACGCACGGGTGCCGTTCGCACTCACACGTATCGTTCATGTCCTGCCATTATTCGAATCGGTTGCGCCAGCGAGCGTGCCGAATCGCTATTTGCATTCCGAATCGCTGTTGGCATATTAATTGTACGAATCACTTCGACCGTGTCGAAACATTTCACGTATTAGCATGACAATCATTTCATCATTTCAAACATGGCTAACGTATCAGGCCATTCGGTCATGCTAAATCATTTCGCATCAGTTAAACAGGGCGTTCATGCCATCGTTTCGATCCTGGTCCGGTCGCATCCATACATGCTCCGATCGGGGCAATCCAGATGCACGACTACCCGGCCTCATTTCGATACATGCGCCAAGGGCGGAATCGCATCACTGGTTGCGTACATTCCTGATTCTTGCCCCTGTCATGGTATATCATTTCTGTCACCTTACCACGCCCGGCATGTATGCAGTCACTTCCCTGCACTGATTCGGGTCGGCGTGCCCCAGGCCGGCCTCATTTCAATACATGCGCCAAGGGCGGAATCGCATCACTGGTTGCGTACATTCTTGATTCTTGCCCCTGTCATGGTATCTCATTTCGGCCACCTTACCACGCCCGGCATGAATGCAGTCACTTCCCCGCACTAATTCGTGTCGGCGTGCCCTAGGCCCGGCCTCATTTCAATACATGCGCCAAGGGCGGAATCGCATCACTGGTTTGCGTACATTCCTGATTCTTGCCCCTGTCATGGTATCTCATTTCTGTCACCTTACCACGCCCGGCATGAATGCAGTCACTTCCCCGCACTAATTCATGTCGGCGTGCCCTAGGCCCGGCCTCATTTCAATACATGCGCCAAGGGCGGAATCGCATCACTGGTTTGCGTACATTCCTGATTCTTGCCCCTGTCATGGTATCTCATTTCTGTCACCTTACCACGCCCGGCATGAATGCAGTCACTTCCTCGCACTAATTCGTGTCGGCGTGCCCTAGGCCCGGCCTCATTTCAATACATGCGCCAAGGGCGGAATCGCATCACTGGTTTGCGTACATTCCTGATTCTTGCCCCTGTCATGGTATCTCATTTCTGTCACCTTACCACGCCCGGCATGAATGCAGTCACTTCCCCGCACTAATTCGTGTCGGCGTGCCCTAGGCCCGGCCTCATTTCAATACATGCGCCAGGGGCGGAGTCGCAAAAAAAAAAAAGAGACTTTGATTCTTGTCCTTGTCATGTTATATCATTTCTGTGTCACCTTACCACGCCCCGGCGTTAATTGGTCACCTGCCTGTACGAATTCGCGCCGGCGTGCCCTAGGCCGGCCGCATTTCTACAAAAAAAAAAAAGAGCTTGGAGTCGGACCCGGTGGCAG
Organism: Lithobates sylvaticus; assembly: GCA_028564925.1. Taxonomy (NCBI): domain Eukaryota; kingdom Metazoa; phylum Chordata; class Amphibia; order Anura; family Ranidae; genus Lithobates; species Lithobates sylvaticus. The sequence goes on along the minus strand of CM053029.1, from coordinate 411,095,261 downwards.
CTGGATGTCACAGTTCGGCCTCAGCGTACCCAGGCAGTTGGCCTCGTTTCACGGTTGCCTCATTTCTGTACGTGCTCCAGAGTCCGGCTCACAGTCACCCCCATACGGTACGAACGGGCCGGGCCCTGTCACGGGAAGTTCATTCAGTTAAGGCAACATGTCAAGTCAGTCATTCGTGTTGTTATCTGTCATTTGATCCCACAGCGGTCTCGGCAGTCGACTTAAGTCACTATCGCCTGTTGTTATCATCTACGTTGGGTTCCGTCGCTCTGGACGGCAGCAGTTTTAGGCTCTTAAATAGGTACTTTCTCTCACACTCTCTCAGGTCAGTCGGATTCAGTAGGTCCACCTGCACCAGCTTGATCAGGGTTCCAGCAGGTAAAAAAAAAAAAAAAAAAAAAAAAACGCAGGGGCACGGGGGGCTCCTGCTTTCTCATGGCAGGTACGTATACCATAGGTGACACGTCCAAACTCATTTCTTGCCACCTCTTTATAGGCCCAGCCTGCAGACACGTGACCAGTCTACTAAGTAACGGGTCTTGGCAGCCGCCATGTCATCAGTCGGCAGCGATGACCTCACCACCCTGCTATCCCCGGCGTCAGCCTCCGAGGCTGGCAGTGTCCAGTCTCTTAGGGCATGGACAATTCCCAGGCTGTCCGCTGAGCTGAGGCGCAGAGGGATACCCTTCTCGTCCGCGGCCAGGAAGGCGGAGCTATTCAGGCTCCTCTTCCCACCATCGGCCACAGCAGGCCCCAGCAGCCAGCAGGCGTCTCTGGAATCTATTTCAGCCGCCGTCGCTCAGCTACACACCCTCGTGTCTTCCCTGTCTTCCTCGATCATTGAGGTCCAGGACAGGGTGTCTCGCCTAGAGACCAGCCCGGCTGCCACGGTTCCGGACCCTGCGGTGGTCCCAGCCATCAGGGCACCGGCCGCAGGTAGTGAGCTTGCCACGACTACCGTCCACCCTTCCCACCTGGTGCCACCCAGCGTAAGGAAGGACATTTTAGAGGGCAGAGACGTTAACCTGGCCTCACTCATGATCTCGGTTCATGACTTGGCCGAGAACAAGGCCTACACCTGGGGGGATGTCTCGGTGGTTTTGAAAGCAAGGATCCGAGGCTCAACAGAAAGCTCACGGTGCCCGAGTTTGCGCTCGCCTTCGGCATGTTCAGGGACGTGCTGTGCTCAGCCTCCCCCGGCAGACGGGAGGAACTGGACCTCTACCTCCATTTGATCGTAGACCTGGGCCACAAATACGGTGGCTCAGCGTTCTACGATTATCATCGGTCCTTCTCGGCCAAAGCCGTGGCCAGATTTTTACAGTTTCATTTGACAACGGACTGGAGCGTAGTGGACACGGAGTTGTTCTGCCGCCACTTCGCGGGTCTACGCTCCCCGCTATGTGCTGTCTGTCAGTCAGCGTCCCACACCACGGTCTGGTGTGCCAACATAGCCTCTGTCCATCCGATAGCTAGCACGGCCTCTACCAGCACGAACCAGGCTCAGCAGGCCCCGACGCAAGGGCAGAAGGTGGTCAAGTTGGGACGTCCGGTGCGGATGGTTGGGGGAGCCGCCATTTGCAACAATTTCAATTACGGCTCCTGCAATTTCAGCCAGTGCCGGCTCTTGCACATTTGCACCCTATGCCAGAGGGCGCACCCCAGGATCCTATGTGAGGTCAAACAGAAGAAACCGTGACTAAGCCGGGTCAATGTCCTTTGGCTCGATGTTTACTTGACCTCACACCCCACTCCGTCACTCGCCAGCTACCTCATCCGGGGTTTCACCGATGGGTTTCATACCGGGCTCATCACCCTGCCCCACTCCACCCACGAATGTCCGAACCTACGCTCAGCAGCAACAGATGAGCCAGCGATTGACGTCCTTCTGCAGACAGAGTTGGATCGGGACTTCATGATAGGCCCGTTCAGTCAGTCTCCCTTTAGCATCTGGAGGGTTAGCCCTATCGGGCTTGTACAGGGAATATTTTCAAAACGTCTGGTGTATGATCTGTCAGCGCCTCATTCTTCCGTCGTTCCCAGTCTCAACTCGCTCGTCCCCTCCGAGGAGTTCTCACTGAAGTATACTTCGGTAGACATGGCTATCCAGGCCATTCTCAGGGCGGGGGTGGGTGCTTGGCTCTCGAAGGCGGACATATCCGACGCCTTCAAGCTGCTGCCCATTCATCCTTCCCTGTGGTGCTGGCACGGCATCAAGTGGAGGGAGCGATATTATTTTGCGACCAAATTGACCTTCGGGTCTAAGAGTAGTCCTTGGGCAGCCAGGGCAGATCTGGCCATGTGGGAACACTTTCTTAGTAATTGGAACGGTGTGTCCCTGTTCATCCCAGTCGTGTCCACGCAGTCACCTCAGGTGGTGACCGATGCGGTGGCATCCACAGGATGCGCCGCCATTTTTGGCCATTTGTTGTTCGCAGCCCCTTTGCCTCCTCAAGCACTAGCCAGGCTTCACTACCACGTCAGCCCTCTTTGAGCTCTTCCCCATCGTAGCAGCCGCTCACCTATGGGGTCACCATTGGTCTGGACAGACTGTGGCTGTCACGACAGACAATCAAGCCATAGCCAAGATCATCAGCAAGGGCAGGTCTAAATCCAGGCCCGTCATGTGCTTCCTCCGCAGACTGGTCCAGCTATCCCTACAGCATCAGTTCAATGTTTACTGCTCATTCATTCCAGGGAAGTTTAACTCAGCAGCGGACGCACTCTCCCGTTTTAACTTTATTTCTTTCTTTGAACAGATGCCAGGAGCCTACCATCTTTCAGCCACTATCCCGGATTGGTCACAACTGACCTTGGACTAGCCCCACATCTGTCACACAGCACGATACGCCAGTACGTGGCCGGGGTGCCGCACTACTTGTCACTTCAAGACCCCGCGAGGCCTTCGGTGTTCTCCTGCCACGCAGTGAGGGCTCTACTACGTGGAGTTCAGAAACACCAGCCGCCAGTCAGCCCGAAGCGGCTGCCTATCACGGGGGAGATCTTCAAGGGGATGTCTGACATCCTGGATAGGTCCCATTTCGGTCTCCTCCTCAGCACCGTCCTGCAGGCTGCGGTACACATAGCGTTTTATGGGTTTCTACGGCCCAGCGAGTTCACTCGCAGCCACCCAGCCGGTCCAGTCTTGCATAGAAGTAGTCTCTGCCGCCACCAGGATCACTACGTCCTTCACTTGGCGACATCCAAAACTCAGCAGCGAGGTTTCGGAGTAGATGTTCACCTGTACAGGACTCACGACAACTGGTGCCCAGTTGCCGTGTTAAACCGCTTGACGGCACTGCTATCCGACCGCCCAGGGTCCAGTCTGCTTCTACCCTTTCCGGTAAAACCCCTCAACTTGTCGCAGTTCGTGGAACATGTCCGGGTCCTTCTCAGGAATCTTCAGTTGGACCCCAGCCAGTACTCCGGGCATTCATTCCGGATCGGGGTGGCCACGACGGCCTCAAGACAGGGGGTTCCGGACCATGTGATCAAGAAACTGGGTCGGTGGAAATCGGCCTGCTTCTCTCGCTACATTCCGAACCCACAGTTAGAGATGGCTCAGGCCTTTGCTCGTCTTACTCAGTGACATTACCTTTAATAAATAATTATCCCCTACCTGAAGGTTTTTGCCCCCTTATTTTGGTGTACCATACGGTAGACCAAGGCACACTTTCAGGTCTATTTCATGTTGGTGAGTTTTGTGTTGTTCCTATGTGTCATCGTTACTCATGTCGTCCGTAGGGCTCTAGACCATAAATTGGAAGGCCGGGTACCGGCCTGAAGTATGGGAGGAGCCCGGAGGGTATTTAAGCAGCCCAAAGGCCCCGGTCTTTGTCGGTTTCCTGTGCGTGATACCCACCCACCCTCCCCTTTTAAAAGCCTCTTCCAAGTATTCTTACCCCAGACTGAATACTCATTCCACATTATTCCATAACTACTTCTTATCATTCTTTATCTAGGGTATGCCCCCTTATTTTGGTTACCATACGGTAGACCAAGGCACACTTTCAGGTCTATTTCATGTTGGTGAGTTTTGTGTTGTTCCTATGTGTCATCGTTACTCATGTCGTCCGTAGGGCTCTAGACCATAATATATGTACATATATCTCTATTTAGATATATTTTATTATTTGTTGGTTATCTAAAGGATTTGTTATTACACATGATACAATTGTGGAGTCAGCAGAGCTTGCCCTTAATTCAGATCTTAACCCTCACCTTTCCAGCGACTGCACTTGCAGTTCCATTGAAGTTGCACTTTACACTTGTATTGTCAAATGAATGTGCGTTTTGGAAATGCCCTCCATATAATTTAGACATGTACCTGCCTACTCCTAAATAAACTATGTTTTTGAATAACAAGCACGTATATCATTATTTTCTGGAAATTAAATTACCATTTATTGTGGTTTAAACAAACAAGGCAAAACAAAATAGGAAGGCAACACTGGAGCCACTTTGAGATTTTGAGAAGACTTTTTGCAGACGGCAGACATCAAGTTTGTGAAGCCAAAAATTAAGCTTGGCCAGATTTGATCCAATATAGGGAGCACAAGAAGATTGACCAGGAATCACACAGACCAGGAACAGCAGCAGATGACATCTATGTCCCCAAGCTGTGGCACTACAACAGCCTGTGTCTTCTGTGAGACCAGACTGAAGCCAGGCAATCACTTCCGACTCTTCCCACCACGCTGCCCTGCACTCTTCCCTGCAGTCTTCCCTGCACGCTTCCTTGGAGGCTGACTTGTGGTAGGAGGAGGAGGAGGAGGAGAAGAAGGAAGAGGAGGAGGAGGAGAAGTTGCTGTCGGGCCTTCATGTGTCAGGCGGGTGGATTCTCTTAATTGACCCCTCAAACCCCCCTTAATAGCTTCAAAAATGAGGCCCTCGCACAGGTGCCGTTGGACCTTCTCCATTTCCAGCAACCTGCTGGCCAAGTAGGTGGCATAGGCCTCTTCTGGAATGGGGGGTCTTTGGAGAATCTCACTCGCCTGCCGAATAAGTTTGAGTGATTCCTCCTCAACCATGGTCATCCTCCTGGGCCTTCTTGGGGGTAAGGGCAGGGGTGGAGGTAGACTTCTTACAGTCTGGCTGTCAGTCTGGCTCGTGCTGGGCCCAGCCACCTCCTGGCTCTCGCTGGTCATGTCCTCCTCCTCCATACCACTTGTCCCGGCATCATCCTGGGTCAGCTCATCCTGTGTGCAAATAAAAACAAAAATCAAACACCTGTTTTTTGGTTTATGGCCTCCTCAATCATCCAATTGTAAACTTATGAACGAGCAGATAAATTTAAAAAAAGATCCAAAAGGCTATCATTTGGACCCCTGCATTTTCCAAGCAGATCACCAATGTTGTATAATGCATTTTTTGCCACTACTGGATGTATGTATACACTATATATGTATCGATATGTAGCACCAACACTTTTTAGAAGTGTGCGCAATTTTTGGCTGTTTTTTTCCCAATTCTGAGTTCAGGGTGTTAATTGTTTCACATTTTTACGTCGACATCATTAATATTCACCCAATCACTATTTAGGCTACAAAATATATACCTGGCTCCAGCTGGGCGCATCAGCCTGCTCCAAGGTGGAGGGGTCTTCTCCTTCCGTGGAAGCCTCAGCTGGGGTGGAGGGAAGAGTGGAGGGAAGAGTGGAGGGAAGGGTGGAGGGAAGAGTGGACAGTGATTGCCTGGGTTCCATCTGGTCACCTAGAAAAGCCAGTTGGTTGTAGTACCACAGCTTGGGTACATAAACATTCTCTGCTGCTGCTCCTGATCTGACTGATTCCTCAATCTTCCTGCGCTCCCGCTTGTACATGTGCCTTAAACTTGAAATTCTGGCTTCAACAAACTTGATGTCTGCGTTGGGGACTTGAGTCTTCACAAAATCCAAAAGTGGCCCCAGTGTTACCTTCCGGACATCCCTATTTCCATATAAAGGGTTCTTGAGCTGCCACAGGTTGGCATTTTTACGGTACAGCGCAATGAATTCCGACATGAACTGCTGGTCCTTAAATGGATTCAACTGGGCTGCTGACATGTTTGTTTCTGTTTTGTTAGTAATGGCAATACAAAAGACCAAAAACACAAATGTTACTAAAAACGTACACATCCAGTTTTTCAAACAAAACATTACACAACACACCCACACACAGGCAGCAACCCCTACACACAGGCAGCAACCCCTACACACAGGCAGCAACACACCCACACAGGCAGCAACCCCTACACACAGGCAGCAACCCCTACACACAGGCAGCAACCCCTACACACAGGCAGCAACACACACATATCCTTAAAAAATGCAGGCCCAAAACACAAAAAAACACAGTAATGCATCCTAGAAAACACTTACCTTCGTACAGAGCGCTCGCTACTTCCGTTCGGGAACACGTGGGGCCCTCAAACAGCCTTATATACACTGCGCACGCGTCGAAGTCCGCCTGCGTCCTCCGCGTCGCCCGCCCATGACGTTCCTCCTGACGAGTATTCCCCGCCCCGCTTCCCCTCGTTGCATTGTGGGTGAATAAATTCATGAAGATGGCGGACACATTCTCAGCCAGTAGCGCGGAGGAAAGCCCAGAAGCGAACACATCTGCATCCAGCAGCAGATATAAGGCCACCAATATGGCCTTTGAAGAGATGGTGGAGATGGTGGACATCCTCCAAAGGGAAGATTACGACGGGGAAAATGGCCCCTACCCTCGACCCAACTTGCGCAAGGACAAGATTCTCACTACAGTCGTCAGCACCCTGGAGCATAAATTCGGCGTACGAAGGGGCAAGGATCAACTGCGCAAGCGATGGTCCGACATCAAATCCAGGGAGCACGATCAGTACAGGAGAATTCGAAAAGCCATCAAAAAAAGTAAGTCAAGCACGTGCGCTACTATGGTTATACTTGATATGTCTAATCTTGCGCACATGTTATTAGCATTCGTACGTGAAACTTGCGCACATGTTATTAGCATTCGTACGTGAAACTTGCGCAGATGTTATTAGCATTCGTACGTGAAACTTGCGCAGATGTTATTAGCATTCGTACGTGAAACTTGCGCAGATGTTATTAGCATTCGTACGTGAAACTTGCGCACATGTTATTAGCATTCGTACGTGAAACTTGCGCACATGTTATTAGCATTCGTACGTGAAACTTGCGCACATGTTATTAGCATTCGTACGTGAAACTTGCGCAGATGTTATTAGCATTCGTACGTGAAACTTGCGCACATGTTACTAGCATTCGTACGTGAAACTTGCGAAGACTTGATGAAAGTTTGTTTGTCTTGATAAAGTTTATTCAGTTTACCTGGCTTTGGGTTGTTGGAGTTGTAAGGTTGTTTATTATTGTCACTATCTATACTATTACTGCTGTAGTAATGGTTTTATGGGTAACTTACACAGGGACTCCAGAAGCTGTTTTGGGGGGGGGGGGATAAATCTGTTAAGCAGGGTGTCAAGCTCCAAATTCAAACAAAATGCTCATCATCTAGAAATACTGTAGGTGGTGACTTTTCTAAGAAGTACACTCACCTGTCCCTTGGATGCTGCAGCTACAATCTTTGATATTGTAATCATGAAATTAATCTTTGCGGCTTCACTTCCCGGGTCACTATTGGGCATGCGCCAGTTGCGCAATGCAATAGGACTGGTCCGCGCTAGCTCTGGGACCCCTGTGTGTCCCAGCAGACAGCACGGTGGGACGGGATGTGGCGTATACTTCTGTGGGAGTCTATGGCCGAATGTGTGTGCAAATACCTGCCTTACACAGGTATCTGCAACCCCTCCCCCCTAAAAGGTTCCAAATAAGACACCACAGGGGTGCAGGGATCCAATGAGCGGAAGTTCAACTTTAGTGTTTAAGGGCGGTTTAAGTATTGGAGTTTCATTACATAGAGATTTCAATTCTGTATTCAAGTAGGATCTTCCTACAAACTGCTAAGAATTGGACAACACTTTTAAACAATGTTTACTAATCATATTTCGGCACTCAAATATCAGTGTGATTAAAAGTGTACCTTTGTGTTCCATTACCATAGGGGGCAAAAGACTCAGACGTCAATCAGAACCTACCAGGACCTCCCGGCCTCAGCAGACTAATTGGGCAGTTAGCCCAAGCCCATGCGTGGATGTGGAGGAAGAGGTGCTTGAAGTGGATCAAATCTGCACCCCACCAAGTGAGTGTCTCAGAACACAGATTGAGCTACTAAATTAAGGTCTGCATGTTTTTCACACTTTTTTTCTTGTGTTTTATCTACCCAACTTTTAGGTGATGCTGATCTGGTTGTGGAAGGACAAGCTGCGGAGCCATTTTCCACAGACAGTGCCCACAGGCTTATTGGCCAGATAATGGCCTGGAATCTGCAGCTGGAAAACATGCAGAAGGAGATGGCCACCATGCAGCAGGGAATGAAGGACATGATTGATGTTTTGGGGAGAATCTAAAGACCCCTTTTCCATTTCCTAACATCAATCATGTCCTTCATTCCCCTTTTGATCCGCTATTGTTTTTAATTTTTAGAGGCCAAATTTTTTATATGCACATGGTGTGTCAACATGTGCTATGTGCCATCAGGGGATCTCAATGGACGCATTTTGTGTTTGCAACCCCTAATGCTAGTAGGTGAGAGGGAAGGGGTTTCACACACAAAACACGTCCATTGATTCCCCATGATGAAACATAGCACATGTTGACATTACCCATTTTCGTGTTAAATTTGTGTGCATATTCTAAATTTGGCTTCTACTGTACATGGGTTACCTGTTGAACTTTGTAAGTTCCCTACTTTAACATTGTGTAAATATTTTCAAATGCTAACCAAAAATTTTTTACAATTTTAAACCATGTTTTTATGTTTGTTTAAAAAAAAAATCCCCAAAAAAAAAAAAAAAAATGTTGTGAGAAAAAGACCAAAAAAAATATGAAAAAATAAAAAATCTGTTGTTAAAAACAAACAAAAAAAAAAATATTACCAAAAATGACCAAAAAAAAAGAGAGGAAATCAAAAAAAAAAAAAAAAAAGTTTGGATGTGCACTATAATAAAAAAAAAAAATGTTTGCACAAATTAAACAATGTGTGGCTTCTTCTTTTTAAATACTACCAGTTTGACCAAAACATGTTGTGGTTCATTGACAAAGGGGCTTATTTACTAAACGCAAACCAAGTTTCCCACTATTAATAAGTGCACTAGGACAACATATAAAACAGGCAAAATTAAAAGCAAAACAATAAGAAAAAAACAATCTTTCAAACATAAATAACTGTATTTATTCTTTCCAAAAAAATGATGTTTTAAGGGTCTGCTGCCATTGCAATGGCCCCCCTACCATTAAAATAATTTAAATAACGGTCCCGCACTTGCTGTGCTGATTGTGGGGCCAAACCAAGACGGCGATTATCCAGCCCTGTCATGTCGCCTTCCACTCCGGCCTCAGGCCCGATAGGTAATGTGTAGCTTCCAGAATGTTTCCGTAGATAATTGTGCATTACACAGCATGCAAGAATAATAGTATTCAGTTTGTACTCTGCCAGATGTATGGATGTTAGCAGCAATCGGAAACGGTTGGCCATAATACCAAAGGCATTTTCCACAACCCTTCTTGCTCTGGCCAACCGAAAATTAAAAATCCTCCTCTCAGGGGTGAGGGATCTTTGGGGAAATGGCCTCATCAGGTGGTCACCCAGACCGAACGCCTCGTCGGCTATGAAAACGAACGGGAGTCCCTCCACATTCTCTTCATCTGGTGGCAGCTCCAGGCCACCAGTCTGGAGACGATGGCCGAACTCCGTCTGGTTGAAGACTCCTCCATCCAACATCCGGCCGTTTTTCCCCACATCCACATAAAGAAAGTCATATTGTGCCGACACCACCGCCATCAACACTATACTATGGAACCCCTTATAATTCCAATAGTAAGACCCCGAATTGGGTGGGGGCACAATTCGGACATGTTTGCCGTCAATCGCCCCTCCGCAGTTGGGAAAGTCCCAACGGGCAGCAAACTGGGAAGCCACAGTCTGCCATTCCTGTGGCGTGGAAGGACACTGTGAAGTCAAACAGAAAGATACAATTCGAATTAAAAACCAGGCAAAACACCAAACTAAATCCAACAAATTAACTAACAATTTGGAACAACATATGTATTTATTTTGTTAATCCTTGAAATAAAGCCAAAAGATTAAGGATAAGGGACAAATCTCTGATTGATGACCCCTCTGATGGCCCAGAGAAGATAATAATGGGGATGTGGGTGGGGAGTAATTAATTGTAAGCTCACACAATACACATGCAATTAATTAAAGAGGGTGTGTGTGGGGGTGGGGGGGTTAATTACAAGCTGACCCAAACCACATGCAATTAATTAAAGAGGGTGTGTGTGGGGGTGGGGGGGTTAATTACAAGCTGACCCAAACCACATGCAATTAATTAAAGAGGGGTGTGGGGGGGGGGGGTTAATTACAAGCTGACCCAAACCACATGCAATTAATTAAAGAGGGTGTGTGTGGGGGTGGGGGGGTTAATTACAAGCTGACCAAAACCACATGCAATTAATTAAAGAGGGTGTGTGTGGGGGTGGGGGGGTTAATTACAAGCTGACCCAAACCACATGCAATTAATTAAAGAGGGTGTGTGTGGGGGTGGGGGGTTAATTACAAGCTGACCCAAACCACATGCAATTAATTAAAGAGGGTGTGTGTGGGGGTGGGGGGGTTAATTACAAGCTGACCCAAACCACATGCAATTAATTAAAGAGAGTGTGTGTGGGGGGGGGGGTTAATTACAAGCTGACCCAAACCACATGCAATTAATTAAAGAGGGTGTGTGTGTGTGTGGGGGGGTTAATTACAAGCTGACCCAAACCACATGCAATTAATTAAAGAGGGTGTGTGTGGGGGTGGGGGGGTTAATTACAAGCTGACCCAAACCACATGCAATTAATTAAAGAGGGTGTGTGTGGGGGGGGGGGGGTTAATTACAAGCTGACCAAAACCACATGCAATCAATTTAAAAATGAGGGGCAAGGGGGGGAAAGGGGTGAGGGGCAAGGGGGGTGAAAGGGGGGGGTGAGTAAAGCAGTACAATGGAGCTGGTAATATACATTTTTAACCAAAGAAAGTGACTAGGCTAGGGGTGTTTAGGGGGCCAAGATTCCATGCTGGGGAGGTTGGTGCAAGGAAATATGCATGTGACCCACTAAATAATACATTCTTAAAGCAATTTCGATAGGTCAACCATAAAATACTATACAAAAAACTAAAATTCTAAAATATACTGGAATAGGGGACATTCATAGAATAGTCCTATCATGGTAATTAGCTAATGATGACATTGATGCACTACATTAGCAAACATACAAGACATAGGTAATTTGAAAAGAGAAGACTTACCTTAATGTATTCCTCCTGCAGGACGTGGATAATGGCAGAACAGGTCTCTGGAATAATGAGCCCCAGAGCCTGGGGGGAGATGCCTGTCGTGAACTTGAGGTCCTGCAAGCTTCTCCCCGTCGCCAAGTAACGCAACGTGGTGACTAGCCTCTGCTCCGCACTGATGGCTTGCCGCATGCAGGTATTCTGCCTGGTAATATAAGGGGACAGCGAAGCCAACAGACGGTGAAAAATGGGGTCCGTCATCCTGAGATAATTCCTGAAATCATCAGGATTATTCTCACGGATCTCACGGAGCAAAGGCATATGCGAGAATTGGTCACGCTGGCGCAACCAATTCTTGGTCCATGAACTCCTCCTCACCCTGTTCATGGACTGGGCTCGGGCCAAGGTGTTAACCGCAACACCGAGCCCCTGCACAGCACGAACTCGTTCCCGAGTACGTCCACACTCCATGGCTTCAAAACGGTCGGCTGATCAAACAAACAACTTAACCGAACGCACTGAAGAACAGCAAGGCCTATGAAGAACGACCTGAAAAACAGGAACGAGCGGACCAGAACGGCCTGAGAACAGGTAGGAACTGATCCACACGCACTGAAAGACAGATACAAACCTCACAAGCACAAACTGAACGGCAGAAGCAAGCGAATTAAGCAGAAGTCTGAGAAGCGCGAATTGTCTCTAACCAAACGTCAACTAACACGCGATACACACGAGATTAGCTGACGGTGCCCAAAGGGTGTCGTTTGGGATCTCGAGCTTCCTTTTTCTAGTCCCGTCGTACGTGCTGTACGTCATCGCGTGAACCGCCGGACTTTTTGCGTGATCGTGTGTGGTCAAGTCCGTTCGCTTTTTAGTCCAGCGGACTCAGCTGCAAAGTCCAGCGGATTGTCCGCTGGACTTAGGTCCGCCGGCAAAAGTCCCTTCGTGTGTACGCGGCATTAGTAATACCAATCTGGCAGCCAATAAAACATGTGTCACCACAATTTGTAACGCATATGGGAAGGATTCTAGTCCCATATTTAAGATGACTAGGCTTGGGGGTAGATGCAATTTCAGACAACATTTTTTAAATAGTGGTCCAGAACTTAGCTAAGAGTTTACAGGACCATAGCTGATGCATTAACGTTCCCACCTGACCGCACCATCTCCAGCAGAGGTTAGATGACAAGGGAATAAATTTAGAGATACAGTGGGGGGGGGGGGGGGTTAAATGCCATCGCAGGTTTAATTTTTGCATTCGTTCCCATAGATTTGCATTTCTAGTGGCCTTTTTTGTGAATGCATAATTCCATTGGTTGTGAGTGAAATTCTCTGCCACGTCCATTTCCCATGCAAGATAGGATGAAGATTTGACAAAGATATTTTTATCTTGTAGTAGGGCATAAAACAGTGATATGACTCCTTTAGATTCTTTACTTTTTTGGTAGTAGTGTACAGTATTGCATGGGAGATGGTAGGAGAGTAAGGGATTATGATGAAGGTATGAAGCTATCTGCAGATAAACATAATATTCACTATTATATAGTTGGTACTCTGTCTGAAGATCTGAGAAGGTTTTTAACCTTTTCCCAACCGGCGCACGACGATGTACGTCAGCAGAATGGCACGGACAGGCATAAGGTACGGCATAAGAGCGTACAGGTACGTTCCTTTTAATAATGCCGCCGTGCCATCGTGTGCACGCCGGCGGCGGCGCGCGCACGTCCCGGTTGGGACCCCCGTGAGTCTGGTCGCTGGTCCCATGGACTCGATTGCCGCAGGGATACCCACGATCGTCTCACGGGAAGGCTGAACGGGGAGATGCGGAAGTAAACAGCATCTCGCTGTTCTGCCTAGCAACAAGTGACACTGATCTCTGCTCCCTGTGATTGGAACAGCCACGCCCCCCCACAGTTAATAACACGCCCCTAGGAACACTTAACCCCTACACTGCCACCCCCTGGTTAACCCCTTCACTGCCAGTGTCATTTACACAGGAATCAGTGCATTTAAATAGCACTGATTGCTGTATAAAGGACAATGGCCCCAAAAATGTGTCAAAAATGTCTGATGTGTCCGCCATAATGTCGCAGTCAATAAAAATCGCTGGTCGTCGCCATTACTAGTAAAAAAAAAATTGTTAATAAAAATGCTATAAAACTTTTGCGCAAACCAATCAATAATCGCTTATTGCAATTTTTTTACCAAAAATATGTAGAAGAATACGTATCGGCCTAAACTGAGGAAAACATTTTTTTTATATATTTTTGGGGGATATTTATTATAGCAAAAAGTAAAAAATAATGCGTTTTTTTCAAAATTGTCGCTATTTTTTTGTTTATAGCACAAAAAATAAAAACCACAAGGGCGATCAAATACCACCAAAAGAAAGCTCTATTTGTGGGAAAAAAAGGACCTCAATTTTGTTTGGGAGCCACGTCGCACGACCGCGCAATTATCAGTTAAAGCGACGCAGTGCCGAATCGCAAAAAGTGCTCTGGTCTTAAGCCAGCAAAATGGTCCGGTCTGAAAGTGGTTAAGGAATTATTCCTATATAGGTAATGGAGCCACATTATGGACCAGTGAGTCGGTGACAGGTTAGGGATCACCACACTACATACAGACATACAGACAGGTAAGGTGGTTACTCGATCAGTTTTGGGTAGACACTGAAGGCTCTTCCAGGCATGTAGCAATGCTAAAATTCTGATGAATAAAATAGATGAAGTATACCGTGTGATTTGACTGTGGGTGATAACAAGAAGGTTATGAGATTTTTTTCCTGGTACTGATTTGGCTTCAATTTCTGCCCATAGTAAAGTGGGAGATTTGGCAAACCACCCTCTGAGATGGGCTACTGTAACTAAGTAATAATCTTTTATTACCACGTGTCCAAGGCCACCAGTTTTTCTATGCTTAATGAGTTTGCTGAATGCACACCTTGCTCTTTTCCCCCCGCCATAGATATTGGTTCAGTATAGATTGTAGAGTTGCAAAGTAATAATTAGGTATTGGTATAAGCATTGTCCTAAAGAGGTACAACAGTTACGGCAGAATGAGAATTGTAAAAGCTCGACCTGACCAGGAAAGTTCATGGTTCGCTAAGGATGCTAATCTAGAGCGCAGTTTCTAAATAAAAGGTTTTCTCTAAATAGTAAGTCCACCGATCAAGTAAGCACCACCCCTAAATAGGTAATACCAGCCTCCTTCCACACAAATGGGAATTGTGATTGAAGCTTGAGCTTTACCTTGGGATCTGTGCCAAGATCTAATATATAAGACTTTGTTATATTTACCTTATAGTAAGACATAGCATTAAACAATTGCAAAGCTTCTTGTACCTTGTCATGGTTATGCAGTGATGTGTGTCTGCCGGCTTACCTCCTCCATGTGTTTCTTTAGAGACCAGTCACCCTCACCTGACTGTTTAAATAACCTTCCCTCAGCATAGCTCCACCCCACCTTCTAATTAGGAACATTATATTAACCTGGGCATTGCAAGCCAACCTTGCTGATCAACCATTGTGTATCCATTGTGTGCTTGGCTTCCTGTTTCCTGCTTGCCGCGTGCTCTACGTTTGTCTCCGTTACCGACCTTGGCGTGTTCTCGACTATTCCTGCCTGCTCATGACCCTGACCTTTTGGCGTGTACCAGACTATCCCTGTTTGCCTGTGACCCTGAACCTTTGGCATGTACTCTGTTGTTCCTGTCTGCTAGCCGCCCTGACCTCTGCCTTATCCCTTTACTATACTTGTTGTTCCAGCCTGCTGCTTCCTTCCTTTACTCCTGTAGTCTACCGTGAGCTGTAAGACCCTAGGGGCCGCGACCTGGAGCCAGACTGCAGCGCAGTCCATCCTCACCACTAGAGGCTCTGGTGAACACCTGCTGGCTCTTAGACTCCACACCCTGGGGAATCTATGCTCTAGCTCCCACTGGGATCTATGTTAGTGATCCAGTAGACCTGCATCCTGAACCTCCCTGGGTACAATCTGCAGCAGTCAGTCCTAGAGTCCTTAGCGGTGCACTTCCGACTCCTACGGAGTGCATCTGTCACCTGGTCTCCGGTGACCTGACATACCTCCACCAGGGAAGATTCAGTTTTAATGAGCATTAATATGAGGGGATCAGCAAAATGACTGATGACGTTATGACGATTGCCAATTTGAACACCAAAAATTTCTGATTGGGACCTAATATAAACGGCTAGGGGCTCCATAAGTAAGTTGAAGATTAGGGGAGATAATGGACAGCATTGCTCCATGCCATTGGTGATTAAAAATGGCTTTGACAACATATTGGATGTGTAAACTTGGGCAGACGGACATGTATACAAAGCTAAGATAGCCGAGAGTATTCGCCCAGTAAAACCAAATTTCGGAAACACTCTAGATAGATAGGTCCAATGGATCCTGTCAAATGCCTTTTCGGCATCTAATGTCAGAAACAGGCAGGACGTTCTAGATTTTTTTAGCAAAGTGGACGACATTTAAAACTCAAGTAAATCCTGATCCGGGCATATCAAAGTGGGTAGGACATCTACTAATCAAAAGCAGGACCGTTTTTAAGGCAGGGCAAAAGGGGCCGCTGCCCTGGGCCCCCTCATTGTAGTGGGGCCCAAAGTAGCTGCCTCATACTTGCCAAATATCTCAGTTTAAATGCCCTTATTCCTTGAAGTTTTAGTCCTGTGCTGTGTCCCAATATTTCAGTGTAAACTTCTGCTGCCCAGCTCTGCCCTATTGCCATGTGCAGATGAATCACCTGCAGACCCTGTCTTTACATGTAAATAACCTGCATTGATATGTAAATAGTGGCGGCATTAATATGTAAATAGTCGTGGACTGCAGCATTGATATGTAAATAGAGGCAGCATTTATATATATATATATATATATATATCATGTCCCCCTGCTGGATGCTGCCCACTGGGGAGGTAAAGGAGCAGGCTTGAAAGTTCTGCCTACAACTGTGGTCATTAAGTCTAACATCAGTCTGTTCTGCAAAAGTAAGCAAATTGGAGGTGGACCCCTTCTTCAAAATAACATGGTGCCACAGCACCCTGATTTTTGGTGAATGTGAATACGCAGGCAGACAGTGAGGCGATGATGTGCTGTAACCTTTAGCAACCAATCAGTGAGCAGTAATGCTGTGCAATAACCTCTTCCAACCAATCAGTGAGCAGTAATAATGTGCAGTAACCTCTAACAAACAATTAGTGAGTGATATATATGTTCAGTAACCTCTAGCAATCAATCAGTGAGCAGTATTGGTGTACAGTAAACTCTAGCAACCAATAAACAAGCAGAAGTCATGTGCTGTAACCTATAGAAAATAACAGTGAGCCATAATGTGTGCTGTAACCTCTAGCAGCCATTCAGTAAGCGTTAATGATATATTGTAACCTCTGGCAACCAATTACAATCACTGCCTGATCTGAATCAGTAAACTTATTTTGAGTCTAGCTGCTATTTATTGTATGTCTCAAAGCATGTGGAGAGTGAAATTGCGTGGAAGAGGGGGCCCAAGAAAATGTTTGCCCAGGGTCCAGTCAATATTAACCACTACGCGCCAGCGCTATAGCCGAAAGACGGCTGCAGCGCGGACGCTCCCTGCCGGGAGGACGTCCCTGGACGTCCTCCTGTTTACTTCCCTAATGCGCGCTCCTGAGAGCGCGCATCGGGGAAGTTCTGTGCTGGCCGTGTCCGTAGGACACGGCCGGTCACATCTCGCTGTAAACGGCCAATCACAGCGGCCGTTTACAGCGAGATCGGCGTGTCCAATGAGAGATGATCTCATATGGAAACATATGAGATCATCTGTCAGCGCCGCTCTCTCTCCTCACACTGACAGCGTGTGAGAAGAGAGAGAGATGAACGGCCGAGCGGCCGTAAGTAAAAAAAAATAAAAATAAAAAAAAATGTGCGATCTGTGCCCGCTGCCTGCTGCCCCCATCTGTCTCCATCTGTACCCCCCTGCCCGCTGCCTGCTGCCCCCATCTGTCCCCCCGCTGCCATCTGTCCCCATCTGTCACCCCGCTGCCATCTGTCACCCCGCTGCCATCTGTCACCCTGCTGCCATCTGCCCCCCCCCTGCCTGCTGCCATCTGTCCCCCCCCTGCCCGCTGCCATCTGTCCCCTCCCTGCCTGCTGCCCCCATCTGTCCCCCCCTGCCCGCTGCCTGCTGCCCCCATCTGTCCCCCCGCTGCCATCTGTCCCCCCCTGCCCGCTGCCATCTGTCCCCCCCCCTGCCCGCTGCCCCCATCTGTCCCCCCCGCTGCCTGCTGCCCCCATCTGTCCCCCCGCTGCCATCTGTCCCCCCGCTGCCATCTGTCCCCCCCCTGCCCGCTCCCATCTGTCCCCATCTGTCCCCCCCCCCGCCCGCTGCCATCTGTCCCCCCCGCTGCCATCTGCCCCCCCCTGTCCGCTGCCATCTGTCCCCCCCTGCCCGCTGCCATCTGTCTTCATCGGTCCCCCCCCTGCCCGCTGCCATCTGTCCTCATCTGTCCCCGCTGCCATCTGTCCTCATCTGTCCCCGCTGCCATCTGTCCTCATCTGTCCCCCCTGCCCGCTGCCATCTGTCCCCAGTGCACCTGTCCCCAGTGCCATGTATAAGTGCCACGTGTCATCAGTGCCATCTGTCATCAGTGTCACGTGTCATCAATGCCACGTATCAGTGCCATCTGTCATCAGTGTCACGTGTCATCGGTGCCACGTATCAGTGCCATCTGTCATCAGTGTCACATATTAGTGCCATCTCTCATCAGTGCCACGTATTAGTGCCACATGATATCAGTGCCACATATAAGTGCCATCTGTCACCAGTGCCACATATTAGTGCCATCTGTCAGTGTCACGTGTCATCAGTGCCCCGTACTAGTGCCATCTGTCATCAGTGCCACATCAGTGTCGCGTGTCATCAGTGCCACGTATCAGTGCCATCTGTCATCAGTGCCACGTATCAGTGCCATCTGTCATCAGTGCCACGTCAGTGTCACGTGTCATTGTCCTGGTGCTCCAGGGCCTTCAAAAGTGTAATAGGTAGTCAACAAGTTAGATGTGTAATTTATGCTCCTAGAACACGTGATGGCGCTCCCTGCATGTTCGGCCTCTCTATGTGGCCAGGCTGTGTAAAAGTCCCACATATGTGGTATCGTAATACTCAGGAGGAGTAGCAGAATTTATTTTGGGGTGTCATTTGTGGTATACACATGCCATGTGAGAGAAATAACCTATTACAATGACAATTTTGTGGAAAAAAATAAAAAATAAAAAATAAATTCATTTTGCAAAGAATTGTGGGAAAAAAATGACAACATCAAAAAGCTCACCATGCCTCTTACTAAATACATTGGAATGTCTACTTTCAAAAAAGGGGTCATTTGGGGGGTATTTGTACTTTCCTGGCTTGTTCGGGTAACAAGAAATGAGATCGGTCACCAGTGCATCAGATGTGATCAATTTTGTATAATTCGCACCACAGTTTGTAGAGTCTGTAACTTTCACAAAGACCAAATAATATCCACTAATTTGGGTTATTTTTACCAAAGATATGTGGCAGTATAAATTGTGGCCAAAATTTATGAAGAAAAATTAATAATTTGCAAAATTTTATCACAGAAACAAAGAAAAATGCTTTTTTTTTCAAAATTTTCGGTCTTTTTTCATTTATAGCGCAAAAAAAAAAAACCCAGAGGTGATCAAATACCACCAAAAGAAAGCTCTATTTGTGGGAAAAAAAGGACAAAAAATTCATTTGGGTACAGTGTTGCATGACTGAGTAATTGTCATTCAAAGTGTGAGAGCACCGAAAGCTGAAAATTGGTCTGGGCAGGAAGGGTGTTTAAGTGCCCAGTAAGCAAGTGGTTAAAGACGGCCCTGTTCAAAAGGCTAGGAGTTTTGCATACAGTTTTAGGTCTATATTTAACAAAGAAATGGGCTGAAAGTTCTGGGGGGGTGGAGGGATCTTTCCCTGGTTTTGGCAATGCGATAATAGGAGCATTAAGCATTTCTTGTGGGAAATAGGAGGAGGCTGCAGCAGAATTGAAGATCAGATCTAGATAGGGTCCTAACGTATTTTTGAAAGTTTTATAGTATTCCCCTCCACATCCATCAGGGCCAGATGACTTATTATTAGAAAGGGAATATTTCTGACAGGGAGAACAGTGTATTCAAATTATCAATAATGTAGGCATATTTAGGTGGGTTAGGAAATTGGCAATATCTGGGAAAGACGGTTAAGTTGTCGAGGGGTCGTTATTTAAATTGAAAAGATAGCTGTAGTAACAGCTAAATGCATCTGCGATTTCTTGTGGATTGTAAACTTTCTGCCCAGTGGTGGCATGGTATAGATAAGGAATCTTGGTTTTACTACGATGACCTTGAAGGCGTCATGCCAAAGTCTTCCCTGTCCTATTGGCAATCACATAATTTATCATATTTAGGTGTCTAGTGTTTCTCTCAAAACCTTCGAGGAGCAATAGATGCAATTCATGTCTAAGGGTAGTAAGTTTTATTCGCAAGCTGAGATCTGATATTTATACTTCTATGTGACTAAGACTAATAAAAAGTATGTCAGTACCCTGCTAAAAGGACCCATTTAGGTCTTAAAGTTTTAATTCACTTTTCTTTAAAGCCAGAGGCAACAGGGCAGTGTGGGACAGTCATTGGGCATTCAGTCTCATCGATATAGGAGTAAGTGCTCTTGCTCATTCAAGATCTGCATGTGCAAAGGGCACTTTCACCCTTTCTGTTGCAACAGTGGCTGAGCTCAGCATTTTGTGACAGAGTCAGAAAGAAAGCACACCATGCATAAAAGTGTGATGATGAGTGCTGCCAGCATTGTTGCAGAGTTTGAAGGGGTGGGGGGTCAGCCTGTCAGTGCTCAGACCATATGCCACACACTGCATCAAATTGGTCTGCATGGCTGTCGTCCCAGAAGGAAGCCTCTTCTAAAGATGATGAACAAGAAAGCCCACAAACAGTTTGTTGAAGACAAGCAGACTAAAGTCCTGTGGTCTGATGAGACCAAGATAAACATATTTGGTTCAGATGGTGTCAAGCGTGTGTGGCGGCAACCAGGTGAGGAGTGTCCCCCTGTGTCCCCCTGTGTGTGTGTGCGCTCTCCCTCCAGTGTCCCCCTGTGTGTGTGTGCGCTCTCCCTCCAGTGTCCCCCTGTATGTGCGTGTCCCACCCTGTGTGTGCGCTCTCCCTCCAGTGTCCCCCTGTGTGTGCGTGTCCCACCCTGTGTGTGCGCTCTCCCTCCAGTGTCCCCCTGTGTGTGCGTGTTTCCCCCATGTGTGTGCGCTCTCCCTCCAGTGTCTCCCTGTGTGTGTGTGCGCTCTCCCTCCAGTGTCCCCCTGTGTGTGCGTGTTTCCCCCATGTGTGTGCGCTCTCCCTCCAGTGTCTCCCTGTGTGTGTGTGCGCTCTCCCTCCAGTGTCCCCCTGTGTGTGCGTGTTTCCCAATGTGTGTGCGCTCTCCCTCCAGTGTCCCCCTGTGTGTGTGCGCGCTCTCCCTCCAGTGTTCCTGTGTGTGTGTGTGTCTCCCCCCCCTGTGTGTGCGCTCTCCCTCCAGTGTCCCCCTGTGTGTGTGTGCCCCCCCTGCGTGTGCGCTCTCCCTCCAGTGTCCCCCTGTGTGTGCGTGGCCCCCCCTGCGTGTGCGCTCTCCCTCCAGTGTCCCCCTGTGTGTGCGTGTCCCCTCCTGTGTGTGCGCTCTCCCTCCAGTGTCCCCCTGTGTGTGTGCGTGTCCCCCCCTGTGTGTGCGCTCTCCCTCCAATGTCCCCCCCTGTGTGTGCGCTCTCCCTCCAGTGCCCCCCCCTGTGTGTGCGCTCTCCCTCCAGTGCCCCCCCCTGTGTGTGCGCTCTCCCTCCAGTGCCCCCCCCCTGTGTGTGCGCTCTCCCTCCAGTGTCCCCCCCCCTGTGTGTGCACTCTCCCTCCAGTGTCCCCCCCCCCTGTGTGTGCGCTCTCCCTCCAGTGTCCCCCCCTGTGTGTGTGCTCTCCCTCCAGTGTCCCCCTGTGTGTGCGTGTCCCCCCCCTGTGTGTGCGCTCTCCCTCCAGTGTCCCCCTGTGTGTGCGTGTCCCCCCCCCGTGTGTGCGCTCTCCCTCCAGTGTCCCCGTGTGTGTGTGCGTTCTCCCTCCAGTGTCTCCCTGTGTGTGTGTGTGTGCGTTCTCCCTCCAGTGTCCCCCTGTGTGTTTGTGTGTGCGTTCTCCCTCCAGTGTCCCCCTGTGTGTGTGTGTTCTCCCTCCAGTGTCCCCCTCTGTGTGTGTGTGCGTTCCAGTGTCCCCCTCTGTGTGTGTGTGTGTGCGCGTTCTCCCTCCCTTCAGTGTCCCCCTGTGTGTGTGTGTGTGCGTTCTCCCTCCAGTGTCCCCCTCTGTGTGTGTGTGCGTTCCAGTGTCCCCCTCTGTGTGTGTGTGTGCGCGTTCTCCCTCCCTCCAGTGTCCCTGTTTGTGTGTGTGTGTGCGTTCTCCCTCCCTCCAGTGTCCCCCTGTGTGTGTGTGTGTGTGTGTGCGTTCTCCCTCCAGTGTCCCCCTCTGTGTGTGTGTTCTCCCTCCAGTGTCCCTGTGTGTGTGTGTGTGTGTGCGTTCTCCCTCCAGTGTCCCCGTGTGTGTGCGTTCTCCCTCCAGTGTCCCCCTCTGTGTGTGTGTTCTCCCTCCAGTGTCCCTGTGTGTGTGCGTTCTCCCTCCAGTGTCCCCGTGTGTGTGTGCGTTCTCCCTCCAGTGTCCCCCTCTGTGTGTGTTCTCCCTCCAGTGTTCCTGTGTGTGTGTGTGTGTGTGTGTGTGTGTGTGTGCGTTCTCCCTCCAGTGTCCCTGTGTGTGTGTGTGTGTGTGTGTGTGTGCGTGTGCCTTCTCCCTCCAGTGTCCCTGTGTGTGTGTGTGCGCGCATTCTCCCTCCAGTGTCCCCCTGTTTGTGCGCTCCCCCTACAGTGTCCCCCATTGTGCTCTCCCTCCCCAGTGTGCTCCCCCCCCAGTGTCCACCTGTGTGCTTTCTCCCCCCCCCCCCGCCACACACACAAACACACACAGTGTCCCCCTATTTTCTCTCCCTCCCCCCATGTCTCCCTGTGCAGGTGTGGCTTGATTGTGGGGACCAAGGGGGCCCCATGATCTTCTATTGCCCAGGGGCCCCATGAGTTGTCAGTCCGCCCCTGCCCTCACTTAAAACCCTCAGAACATTATATATTTTCTGAAAGCAAATGTCTAATAAAATACAAAAGATAGTAAATGCATTTTTTATGTCTCACGATATTTGCACAACTGTTTTTTAAATGCATATTTTCAGGAAAAAATATAATAAAATTAATTTTAGTACACACAAGCAAAACATAATACAATTTTTTTGGGTTAGATACAAAAGATGGGGTTGCATTAATAGTTACCAAACATGACAAATCTTAAAATTGTGTATGCCTTTACTGCTCATCAGTTTAGAATTAACTGCAAGCTATGGTGCTAACATTTTTGCACTCACTCCAACATTCACGGCAATACCTTAATATGTGCGGTGCAATAACTGTTTACATATGTTGCATGCATTTGAATTTATTGGTACGCATATGGCAACAATGATTACGTTTATTTTTTTATTTTTTTGAGTTTTTAATAAATTTAATTTTTTTTTTTTACTTTTTTGTAACTTTATTTTTAACAAAGGGTTGACAAACTCCCATGAGAAAGCATTGGGAAGGTGGCAGGTACTCTTTTTTGGAGACATTGGGGATTTAATACCACCAGGAACCACCTGGTGGGGTCCAGTGGGGGAGGGTGGTGGTAACAGCATTGCCTGCACTTTGAAAGTGATCAGGTAGCTATACAGCCACAAGATCACTTTCACTTCACAGCCAGAAGCCAGCTGAGGAAAATGAGCACAAGCAGTTAACTCCTTGGATGTACTATGTACATCTAAAGAGCTGAAGTACAGATATAAATATATACTGCCAGAACCACACAGAAAGCTGCAAACATCCCTGCAACTGTAAACAAAAAAATACAATAGAAATTGGGTCTTATACACTGCTATTAAAATTATACAAATGTATTTACAAAGTATTAAAAGCACTATGCATGGTGCCTCACATGGCCTATTTACAGATCCACAAGGTTCTGACTTGTTTCACAGTATAACTGTGGCTTTCCAAGCCTAATCTGATTATAGATACATAATTTGTACTAATCACATTAGATGACTTCAAGATCTTAGACAACAGTAGCAGAGGGGGTCTCAACAAATTATGTCACAACACTTTTCGTGGGTTCCAAATATTACACTTCCTCGGGCTCTGGGAAACACTTGGAGGCTCTAAGGGAGTATCTGTTCAATGCAAAAGAAATTATACCATTCTATTAACTCTCTTCATTTTCTCCACAATATATTTTGCATGATCCTTAGGTAAGGCAGGGACTATATAGCTGCACATCATAACCTTTCATCATCTAAAAAAATCATCTTGTATGTTTTTTTCGGGTAAGGCAGGGGCAAGAAATGGTAAAATTTAAAGCGCCCCTGTCCCCGTGTGCTCGCATGCAGAAGCGAACGCATACGTAAGTCCCACCCACATATGAAAACAGTGTTCAAACCACACAGGTTAGAGTGAGAGCAATAATTCTAGCCCTAGACCTCCTCTGTAACTCAAAACATGTAACCAGTAAAAATCTTTAAAGCGTTGCCTATGGGGATTTTTCCACGAGCATGTGCAATTTTGAAGCGTGACATGTTAGGTATCTATTTACTCAGTGTAACTTCATCTTTTACATTATGCAAAAAAATTGGGCAAACTTTAATGTTTTTTTTTTAAATGAAACATTTTTTTTTCCAAAAAAAGTTTTCGAAAAATTGCTGCGCAAATACCATGCGAAACCGCCATTGTATTCTCTAGGGTCTTTGCTAAAAAAACATATATAATGTTTGCGGGTTCTATGTAATTTTCTAGCAAAACAATTATGAATTTTACATGTAGGAGAGAAATGTCAGAATTGGCCTGGATGGCAAGTGGTTAAGGTGGATGCAAAGATTACATATTTAGGGGTAACTACCTCTGCCTATCC
This sequence comes from Lithobates sylvaticus, assembly GCA_028564925.1. Taxonomy (NCBI): domain Eukaryota; kingdom Metazoa; phylum Chordata; class Amphibia; order Anura; family Ranidae; genus Lithobates; species Lithobates sylvaticus. Next base: position 411,070,848 of record CM053029.1, on the reverse strand, counting down.
TAAGGAATATATCTCCCAAAACTTGCTACCATTACTTAGATCTGTTGTAAGCTGCCACTCTTCTGTGGCTGGCCGTACCAATCTCTTGAAAATTATATGGATGCCACAGTTACTGTATTACTTACATAATTTGCCCTGCTGGATACTGCAGAAATATTTCAAGAGATTTGGTACAATTTTTCAGAGCCTGATATGGCAGAATAAGCCAGCCAGAATTAAATAGGAATACCTACAATACTCCATTGCTCAAGGTGGGCTCTCAGCTCCAAAACCCTGGATATATTTCTTGGCAGCCCAACATCAATATCTCGTGGGTTGGGAAAAAGGAGGCTTAAATACACCTTCCTTTGACATACTTAGCTTGCTATTTAAGAATGTTAATCCATTATTGTCTCTTGACTCCCCTATCTCATTCTTTAATCAACATACTCACCCTACATTTCATCTGATGTACAAGGTATGGCAGTCCACTGAAAAAACACTGGATATTGTGGGATACACTAGATATAAACTGCTATGGTCGAATATGGCGTTTTCAGAAATCTCCCGGTTGGAAGGATTTACCTTGATGCAACTATACTCCGACGGAACGCTGAAAACTTATCAGCAGCTCTGTATGGAATATGGTTTGAAAAAAAGGTGTCTTTTTCAATACTTACAATTAAGACAGGCTCTGAAAAAACAAGGTATGACCCTGACCGTTCTTTTCCACAAAATCCCTATTTTGGATAGTGTAGTCCAAGCAAATAACACAAAGAGACTTATCTCTAAAGTATATATGAAATTACTATCTGAACTGCTCCTTAAATTCCCAACTCAGACATGTGCGATTAGTTTCGTACAAATCAAAAATTCGTACAAATTTCAGGAAATTCGTACATTTGTACGAACACGAAAAACAAATTTTTATGCATAGGAATTCTGTACGAAATACGAAATTTAGTTTACGAATTTCGGATCCAAATTAACAGAAATGTGACTGGTGTTTTGTTCACCAATCACAATTCAGCACAGCACAGGGATGGTGGGAACCCCTCATAATGATAAATTCATCATAACGAACTTTCGTTATTTTAACGTAAATATAACAAAACTAAAGTCTAAAAACCCAGGAAGTCAGCACAGGGAACCCCTCATACTGATAAATTCATCATAACGAACGAAAAGTTTACGAATCTAACGAAAATTCGTATTTTGTACACAAATTACAAAATACGATTTTTTTTTTTATACGAAGCGGAACGGAATGAAATGAAACTAATTTTTTGATGGTGCCCATGTCTACTCCATGTAGACAAAAATGGGAGATGGGCATTGATTTGGACCTAGAGAATAAATGCGACCAAATAATGAAGAATGTTCAACTGGTCTCGATATCCCTAATGCACAGATTGAACCAACTTTTTATTTTGTATAGGGCTTACTGTACCCCAGGGCTGTTGCATAGGGTAGGCAGGAGGGAAAATTCTGATTGTCTAAGATGCTCAAAATCTCCCAGTTTATTAATACACCTGTTTTGGAGATGCCCAAAACTGCATTGTTACTGGCAAGATGTGATAGATACGATCAATTCTATATATGATATTTCACTTATTTCCAACCCTGTCCTATGTCTCCTCGGGTATATAGATTCTAATAATTTAGAATACGATGAGGTAGTGGCCATAATGAGAATGCTCTTTTTGGCACGTAAATGAATAGCCTCTCGATGGATATCACCAAATCCTCCTATCCTTGGGGACTGGGTACAGGAAACTTATCTTCAACGTAATGAAGTTTGAGAAAATATGGAAAATATGGCTAGATGCCCCATGTTCCAATCTGGGCTGAAAATGGAGAGTGGGGAATATGTGCTCTGCATTGCTGCTTTTTGTTTTTTGAGTGGCCGCCTCCATTCTTTCTAAATACTTGATGTAGGCAATAGATTACATTTATTATCAACTACATGAATGCAACGTATGCCCCAGGATACTGTATTATTTTGTATTTTTAAGAGCTTATGTTGGAAGATATAGGGGAAGGGAAGAGAGAGAAAGATAAACTTCTTTTTTTTTCTCTTCTTTGTTATTTCTTTCTCTTTCATTTCCCGAATGCATTTTGAGGGAATGGATGCTAAACAAACCAAAAAATACTGTTATTAATGCTGAGTTACCTGCTTAAAAGAAGGGAAGAAGGAAAGAAAATAAATACGGGTAGTTTATTGCTTGGATTTTTTTGTTGGGGTGTTTTATTTTTGTGTTTTACTATTATTGTTACTGTTGTTGTTTTGTATTTGTTTTGTTCGTATTTTGCTATAACAATTTAAAAAAATAAAATCTGATATAAAAAAAAATTCAGGGCATGTCCACCACATGTGTACAACTGTTCCCACCTGACAACACTTTTGGAACCACCTCAACCAAAGGTACATTCATAATGTCTTTATGAAAACGAGTCAAAGCCCTCTGAGACTCCTCTGCAATTTTCTCACCCAAGTCCCGTCCCCATGCCAGTTGGTAGGACAATTTGGGTGGTGTGCTGAGAAGTACCCTATACAATACTGAGATTCCTCGAGGGGTGCTTATAGAATTAAGTATAAAATAGGTAAGGACTAAGGAGTTAAACACACAAAATAGATTGTAACTGTATATTTACTCAAGTGCAGAGGAATGAAAGGCAATATAGAATTTGATCTACCTTTTTCTGTTCATCAGTGTCTAGCATTTTGTTTAAATGTGCTTGTAAATGCTTCTTAGATCTAAATTACATCTATGCTCCTTTGTAAACCCTTGTTGAGAAACACTTCATTTACAACACAGGCTGCACAAGAGAATGACAACCATGCAATTGTAGCCTTATTTCTATTATAGTAGGTGAGCATTTTCAGAAAAAAACATGAACATGAACTCCATTCATAATCTATAACACAGCTTACCAGTCCTTAGATTAAGTGCATGCATTGTTTCTGCTTTTTCAGGCTTTTTTTAAATGTATTGTCACCTAGTGATCCTGCAAATAACATACTTCCTGTCCATTGGGTGGCTACCCTCACTATACTACTGTAGCTATAGAGGAAGCCATAGTTGTCACTCTCCTGTTATGGACTTCTAAGGTGTCTTTTTTGTTTCATCTCTATTGGGGGGAGGGGGGCATGGAGTATTGGTAGCTTACAGAAGATAGATGGAAGGCAGATTATTCGTGCTTTCAGTTCAGCTCTCAGAAAAAGCAAAGGCACTGCATTTCTGGCAGGATCAACAGGTATTTTCTGTATAAAAATGTTTTCTACCTGAAAGCAGAAAACTATTGCACCAACCACATCTAAGAACTGGTAGGCTGAAACGTTTTAATGTTTGTTCTTGCGTTTAAATGTCCTTAGACTTTTGATGGAGGCCCAAAGAAGTCATAGAGAAATTTCCAAAGACAGAGAATATAAAGGAGAGACGTAATTAAAGAGCTTAAATGCAAATCTCTGCAGAATGGATACATTTATAACATACTGGACCAACCCTCCCCCCACCTAAGTAATAGAGAAAGAGGAGAGGAGTACTTTACCAAGTTGTATGTGGGTAATATACCCCTTTGTAATGGCCTGTATTAAAAATACAGGTTTGAAAAGGAAATGTATTCTCCCCAATACTTTTCTGATCTACTTTTGTATTTTTACCAATGTTCTGCCTTTATTTCAGTAAATTTCTATTGCACAATTTTGGATTACTATTTTTCATTCTGCATTACGATTATTTATACTTAACGTCAAGAATTATGTACCTCCGATGAAGCTTAGAGACACATACCGTAATTATAAATTGTTTATTTTTTATTTTCCCCCCGACTTATACTGTATACAGTATAGTCTTTGATTTTTGATGTTTAGTATGTAAAGCTTTATATTTCCCTATTGTACTTTGTATTGTACAGTATATTATATTTGTATCATTTTAATTGCATTGTCTGTTTTACATGTGTACTTCTTTAATCAATTTTAATGCTTCCAACAAATCCCCAACCTCTTAATTCTGCCCTGTATTCAAAACGCCGCCCTACTACAACACACTGTATACATTGAGGCTGATTTAGTAAAGAAGTTGCTAATCTTCACACAATAAATTGTGTGAAGATTGTTTACTTATTTCATCTGTACATGACTGGCTAATTTAAATATAACTATTCACACAATTTAATATGTGTAGATTTTAAGTTCCTTTAATAAATTAGCCTTACTATATGTAGAGTAAGAATAAGAATGAATGGCCCTACTTTCAAATTTGTAATGCCAGGGTCTCCAAAACTTTACTTACATCCTCAAGATGGAGCAAAAAAAAAAAAAAACAGCTTGTGACCACGAAGAGTTTTATAAAACACATTTTTGCTGGTAGTACAAGCAGGGCTCAAAATGACAGCGTTGTCTTGCTCTAAAAGCTTTGCTTTAGTATGACAGCCATTACACTGCTCCGTTCAATTATCCTGCATGTGTCAGTCTGCCCACTGTTTGAACTGTGTGGCAAAAGGACTGGCACCTCTTTTGGAGGATTGAAAATGTACTTTATCAGTGTCACAGGGCTACTGCTGCATGGCAACCAGACAACATGTATGCTTTGACAGTTGATTGGAATATAGTTCATCCAGGCACTAATGCCTTGCTCTTCTAAAGTGCCCTGCTGTAGACTAGAAGATAAAAGTCATAAAGAAACAAAACTGCCATACTATACAGTACAATCTTAAAACGATTTCTGACAGATAAGACAACAGCACACCATGTTTCCAAATTATACTTTTATTTTACTGTGTAGTCATTTGCAATTCATTCTTTTGCTCTTTTGTAATGTACAGCATATCAAGAAACAAATGACTTTACTGCTCCTCTCCACCCTATCACTGTCTGACTTGATATTTTATTTTATATAAATTGTATTTATTTATTTTCCTTTTTTTTATTTTTTATTATTTCTTATTATTCTCCTCGATAATACAGTCTATTACCTCATCATTCATTGTGTTATCTCATGTCATGTATATTTTTAACACTGCATTTACTCAATTGTTTTTGTCCATATCATGACAAGGTGAGGACATTTAAAATTTGTATTTATTCTTTTCTATTCTTATTTTATTTATTACATTTTTTTAGTATTCAATATTTGTTTATATATATTACTGATGTTTATAGTGAGTGCTTTTAATATGTTTTCTTTGCATTGTAATACTTTAAATTCTTAAATAAAAAAAATGCAGAAAAAAATAAACTGATTACTTAGTTAAGTATCAACCATAGTATAGGGTCTTTGTTATATAAAACTTTGTTAAATAAAAATACAAGTTTTTCATTTACAGATATTTATTCCAGACAGGTTCAGATATATAACTGTAATTTTCTGCATTTTCCTAGACTATGCGTTAACAAGAAAACACTAAGACACATAAACACTTAAACAACATTTATATCAATGTGTCAGAGCAGAAACGATTAAGTGCCATGTTTGCAAAGCAGCATTTTAATCTCTGCAATAGCTTGTCCCCTAGGAATAGAAATGAAGTGAATGTCACGTAAGAAGGCATTGGTGCAATGGCAGTTTCAACCAAAATGCTATTATGTTCACTGTTTTCAACTAAACAATAATCATTTAAATCTCACATTTCTCTTCGCATTAAGCTATATATAGGTTACAGGTTTCTGTAAGAACAGTTTATATTATGTGCATCTGAAAGCTTATCTGACAGTAAACATGAGTATAGAATACAGCAGGCATAGAATGATAGATTAAATGTCATTGTTTGTTTTTCTTCAACACATAATAATAATGCTGTTCAGATATAGCATTAAAATAAGAATCAGTGACAAACAATTTAAAGATCTGGATCTGAATGCATCTAAAACTCCATTTCTGTTTCATATTGTAATACAAGGCAAAATATTAAATTTTAACAGTATGTTTGTACATGACTTTGAAGCATCTTGTCCACTCAGTGGTAAAAGCTGACATAGGGTTGCCACTTTTTTTTTTCAAGCCAAACCTGAATACTTTAGCGGTGCACAGTAAATGTTTATTTTTATTTTACCGTATATACTCGAGTATAAGCTGAGATTTTCAGCCCTTTTTTTTTGGGCTGAAAGTACCCCCCTCGGCTTATACTCGAGTCACCGCCGTCTGCCTACATGATCAGTGTGTCATGCAGAGAGACGGCGTCCTTAGCGGTGTTTAAACGCTGCGCCTCTTTGTCTGTGATAGGCAGAACACTCTATTTCCCAGCAGTCAGTGTTCTGCCTATCACGGACATCCTCTCATCCTCGTCCGTGGTATGAGGATGAGAGGATGTCCGTGATAGGCGGAACACTGACTTCTGGCAAATAGAGTATCACAGACAAGGAGGAGGCGCGGCTTTTGAATACAGTTATGGCCGCCGAATGTTTCCCGGCACACTGATCACTGCAAATGAGGGACAAGGAGGCTGCAGAGGGACAAGGATGCTGAAGAGGGACAAGGATGCTGAAGAGGGACAAGGAGGCTGAAGAGGGACAAGGAGGCTGAAGAGGGACACCGAGGCTGCAGAGGGACACAGACGCTGCAGAAGGACACATAAACTGCAGAACAGGACACAGGTAGGCTGTGACCCTCTTTTCCACTTACAGTTGCTGCTGCATTTCTCACCCTTGGCTTATACTTGGGTCAATACGTTTTCCCAGTTTTTTTGTGGTAAATTAGGGGCCTTGGCTTATATTTGGGTCGACCTATACTCGAGTATATACAGTATTTATTTTTTCAAAAAATTTATTTTTTATTTGTAGTACACACTATAGGATTGTAACAGACCTGGGACTCCTGGGCACACCCTATTCACTATGTGTGGTGCTAATTCCCCTACTGCTCGGACTTCCACCCTCTTGGTGCCCCCCCGCTCGCAGTGCTGCTGGCTTCCCTCCTCTCCTTTCTCCCCAGCTGCTGCAGGGGATGTTTCAGGATGGAGATCGGGGAAGGGGCTAGTATACTGAATATTTAATCGGGCCCTTCCTTTTCTAAATGAACACAGCTCACTGTGTCCATTTATAACTGAATCAAAGTAAAATGTTTATTATGCTTCCATTTGAAAATGAACAGGAAGACACTCAAAGAGCACTTTCCATTCATTCACTGCGGCTGAGGCTGCAGAGAAAGGCATGTGTTTTTGAGCTTTGGGGTGCCCCCCTATGGTGCACACCCCAAAGCAATAGGCTGCACACACCTAGGGCTCTAGTATGTCTGGCACTATGTAACATATGTAGAGCAATGGGCATTTTCACGTGTAGACCCTCCTGGCGCACCTGTTTATATTCAAGTGTGCATGTATGTGAGGGGGAGGGGGAGGGCTTTGAACATTTTTAGAGGGGTGGCTTTAAGTCCTTGGATGTAACTGTATTTTTGTGCACTTTTTTTTTACACTAAAGTTTATTTTTTATTACTTGGGGGCAAAATGTCCCCTATGTGATACAGTTTTGGCATGATAGGTTCTTTCCAATTTCAATATAGGGTTTAAAAGTGGGTATGGTGCTGCTCATTTTGGTGTGTGCCCCTTTAAATGCAAGTAAAGTTAGTATATTTGTGAAGCAACAAAATATAAAGTGATATGTTGTGCAAAATATAAAGTGATCTGAATATAACAATGAGTTCATAAATAATTATAAATACTTTAAAAGTCATAAATAAAGTAAAAACTCAAAGTATATATCTGCGCACATTCACATGAAAACACATAGGCTGTGCATTTAAAAATACATCTCTATGCAAAAACACATAAGGTAAAAATACAATAAAGTCGCAAATGCGATGTCAACAAAGTTACGTGTCCTATGAAACACTGATTGAGTCCAGAAAAATGTGACAGGTGCTATGAAACAATAAAATCCAGCAAAAAAGTGACATGTGCTATAAAACAGTAATTGAGTCCATGAAATTATGTCATTTGAATTCATAAATCTTGCAGTGTGCTGGTGACTTCACACGTTTCCCCTTTAAGGGGTAAAGCTGCATTCACACCACTCTGTGGCTGTATACACACTCCAGATCCAGAGCTGTCTTTATCTTCTAATTAGTTTGTCTGCCCATCCAAATATCTAACATGCAGAGATAACAACAGGCAAGCTCCATAGTGTAAATTCGTTTTGACCTTTTATTGTGAAACTTGTGTAAAATGCACTTACATTGTTTTAAAAAACAATCAGCATAAAAATCAGGAAGTCCGGGACGGTGAATGTGTGGACCGGAAGGGACGCAATGCCGCTGGAAGCTCCACCCTATGCATTTCGTCATCAGGAGTGGCCTTTCCACTTTACTCACCCCCCAATAAAGTAGATTGCACTCCATTAGGTTCTTCTCCAGTCACAGTGGCTAGGGAAAGTGACTGGAAGTGATATTTTTTCACATCGCTTCCATGTTTTACTCGGCAGAGGAGAACAATGAATGATCTCCCTCCTCTCCACCCAGCAGCACCTGCCATTCCACTCTGGGGTCCACTGATGGGAGCACATAGCTTGGGGAAAATGACATTGGTGGGTGCAGGAGGGAGAAATGTTCTGGAAATGTGTGCAAGTGATTAGCTGACTGCACAGCAGCCTAATTGCTTTCATCTAAGATCTTTCCAATGCAGATAAGAGTGAGCTGCTTTGTTCAATAACTGTAAGGCTCAGATCTCCTTCCAAAGAAATCTTATGCTGACTCTGTATTTCATTCAAATGTAAAGCACACGTATGTACCTGCATCTTGATTTTTCATATACTTTGGGATCATACATTCCATTGTTGGCAAGTCATTGAGGCTTGGTTCACACCTAAACCGGCCGCGGATCGCACAGCAATGCTGTCCGTCCCTGTTGTCTGTTTCAGGGATGAATCAGGACAGAATGTTTGCCTGAATTCGGCCCTGAAACGGAGGCAAAGACGCACAGAATTTCTGTGCATGGGCTCTCCGCAGCTGCCCCGGGGACATGTGAACCAGCTCAATAGAGAGCCGGTCACATTCTCCTGCTATGCGAATTGGAGGTGGGGAACTCCGCCTCTAATTCGCATAGGTGTGAACCCAGCCTAAACAAATAGCCAGAAGATAGGTGGATAAATTTTCGCGCAAATAATTATTAATGAACAGCAATTAAAAACGTTAAAAAGTAGTTATAAAGTGCACTAGTGAATATGTAAAAACTAATAGTGACACCAATATATATATAAATGGTCTGAGGATGTTGATGATAATAACAAATTCTCTATTGCGACTTGATATGTGCAGAGAGTGAAAAACACACAATAAATAGTGACGTGTTGTCTAAATAAAGTGCCTAGTGTTGTAATGATAATACTTCAATATTGACATATAAAATTAAAATAAGAAATATATATAAATAAGGGTATAAAATAGAATAAATCACATAAATACCAAATAGTGAATCGCATATGTCATAAAGGTGAATGATGATGCAACAAAGTATCCAAAAAATTAGCTAAACAAATGTGATGCACGTGAGTGTGCTAAAACATTAAAAAGTGAAACCAAAAAGATGAATGAACGTGTATCCCACACTCAATAACAAGTGTGTGTGAATGTGAATAGTTCGTGATGATATAAAGTCCAATTAAATTCCAGAATAAAATCAAATATTTCCAAGCTAGTAATATATATGGTCACTGTGATTTCCTTATCGATCATCTATAGTGGGGTATCCTAGATCGGTCTCTCTATTCGCTCACCTCAGTTAATATTGGGTATCGCCTTTCTGGGATATCCTATATTTCCCAACTATCGATGTCTCAAAGGTCATAGATGTAGATCAGCGTTTTGTCCCTTGTCTTCCCTGTCTCCTCTGGTGAGTTATTCCGTCCAATCTTTCTCCTTAGATAGTTATCTGAGTGGTGTATCTATGGTGCTAATAGTCATGGGCTCATCATGACATAACACTCAGGGGGGTAAGAGGGGACGGGGGACAAACAGGTCTCCACTAGTGTAGTATGGTTAAAATCCAAAGGATCAATTTAATAATAAAAGGTGTACTCGTACATTTAAAACATGGAAAACTGGCAAAAAGATAAGTAAACTTCCCCGGCGTTCTCAGCGCCTCCTCGCGTCCTATTTTCTTTCCACTGCTTGCCTGCGGCCACTCCCTACGCGTTACGACACGTCACGTGTCTTCATCTGGGGGCCAGAACAACCTTTGTTGGGGAGGAAAACACCATCCCAAAGCACAATAAAAATGTAGCCCTGTGATAGCCAAACTGATGTAAAAGAAAAGGCATCAATATAACTCAACAGTTCTATGTGTACAAATAATAGATATATATAGAATAGAATAAATATTTATATATAAATATATGCCACTCTCCCTGAGAATATCTCCTCAGCAGCTCTCCCGCTCTTCCCTGACATTTCCCCTTTCCTCCCCTCTCTCTACCTCTCCCTTTCCCTCGCTTACTTTCTGTTCCTCTCTGATTCACCTCTCCCCTTCCCCTTTTCCTCTTCCTCCCTTCTTTCTTTTCTTTCTCTGATCTGGTTTTCTCCTTTTACTCTCTAAAATCTACATATGTTAATTTTTATTACGAACATCAAGGCTTACTAGCCAGAATCATTCCTCGTACCAGAGGATGATCTTTCAACCTAGCTCAACACTACTAGAGATCAGAAGTCAAGCTGTGGGCTATAGCCATTGGGCTGACTCCCTACACATGTCTATTTGCGACTGTCCCTGGATTGTGAATTCTCATGTAGTTCACTGTGTTTTCTGTGAAATTGTCAATAAATATATGTTCAACACTAAATAGATATCACACAGAGTTACATTTCAATTTGATATATAAAAAAAAATTATATTAGAATACAGTGCAACACCATCAGTATAACACAACTGTGCTATGCGTAGAAATAGTGGATAAATATAGACTAGAATAAATATGTATATATAAATATATATCTCACAGAGTTACATGTTAATTTGATTTATAAAAATCTATGATAGAATACAGTGGGAAAGATTTACTAAAACTGGTGCACACAGAATCTGGTGCAGCTGTGAAGAGAAACCAGTCAGCTTGTTCAATCAAGCTTTCACAAAAAGCCCCTGTTCACATTGACGCGATTTGACATGTGATTTGACAAATCGCATGTCAAATCAGAGCCTATTGCCGGCAATAGGAGCGTCCCAATCGGTGCAACGCCGACTTTGCGGCGTCGCACCCATTTCCAAAAGTAGTTCCTGCACTACTTTTGGTGACTTTGAGGCGATTTCAGTAGACATCTGTGCATAAACCCACACAGATGTCTTTCAATTTGCCCCCGAAGACTGGAATTTGTGTGAGTTCAGATGAACTCCCATGATTTCAAAGCCACGTTCAGTGTGAATGAGGGCTAAAACCTATAAGCTGATACTATGCGGTTAATATGCAGAGCTGCATCAGTTTTAGTAAATCTCCCTCAGTAAGTAAAAAACAAACATATATGGAACATGCATTTAGGCTGGGTTCACATATGCTGCGGCTCACAGTATGGGGTCTGGTGTGTCCCTGTTCACCGATTCAGGTGCGAATCAGGTCTGAATTTTTGCCTGAATTCACACCTGAATCAGAACCAAAGATGCACAGGACCCTTTTTAAATGCAAATGTTTAAATCCAATAATGGTGGATCTGCTGTCCATTAAGTAAGTGGGCTGTTTAGAGGAATTGCATTTCATACCAACCAACTCTCCTACAGGTATCAATATAATGTATGAATGGCAATTTGTGTCTCTTAAAAGGGTATTCTTTGCTGTTGCCTTCTTACAGGAACTTGTTACTGAACTTGTACAAATTGCCAGTGAAAATGTGCAGCAAGTTAACAGACTTGCAATTCAACACTGCCACAAATTTGTGGCAAGTTATCCTTGCTATCTGGGATATTAATAGTTGTATTCATTATATGGTGTAACATTATATAGTACCTCTCTTCCAATCAGTAAAACACCGTATATGAATAAATAGTTTAGAGCTTGAACTGGTATAGTCGTTAACAGCAGGCAGCCATTTGTCTAATTTTAAATACTTACATTCTGTCATTGGATTGGTTTTTGGAATAACAAGCTTCTGATGGCTTGATATTCAAATTCAGAGTGATTCCTGCCTACTTTGGTACGTAAGGGGTTAATGGTACACATGGATATCACCTATGTAGTAACCAAGAATTTAATGGCCCAAGCGGATTAGTTAGTTTGTGTCAGTATTACTATGCAGGCTATAAGGCCGAGCAGAGGGTACCCCACAGGGACCAAGTGGCTTAGACAGATCAAAATGCCTATCAACGTCCCAGCTGGGCAACAGGGACACCCCTAAGGGCTAAAGTCGACGTGACACTTGATCATGGCCAAAAGGCCGAGAAGCGATAATGCTGGAATGGAAAAAGATGTTAGTAGGGTGGATCGCAGTCTCGTTCCATGTGGGGACTAAGCCTCTAACCCAATAGCAGCAAGTAGGTGAAGCCGAATTGAATCGACGATCCTACAAGGCCAAGCAGAGGGTACCCCACAGGGACCAAGTGGCTTGGGCAGATCAAAATGCCTATTAACGTCCCAGCTGGGCAACAGGGACACCCCTAAGGGCTAAAGTCGACGTGACACTTGATCATGGCCAAAAGGCCGAGAAGCGATAATGCTGGAATGGAAAAAGATGTTAGTAGGGTGGATCGCAGTCTCGTTCCATGTGGGGACTAAGCCTCTAACCCAATAGCAGCAAGTAGGTGAAGCCGAATTGAATCGACGATTCTACAAGGCCAAGCAGAGGGTACCCCACAGGGACCAAGTGGCTTGGGCAGATCAAAATGCCTATTAACGTCCCAGCTGGGCAACAGGGACACCCCTAAGGGCTAAAGTCGACGTGACACTTGATCATGGCCAAAAGGCCGAGAAGCGATAATGCTGGAATGGAAAAAGATGTTAGTAGGGTGGATCGCAGTCTCGTTCCATGTGGGGACTAAGCCTCTAACCCAATAGCAGCAAGTAGGTGAAGCCGAATTGAATCGACGATCCTACAAGGCCGAGCAGAGGGTACCCCACAGGGACCAAGTGGCTTGGGCAGATCAAAATGCCTATCAACGTCCCAGCTGGGCAACAGGGACACCCCTAAGGGCTAAAGTCGACGTGACACTTGATCATGGCCAAAAGGCCGAGAAGCGATAATGCTGGAATGGAAAAAGATGTTAGTAGGGTGGATCGCAGTCTCGTTCCATGTGGGGACTAAGCCTCTAACCCAATAGCAGCAAGTAGGGTAGCCCACAGAATATATATATTCATAAAGAGGGGAGGGACCTCATAGAACACCATGTGATCAGGTACAGCGGTGGATGTGACTTCTAGCTGAGCCTGGAGCTAAAAGAAAGACACGTTCCCCGACCATGAGCCAGGGAAAAACTGTGCATGCCGTCCTCTGCTGCCTCTATTTATAACCCTGCGGCCCTTGTGACTTCTGCTGGCTGAACGTGAGTGCGGGGTGATCGCTGTTCATTGTTGGATGAAGGGACTCCTCTGTATTGTTGTTATTATGATGTAGAGAATGAGCTGTGTCTGCGTGGAGCGCTCTTATCTGTCTCCCTGGAAACATGGAGACTGATTCTGGGTTCTTATATCTGATATTCTATGAGTTCTCTCACTATTTATATATATATATATATATAATTGGGTCCTATGAGGTCTCCCCCCACCCTGATAGAGAATTTATATATATATATATATATATATATATATACATACACATATATATATATATATATATATATATATATATATATATATATATATATATATATATATATATATACATACATATATATATATATATATATATATATATACACACATACATATATATATATATATATATACACAAATACATATATATATATATATATATATATATACATACAGAGGGGAGGGACCTCATAGAACACCATGTGATCAGGGACAGTGGTGGATGTGACTTCTAGCTGAGCCTGGAGCTAAAAGAAAGAGATGTTCCCCGACCGAGAGCCAGGGAAAACTGTGCGTGCCGTCCTCTGCTGCCTCTATTTATAACCATGCGGCCCTTGTGACTCCTCCTACTATCGTGACGTCATGTGTAACGGTCCGCTTGGTAGTAGCTGGTCACCATGGCAATGTTGGCTGAACGTGAGTACGGGGTGATCGCTGTTCATTGTTGGATGAAGGGACTCCTCTGTATTGTAGTTATTATGATGTAGAGAATGAGCTGTGTCTGTGTGGAGCACTCTTATCTGTCTCCCTGGAAACATGGAGACTGATTGTGTGTTCTTATATCTGATATTCTATGAGTTCTCTCACTATTTATATATATATATATAATTGGGTCCTATGAGGTCTCCCCCCCCCCCACCCTGATAGAGAATTTATATATATATACACCTCATAGAAAACACTTTTATATATCTATAATATCTATAAAATAGTATGTTTTACTAGTAATGGCAGCGATCTGCAATTTTTATCGTGACTGTGACATTATGGCGGACACATCTGACACTTTTGACAAATTTTTGGGACCATTGTCATTAATACAGCGATCAGTGCTATAAAAATGCATTGATTACTGTAAAAATGTCACTGGCAGTGAGGGCGTTAACACTAGGGGGCGATCGAGGGGTTATCTGTGTTCCCTGGGAGGTGATTCTAACTGAAGGGGGAGGGGGACTGACTAGAGAAAGTGACGGATCATGGTTCCTAGCTAATAGGAACACACAATCTGTCACTCCTGTCAGAACAGGGAAGTGTGTGTGTTTACACACACTCGTCCCTGTTCTGTGTCTCCTGCCCATGATCGCTCATGGCCGGCGGTTATTGCAACCGTCAGACACGAGCATCCACACCCCCACTGTGCAGCGGGTGCGCGTGCGCCTGCTATCCCGACCCTGCGAGGCGATGTATAGCTACGATCGCTCACGCAGGGGAGCCAACCTGCTGCAGTATAACTGCATCGAGCTCTTTACTGCCACCTCTGGCTACTATGTGTATTTGCAACCCTGGTGTGATTTGTACTGTGCTTCTTAGCAACATATAAAATCAAAGAAAGGGAAAGTGGTGCTGTTCTACGAATCCAAACTATCATAAAATGTAAATTGAGGGTGGTGGAAGTATTCCAGGTAGAACAGGGGAACAAATTCCCAAACACAGGTGTGCGACTGTGTGCACTGTATGATGAATACTGTGTAAAGGCTTATATAAATGCGCTATAACGTATCAAGCAAAAAACTGTAAAAAATATATAATAGTAGTAAAAAGTATGTAAGTGCATACAAAAATTATTTTGCATAAGAAAATTTTTTTTTGATGATTAAAAAAAGTCCAAAGACTATACAATACCAAAAATGTCTTCCAAAAGTGACTGGTGCACACTTTGAATGACAATTGTCATGAGACAGATAGAGCTTTCTTTTGGTGGTAATTAATGTCTGTTATAAAATTTTGCAAATAAGTACTATTTTTATTCTGATGAGGCGGCGCTAGTGTGCAGCTGATGAGGCGGCGCTGGTGTGCAGCTGATGAGGCGGCGCTGGTGTGCAGCTGATGAGGCGGCGCTGGTGTGCAGCTGATGAGGCGGCGCTGGTGTGCAGCTGATGAGGCAGCAGTTATAGGGTTGCACTGATGGACACTGATGAGGCTGCATTGATGGACACTGATGAGGCTGCACTGAAGGGCACTGATGAGGCTGCACTGAAGGGCACTGATGAGATGAGGCTGCACTGATGGGCATTATGAGGCGGTGCTGGTTTGCGCTGATTGGCTTTGATGGGGCTGCACTGATAATCAGGGCACTAATTACTAGTGTAAATCAGGGCTTGACAGATTTGCTTTGAATCTAGGAGTCAGCTGAAAAAGTTAGCAGGCAGTCTAATAAATCTAACAGGTAGAACATGTAACATGTTCCTGAAGGTGAACTTATCCTTAAACCCTTTCCTGAAGATTACGTAAAAAACCCCCAAGCATGATATATTTTTTTATTTATTTTAGGGGCCACAAAATCACAATAAATTACCCAATTTTTGGTAAAATATAAAATCTGAGGTTGCACCGAGTAAATGGATACCCCCAACATGTGGAACCTTAAACATGTCAGTACCCTATATTTTCCATAGGCGGCGCTTTAAAAGCCCACCCCCCCTTTTTTTTCCATCTTCTCCCCACTTCTGATTTTTTTTCTCCCCACCTACTGTCCAAAGCTATTTCTTTCTACTCTTATTACTTCAGATATAGGGAAAACTGTAAGAGACTGTACGAAACTCATGGAATAGCACTGTATTTTCTCACGACGCATACAAACACGCTCCCATAGGGTAAGTGAGTGCATACTATGCCTAGTAGAACTATATATCAAGACGATCTGTTGTACTATAAACTCTGGGAATCAATTTAATCTCTGTCATTAATCTCCCCTCTTCTGTAATATTACAAACTGTTATGAGGTGTAGCACCACATATGTTCATGGATTATAATTTGCTTCTGTATCTTCATTATGTTGACTATGTAGGTCTTGTCTCTTTGATTGAAAATGTAAAAAAAAAAAAAAAAGCCACCTATAGGTCATCAGTTTAGGGTCAACTGTCAATTGAAACAACATAGAAGGGGAAGAGAAAGGACGTGTGTTTGCTCTCCTCCCTCCCCCTTCCACCCCCCTCCCGATTCTCTAATTGGTGGCTCTCGCTATGCCGGTCGCTGGCCTGCATGGGCCAGCGGAGCCCGTGATACACAGCAGAGGGGGTGCGCACAGGGTGTGGGGAGCAGCCCAAGCACCAGGTCAAAACTTCTGGACCTGGCACCTGGGGTTTGTTGATCCCTGGTCAGAATTGCCAGTTACCTGTTCTCATTTTCTCACGCTGTGACAGCGCGTGAGGGAAGGACTGACGATAACCGGTAAGTTTGTTTACATGTGATCAGCTTTGATTGGACACAGCTGATCACATGGTGAAGGGCCGCTGTGATTGTCCCTTTATTGTGATCACAGAGCGCACCAGATGCGTCTCCCCAGGGGGTTCTGGGAGGACATCCATGGACACCCTCCCAGAACTGGACGACTGCGCTGTAGCGCGGTCAGGGAGTAGTTAAGCAAGCTGCTAGCCAGCTTTCAGCAAGCTTCAAAACGTTCTGAAGCCTGCAGAAGCTTGCCTAATCCCTTCAAGCCTAAGCCTTTTTCTGACACTTTCATGAATAAAGAAAAAAAAAACGTAACGTTAGCCCACTTTTGTTTGTATAATGTGAAAGATGATGTTACGCCAAGTAAATAGATACCTAACATGTTGCACTTTTAAAATTGCGCACACTCGTGAAATGGCAACAAACGACTGTACTTGAAAATTTCCATAGGCGACACTTTCAAAATTTCTACAGGTTACCTGTTTAGAGTTACAGAGGAGGTATTGTGCTAGAATTATTACTCTCACTCTAACGATCGCTGCAATAACTCACATGGTTTGAACACCGTTTACATTTGTGGGCGAGACTTACATTTGCGTTCGCTTCTGCGCGTGAGCACGGAGGGATGAGGTGCTTTTTTTTTTTTTTTCCTGATCACTTTTGTTGCTGTCACAAGGAATATAACATGCCTTGTGACAGTAACAGGCAGTGACAGGTACTCTTTATGCAGGGATCTGGGGTCCAAGACCCCAAATCCCTCCTTTGCACTTAAAAGCATTCAAAATGGCAAGTTTGGCAGTTTTGAATACTGTCATATATTTTGTTTTTTGTCGGGTCTCCGGATAGCCGAAGGATGTGCCAGCTGGTCGCTCGGGCCTCCCAGTGGGACGGGAGAGCCACGGAAGTTGGCGTGAAGGGGTTAACGTGATCTGTGTTCAACATTTACAAACTGGATCTGAACGGCACTTTAAAAGTTTCAACAAATCTTGCTGAAAGCTCTGCAAATGCTTTGTCAACACTTGCTGCTCTTATACAAACTGAAGCCCTGTGTGAACCAGGCCATAGAGTTTAATGCTTCTAAAATGTGTGTAAGATGAGTTTAAAATCCAATACACTGCAGATGTAAATGAGCCCTCTTGGGCTCGTTCCCAATTACTACCAGAGGGGCGGGGGGTAAAACCAGGCGGTTAAGTACCAGTTTTGCCACCCTGGTACTCAACTGGTACTCAACCGCCTGGTTTTACCCCCCCCCCCCTCCCTCTTGCAGTACTTAGGAACAAGCCCAAGAGGGCTAATTTCCATGTTGCCTCTTAACTGCCTGTCAAGCATTTGTTTATTAAAATTGATCCACCAGACATCCCCTCCCACCTCTCGCTAGGGTTTCTCAGCCTTACCGTTTCCCACGGTTCTTCTTGCTAGAGAGGAAGCTGTACCAGAGGATCTGCAGTGCAAGAATCTCCCTGCTTCTAAACCTGGTAGCCTCAGGAAATTTGAAGTGAGATTTTGGGATGTCACTACAGTGCTCCTCACTGTTCTCCTTGGTGGAGGAGGAAGCTGTATCTGAGGACCTGCAGTGCAAGGATCTCCCTTCTTCCAAACCTGGTAGCCTCAGTAAATTTGGAGTGAGGTTTGGTGTGATATATGGTGAAGTCACTAAAGTGCTGCTCGCTGTTCTCCTTGCTGGAGGGGAAAGCTAAAACAGGGGGCAGTTCTTATAAGTGTCTGTGTGTGTGTGTGTGTGTGTGTTTTTTGTGTTTGTTTGTGTTGTTTTTTGTTTTTTTTGCTGGGTCCAAAGTGACGTCTCAAAGGGCCTCCAATCTCTTTTACTCGCATGGCGTTCTCACCGCTCCTTCCAACTTCACAGCAGGTGAAACTAGGTATGGGGGAGCCTGTTACCACCTCTTCTCTGACTGTTCTCAGGCCTAGTAACCACTTTATAGGGTCCAGCACTGTTACACGACCAAGGAAGTGACATCTTCTCTCCCCTGGTTCTCCAAGACCGCTAATTTCAGCACCAGCTGGGTTGGAGGTAGGAGCTGCAAAAGAGTCCAGATGAGGGGAGTATAGGTGGGTCATTAGGGGCCCTTTGCAAATACGCTGTTCCTCTTTTCTTATGGTCAATATGTCTGTGTCCATTTTTTAAATGCTTTTTAATCAGAATCCTTTTATTTTTTTTATAACCTTTTATTTGTTTTTTATTTCAAGATAAATGGATCGCCCATCAATATGATTTCAACCAACTTCTGGCCAAACTGAACTATTGCCATGGCACAGCAAGCTCTGGTAAGATCAGTGGATGCAGAATTTGGACATATTATTGTCATCATCGTGCACTGATTGTCCACTGATTGCTTTAAATGCCATCTTTTTGCCAGTATTTAGGATGTAACATGGTGAAATGTGCTAAAACAAAAACAAAAATCCTTCAAAATGTGGTTTCTCCCGGATAAAAGGCTAACAAGATCAAACTGCGCCTCTAAATCCCCTTTTTAAAACAGGGCAGACCATACTACCTACCTAGCCACAGCACAGTCACATGGTAATCATCCAACAAAAGAAAATGGCAGCCAAATGCAGTTGTTTTTCCCGCCAAAACCAGCACACCCAAAAACTGACAAACATGGGACATCACGAAAAAGCACAACTTCCCTACTAGCCAAGACTTCTCCTCACAAAACCTGAACCACTAGGGAGGCCTCACACCTTGGGAGGCCTCAAACACAGGCTCTCCAACCACCTCACAGGACCAAAAAAATGGCCGATGACAAAAGGGCCACACTAAAACACCAACACATGAAATGCAATTGTTGATCCTGCTAAATCAGACTTCTTCACTAGAATCTTTCTCCACAAAGACTGACTACACATTTTAAAATGCACACTTAACCATAGACTCACACTTTAGGAACATTTCCACTGAAAAGTATGTAATCTTGCCGCACAATTGAGAATGCACACTTAGTAACATATGCTATCCAATGAAAGAACAACAAAAGGAAATGGCAAACGAAAGCCAGGGTACAAAATGGCACCATTAACTCATGCAAAGCAGTTGTTCCCGCCAAAACCAAAATTTCTCCCCAGAAAATTACACATTTGAAAATGCACACTTAATCACTTAGGACCGGACCAGACCATTTTGCTGGCTTAAGACCAGACCACTTTTTGCGCTTTAAGTGAAAATTGCACGGTCTTGTGACGTGGCTCCCAAACAAAATTGACGTCCTTTTTTTCCCACAAATAGAGCTTTCTTTTGGTGGTATTTGATCGCCCCTGCGGTTTTTATTTTTTGCGCTATAAACAAAAAAAGAGTGACAATTTTGAAAAAAAAAACGCATTATTTTTTACTTTTTGCTATAATAAATATCCCCCAAAAAATATATAAAAAAAGTTTTTTTTCCTCAGTTTAGGCCGATACGTATTCTTCTACATATTTTTGGTAAAAAAATAAAACCGCAATAAGCGATTATTAATTGGTTTGCGCAGAAGTTATAGCGTTTACAAAATAGAGGATAGTTTTATAGCATATTTTTTTTTACTAGTAATGGCGGTGATCAGCGATTTTTATGTGACTGCGACATTATGGCAGACACATCGGATATTTTTGGGACCATTGTCATTTATACACCAATCAGTGCTATTTAAATGCACTGATTCCTGTGTAAATGACACTGGCAGTAAAGGGGTTAACCACTAGGTGGCAGTGTAGGGGTTACATGTTCCTAGAGGTGTGTTTCCAACTGTGGAGGGGCGTGGTTGTGAGCTAGGGAATTCTGATCTCTGCTCCAATCACAGGGATCAGAGATCAGCATCACTAGTTGCTAGGCAGAACGGGGAGATGCTGTTTATTTCCGCATCTCCCTATTCAGCCTTTCTGTGAGACGATCGCGGGTATCCCCACGGCGATCGAGTCCGCGGGACCCGCGACCGCCTCACGGGGGTCCCGACCGGCGCAAGCTCAATGGCACGGCTGCATCTTAAAGGGGACGTACCTGTACGCCCTTATGCCTGTCCGTGCCATTCTGTCGACGTACATTGTCGTGCGCCGGTCGGGAAGCGGTTAAACATAGACACACAGTTTAGGAACAGTTTCACTGAAATGTATGTAATCTCGCCGCACAATTGAGAATGCACACTTAGTAACACATGCTATCCAATGAAACGACAATGCCACATAAACCACAGTATAATACGGCTTAAACATACCCTCTTTTCTCATACAATCTGGCATTAGCTTTCACAGACAAACAGCCATCCTACCATCCCACCCACAGTGAATTTCTGCATGGTCTTTTCATCTCAAAACAAAACCTTCCTATTGTTCCCAAGGGAGTAGCCAGCAGTTATGCCTGGTCGCCGCTCCCCCCATGCAAAGCCAAGCATGAAACTGCCCACAGGGCGTAGCCCTTTCAGCACAAAACATCTTCTATTGTAAGCCATGTGGCTTCCCTTCCCCCATGCCACATGGCACACGATCAACAAACTGCTCTACAAGACTCATGCAATGTACTTTGTCCCATACATAGGTAAAAATCAAAATTCATCCATTTCTCCCATTGTCAGGAAAGCCTCTCCAGCAGATCTCCCAACATCCCCGGTTCCGAACGGGCCCTCTGCACCCACACAGGCGCAATAGCGTGGCTGACAGCGCGCACGGACGCGCGGGAGCGCGCACGAGCGCCGCACGCGCGGCCACCCTGACACTGTTTGGCGCCAAGAGCGCTATTTAAACCAGTTCCAGTCATTCCTGCCTTGCTGCCCGATCAACAGCGTTTCCTGTATTTGACCCTGTGACCTGTAGAACCTGACCTATCTGATCCGTGCTGAACTTGGCTTGCCTCTGACTCTTCTGATCTCTGCCTGCCCCGATCCTGGCTCTGGACTTTGACTACTCTCTTGGATATCCCCCCTGTGTTTGATCTGCCCGTTTGTGTCTGCTGCACATTACCTGTCTGCTTCCTGCTGCTGGACTACAGGACACCTCCTTGTGTCTGCTGCACATTACCTGTTTGCTTCCTGCTTCTGGACTACAGGACACCTCCTTGTGCCTGCTGCACATTTTCTGTTTGCTTCCTGCTGCTGGACTACAGGACACCTCCTTGTGTCTGCTGCACATTACCTGTTTGCTTCCTGCTGCTGGACTACAGGACACCTCCTTGTGTCTGCTGCACATTACCTGTTTTCTTCCTGCTGCTGGACTACAGGACACCTCCTTGTGTCTGCTGCACATTACCTGTTTGCTTCCTGCTGCTGGACTACAGGACACCTCCTCGTGTCTGCTGCACATTACCTGTTTGCTTCCTGCTGCTGGACTACAGGACACCTCCTTGTGTCTGCTGCACATTACCTGTTTGCTTCCTGCTGCTGGACTACAAGACACCTCCTTGTGTCTGCTGCACATTACCTGTTTGCTTCCTGCTGCTGGACTACAGGACACCTCCTTGTGTCTGCTGCACACCACCTGTTTGCTTCCTGCTGCTGGACTATAGGACACCTCCTTGTGTCTGCTGCACATCACCTGTTTGCTTCCTGCTGCTGGACTACAGGACTGCTCCTGGTTCCTGCTCAGCACAGACCTCCAGCCCTCTACTCAGCTTACCAGCCAGGCACTTGTGCTCCTCTGTGCTCCCAAGCCCCAGTCATACCTACCAGGGGTTCCCGAACCAGGGGTTTACGAGGGGCCGCTCCCTTCACTCCGGGCTCTGCCTTAAGGTACGTGACAGTATCGGGCAGCCATGACTGAGCCCACACAGGGAGCCACGGCCATCGAGGACTTGTGCCGTCACCTGGCCGGATTAACACAGGCCTTCAAGGCCCTACAGGAAGGGTACTCCCGCCTAGAGGAACGCGTGCAGGTCCTAGCCACCTCAGGTACCTCAGCACCTGGTGCATCTTCCACACCATCAGTGGTCATGCTGCCTCCTGAGCCCAAGGTCCCCACTCCTGAAAGATTCTCCGGGGACCGGAGTAAATATAGGGCGTTCCGCAACGCCTGTGAACTCTTTTTTGCTCTCCAACCCAGAACTTTCTCTCTTGAGTCCACTAAGGTGGGGTTTGTGGTCTCACTACTGCAAGGTGAGCCCCAGGCCTGGGCCCACCGTCTGGTAGAACAGAAGCATGAATGCCTCACCAACCTAAGTGCCTTTTTCCAAGTAATGAACATCCTCTATGAAGACCCTCAACAGGCAGCAACCGCGGAAGCAGCATTATTGTCCCTGCAACAAGGCCGTAGGGCGGCAGAGGATTACGCATCCGAGTTCAGGCGTTGGAGCGCCGACACGAACTGGAACGACGCAGCCTTGCGTCACCAGTTCTGCCTGGGCCTCTCCGAATCCTTAAAGGACGAGCTGGCCAGAGTGGGCATCCCAGAGACTCTTGAAGACTTGATCAACCTGTCCACCCAGATAGACAGGCGTCTGAGGGAGCGTAGGACTGAACGCACGATGGGCCCCTCTCGTTCTGTATGGATGTTACCCCGGGTACCTAACCCATCTGCCCGCTCCATGACGGTACCTTCAGAACCTATGCAGCTAGGCGTTCTCCGCCCATCACTCACTCCAGAAGAGCGACAACGCAGGCGGATCCAGAACCTGTGCCTTTACTGCGGAGAACCCGGACATTATGTGAGATCCTGTCCTGCGAAGTTCTGTAAGCACCCTGCTCTATCTTCCACTGTTCTACCTGCAGTAGAACCCTTCTACCCTTAGTAATGCCTCTCACCTGACTGTCTCCCTTTCCCTACAGCTCCCAGGAGGGAATACCCTGGTCCCCGCCATAATTGACTCTGGAGCCTGTAGTGGATTCATGGACCAGACATTGGCCCCAAAGTTCCAGGTCCCTCTACGTCCCAGAGCCAGGGGACTGTCGGTACATCTAGCCGACGGGTCAGCTATCAAGTCGGGGCCTGTGACCCAGGAGACGGTTCCCTTACATGCCACCATCTCGGGTAACCACAGTGAGCTACTCTGCTTGGACATCATTGAGTCCCCTCTTTTCCCTGTGATTTTGGGCATACCCTGGCTCAAAGCCCATAATCCCCAAATTGACTGGCCCACGGGGGATATCCGCTTCCTCTCACCCTACTGTCTTCAGCACTGCCTACAAGGGACCACCAACGTTCCACCCTCTCTGTTCTGTCTGGAGGTCGACGTTGAGGCCCGTAGGGCTGTCCCAGAAGATTACCACAGCTTCCTGGATGTCTTCAGCCAAAAAGGGGCAGAGACACTTCCCCCACATAGGACCTATGATTGCCCAGTTGAACTCTTACCAGGAGCAGAGATCCCTTTCGGGAGAATATTTCCTTTAACAGGATTGGAGCTAGAGACTCTCAAGTCATACATTGATGACAACCTGAGGAAAGGGTTTATACGTCCTTCCACGTCCCCAGCCGGAGCGGGGATTTTCTTCGTGGAAAAGAAGGACCATTCTCTTCTCTAAGATCACAATCAAGAACTGGTACCCGTTGCCCCTGGTACCGGAGCTGTTCCAGAGACTTGGAACAGCTGTGGTGTTCACCAAACTGGATCTCCGTGGGGCATATAACCTGGTCCGCATCCGAAGCGGGGACGAATGGAAGACTGCCTTTTGTACCCGCTTCGGACACTATGAGTACCTTGTGATGCCGTTTGGGCTTTGCAACGCCCCTGCAACTTTTCAGCACTTCGTAAGTGACATTTTTAGAGATTATCTTGACCTGTTTGTTATAGTCTACCTGGATGACATTTTGATTTTCTCCCCCTCTTTGCCTGCTCACAGGGAACACGTCAAGAAGGTCTTAACCCGTCTCCGCCTGCATGGTCTGTATGCTAAACCTGAAAAGTGCGAGTTCGAATGCCAGAGTATCCAGTTCCTAGGCTTGGTCATCTCCGTAGATGGAATTAAGATGGATCCACAAAAAGTGTCTGCCATCCTGGATTGGCCTGCCCCTACGGACAAGAAGGGAATTCAGTGGTTCGTAGGATTTGCGAACTTCTATCAGTTCATCAAGGGGTTTTCTAACATCATCGCCCCCATCACAAGACTGACCAAGCAAGGTACCAAGTTTCAGTGGTCCTCAGAGGCTCAGGCGGCCTTCTCAGCATTAAAGGATCAGTTTGTGTCGGCTTCAGTTCTAAAGCACCCAGACCCGGCGCTTCCTTACATCCTGGAGGTTGACGCCTCTGAAGTGGCGATAGGGGCAGTTCTCTCTCAGAGACAAGGCCCCAAGGCGCTCCTCCACCCGTTGGCCTTCTTTTCTCGCAAATTGACCGAAACAGAGAGGAACTACGACGTCGGGGATAGAGAGCTATTGGCCATTAAAACCGCACTCGAGGAGTGGCGTTATCTCTTGGAAGGAGCTGCCCATCCTATCCTGGTCTACACGGACCACAAGAATTTGGACAGCGCCTTACAGACTAGGGATGGTCTGCTTTGGCATGAGGGGAAGAGGGGAAGATCTTTGTACCCCAACAAGTACGGGTGGCCGTCCTGAAATCCTGCCACGACCACAAATTGGCTGGCCACTTTGGAGCACGCAAGACCTCCGACCTTATCCTACGCACCTTCTGGTGGCCCAACCTCCTGAAGGACTGCAGGGCGTACGTAGAGTCTTGTACCACATGTAACCAAAACAAGGGCAGCAAGACAAGGGCCTGGGGCTTATTGAACCCCCTTCCGGTCCCGGAGAAGCCATGGATGATGATCTCCATGGACTTCATTGTCGAACTTCCCCCGTCTGAAGACTGTACAACCATCTTCGTGGTAGTAGACAGGTTCTCCAAGATGGCCCACTTTCTCCAAATGAAAGGCACTCCTTCGGCTCCTGAGACCGCAAGGGTCTTCATCAAGGAGGTCATGAGGCTCCACGGAATTCCTGCCAACATCATGTCCGACCGAGGGGTACAATTTACGTCCAGGTTCTGGAGGGCACTATGTGCGGCCCTGAAGATTGATCTTCTGTTCTCTTCCGCCTACCATCCCCAGACCAACGGCCAAACTGAACGGACCAACCAGACCCTGGAACAATACCTGCGATGCTATTCATGTTTTTCCCAAGACAACTGGGTCCCCCTCCTACCTCTGGCTGAATTTGCCTACAATAACTCTGTTCATTCTGCAACCGACCAGTCTCCATTTTTTTCAAATTACAGCTTTCATCCCCTGTTCCTGTCCAATAGCATTCCAGAATGCTCTGTACCAGCAGCTCAGGAAACCCTAAATTTTTTCAGCACCAACAACAAACTGCTCCAGGAAACAATGCAGAAGACAGGAACATAATAAGGCGATATTTGACAAGAGGAGGAGAGGGGACCTCAACCTAAAGCCAGGAGACTTGGTCTGGCTATCTACTCAGAACCTGAAACTGGCGTGCCCGTCTAGGAAATTGGGGCCAAAGTTTGTGGGTCCTTTTCCCGTAACCAGGAAAATTAACAATGTGGCCTATGAGCTAAAGCTGCCTGATTCATTCAGAATCCATCCAGTCTTTCACGTAGCTCTCCTAAAGCCTTCAACTTCAGACCCCTTTGCCAACCGGAATCCGGGCCCTCCTGAACCTGTGCTGATCAATGGCGAAGAAGAATTTGAAGTGGAGACTATTCTGGACTGCAGGAAGAGACGTGGCCAGGTTCAGTACCTCGTAAAGTGGAAGGGCTATGGGCCAGAGGAGAATTCTTGGGAGCCAGAGGCCAACATCCATGCCCAGAGGTTGATCTTGGCCTTCAAGAGGGCCAACCCAAGTAAGTGGGCCCAGTTGGGCATCCGGAGGCTGCCCATTGGAGGGGGGCAATGTCAGGAAAGCCTCTCCAGCAGATCTCCCAACATCCCCAGGAACAGGAGAAACCCCCGGTTCAGAACGGGCCCTCTGCGCCCACACAGGTGCAATAGCGTGGCTGACAGCGCGCACGGACGCGCGGAAGCGCGCACGAGCGTGCACGGGAACATGCACGTGCACGCGCGGCCACCCTGACACTGTTTGGCGCCAAGAGCGCTATTTAAACCAGTTCCAGTCATTCCTGCCTTGCTGCCCGATCAACAGCGTTTCCTGTATTTCCTGTATTTTCCTGTATTTCCCGAGCCCCTGTCATACCTACCAGGGGTTCCCGAACCAGGGGTTTACGAGGGGCTGCTCCCTGCACTCCGGGCTCTGCCTTAAGGTACGTGACACCCATGCATTACAAACTTGTTACACAGTATACAGTTACTTACTAAAATGCCACATTTATACTGAAAAATTATACCCAATATACAGTTTCAGTTAAACACCACACATAGCTCATACACTTACACACATACACACACACACACACACACACATAGACATACATACATACACACACACCCAAACAATCAAACTTCCAGCATTATCTCAAAAAGATGAAAAATGTGTTCTTTTTGCAAAACAGAACCTCCCCAGCACATCACATAGCCAATTGCAAAAGGTGGTTCTGTTTGGTCCCACAAGAGAGTCACCATTTGAAAATCTGACTGTCTGTAGAGCAAACAGCCAAATTTCCTGTTTCTAATATAACCAATGATACTTTCTGTCTTAATGATATAATGCCTTACCTTTAGCCATCAACTCCCAACCGTCTCATCCATCCATACATCCTTATCTCAGCCTAGCATCCATACATCACCTTCCCAGCCTAGCTGCTTTCCAACCAGGTCCCATTAAAAGAGCCATCACCAGTATTTCTTAAGTATCAGTCAGCATCCTCCTCTCATCAACGGCCAGCATGTGTGCTTAGAGCCAACTGCTTTATTTACATATCAACTCAAAGCCACACCCTGGAGGGTTTGCCACCAACAGCTAAACCCCTCCTTCAAAGCTTGTGACCTCACATCAGCAACACAGGATGTGAATGACCATATAAGGATATGACACAGAATAAATGAACAATACAGGATGTTACAGACATTTGTTTTCCTTCAAAAGAACCAATCACAGACATGTATACATTCAAATAGACTACCAGTGATGTGTGCAAACGGTCAGGTGAGAACCATGCTTTCTGTGAGACAAAGGTTACACTAGAAAAAGATAGTTCTGCACAAAACCGCATCCAAACCGTCTAACTGCTTTCAATGACGCGAACGATATAAAACCATGGCTCAGTGGGCCATAATATTTATATCGTTATGCTAAAGTTCCCATGTACACAGACATGTTTGCGTGAAAACATTAATGCAGTCGCCAAGAAGTGGCCAGTCTCCTGGTGAGGCATAAATGAACATCCCTAAAAAGAAAACAGATCTGCAGTGTCCACAGGAAGGTTTTCACGGCCAATGGTCTTCCGTCAATGTCTGTATGTGCGAATACGCTCAAATGAGCGCATTACAGCAAAACCGACACTGGGGGCATCTGACAACATACATTAATAAAATTTTTCACAACAGGTATCATCTGTTTGCCAGTGTTGTATCGGCTGGGGCCTGAATCTGTGTGTAGTGAGGAGTATGAGCTTGTCCAGGGCAGAGAACAGGGATCTTTTGTAGAGAAGTGGCTAGATTGGGGCAAGACAGAGGTGAGGTTTAGTCATAGAGGTGGTCAGTAAAAAGAATAGAAAAGAGAAGGGTTGAAGTGGCAAATATTTCTACAGGTAATTATTAGGAGGTTGGAGGGAGAGGTGGTGGAACACAGGGAGAGAGCGAAACTAATAAGGTGGTGATCAGGGAGAGAGTAAAAGGATTGTTGGAGAGGTTGCAAGGAGTGCATAGGTAGGGGAATACAATGTCAAGAGTGTTGCCATCAGAGTGAGTAGAAGCATGTATACATTGCTTCAGGTCAAATGAGGAGATTAGACTAAGAAGCAGGAGTGTTAGTATTACCATGGATGTTAAAGGCGCCAAGAATGATTGTGGGAATTTCAAAAGAGAAAAAGTAGGGCAGCCATGCAGAGAAGTCATCAAGGAAAGTTGACAATGGTCCAGGGAGCTGGTAGATCACAGCAATTCTTAATGAAGTTGAAAGATGTGTGGGGATAGAGGGATTTCCACTCCACTGGGTCTAGAGAAGTGAGTCCAGAGTAGGCCAGCATGGGAGAGAGAAGCAGAAGAAGCAGTGTCAGATTCATGAAGCCAGGTTTCAGTGACAGCAAGTAGATTAAAGGAGTTAGTGACAAAGAGGTCATGAACAGAGGTGAGTTTGTTGTAGACAGAGCAGGTATTCCAGAGGGCACAGGAGAAGAGGATGCTGGTTTTGGTAAGAAGAGAAATTGAAACTAAATTGTGTAGATTGTGGCTGCTGCAAGAGGGTACAGGGTGATGGGTGCATTGGGTAAATACAGAAGGTCCAGGGTTTGGGGGATCTATCTCCAGAGGTTAGGAGAAGCAGAAGGGTGAGGAAGGTAATATGAGAGTACGATTTATATGAGGGGATATGCCTCAGCATCCTGGTGGTTTGTGCAAAAGCGGAAGTGTCATTAAATTAAAATAATAAAGACTTATGTGGCGCTCACTCAAATGTAATGTGTTGACAAACACAGTGACAAGTAAGGATGTGCAACTATACACAAACAAATAGTTGATAAACCTTCATAAACAATAAAGTGCAATATTACAGGGTAAATAAATAATGTTGATCCTCAATGTGCAAATAGGCAGCCAATCATAAAGTTCATTATCAATAAAGTGCGTGTGGAAAAAACAGGGAGATCCAATACATCCAGATGCTTCCACCATCCACAGTGCTCCAGTGGTTTGCCCCAGCCTCTCTCCTCAGACAAAGACCCCTACAGGTCAAGTAGAGCCTCTGTATAGTGGTAACTCCAGGTTCCAAGACAATAGCAATCGTTTTTCCAGGGACACCCATCCAGATAAATATTAACAGCTTGCAAACGGTGGTGTTAGTTTCTTTACAAGTTCTTCCCTCCAATCATATGCAGTAGGACATCTAACAGAGAGAGATCTCCATGGTGTAGTATTCAAATATACTTTATTGAGAAAAACGTATTAACTTACAGTTAAAATAGCGCTGTTCAGTCTTACAAACACAGGAACATTTCGGTTTCGGCCCCCAACCGGAAGTGATGTCACCCAGCTCCCCCCGACACGTTGTGTCACTGATCACGTGACTTCATCAAGGGCACGCCCCTTTTTGGAAGATCCCCAACAGGCACCACCCTAGCATGTGCTCACCCATAAAGGTGATCTAGCGTTATACTGTGGGGGATGGGTGTGGAATTTTCCAATTAATAAATCAGGAGTTATTAGGCACACAGCTAGCAGAGCAAACTTTTCACACCACAATCAAACTGCAAGAAGACCAAGAAGGCAGGGTTGTAAAGATTAAGATCAGCCCATAAATTAGGTAAGAGACTTAAAAACAAAATAAACATTACAATAATGTGAACAGGGCTACAGACGAATGTGAAGCAGCAGTAACATAAATGCATAGTTTACCGATAAGACACTGAGAGTAATCAGTCTGTATTAGGGTTTAAGGTGTATGTGAAGCAGCAGTAACCAGGGGCGTAGATAAGGGGGGATTCAGAGGGGTTTTAACCCCCCCCCCCCGAGCATCCTGGCAAAATGCCCAGACAGTGTCCCTGCTGTTTAGCCTCAGCAGGGGCATAGATAAGGGGGGGGGGGGGGGGTCAGGGGTGTTCAATCCCCCCCAGAGCCCCCTGGCAGAATGCCTAGACAGTGTCCCTGCTGTTTAGCCTCAGCATCAGCACAGTAGAAGCAATAAGAGTTTCAGAGTGCAGCAGCCAGCCCCCCTTCTATTGTGCCCATCGCTGCCACCCATCAGTGCCCATCACTGCCACCTATCGGTGCCCGTTACTGCCGCCTCATCAGCGCAAATCAATGACGGACAAAAATTACCCATTTTATATTCTTATAACAAAATTAAAAAAAAAACATTTTTTTTTTTTTTTTTAACTCGGTCTTTTTAAAAAAAAATTAACAAAAAATTAAAATCGCAGATGTGATCAAATACCACCAAAAGAAAGCTCTATTTGGGGGAAAAAAATGCTAAAAATGTATTTGGGCACAAGGTTGTATGACCGCGCAATTGTCATTCAAAGTGCGACAGCGCTGAAAGCTGAAAATTGGTCTGGAAAGGAGGGGGTTTAAGTGCCCAGTAAGCAAGTGGTTAAACAAGATTGTTCTTGTTATTATGAATAGTGGTCCTCATTTTAGAGAAGTATTTACAACGTACTGTCTGTATATTGCCAGTCATTAGGTGGTTTTTATTGAGCAATATCCCCAAGGCTAATGGTATATACAGTTGGTGAAACATCTCTCCAGTAGGTAAACATATGTTGGACGGCAGGCGTTCTGTTACACCAAGGTAATGTAACACCTGAAGCATAAAGCTGTCTCTGTTGATTCTTCTGGATCTCTGCTCCACTAATGCTTCCCTCAGTCACTGGCTTTGTGTTCCTTATTTCCTAAGCATGCCTTCCATCACTATAAAAACAGCACTGCAAGTCCAAAATGAAAAGCAATCGTGTAAGTTAACAGTACTCTGGGGATTATTTATTTTTTCTCAGCTAGAGATTAAATGGCACTGAGCATTTCTCAAGCCTTGAGACGACACCTTTATAGCTTGCTGAATCGGGGCCAGAGAGGGGACAGGACATATTTGTAACCTGTGCTTCCTTTGCAGAACTCCCACTTTTATGAATTATTTAGTTAAAAGGGCACGCATATAGTGCTATAGAAATTACTTACTCTTGGTTCCAGTAGTTGATCACATGAATGCTAATCAGTTGGTATAATCCTGTTTTGTCATTTTAAACTCTTATCTATCACCTCCCTAGGTGTTAGAGTAAGCCCCCATTCACACCTATGTGAATTAGATGTGCATTTCCCCACATCTAATTCGCATAGTAGGAGAATGTGACTGGCTGCCTATGGAGCCGGTTCACATATCTCCGGGGCAGCTATGCGTCTTTGGCTCCGTTTCAGGGCCAAATTCAGGCATAGAATCAGGCCCTGATTCGTCCCTGAAACGGGGAACAGGGACGCACAGCGCTCTTGTGCGATCCGCAGCGTGCTATAGTGTGAACCCGGGCTTAAGGTCAGGTCTGTTTACTGAGTGAATGTGAATCAGGAGCCCATTCAAAATGAATGGTTGCAAACCTCAAAGTAGTATACAAATAATATACATCACCATCATACAACACATGTTAGCACTAATGTAATGTGATATGAAATCACTTCCTGTTCAAGCAATTATGTTTTCTCTGTATGCAACAAGTTTTATTAATTAACCACTTCGGGAAGATTTTACCCCCTTCATGACCAGGCCATTTTTTGCGATACGGCACTGAGTTGCTTTAACTGACAGTTGCACGGTCATGCAACACTGTATCCAAAAAAAGTATGTATTTTTTTTCCCACAAATAGAGCTTTCTTTTGGTGGTATTTGATCACCTCTGCGGTTTTTATTTTTTGCGCTATAAACAAAAAAAGACTTACAATTCTGAAAAAAAAACATTCTGCTACAAAACATACTACATAATTCTTTTTTAAAAATCGAATTTCTTCATCAATTTAGGCAAATATGTATTCTGTTACATATTTTTTTGTAAAAAAAAATCCCAATAAGCGTACATTGATTGGTTTGCCCAAAAGTTATAGTGTCTACAAACTATAGGATATATTTATGCAATTTTGATTCATTTTTTACTAGCAAAGGCAGAGATCAGTGATCAGTGAATGTTACGGCAGACAAATCTGACACTAAGTGACACTTTTTGGGGATCAGTGATACCAATACAGTGATTAGTGCTCAAAAAAAAATGCACTCCCAGTGTACAAATTACACTGGCAGGGAAGGGGTTAACAGGGGCAATCAAATGATTAAATGTGTCCCTAGGGGGTGCTTCCTAACTGTGGGGGGTGTGCTTTGACTAAAGGAAAACAGAGATCCGTGTTTCTGCTTAGTAGAAACACAACATCTCAATTTTCCACTCTGGCAGAACCGCTGTCTGCCTTGTTTTCATATGCAGACCGCCATTCTACATCTCCTTAGAATGATCAGTGGGTCCTGTCGGACATCATGGTGTGCGCTCCAGACCTTGTAAACAAGATTTTGGGCAGAAGGGCCACCCTGCCACAGTATATATGTGTGTGGCAGTCCATAAGTGGCTAATAAAGCCATTGAGAGAGACATTTCTCTCTTTAAGATCAGTTTACTTTCACTTTCTGTTGTTATGCTAAATGTTACAGCTCTATTACTCCCAGCCAGCAGAGGAAGAACTATATGGACTGTATGGATTCTTTGAACTGCAATTCCCAAGAGCACCGTGAGGCAAAGGGAAGTGGTGGAATAGCTTTTTACCGGACTGCTTTCTCTTTGCAGCACGGGAACTGAGGTGTGCACACAGATTATCCACGGGGAGAGTGACCAGAGCCAGAGACTGAGATCTGGGATGGAGACACCTAGGGAACCAAAGCACAGACCACAGCTATCATATTTGTACTGCTGCAACAGGGAGAACGGAGTATCTTCTCGCCCTATACTTCCCACCACTGACCACTGAAGGCATTGTGTGGGAAGGCCAAGGGGGCCCCCTTCTTCACTGAGAGTTCACTGCATCATAGGGATTGGTGAGAAGGCTTACTGACCACTGTTCACACTGTTAATACGGACTGAGGCAGGACATTATATAGACTGCAACTATACCACACCTTTACTGTATCTTTATCACACTTAGTCCTCATGCACACTGGGCATATAGTTTTGCTGTATTGGGTGTCAGACTTTTTTTTAACTGTCTCTAAACTCCCCTGCATGTTATCCTGTGTGTTTATGCACACATAGGCTTTTAGTAGCATTTTGTGGCAGGAAAGTATAGTGGCAGAAAAAAAAAGCCTGTAACCAGCAGCGTTTTGGCAGAAAAAATGCTGACACCTTCAAAACTCTCCTAACGTCTCCTAAACTGGCGGTGGCCTGCGCTTCTTTTCTAAGTGGAGGCCGCCGGCGTCTTTAACAACCAGTGAAAAGCTGAATGTTAAGGAGTGGGCTGGCATTCTTAACAACTGATGAGTCATCTGCTGTCAGCAGGGTTCCCCACTGACAGCTAAATGTAAAAAAAATTAACGGCAATAAAAAATTGTGAAAAAAAACAGTGTAGGGGTCCACCCAATCCATACCAGGCCCTTTGGGTGACTTATCAGAAACTGGAAGCCACCTTTAACAAGGGGGCCCCCAGATCCCACCCCCCCCCCATGTGAATGAGTATAGGGTACATTGTATACCTACTCATTCACCAAAAAAGTGTCAAAAAGTAAATAAAAATACACACAATTTTTGACAAGTACTATTAAAAAACAAAACAAAAACAATGTCCCCCAGTGTAGGAGATCCATTGTCAATCACGATGAATGCTGACCACCAACCCAAAAAAAAAAAGGTTCAGTATAATTGCTTCTGAGATCATTCAGAATTCACTAACAGGTGCATTTGCTGCTAAATAAACAAAGGGGCAGGGCCACTGAGCGGCTTCATCTGACCCCGCCCCATGTGAGGTCATTGACCGGGACATGCTGATCGATGATGTCACAAGGGGCTGGGTCACCCAGTGATGAAACCAAATGGCCTCACCCCTTAGTTTATCCCCACTTTCCGGGCCTGCCAGGCTGCATGCTCGGATAAGGGTCTGGTATAGATTTTGGGGGGCATGCCATTTTTTTTAAAAATGTTGCCATGGGGTTCCCCTTGAAATCCATACCACACCCAAAGGGCCTATTTTTTTATTGCAATCACCTATTAGCAGGGAACCCCGTTGACGGCTCACAGCTGATGCCGTTGTTAAGTGTGCCAGCCGATTCCTTAATAACCTGCTATTCACTGGCTGTTAAGGATGCTGGTGGTCCCACTCACTAATGCCAATGCTACTAAACACATACACACTGTGCTAAACACTGCTAAATGTTGGCAATTTTTTTTTAATATTAGTGGTTATATCCAGTCTTTATTTTTCTAGTGTGCATGTAGCCTTATACTGCATGCTGGTTTACTAAATCTGTTATTAAGTGCACAAACTCTTCTTAAAGGACCCCAACGATAACTGTCAGAAGAACATAAAGGACTGCCCCTCCCATAAAACCATCCGGCAAGTCCGCTTTGCTCCCTTCTCCCATTTCCTTCATTTTTATGAACAAAGCCTACCTAGTTTGTTTAGGCCTAGTATAGTTAGTGCACACTGGCAGTGTAGTCCCAGCAATTTGTTACATCAAGCTTTGTGGCTGCTCACTGTTGCACTTCAGGTGACCCTGTCACTGTTTATGCTGACCTGGGCATTATGTGTAATTTTATGCGTAGCCATTACTTGTTAGCCATTTTGTATGCTGAACTGTGTTACCATAATTGCCAATTTATTAGCATTTGTTTGTTTATCAACTTTACTGTGTGATATTACATTAAAGTGGTTGTATACCCCCTGGAGCAACTTGTACCTATAGGTAAGCCTAAAATAAGGCTTACCTATAGGTACTGTAAATACCTCCTAAACATGTGCCGTTTAGGAGACATTTACTGTGTTGTGCGCCTATGATGTCATCGGCACATGCGCTGTGAAGAAACAGCCCACCTTGCCATTTCTTCCCAAGCGAGTACCGTGACTGGCGGCTCCCACATGCATCCTCGGGAGTGACATCATGCGGCTCCGGCCAGTCACAGAGCTGGAGTCCGCGGCCCTGGAAAGGAAGAGGCGCGAAGATGGATGCGGCCTCCAGCAGGGACAGCGCGGGCTTTGTTTGCAGGTAAGTGCCACATAATTGGCTAGTATGCGCTGCATACTAGCCCATTGTGCTTTTAGTTTGCAGGGATCAAAAGAGGAAGTAAAACCCATCAGGTTTTACTTTCTCTTTAAGATTACCATTTCTAAGTGGTTTGGTACCTTCTTTTTTATAGCACCCTTATTGGGTAACAGGATATACTTCACTGTGTTTACTTGTTTTTTTACAGGTAGGAAAGATCGAGACAAAGAACAGGGGACCCACCTTGTTCAGCAGCCCCTGCAGGGGTAGCACTTCACAACATTTAAAAATGATTTATTCTTGTTATTGATTACCTTTGTATATACATTTATATTATATATAAAGCGTCTCTGAAGTTATGCTCATTTTCTTATATCAGTTAAAAGATGAGGACTCCTGGATTAATTTTCTGTCTAAGGCCCCTTTCACACTGGGGCGGTGCGGGCGTCGGCGGTAAAGCAGCGCTATATTTAGCGCTGCTTTAACGTCGTTTTAGTCATGGTATTCGGCTGGTAGCGGGGCGGTTTTACCCCCGCTAGCGGCCAAAAAAGGGTTAAAACCCCTGCGGTATTGCCGCGGTATTACCGCTGTTTCCAATTGATTTCAATGGGTAGGAGCGGTATAGGAGCGGTGAATACACCGCTCCTTCACCGCTCCAAAGAAGCTGCTAGCAGGACTTTTTTTACCGTCCTGCTAGCGCACCACTCCAGTGTGAAAGCCCTCCGGCTTTCACACTGGAGTTGAAGGACCCGCTTTTTTCAGGCGCATTACAGGCGCTATTTTTAGCGATGTAGCGCCTAAAAACGCTTAGGTGTGAAAGGGGCCTTAGGGGAAGTGGAGATTAGTAATAATACAAAAATGTATCTAAGCCTATACAAGAGAACCAAATTAAATGTATTTTTTTAGAAATTCAACTTGAGGGATCAAACAGCAGGGCTTTAATTAGTAGAATGTTGTATTACAGTGCAGTGCATAACTTATGCAAGTTATAAAAACCCTATTAAAGTTTATGGGACTCGAACGTTTAAAATCAAAATTGCTCATTTTAAAGGCTAATATGCAAGTTATTGTCATAAAAAGTGTTTGGGGACCTGGGTCCTGCCCCAGGGGACATGTATCAATGCAAAAAAAAGGTTTAAAAACAGACGTTTTTTTCAGGAACAGTGATTTTAATAATGCTTAAAGTAAAACAATAAAAGTGTAATATTCCTTTAAATTTCGTACCTGGGGGT
Source organism: Lithobates sylvaticus (assembly GCA_028564925.1). Lineage (NCBI taxonomy): Eukaryota > Metazoa > Chordata > Amphibia > Anura > Ranidae > Lithobates > Lithobates sylvaticus. Next base: position 411,034,052 of record CM053029.1, on the reverse strand, counting down.
GTGTATAGTATGCATGTAAAGGGGTGAATGTTTCCCGTGCTTAGAACTGCCCCTGCACAAAGTGTCATTTTTGCAGGAAAAAAGCTTCTCACTCGCGGCTATAATGAATTGTCGGCTCCCGTAATACAAAACAGTCATTGAAAGTCACTGATAAAAAGAAAAAAGCGTAGGGTTCCCCCCAAATTCAATTACCAGGCCCTTCAGGTCTGGTATGGATATTAAGGGGAACCCCGGGTCAAATTAAAAAAAAAAATGATGTGGGGTTCCCCCTAAATATCCATACCAGACCCTTCAGGTCTGGTATGGATTTTAAGGCGAACTCCATACCAAATAAAAAAAAAATAGCGTGGGGGTCCCCCTCAAAATCCATACCAGACCCTTATCTGAGCACGCAACCTGGCAGGCTGCAGGAAAAGAGGGGGGGGACGAGAGAGCGCCCCCCCTCCTGAACCGTACCAGGCCACATGCCTTCATTCAACATTGGGAGGATGCTTTGGGGGTCTGTGACCCCTCAAAGCACCATGTCCCCATGTTGATGAGGAGAAGGGTCTCATCCCCACAACCCTGGCTGGTGGTTGTGGGGGTCTGCCGGCGGGGGGCTTATCAGAATCTGGAGAACCCCCAGATCCCACCCCCCCATTTGAAATGGTAAGGGGGTACCCCTACCATTTCACAAAGAAAGTGTAAAAATTGTTAAAAAACACACAGACACCGTTGGGAAAAGTCCTTTATTAACAATAAAAAAAATAAAAAAAATAAAAAAAAGATTCCAGCGATGGTAATCCACCCTTGGTATCCAGCGATGGGTGGTCTCTTCTCCGGGTTCCAGCGATGGATGATCTCTTCCGACGATGTCCAGCGCAGCGCATCCTGTCTCCATGGAGACACTGAGGGAATCCCGTCTTAGCAGAGGAGGACCAGGGCACTTGTCACCTGACCCCGCCCCCCTCTGATGCAACGCAAGGGGGAAGCTGGGCTTCCCCAGTGATGTGCGGGTGACCCCGCCCCCCTCTGATGTAATGAAAACTTTTTTTGCATTGATACATGTCCCCTGGGGCAGGACCCAGGTCCCCAAACACTTTTTATGACAATAACTTGCATGTAGGCTTTTAAAATTAGCACTTTAGATTTTTCCCATAGACTTCTACAGGGTGCTCGCGGCTTTTCGAATTTGCCACGAACACTCCAAATTGTTTGGTGAACAGGCAAACAGGCAATGTTCGAGTCGAACATGAGTTTGACTCAAACTCGAAGCTCATCCCTAATGGTGACCTGGGTTTAGTGTGGGCAAGAGGAGATTCATTCCCTGCATGGATGGATGACATGACTACTGCTTTAATGCTTTACTAAGTTACAACAAGAAGCACTGTCTGTTTTCATTTTATAAAGACAAGCCTGAAAAGGTCACAATAACTTCATCCAATGTACAGTTACTTACCAAATAACTCAACACGCAGTCATTAATGTTTAAACCGCTGGCAACAAAAGGGAGTACACCCCTAAGTGAAAATGTGCAAATTGGACCGAATTAGCCATTTTCCCTCCCCAGTGTCATGTGACTCGTTAGTGTTACAAGATCTAAGGTGTGTTAAATTTGGTGTTATCACTCTCACACTCTCATACTGGTCACTGGAAGTTCAACATGGCACCTCATGGCAAAGAACTTTCTGAGGAACTGAAAAAAAGAATTGTTGCTCTACATAATGATGGCCAAGGCTATAAGAAGATTGCCAAGACTCTGAAACTGAGCTGCAGCATGGTGGCCAAGACCAGCGGTTTAACAGGACAGGTTCCACTCTGAACAGACCTCGCCATGGTCGACCAAAGAAGTTGAGTGCACATGCTCAGTGTCATATCCAGAGGTTGTCTTTGGGAAAAAGACGTATGAGTGCTGCCAGCATTGCTGCAGAGGTTGAAGGGGTGGGGGGTCAGTCTGTCAGTGCTTAGACCATATGCCGCAAACTGTATCAAATTGGTTTGCATGGCTCTCGTCCCAGAAGGAAGCCTTTTCTAAAGATGATACACAAGAAAGCCTGCAAACAGTTTGCTGAAAACAAGCAGACTAAGGACATGGATTACTGGAACTTAGTCTGCAGTCTTGAATTGGTTGAAACTACTGATAAAACCTACAGCCAATGCATAGAAAATCTGTCCCAGGGTCCGTAGTTATGGTACAATTTGCAAATATGATGGCAAAGTGACACTCCTCTTTTCTCTATTGTATTTACACATTTCTATAATTATTCAGGGCATCATTATAACGTTTAATAAAAAAAACGATACATACTTGCAAATAAAATGGCAACGATCAAATAAAGTTAATATACTTTTTTATGATATTTTTTAAATTGTAATCTATTTACAAATAAACATTAGGAAGCCAGTGACTATTTTCTCCCTAATCTGAACTGATCTTTAGAGAACACACTGGTCTACTATGTTAGGTATACTAATATTCTTTGCCTCTGATTGATAAAAATAAATTAGTTGCAAGCATTAGTAACTGCAGTCCAGATCTGGTCAACCAATTACTCTGCCCATTAAAGAAGGTGCTGAGAAGACAGGTAAATCTTCAATGAAAGCTCATTTATAAATCATGTACGATTGCTACACGAGGAATTTTGTAATTTAATCTTAATTAAAATTGTCATTTCAATCTTAGGATGCTGCAGTTTTCAAAAATTGTCAAAAATGTCAAATGTTCCCTGACACCAGCTAACCTGTAGTGGTTCTTTACACAGAAAGATCAATGCACACGTACAGTAGCATTCATTAAAAATTAGCTAAAAAGTAAAAGCTTAGGAACACATGCGTACTAAATATTTATAAAATAAAGATCATGTACTTGAAAGGTACATTTTTACCTTGCAGATACTTCCTCCTCAGTAATCTGCTAGACAAATTCCATGAACTGTCACTTTTAAGTCTTCTTTATCTTATCCCGATTACACACGAGTGGATTTTCCGTCGGAAAAATCTTGGATGTTTTTTCCGACGGAATTCCACTCAAGCTTGGCTTGCGTACACACAGTCACACAAAAGTTTGCTGAACTTTCGACCGTCAAGAACACGGTGATGTACAACACTACGACAAGACGAGAAAATTAAGTTCAATGCTTCCGAGCATGCGTTGAATTGTTTCCGAGCATGCGTAGAAATCTTGCACGTCGGAATTGGTACAGACAATCGGAATTTCCGATAGAAACTTTTTCCGTCAGAAAAATTGAGAACATGCTCTCAAACATTTGCTGGCGGAAATTCGGCCAGCAAAAGTCCGATGGAGCATACACACGGTCGCATTTTCCGACGAAAAGCTCTCATCGGTCTTTTGCTGGCCGAAATTCCGATCGTGTGTACGCGGCATTAAACTGCAATCAACAAAGAGCAGTAGGCTCCACAGTAAAGCTATTAATGCCAGATAGATAGACATAGTTTTCTAAGCATGCATAGTTTCATTTAAATACATATTTATCATTGTTATTAGTCATACTTTCGCACAAAATAATCTTTTTCAACTTACTGATTCTTTAACTTCATTATTTAGCTTGTTTTGTATGCATCATGTATATTGGAGTATGCATATCAAATGTGTACATAGTATTTTATCCAAGATAATATTTACACTACAAAGCATTATAATTATAAAATCAAATTTTGGATTTACTTGCAAACAGAAGATTATCAATGCAAAAGTCAGTGTGTCTCTGTAGGATTATTGTTTTAATTACTGCTCTTTTTAGTTGATGCAAAAGATTCTCAGTGCAAACCAAGGTCTAGTATATTTTTGTATTATGTCTTTGTACATGTATGTCAGAGCACTTGGGATTCATATAAATGGATATTGTTTTGTTTTTCTACTTTTACTGTGCCGTAATAATACATCCACAGCACATACTCTATAGACTAGAATTTGTTTTATGTAAGCTTGTCTTAATCTGTCAATTATAAAAAGGTGTCCCAGTCCAGAAGGTATGCTTTTTCTGTTTATAATTGCATTCCAAATAAGATATTCTAATGTCACTGACATGGGCCTTTGATGTAAAATGGGATTCTATTCACCACATTAACTAAGAATAAAACTATAATAGCTGTATAAATTGTTTTCTGTGCAATGTGACCTTTTAAGTTGTGAAAGAATATTTATATCCAGTTGCTGTTGGCGAGCATTAGAATTAACAGTTAGGACACTTTATTATCAGACAAATACATAAATGCACCAGCACACAATATATACACTGTATTACCAATCAAGGCCTGAGTTCATCCAAAGCATTTATTTGTATTGCTATTAGCTAGCCACCTCTAAGCCCTATTGCAAAAAGTCATCCAGAGTGCTAAAATGTGTCACACAATCAAGGGGTGTGCAAGTCAAACAGGGACTTTTAATTTTACAGGTAAAAAAAAGTGATGCTAGCGTGGCGGTACTACATGCAGTAGTAAGTGGCAAGTGTGTCCTATTACTGATAGGCGGCGCACATGTTGCGGGCCAGTCCAGAGACCGTTAATCAAGATGGCAGATAACAATTTTACTGCATGCACGAACAGCGTGTGGTTATGAAGTTACTTGTGAACAAAGGTGTAAAACCTGCAGATATCTACAGAAGACTTCAAGCACAGTACAGTGATGAACCACTCTGCTGCAGTAAGACATTTGAATGGTGTAAAGGTTTCAAAGATGGCCATGCTTCTGTCAGTGATGATCCTGACTGTGGTGGTTCCCAGCCCACAGCAGTCATTCCTGTGAACATTCAGTGCATGGAACGCCTGATCCTGGATAATCGACGCATAACCTGTCGTGACATTGCACAAGAGATAAATCTTTTTGTGGGAACGGTGAACACAATCATTCACAAACATTAGCATTTTTAAAAAGTTGGCACACCCTGGGTATCAAGACAGTTTTCGGCTTTTGACCAGAACAGAAGAGTTGAAGTCTGAACTGCGTTGTTTGACAGAGAAGACCAGGATTTTCTAGATTACATCATTACATGTGACGAAACCTGGGCACATCATTTCACTCCAGGATCAAAATAAGCATAAAAGCAGTGGAAGCATGCAGACTCACAATCACCAAAAATTCCGAACAATTGCGTATGCAGGTTAAGTGTTGGCAAGTGGAAAAAATAGCCTGGCTGGATCAATAAAGGCATCCTATTTCTCCAGGACAACGCACAAGCTCATACAGCTCACCACACTACATATTTCCACATCCCCTTTCAGCTCGGACCTCACTCCAAGTGATTTCCACCTGTTTGGACCCTTAACCACTTTAAGACCAGCCTCGTTTTGGATTTTAGGTGTTTACATGTTTAAAACAGTTTTTTTTGCTAGAAAAAAACTTAGAACCCCCAAACATTATATATTGTTTTTTTTCTAACACCCTAGAGAATAAAATGGCGGTCATTACAATACTTTTTTTCCCACCGTATTTGCGCAGCGGTCTTGCAAGCGCACTTTTTTTGGAAAAAAATCACTTTTTTGAATAAAAAAATAAGACAACAGTAAAGTTAGTCCAATTTTTTTATATATTGTGAAAGATAATGTTACGCCGAATAAATTGATACCTAACATGTCACGCTTCAAAATTGCGCCCGCTCGTGGAATGGCATCAAACTTTTACCCTCAAAAATCTCCATAGGTGATGTTTAAAAAATTCTACAGGTTGCATATTTTGCGTTACAGAGGAGGTCTACAGCTATAATTATTGCTCTCGCTCTACCGATCGCGGCGATACCTCACATGTGTGGTTTGACCACCGTTTTCATATGCGGGCGCTACTCAAGTATGCATTCGCTTCTGCGCACGAGCTCGTCGAGACGGGGCGCTTTAAAAAAAAATTTTTTGTTTTTCTTATTTATTTTTCTTTATTTTATTTATTTTTACACTGTTTTTTAAAAAAAAATTAATTGGCTCACTTTTATTCCTATTACAAGGAATGTAAACACCCCTTGTATTAGAAAAAAGCATGACAGGTCCTCTTAAATATGAGATCTGGGGTCAAAAAGTCCTCAGATCTCATATTTGGACTTCAATGAAAAAAAAAAAAAAAAAAAATGACATTTGTAAATTCCTCTTTAAGACGTATGGGCGGAAGTGACGTTTTTGACGTCGCTTCCGCCCTCCTATGGTATAGAGATGAGTGGCGGCCATCTTAGCGTCACTCATCTCTATGCACAGGCAGGGAACGGACTCGATCACCTCCGCCGCTGCCGGCGGCTCCGGTAAGCAGCGGAAGGCGCAGGAGAGCGGCGGGAGGGGGGGCACCTCTCCCTCCGCCGATAACGGTGATCTCGCGGCGAATCCGCCGCGATGACCACCATTATCGGAATGCCGACCGGCGCCTGAAGAGATGGATATCTCGGTTGTGGCAGCAGCTGCTGCCGTTACCGAGATATCCCTCTTCAAAAAAGGGACGTACATCGTCGTGCGCCGGTCGGAAAGTGTTCCTCGGAGGTCAGCATTTCAGCACTGATGATGAAGTGAAGCAGGCTGTCCTAGGATGGTTCAGGCATACTGACAAATCTTTCTATTCTGAAGCTTTCCAGGCATTAGTTAAATGCTGTGATAAATGTATGAATGTAGCAGGGGAGTATGTCTAAAAATAAATGCAGTTTCCACTACTTGAAATGTGTTCTTTTATTATATAAACTCAAAAGTCCCGGTTTGACTTGAACGCCCCTGTATTATGCCTAGTTCTTGAAGCGAAGTCTGAGAGATTGATGTAATCAGTCTGCTGCAGGTGACCACTCTGATTGTAATATTATAACTTTTAGCCAATGACGAGTTGAGAGGGAGCAACAACTTGTTGAGATCACAAGATTAATTTACTAAACAAAAATGAGTGTTGACTGAACAAATTGTGTGGATATTCACTTCAATTATGCAATCATGTGAAAGGCATCTGCACATGATTGGATATGCAGAGTGATCAGAAATTAGCTTTTAACATCTCCAAAACATTAAGATGACTGTAAGGGCACCAAAGTTTACATGATTGTATAATCTAGGTAAAATACATTTTAGTCCAGGAAATATGTTTTGTCATGTTACAGCCAAAAACGTAAATGTATTTTATTGGGATTTATGTGATAGACCAACACAAAGGGGTACATAATTGTGAAGGAAAATGATAAATGGTTTTCAAACTTTTTGACAAATACCGTATATTTATCAGCGTATAACACATGCCGGCGTATAACACACACCCCAATTTAACAGGGAAGTTTCAGGAAAAAAAACTTTATGTTTTTTTTAAATAAACAACTTTGAAGCAAAATATTGGTCAGTGAGCATCAATGCAGCCTGATTAGTGCCCATCTGCAGCACAATGCAGCCTGATCTGTGCCCATCTGCAGCTTCAGTGCAGCCTGATCTGTGCCCATCTGCAGCCTAAACTGTGCCCATCTGCAGCCTGATCTGTCCCCATCTGCAGCCTGATCTGTGCCCATCTGCAGCCTTGCTCCTCACTGCAGCCTAATCAGTGCCCATCTGCAGCCTTGCTCCTCACTGCAGCCTAATCAGTGCCTATCTCCAGCCTTGCTCCTCACTGCAGCCTAATCAGTGCCCATCTGCAGCCTTGCTCCTTACTGCAGTCTAATCAGTGCTCATCTGAAGCCTAATCAGTGCCCATCTGCAGCCTTGCTCCTCACTGCAGCCTTATCAGTGCCCATCTGCAGCCTAATCAGTGCCCATCTGTAGCCTTGCTCCTCACTGCAGTCTAATCAGTGTCTATCTGCAGCCTAATCAGTGCCCATCTGCAGACTTGCTCCTCACTGCAGCCTGATTAGTGCCCATCTGCAGCATTGCTCCTCACTGCAGCCTGATTAGTGCCCATCTGCAGTATTGCTCCTCACTGCAGCCTGATCAGTGTCCATCTGCAGCCGGATCTCCTGTGTACTCGGCTTGGCGTCACGTCCAGTCCCGCCCCTTGGCCTGAATCCTATGATGGACATAACGCCGGTCCAATGCAGGGACGTCAATGCTAGGCGCCGTTCAAGGGGGCAGGACTGAGTGTGACTGCGAGCAGAGCCAAGAACACAGGAGATCCGGCTCTATTTCAGCAGTGCTCGTCCCCTTCTTTCCGCTTGGTGGCAGCCAATATCAGCGTATAACACGCACACGCGATTTTCCCACTATTTTAAGGGGGGAAAAGTGCGTGTTATACACCAATAAATACAGTAATTATCTGAAAAGTGTGGCATGCATTTGTATTCAGGTCCTTTTACTCTGATACCCCTAACTAAAATTTAGTGGAACCAATTGCCTTCAGAAGTCAGCTAACTAGTAAATCCACCTGGGTGTAATTTAATCACAGCATAAATACAGCTGTTCTGTGAAGCCCTCAGAGGTTTGTTAGAGAACCTTAGTGAACTAACAGCATCATGACGGCCAAGGAAAACACCAGACAGGTGTGGAGACGTTTAAAGCAGAGTTAGGTTATAAAAAAATATCTCAAGCTTTAAACATCTCACAAAGCACTGTTCAATCCATCGTCCAAGTATGGCACAACTGCAAACCTACCAAGACATGGCTGTCCACCGAAACTGACAGGCCGGGCAAGAAGTGCATTAATCAGAGAAGAAGTTAGACATGTGAACTGCCAAAAAATTTGTTAATTTTAGTTTCATTAATTTAGTTTTTTCGTTTTGCTCGCAATTCATAAATTCGTAAATTCTAAAATTCGTAAATTTGTAAATTATTTAATTCGTAAATTCGAAAATCCAAAAATTCTAAAGAATAACTAACTATTAAATTATAGGTATTGGAATTTCCTTTCAAATTTGCCTCTCTATGAACATAACGAATACTAAATAATCTGAAGTTACTAATTATCTGAAATAACGAATGCCGCATCTAAACAAATTGAACAGAACAAATTAATAATAAATAATAATTATAATAAAATGTTTTTATTATTATTTTTATTTTTTATTGTTAATTCAATATGTTCCATTCGTTTAGATATGGCATTCGTTTAATTCATATTCGTTACGTTCACTGAGAGCCAAATTTGAAAGAACATTCCAATACCTTTAATTTAATAGTTAGTAATAGTTAAGTTATTATTAGTTAGTAATTATTTCAGATTTTCAAATTTTCGGGTTTTCGGATTTTAGAATTTACGAATTTTCAAATATTCTAATTTAGGAATATTCGGAAAAATGTATTAAATGGGTTTTCATTAATTTGAAATCTGTTAAAAAACTAATTTGGAACGAAACGATTTGCACATGTCTAGAAGCAGTCAAGAGGCCCATGGTAATTGTGGAGGAGCTGCAGAGATCCACAGCTCAGGTGGGAGAATCTGTCCAGAGGACAACTATTAGTCATGCACTCCACAAATCTGGCCTTTATGGAAGAGTGGCAAGAAGAAAGCCATTGTTGAAAGAAACCCATAAGAAGTCCAGTGCAGTTTGCGAGAAGCCACGTGGAGGACACAGAAAACATGTGGAAGAAGATGTTCTGCTCAGATGAGACCAAAATTTTACTTTTTGGCCTAAAAGCAAAACTCTATGTGTGGCAGAAAACTAACACTGCTCATCACCCTGAACACAGCATCCCCACCTTGAAATGTGGTGGTGGCAGCATCATGTTGTGAGGATGCTTCAGCAGGGACAGGGAAGCGGGACAGAGTTGTTGGGAAGATGGATGGAGCCAAATACAGGGCAATCTTGGAAAAAAACCTGTTAGAGTCTGCAAAAGACTTGAGACTGGGGTGAAGGTTCACCTTCCAGCAAGACAAAGACCCTAAACATACAGCCAGAACTACAATGGAATGATTTAGATCAAAGCATATTCATGTGTTAGAATGGCCCAGTCAAAGTCCAGACCTAAATCCAAATCTGAGAATCTGTGGCAAGAATTGAAAATTGCTGTTCACAGATGCTCTCCATCCAATCTGACAGAGCTTGAGCTATTTTGCAATAAACAATGGGCAAAAATTTCACTTGTGGTCCACTTTGGAGCCCTTTTTACAGTGTCATTATCTGGGAGAAGGAATGTGGAGACCCAGTGGAGATAGTGCCTGACATCTCAAAGAAGGGTAATTAAGAGATATATATGCCTGACGGTCACGCCATGGCCGAATAGTTTTGGTGAGCGCATATTGATTTTTCACTTTGGGTGAAGCACTTATTTGAAGATTGAAGCACTCATTTCACTATATAGGAGCACAGTGATTGGTTCATTTTTGGAAATATATTTAAAACTTTTTTTGGACTATTTACTACCGTATATGTTTTTGTAAATGCTATCCTGGGTTATTTGAGTTTTATTCATATTGTTTATTGTTTAGCAAGTTATAGGTAGAGCCCTTATTTTTTCAGTTCAGCCAAAACGATGTTTGGCTGTACTTCTCCTTTACTTAACCACTTCAATACAGGGCACTTAAATACTTTCCTGCCCAGACCAAGATTCACACTTTGAATGACAATTGCGCGGTCATGCTACACTGTACCCAAATGACATTTTTATCATTTTTTTCCTCACAAATAGAGCTTTCTTTTGGTGGTATTTGATCACCTCTGCGGTTTTTATTTTTTGCTAAACATATAAAAAAATATGTTTCAGTCTCAAAACTTTGTAAATAAGTAAGAACCTTCACTGATGGGCACTGATGGGGCTGCACTGATGGGCACTGATAAGGCGGCACTGATGGGCACCGATAAGGTGGCACTGAGGTGGCATTGATGGGCACTGATATGTGGCACTGATAGGCGGCACTAATAGGCGGCACTGATAGGCTACACGGATGGGCGACACGGATGGGCACTGATAGGTGGCACAAATTGGCACTGATAGCTGGCACGGATTGGCATGGATAGGTGGCACGGATGGGCATGGAAAGGTGGCACAGGTGGGTATGGATAGGCGGCACAGATAGGCATGGATGGGCACTGATAGGTGGCACGGATGGGCACTGATAGGTGGCAAGGATGGGCACTGATAGGCAGAATTTTTTTGTATTGATGGATGCCAATCAGTGCCAAACAATAATGCATGCCAATCAGTGATGCCCATTGTGGGCACTGATTGGCATCCATTGTGGGCATTGTGTGTCATCCCTGGTGGTCTAGGGTGGCATACCTTGTGCTGCGCATCCCTGGTGGCATCCCTGGTGGTTCAGTGTGGGCATCCTCGGGGGGGGGCTGTGCTGATAATCATTCAGCACAGACACCCCCTGTCAGAGGAGCAGCGTCTGACAGACGCGAGTGAGGAAAAGCCGATTACCGTCTCTTCCTATTTACACTGTGATCAGCCGTGATTGGACACGGCTGATCACGTGGTAAAGAGTCTCCGTCGGAGACTCTTTACCAAGATCGTAGTTGCGGGGTGTCAGGCTGACACCCCGCAACAACGATCGCTGCGATGCGCGCCCCCTATTTACCATCTTGTATAGGTCTGGTACAGTGCCTACATCTACTGGAGCTTTGTATGGTTTCTCTAGGAGTATGTGCATCCTTAAAGGGTAGATGAGGCAGGATTTGTATCAGGTTAGCAAATATTCTTTTCAAGCCAGGCCAACATAAACCTTGCCTCGCTCATCATTGTTTTGAAGAAGGAGCCCACCCAACTGACAGCATACAGAGATGCTTAAGGAAAGAAAAAAAATACACTAAATTTGCTTTTTGTCAGTACTTTATCTACTTAGCACAGTAACTGCAATTTTTGTTAAAATACAGTTATCCTTTAATGTCCTTTTCTAATTTCAAATACTCTAAAATTAAAAGGTTGGATTGTCTCAGTGAACTGAATGGCTTATTAAACAGTTTTGCTATCATCCTTTTCTTTTATCTGTGCAATTAAAACTTTACTAGGGTGTTATTAAATGCACTGGGGTGACATGAAAGATATCGCCTATGATCTTCTCTGTCCTTTTTATAAATAGACAAAAAAATAGAAATTATCTCTCTGCACTTTTCCAGATAGGCAGACTCCAGGGAACTAATTAGTGTAGCACCCAATCCTTGGTCTAGCAAAAAGTGACAAGTTCGGTGTATGTGAGTAAAAAAGCATGGCTGATTTAAGAGTTTCTTTGGGAGTTGGTGTAAATATATGTGAGATGGAAAGCCTAAAGGTAGGGATTGAAGTAGCAAGAACTTCAACTTTCACTTGTCTGTCACTCTTAAAATCAATCTTTCCACTATGTATACTGCTCTTGGCATTCTTGCACCAATATTTACCTTGATTAAATCAATCATAACATAGAAAACGAATATACGCTGCATGCAGTATGTCTTTGAAAGACCATTAACAGTTAATTTGATCACTGCTGTCTTAAGTGCATTAATACATGTAGATGAAAAGAACTCAAATGTCTTTATACCTTAAATTAGTAAAGAAGCCAAGGAATTTAATAAAATATTGCAAAGTGGTAATCTGAGTAAGATTATGTTTTAATAAATACTAAGAGCAATACATTTTCTCATTTTAGAGGCTACAACAAATGCATGCTTATAAAACAAAAAGGTGTCAGTCATATTGCAAAGCATCAGGCTTTATTGCTGTCTTGTAAATGTACAAGTTGAACTTGGCTTAAAAATAAGATGTATTATCAGCAATGATAGATGAGAGATTAGCTCAGTATTATCAAATTTACAACACTGATTACTGTAATGAAAATATCAAAGTAGGGTGATTTTGCAGATAGCTGAAATGTAACGTAAATTTAAAAGTGGTATGATATTACAGTAATGCTTTTAATTCAATGGTTTTACAAAAAGAACACACTCGTAATTAAATGGTCAGAATAGCAAACAAATGAACAAAATTTTAAACTCAATAGACAACTCTTGAGCTTGGAGACTAAAAAAAATAGCACTTAACTTGCAATATTTTTCTGACAAGTTTGTATACAAACAATAGTGTTGCTCACTTCACCAAACCTTTTCAAATACAACCGAGCAGGGAGTCAAGGTCATCCCATTTCAAGTCTCCACTCTCTTTAAAGATCTGAGAAATATATTTTATCTCTAAAAAAATCAGAAATGTTAAAAGCAGAAAAATTTAACAAATTCTTTCTGATAATACACATTTTATGTGCACAAATAAAATTGTTCCAGGATTGCCCAAAATTGCCTAGGAGTCAACAAAATGGTATATGAAGCCTGCTCGCAACAGCCATGAAGTGAATGGACTTGTTGCGATCCGACTGATGCACTGGTGTCAGAAAACATATCCCCAACTCTGATTCATAAAAGCTCTGGAGACTTCAGAAAAAAGAACTCTTCCTCCCAGCAGGTGAAGTTTTGCCCTCTGCCTGCCATGTTGATTTGGTTTAGAGTCCAGACAAAATGTAAACTAAATTATGGAGCATGGGAATGGCATTTTGTATATCGCACATCGCCTGTTTAACCTCCTGCCGACCACTCACAGTAAATATACTGTAAGCAGGCGGCAGGTGCAGGCTTGGCAAAATACATGTACATTGCCTGCTTGCTTCTTGGTTTGCGGCGCTCATTCATTTTTTATTAATGTTTTTATTTACTTTTCTTCCCCACAAAAGTGGGGGTTACCCCTAAAATAATTATTCTTATTTTTTTCTCATCATGTATAAATCTAAAACTTAATTAAAGAGTGATAATAACTGTATCTGGTCCCCATAAATAGAAATATCAATAATTAAATCTGTCTGATTAGCTGTAATATTAAACATATCATTCTAATCCAATTATGTGAGCATCTATAAGATCATTTAAACATATCATTTTAAAAGGACATACCCTGAAACATCAGGATATGATTGTTAACCACTTCAATACAGGGCACTTTCGCACCTCCCTGCCCAGGCCAATTTTCAGCTTTCAGTGCTGTCACTTTTTAAATGGCAATTGCGCGGCCATGCTACACTGTACCCAAACTCAATTTTTTATAATTTTGTTCCCACAAATAGAGCTTTCTTTTGGTTGTATTTGATCACCTCTGCATTTTTTATTTTTTGTTAAACGAATAAAAAAAGCCAGAATTTTTTTTTAAATAAAAGTTTTTCTTTGTTTTTGTTATAAAATGTTGTAAATAGGTAAGTTTTCTCCTTCACTGATGGGCACTGATAAGCTGCACTGATGGGCACTGATAAGGCGGCACCAATGAGGTGGCACCAATGAGATGGCACCAATGAGGTGGCACTGATGGGCACTGATAGGCAGCACTGATGGGCACTGATAGACAGCACTGATAGGCAGCACTGATGGGCACTCATAGGTGGCACTGGTGGGCACTGATGGGCACTGATAGGTGACACTGATGGGCACTGAAAGGCTGCACTGATGGGTACTTATGGTTGGAACTGATAGACGACACTGCTGGGCACTGATAGGCTGCACTGGGACTGGCACTGGATTTCACTGATAGGCATCACTGGCAGTCATTTTTCAATAGCACTGATTGGCAGCTGCCTGGGCACTGATTGGCATTTCCCTGGTGGTCTAGGGTGGTGGCCATTCCTGGTGGTCCTGGCAGCATCGTGGTGGTCCTGGGCGGGCACCCGAGGGGGGCTGCGCTGATTAACAATCAGCACAGACCCCCCTGTCAGGAGAGCAGCCGATCGGCCCTCCTCTACTCGTGTCTGTCAGGCGTGAGTGAGGAAAAGCCAATAAACTGCTCTTCCTGTTTACATTGAGATCAGTCATGATTGGACACGGCTGATCATGTGGTAAAGAGTCTCTGTCAGAGACTCTTTACCTAGATCGGAGTTGCAGTGTGTCAGACTGACACACCGCAACAACGATTGCCGCGATGCGCGCCCCCGGGGTTGATATCCCGGCGACGTCATATGGCGCCCGGTCAGGATATCGCAACCACTTTGCCGATGTCATATTGCTATATGGCAGGCAGAAAGTGGTTAATATTACTTTTGTCAGCTGCTGAGATTTCAATAGTTTTAAGAAGAAGGCAGAAATTACATGTGCCACAAACATTCTGCTTTGGATGTTTGGTGTCACCCCAATTATTTAAAGTGGTATTAAACCCAAGACCAAAAATGCTTTCCAATCATCAGATGTGGTGGCTGCATTTGTTTTCTTTTTTTTAGGCTTTTTTTCCTTTGTTTTTACCTGGTGATCTGCCCAGTAACATACTATACCTCCTGTTTTAGAGTGCCTCTACTCTGGATGAAGGAGAACAGGGGCACCTTTGGACAGCAACATTGTTAGTCTGGGGGGAAGGGGAGTGTTAGATGTATGAACAGATTTGGATACACTAACAAATTGAAGCCAAACTCACACTGCAGTTACACAGTCACAGCAACAGGTTTTTTTCTTTTGGGCTAAAGATAATAAAGAAAGAAAGACAAAAAAAAAAAGAAAACAATTCAGCTATCAAATGTAATAATTGGTAAGCTGCAATATAATAAATGTTTGCTTTTGGGTTCAATACTGCTTTAATTGGGCTATCAACTTGCAATTTTTAACTATATAGAGACTTGTCATCTTATACTATCAGCTGCATAAAAGTGGAGCAGCCAATATTGTAAAAAAAAATAAAAAATTCAGTATTGTGGTAAAACTTTCAAATAAAATGTATTAAAAATAAATAAATATATTGTATAAAAGAATACACTATACTAGAGGAAATTTAAAATGAGCAACTTAACCCAGTAATAGTTAATCTCCCTAAATTTCTGGTCCTTGATTGCTACGTATATAGTCCTATGTCTATCTCATCTGCTCTTCAGATAAAACAGAAAAATAACTTTGCACCCTGCTTTATGACAAAACACATCCTTACAGCTATGTGGAAGGATTAAGATATAAAAATGAAATAATCCATAGAGGTTTTGTGAGATAACAATTTTTTTCCTTAATTCCACTTCATTTTTGGAGGACTACCAAAAGTCTTTAAACGATATTTCTGTTATTTTAGTGAAACAATGTCTGCTTACGATGAATACTTTTGCAGGACATCTTGCAATGCAATTTTATTCATGATGAATTTTAGCAATTTTTGACCTCATTTTTCCTCTGAGAGCAATATCAGCCGTATTGATAAGATTTCATAGTTCCCTTTCAGGCTCTCAACAAGGTTAAGATGAGTGCTGCCTCAGCAAGATGCTGAGCAGTTGATTCATTCTTTTATAATACCACAGTTGTATTACTGTAATTTGATTTTGGCTTGATTCCCAGACCATTCAATGTGTAAATTTCACTTTGCACAATTTCGGATGCCTAAGTGCTGAGAGTCTTGTAGGAAATTAAACCATTATATAAAAACAACATAATGAAATACTGAATTTAAATAATACATAAATAACCACATAGTTAATGTTAGTTCTAATTTTATAATGTATTTTTTTTTTACAGTTTAGCATGACCTACTAAATAAAAAAAATAAAAAAAGAAAAGCCTATGCAAGGCAAAGCAACAGGTTCACTTTAATTTAAACCTCTACAGATGTATATATGTTAAACAAGAAAAAGAAAGAGAAGGTGCGTGGCCTGATGCATGAGTACTAAAAAACGTTTATTAAAACAAACTGGTGTGTACAGAAAATAAAAATACTACATATTCATAAGAGTGGATGAGTTACAATGTAAGTATCCCCTAATCGACTAAGTTAAATATAAAATTAAAAAAACGGTGCCTATATACGGGCTATGTATTGAACAATTGGCTAATGTGTTTCGAGGGTTTTCCTCTTCCTCAGAGCCTTGATATACCATGTCTGGTCTGCATCTTTAAAATGTTGAAGAGTGGATGCGTGGTACAAAAACTGGATAAGTGGTCCTCTCAAATACGTGGATTCTCCTTCACTGTATGTCAGTTCTCTGTACATCCCAGTGATCTCAGCACCGTGAAGGGGTGAAGGGGTCAGATCGTCCATCTGTCTTGGGGATCCAGTCGTTATTGCTGATATTGCAACCACTCGACCATAATGGTTCTTGGCTAAATGTCCAAGTGGAGGACAGGGATATCCTGACAGCGATTCTTGGTAGAGCTGTGGGTATTCCCCTGTAGTGTTGCAGCCATGCAGCACTCTGCAGCGTATTCCCTCGCTGTGTGTGTGTGTCCCCAGGACACCATTTGGACGTTTAGCCAGGAAACATTATGGGAGAGTGGTTGCAATATCAGCAATAACTATTGGGCCCTTAAGACATTTGAGTGGACCACTTGTCCAGTTTTTGTACCACACATCCAGTCCTCTACATTTTAAAGCTGTGGACCAGACCTGGTATATCAAGGCTCTGAGGATGAGGAAAACCCGCAAAATGCATTAGCCGATTGTTCAATTTGTATCCCGTATATGGGCACCATTTTTTTAATTTTATATTTAACTCTTTAGTTGACTAGGGGATACTTATATTGTAACTCCCCCACTCTTATGAATACGTAGTATTTTTATTTTCTGGACACACCAGTTTGTTTTTTTACAAACGTTTTAAAAGTACTCATGCATCAGGCAAGCGCCTTCTCTTTCTTCTTCTTGTTTAGCATTCTGGACTTCCCCAGTCAGCCAAGGCAGTGGGGCATGCATGCATGATTGATTATATATCAATATCTATATGAAAATACTACCAGTTTTACCAAGACCTATCCGCACAAGCGCAGAAGAAACACATTTTTTTCTAGATGCATATATGTATCTTCCTTTCACTCTCCTGCTGCTTCGATTATCGTTCTGATCCAGTTGAAAGAATAACCCAGTGTAGGCAAAAAGTTACCAGAATTTCAACTCCCAGCACTCTCACAAAGGTCACATGTTCTTCCACACCCCAAAGTATTGAGTATTTTCTTTGGCTTTAAAAGTATTATCTATAGGTTCTTTAAGATCAGGGGTATTGAATTAAAATTCAAGAAGGTCCAGTCACTAAAATTTTCTTCCGGATGAGGTCAGAATCTTAACAATACTTATTGTCAAATTTTCAGTTGCGGCGATAAACATGTGGACAGTTGGAACTAGGATAGCTTTTCATTTGCCCTTGTCTTTTGTTTCGTTTTTATTATTAATCTTTTTTTATTAGTAATGGTGGCGATCTGCGATTTTTATCGTGACTGCGACATTATGGCGGACACATCAGACACTTCTGACACTATTTTGGGACCATTGTCATTTATACAGCAATCAGTGCTATTAAAATGCCACGATTACTGTGTAAATGATACTGGCAGGGACTGGGTTAAACACTAGGGGGAGATCAAGGGGTTAAGTGTGTCCTAGGGAGTGATTCAAACTGTAAGGGGGATTGTCTCACTAGAACGTGACAGAGATCACTGCTCCTGATGACAGGGAGCAGTAGATCTCTGTCATGTTGCTAGGCAGAAAAGGGAAATGCCTTGTTTACATAGGCATCTCCCCATTCTGGCGCTCTGTGACACGGTCGCAGGACCTCGGCGGACATCGAGTCTGCGGGACCCATGGGCACGCTCACGGAGCATGCAACGGCGTGCACCCACAATGCCGCAATTAAAAGGGGACGTACCTGTACGCCCATTTGCCCAGCCATGCCATTGTGCCAACGTATATTGTTGTGCGCTAGTCGGCAAGGGGTTAAGCACCATATCCGGTGTGAAACGCGTTAGGTGTGTGTGTTGGTCTGGGTCTACTTGTGGATGTCTTCGACTTTTGATTTTACACACTAAAAGGTGAATATTGGAGTGTGGCTATCCAGCATATCTTTGTTCCTATGTCTCTGCCATCACCCATTTTGTTGTGGAAACAGCTGAACTTAGGAGGGTTGATTGTCTTAGAGCAGTGAACTCCCAGTTCAGCCTCATCAGTGCTCATCAGTGAAGGAGGAAATTTACTGATTTACAAAGTTTTGTGACAGAAACACTTTTTTTTTTACATTTTTCAGTCTTATTATATTTGTAGCGCAAAAATTAAAAACCCCAGTGGTGATCAAATACCACTAAAAGAAAGCGCTACTTGTGGGGAAAAATTATAAATATTTTGTTTCGGTACAGCGTCGCATGGCCGCGCAATTGTCATTCAAAATGTGATAGCGTTAAAAGCTGAAAATTTGTTCTGGGCAGGAAGGTGTTTAACCACTTCAATACCGGGCACTTATACACCTTTCTGCCCAGACCAATTCTCAGCTTCCAGCTCTGTCGCACTTTGAATGACAATTGCGCGGTCATGCTACACTGTACCCAAACTTAATTTTTATAATTTTGTTCCCACAAATAAAGCTTTCTTTTGGTGGTATTTGATCACCTCTGGGATTTTTATTTTCTGCAAACAAATAAAAAAAAAAACGAAAATTGTGAAAATTTGTTTCTGTTACAAAACTTTGTAAATAAGTATGTTTTCTCCTTCACTGATGGGCACTGATGGAGCTGCACTGACGGGTATTGATAAGGCGGCACTGATGTGCACTGATGAGGTGGCACTGATGGGCACTAATATGCGGCACTGATAGGCGGCACTGATAGGTGGCACTGATAAGCGGCACTGAAAGGTGGCACTAATGGGCACTGAAAGGTGGCATCGATGGGCACTGAAAGGCGGCACGGATGGGTACTTATAGGTGGCACAGATGGGCACTGATAGGTGGCATGGATGGGCAATTATAGGTGGCACTGATGTACATGTAATGGATGGCATCACTGATTGGCAGGCATTATTGCTTGGCACTGATTGGCATCAGGCAACAAATAAAAAAAATACGAAAATGTTGAAAATTTGTTTCTGTTACAAAACTTTGTAAATAAGTATGTTTTCTCCTTCACTGATGGGCACTGATGGAGCTGCACTGACGGGTATTGATAAGGCGGCACTGATGTGCACTGATGAGGTGGCACTGATGGGCACTAATATGCGGCACTGATAGGCGGCACTGATAGGTGGCACTGATAAGCGGCACTGAAAGGTGGCACTGATGGGCACTGAAAGGTGGCATCGATGGGCACTGAAAGGCGGCATGGATGGGTACTTATAGGTGGCACAGATGGGCACTGATAGGTGGCATGGATGGGCAATTATAGGTGGCACTGATGTACATGTAATGGATGGCATCACTGATTGGCAGGCATTATTGCTTGGCACTGATTGGCATCCATTGTGGGCACTGATTGGCCTCCCTGGTGGCCATGGGTGGCATACCTGGTGGTGACTAGTGGTGGGCCTCCCTGGTGGTCATGGTGGCGTCCCTGGTGGTCCAGTGTGGGCATCATGGGGGGGCTGCACTGATAATCAATCAGCACAGACCCCCCATGTCAGAGGAGTAGCCGATCGGCTCTCCTCTACTCTGTCAGAGACACTTTACTTAGATAGGAGTTGCGGTGTGTCAGACTGACAGTTGCGGTGTGTCAGACTTTACCTAGATAGGAGTTGCGGTGTGTCAGACTGACACACACTGACAGACTGCGTCAGGATATTGCAACCACTTTGCCAATGTCATATTGCTATATGGCAGGCGGCAAGTGGTTAAGTGCCCTGTATTGAAGTGGTTACGATGAACTTAAGAAAGAAAGAAACAAAGAAAGAAAAAACTGTGAATAATAAAAGATAAATGCAGAAACCGTTACGATAAAATATTATAATATTGTTTATTAATCTCTATTAAAAATGGTAATTAAAGTCAATTGCAGTATACAAGGCCCAAAACGAGCATATACAGCAAGTACTGTCAACATAGTAGACAAGTAAAAAGTTACCCACAATCTGAATGCTTGAGAGACAAAAAGAATCATAATAGCATTCAATATGAGTAGCCATAATATTGAATAAAAGAAATCTTATAAACTGTAAAGAAAAATTGACAGCATATACAGGACAAGGACCAGGGAAAACAGCAATGTGTGAGCTTTAATAAATCACAATCTGAATGCTTGAGAGACAAAAAAAAAATCAAAATAATATTGAATATGAGTAACCATGGACCATGAATAACCAAGACAAGGAGAGGCAGCTGGCAAAGGCATAGACAAGGAGAGGCAGCTGGCAAAGGCATAGACAAGGAGAGGCAGCTGGCTAAGGTGTAGTTTCATTTGGAGGGGAATCTTTTGATGAGCTGTGCCACCCTCAAGCTTGACAGCCACTTCTATATTTCTACCCCAGCATGCTTTCACTGTTACGCCCACAGCCATGCATTTGCTGGCAATTTTAACTGTACTATGTTTTTTTTGTAAATGTCACTGTAGCACATGATACAGCAAGACTGAAAAAATGTGTGTAGAGTCCTCACAAAATCCATACCAGACCTTTTGAGTCTGGCATGAATTTTAAGAGGGTGTCTCAGACAAAAAATACAAAAATGTGTAAGATCCCCAGGAAATCATGAAAACTCCATTAACCACCTCAATACTAGACACTTTCACCCCCTTCCACCCCATGCCAATTTCCAGATTTCAGTGCTGTCACACTTTGAATGACAAATACTCAGTCATGCAATACTGTACCGAAATGTTTATCACTTTTTTTTTTTTTTTTTAGACAGATAGAGCTTTCATTTGGTGGTATTTAATCACCAATGGGTTTTTTTTGTTTCGTTCTATAAATGCTTTATAAATGAAACAATACAGAACATTTTGAAGACAACATTTTTTTTTTGTCAGTTTCTGTTTTAAAATTTTATAAATAACCTTGCTTCATAAACTTAGGCCAAAATTCTCGATTTCTTTAGCAAAATAACCCAAATCACTGTATATTATTTAGTCTATGTGAAAATTATAGCATCTACAAACTATAGTATACAGTATATATGTGAAAATTGATCAGTTTATCCACATCTGGTATCAAATGTAGTCCCCTCCTCAGAACCATGTGCAGTGGTATCCAGTCATACAAAAGAAATGACTCATAGTGTAGTAATTTATGGATATTCAATAGGAGAGTAATGCTGTGTACAAACAAGCATATTTTCTGTCGGAAAAATCTTGGGTGATTTTTCCAACCGAATTCCGCTCAAGCTTGGCTTGCATACACATGGTCACACAAAAGTTCTCTGAACTTTCAACCGTCAAGAACGCAGTGACGTACAACACTATGCCAAGCTGAGAAAATGAAGTTCAATGCTTCCGAGCATGCGTAAAATTGTTTGCGAGCATGCATGATTTTTTGCGCGTCCGAATTGCATACAGACGATCGCATTTTCGGATAGGGACTTTTTCCGACCGAAAAATAAAGAACATGCTCTCAATCTTTTGCTGGCTGGAATTCTGTCAGTAACAGACTGATGGAGCATAAACATGGTCGCATTTTCTGACAAAAAGCTCTCATCTGAGTTTTGCTGGCGGGATTTCAGATCGTGTGTACGCAGCTCATTGAATAGCCCCTTGAACGCTTAGGGGGAACTTGTAGTTCATAGGAAAATTCAGCAGAGGAGGGCATGAAGGAGGAGGAGGAGGGGGTGGTAGATCTGACAAATCTTGCATCTTCACCACTAGCTATATGAAGATGTGGGGGCATCCTTCCCAGTTGGAAGCAGAGTTACTCAGTGTGCTGTGAACTAAATATATCGTCCTTGACCAAGCTTGCTGGACCACGTTTCAGCAGTAACGTGGACTTTGCAGCTGACTTCCTTGCCCAAAGATGCCACAACATTGCCTTCCATGTGATGGTACAGAGCTGAAATGGCCTTACGTGAAAAGAAAAAGCGACTGGGAACATGCCATTGTGGTACAGCACATTCTGCAAATTCACGGGAGGGGGCAGAATCCACCAGACGGAAAGGCAGAAGTTGTAGAGCCAGCAGCTTTGACAAGCTTGCATTTAAACGTTGGGCATTTGGGTGGCAGTGACTGTATTTTTTTTGCTGCAGAAGATGGGGCATCGTCAAGGTGCAAGTGGCTGACGCTGTGTTCAAATAACTCAGCTGACTCCTCCATGCCTGATGCTGGGGCTATGGCAGGAATAGCTGTGAACAAGGAGGCAGGTTTAGCCACTCTGGCAGCTGAAGTGGACTGCGCACTAGTCTCTGTTTGGGTGACAGAGGATGAGGATGGTTTAGTAAGCCAGTCCACCACCTCCTCTGCTGTGGATGGATAGCACAGGCAACATCACTAAACAGAGAAAATTATGCCCTGCCTGAGGACTGACCACGTCCACCTTTACCTGGGGACACATACGCTGCTTGCCCACTCACAGTGCCATGGGAACGTCTGCCTCTCCTTGTTGTCCTTCCAGACATGATGATGGGGTGCTTATTAACAAAATGTAATAAAGATGTGGAAACGTGTACATGGACGCACTTTATTACATGGAAAGTGGTGTTTGGTGCACTTAGACTTGAGTACTCACTACACAGACACACTCCACTGATACACTATAATACTGTATACTGTGTCAAATGTGCAGTAATGCACTGAAATGTATGGTGTTAAACTAGCAGTAATGCACTGAAATATACTGCGTTAAAAGTGCACTGACGCACAGAAATATACTGCATTAAACGGCATGTAACTCACTGAAATATACAGCGTTAAACTTGCAGTAACTCACTGAAATACACAGCATTTAACTTACAGTAACGCACTGAAATGTACAGCGTTAAGCTTGCAGTAACGCACTGACCTATACTGCATTAAACGGAAGGTGCATCCTGAAATATATGGCGTTGAACTTGCAGTAACGCTCTGAAATATACTGCGTTAAACATGCACTAACGCACAGAAATGTACAGCGTTAAATGGCACGTAATGCACTGAAATATACGGCTGTAAACTTGCAGCAACATACTGAAATATACAGCGCTAAACTTGCAGTAACATACTGAACCATATTGCAATAAATAGAAGGTATGCACTGAAATATATGGCGTTAAACTTGCAGTAATGCACTGAAATATATGGTGATAAACGTGCACTAATGCACAAAAATATACTGCGTTAAATGGCATGTTAGGCAATGAAATATACTGCGTTAAACTTGCAGTAACGCACTGAAATATAGGGCATTAAACTTGCAGTAACGCACTAAACTATACTGCGTTAAACGGAAGGTATGCACTGAAATATATGGCGTAAAACTTGCAGTAACTCACTGAAATATATGGTGTTAAACTTGCAGTAACGCACTGAAATATACGGTGTTAAACGTACACTAACACACAGAAATATACTGCGTTAAATGGCATGTTATGCACTGAAATATATGGGGTTAAGCTTGCAATAACACACTGAAATATACTGCTTTAAACTTGCAGTAATGTACTGAACTATACTGCATTAAATGGAGGGTACACACTGAAATACATGGTGTTAAACTTGCAGTAACGCACTGAAATTTACAGTGTTAAACTTGCAGTAATGCACTGAAATATACTGTGTTAAATGTGCACTAACGCACAGAAATATACTGCGTTAAATGGCACGTAACGCACTGAAATATATGGTGTTAAACTTGCAGTAATGCAATTAAATATATGACATTAAACTTGCAGTAACACACTGACCTATACTGCGTTAAATGGAATGTATGCACTAAAATATATGGCGTTAAACTTGCAGTAACGCACTGAAATATACTGTGTTAAATGTGCACTAGTGCACAGAAATATACTTTGTTAAATGGCATGTTACGTACTGAAATATACGGCGTTAAACTTGCAGTAACGCACTGAAATACACAGCGTTAAACTTGCAGTAACGCACTAAACTATACTGTGTTAAATGGAAGGTATTGCACTGAAATATACTGAGTTAAACGTGCACCAACGCACAGAAATATACTGTGTTAAATGGCATGTAACGACTGAAATATATGGCGTTAAACTTGCAGTAAAGCACTGAAATATACTGCGTTAAAAAGGCACTTAACACACTGAAATATATGGCATTAAACTTGCAGTAATGCACTGAAATATACAGCGTTATCACTACACTCACACTGACTGAACTATCACCATATTCACACTAATGTAAAGATGAATGGTAGTCACTACACTCACACTGACTGAACTTTCACTAGATTCGCACTAATGTAAAGATGAATGGTTGCACTACACTCACACTGACTGAACTATCGTCAGATTCACACTAAACTGACACTCTACACTGACAATAGAATCAGAATAGCACACTATAGCACACTAACTGTCTAGTAGCACTGAACAGAGCCCTGTTCTATCTCTCACCAAGCTGATATCACACTACAAATGGCCTCTATTGAAATAATACTTTTGTGTAGGGTGTAACTAAGAGCAATGAGCCATGATTGGATAGAGTCATCATGAAAGCATCCAATCATGGCTCTGACAGGGCTCTGTGCCCTGATTGCGCAAAGCTTGCATTGCTTCAGCCAATCAGGGATTCCAATGCACTGTACGGCGGAGCAGAGCATTGGTCAAATGCCCCGATAATTCAGGTATTCGTTGTACGCGCGAACAGCCAACGTTCGGCCCGAACTCATTCTCAGGCTGAACCATTCACCCATCCCTACTGGAGAGCATAACATAGGTATACAATAAATCTTACTGGTAAAAAGACATCACAGATATCAAGGCAAGAACATTTTCCCTTTTTTCACAAAAATAAAAAAGAAAGAAAAAATAATAAATAACAGTGATTATACAAAAAATAAAAGGGAAATGTAGAGGGATTTAAACAAAACTGCCCTAAGTACAAAGGCACCCAGTAAATAGCAAAAATCAGAGTAGATCACTTTTTACAAGTAAATTCCTTGTTAGTAGCTTAAAAATTAAATAGTGAGTTTCTATGTGGGTGAAATTTCGATTTGGTAATTAGTAGCAAAATCAATTACACTGAAGTCAGCCTATTCATCTTTAATCTGCCTGTTTCCAATAATAACTAATATAACTAAATAACTAAAAACTTCTAGGCACACAGTATTCTGATGCATATTGAGCTGTTGATACAAATGTATGCGTAACAAAGAGCTTGGGTTGCTTCACACTGAGCCACTGTAAAATTAGTTGCGTGCATTCATATTTCCACACCAATTCAATAAACAGATATTGCTATTCAGGAGAACATTAAATGCTAGATATAGGCCAGCTTCCAATGTTTGTAATAAATGATAATCCATTTAGGAATAAAAAAAGACATAAAGGTTAACATCATTTCATCTATAAACGTGTAAAATAAATAGCAATTTTCTGTACAACTCTGTATCTGTAAAACTCAGAAACTCTAGTCCTTGAATGAAAAATATTAATTAACAAAAAACTAAAATTAAAGTGGTTGTAAACCCTTACAATCCACTTTTTACTACAGGTAAGCCTATAATAAGGCTTACCTGTAGCTACCCCGGATATCTCCTAATCCTGCACAGTTTAGGAGATATCCCCTGTATCAGCATGTGCCGACGTCATCGGCACTTGCGCAATGAAGCAATGGCTCGTTCGTGCCGTTGCTTCAGCTAGTGTGCCATTACTAGCGGCTCCCATGCGTATAAGCGGAGTGACGCCATTGCGGCTCCGGCCAATCACAGTGCCGGAGCCCGTGATACCCGGAAGTAACTCTGGGAGCGATGCCGCCGGCCGGAGCTGTGTACTGGGACCGCTGCGGGGGCTTCAATATAAGGTGAGTATTTCATAATGAGCTAGTATGCATACTAGCACATTATGCCTTTGTTTTTTTTGTTTGTTTGTTTTTTTAGTGGGTTTACAACCACTTTAAATCTGCTCTGTTGGGACCAGCACAAGATTTGTTGGCATGTGTTGCTTCATTTTAGAATTATGATTTAAAAGTTAGCACACTTTATTTATTAGGCCATGTGTATGATTTGATTCACACTACTTTATGTGCCATTTTTTAGTAAGCCATTAAAGTGTGTGAGTAAAACTCAGCTAATAAATTCACTGATTTGTTCCCCTTTGGTCTCTTAACTACTTCCATTTCAGGGCTTTTCTGGCAATCTTTGTTCACATGTAATAATTAGGGATGAGGCAATGTTCGACAAACAGCGAACATTATGCGGTGTTCATGGCAATTTTGACAGCCGTGGAACACTGTTAAAGCTCATTTTAAAGGCTTATATGCAAGTTATTGCCATAAAAAGTTTATGGGGACCCAGGTCCGGCCCAAGGGGACATGTATCAATGCAAAAAAATGTTTTTAAAATGGCTGTTTATTCAGGAACAGTGATTTTAATAATGCCTAAAGTGAAACAATAAAAATGAAATATACCTTTAAATATTGTGCCTGGGGGTGTCCTTAGTATGCCTGTAAAGTAGCACATTTTTCCTGTGTTTGGAACAATACCACAGCAAAATGTTATTTAATTTCACTAAGTGACCTGCTGCCCCTGGCCATGCTGAATAGACATCAATGTCATCCATTGCATTCTGTTTTACATCTATCTACCACTTATCTATATCTTACCTTTATCTATATTACATAAGCTCTAGACTGATCTCCAGTGATAAAGACTAAATTTCCTTTAATAATTATCCACTTTGCGCCCGCGCTATAGCCGAAAGACGGCTACAGCGCGGACGCAAACTGCCGGGAGGGCATCCCCGGACGTCCTCCTGTTTACTTCCGCAATGCACGCTCCGGAGAGCGTTCATCGGGGAAGTTCTGTGCTGCCCGTGTCCCTTGGACACAGCCAGTCACAGATTGCTGTAAACTGCCAACCACATCGGCCGCTTACAGCGCGATCGGCTTGTCCAATGAGGGATGATTTCATATGTAAACATATGAGATCATCTCTCAGTGCCAGCTCTCCCTCCTCACACAGAGACAGCGTGTGAGGAGGGAGAGATGAATGGCTGCAGCGACCATAAGTACAAAAAAAAAACCGGAAAATAAACTGCCATCTGTCCCCACTGCCATCTGTCCCCATTGCCACCTGTCCCCACTGCCACTTGTCCCCACTGCCATCTGTCCCCAGTGCCCCCTGTTAGTGCCATCTGTCCCCAGTGCCACCTGTCAGTGCCATCTGTCCCCAGTGCCACCTGTCCCCAGTGCCACTTGTCCCCAGTGCCATTTGTCCCCAGTGCCACCTGAAAGTGCCATCTGTCCCCAGTGCCACGTATAAGTGCCATCTGTCATCAGTGCCATGTATAAGTGCCATTTCTCATCAGTGCTGCATCAGTGCCATGTGTCATCAGTGCCACATAGTGCCATCTGTCATCAGTGCCATATCAGTGTCACGTGTCATCGGTGCCACATATTAGTGCCATCTGTCATCAGTGCCACGTATCAGTGCCATCTGTCATCAGTGCCACCTGTCAGTGTCACGTGCCATCTGTTATCAGTGTCACGTGTCATCAATGCTACGTATCAGTGCCATCTGTCATCAGTGCCACGTATTAGTGCCACGTGTCAGTGCCACATATAAGTGCCATCTGTCATCAGTGCCATATATTAGTGGCATCTGTCATCAGTGCCACATCAGTGTCACGTGTCATCAGTGCCACGTATCAATGCCATCTGTCATCAGTGTCACATCATTGTCATGTGTCATTGTCCTGGTGCTCCAGGGCCTTCAAAAGTGTAATAGGTAGTCAACAAGTTAGATGTGTAATTTATGCTCCTAGAACACGTGATGGCGCTCCCTACATGTTGGGCTTCTCTAAGTGGCCAGGCTGTAGAAAAGTCCCACACATGTGGTATTGTAATACTCAGGAGGAGTAGCAGAATTTATTTTGGGGTGTCATTTGTGGTATACACATGCCATGTGAGAGAAATAACCTATTACAATGACAATTTTGTGGAAAAAAAGAAACAAATCTTAATTTTGCAAAGAATTGTGGGAAAAAATTACAACATCAAAAAGCTCACCATGCCTCTTACTAAATACCTTGGAATGTCTACTTTCAAAAAAGGGGTCATTTGGGGGGTATTTGTACTTTCCTGGCTTGTTCGGGTCACAAGAAATGAGATAGGCCACCAGTACATCAGATGTGATCAATTTTGTATAATTTGCACCACAGCTTGTAGACTCTCTAACTTTCACAAAGACCAAATTATATCCACTAGTTTGGGTTATTTTACCAAAGATATGTAGCAGTATAAATTGTGGCCAAAATTTATGAAGAAAAATTAATAATTTGCAAAATGTTATCACAGAAACAAAGAAAATGCGTTTTCTTTCAAAATTTTCTGAATTTTTTCATTTATAGCGCAAAAAATAAAAAACCCAGAGGTTATCAAATACCACTAAAAGAAAGCTCTATTTGTGGGAAAAAATGGACAAAAAATGAATTTGGGTACAGTGTTGCATGACTGAGTAATTATCATTCAAAGTGTGAGAGCACGAAAGCTGAAAATTGGTCTGGGCAGGAGGGGGGTTAAGTGCCCAGTAGGCAAGTGGTTAAGTAAGTAAATTCTTTATAAAATATGTTTGACTCTTACATAGGTATGAAACTTGTAAGTTGCCGTTACAATTATAATCTTATATACTAAGATGCTACTATCTCTTTCAGGAGTTACGTTTACGTGGCTTTCAGTATACAAAATGTGGCCTCACGTTTAATTTATTCTCACATACTTTGGGACAATATTTTATTCCTGTTTGACATGCCTAGGTTAGCCTAAAATACCTTTTGAAAAATTATTTCAAATTGTTGGTAAAAAAGCAGGAGATTCTGGTACAACTTTGCCATTTTGGTGTTTTTTGCATTTAAACTTGCTTCTAAGGGCTGCAGAAGCTCCCTTCAACTGCCTTGGACCTGTTCTTCTGTCAAAAATAGCTCCTCATTGGCTTCAACATTTTCCTTTTTTCCTTTTCAACAGTTTTTTTTTTATTGTTGAATACAAGCAAACAGTATTAGAACCAAAACTAACAGAGAAGTATCTAAAGGTATGATATAAACTACATATTTCTTTGTGATGGGTAATTGTACTGGAGAATAGGGATGGGCCAAATGACTGCCTGTTCTCACGATAACTTTAGAACACTGCAGAAGTTCGGAACCGAATACCGAACCCCATTGAAGTCTATGGGACCCAAACTTGAAAAAATCTAAAGTGCCCATTTTGAAGGCTTATATATGCAAGTAATTGGGCATACAATGGTTATGGGGTTCCGGGTACTGCCCTGGGGGATATGTATCAATAAAAAAAGAGTTTATAAAAAATGTCATTTTTAAATGAGCAGTGATTTGTTGATGCTTAAAGTAAAAAGATAGAAAAAAGAAAAACTCCTTTCATTATAGTGCCTGGGTGGTCCCCTTAATCTACCTGTAAAGTTGCACATCTGTACTGTGTATAGAAGCTGCTGCAGCAATAATTGCATTTATGAAGCCCAACAAAAAAAAAAAAATTCCCTGCAAGCTTTCTTTATTTTGAAAGCAACGGCTTGCGTAAGCAACGTTTTGCGGAGCCAATCTGTATAATGAGGTCACAATGTAGTGCACTGGGAATAAGATGCTTAAAAAATTACAGATTTTTTTGGATAAATTCTGGTTTCTCTTCCACAGACTTTGTATAGAAGTAACATGTGCGGAAAAATTGGTCTTTCGGTGTTGGTAGTGCCTTCACACCGTAACCCTATAGAGATACTCTTCAGGAATGCAAGAATTAGCCTTACTGTCAAAAATTTTAATTATATGCACCTGTCAAACTGGTGTGGAAAAATTGGTCTTTGGGTGTCGGTGGTGCCTTCACACCATAACCCTATTGATGTTCTCTTGATGAAAGCAAGAACCTTGCTGTCAAAAATTTTAATGATATGCACCTGTCAAACTGGTGCAGAAAAATTGTTTTTTGAGTGTTAATTGTGCCCATGAAACCTACACAAAAAAAACGTAGGCAGCCTAGAAGTCCTGCACAGATTCCACATCCTAAAAACACTTGATCAGCAACATCGGCATCAGGGGATTCATAGCTGCTGGAAATCCAGGACTGATTCATTTTGATAAATGTGAGACGATCCACGGAGTCTGTGGACAGACGCGTTCTATTATCGGTAACCATACCTCCAGCAGCACTGAATGCCCGTTCGGAAAGCACACTGGATGCAGGGATGCCCAGCAGCTCAATTGCATACTGGGCAAATTCTGGCCAGTGGTCTATTCTCATAACACAGATCATTGACTGGAAAGCTCTCCATCTCTGTTTTCGCCCCTAGATAATCGTCAACCATGTGATGCAAACACTGCCAATGGGATGTGGAAGCTGACAGCCCTAGGCGGTGAGGACTAAAACAATAGGGAAATGCATCACTTAGTAGACATGGGAGCCGTCAAAAAATTAGTTTCGTTTCGTTCCGTATAAAAAAAAAATCGTAATTCGTGTACGAAATTTAATTCGGATTCGTACGAATCGTTACGAATCATTAATATCGTTACGAATCGTTACGAATAGTTACGAATATTGACACTCTACGAATAATAACGAATTATCCGAAAACGTATTAACGTTAAATAACACAAGTCTATTGTCTATTGTTCACCAATCACTCAGAGGAAGTACAAAATCCGAAATTTCGTTTACGAATATGAAATTTCGTATTTTGTACTTCCTCTGAGTGATTGGTGAACAATAGACAATAGACTTATGTGTTATGTAATGTTTATAAGTTTTTGGATAATTTGTTATTATTCGTAGAGTGTCGATATTTGTTATACTGAAACTCAAATTCATTTGAATCATTCGTTCTATCCACTATAATTTCTTTCATATTAGTTGAAATTCATCATTTGGTCGTTTGGTTTTGGATAATTTGGATCCGAAATTCGTAAACAAAATTTCGGATTCGTACGAATGTACGAATTTCGAAAAAATTCGTACGAATTTCCGATTCGTACGAAACTAATCGTACATGTCTATCACTTAGGCGGCCGCCTTCTCCACCGCTCCTCTCTTGACCAACAGAAGCCTCAAAACTACATTTTCCACGACACTGTAACCTACCAGAGTCAGGAAAAGCATTAGAAAAACTCCTCTTTAAGGTGTCCTCAAGATATTTAATCTTCTGCACTCTCTGTGGGGACGGGATGAGTTCTGGGACTTTCCCCTTGTAACGGTGGTCAAGGAGGGTTGCCAACCAATAGTGATCCTTCTCCTTTACGCCACGTGTCCTTTCGCAGGCTTTGAAGCATGAGGGAGCCCATGCACCGCAAATTTGAGGAGGCATGAGAAGCAGACTCCTTGGGATCACTAAGGATTCTAGTATCTGGAACTGCCTTCTCCCAGCCACGTACTACTCCTAAGGTTTCTGGGGATGAAAAACAGTCTCTTACTGTTTGACATATGTCTTCCTCTACTTCAATTCCTCCAAAACTGCCAGAATCCTACCCCTCCTCCCTCTCCTCTTGTGTGTTCTGAGGCATAGGAACAATGGTGTCTGCATAAATTGGGCCTTGAGAGGAAAGCAAGTCCTCCTCTTCCTCCCGCTACTCTGCCTTGAGTGCCCTGTCCATAATTCCATGCATAGTCTGCTCCAGCAGGAACACAACAGGGATTGTGTCACTGGTGCATGCATTGTCACGGCTCACCATCCTTGTGGCCTCCTCAAATGGTGGCAGTACAGTACATGCATCCTTTATGAGCAGTCATTGGCGTGGGGAAAAAAAGTTGAGCCGGACAGAGCTTGTCGTTGTGCCATACTCACAAAAGTACTTGTTGACGGGCCTCTGCTGCATGTGCAGCCTCTGCAGCATTGCCAAAGTCGAGTTCCACCTGGTGGGCTGCAAGAATCTCTGCCTCGGTGTGGTTCCTGTCCCCTAAACAGACCAGCTGAAGCACTGCATGGCACCTTTTAGCCTGACTCATTGAATAGCCCCTTGAACGCTTAGGGGGTACTTGTGGTTCATAGGACAATTCAGCAGAGGAGGGCATGAAGGAGGAGGGGGTGGTAGAGCTGACAAATCTTGCTTTCTCACCACTAGCTGTATGAAGATGTGGGGGCACAACAAGCTGAAACACTGAGTCCTGTCCTGCATCCTTGCGAGTTGCAAGCAGAGTTACTCAGTGTGCTGGAAAGTAAATATATCATCCTTGACCATGCTTTCTGGAACACGTTTCAGCAGTAACGTGGACTTTGCGGCTGACCGCCTTGCCCAAAGATGCCACAACATTGCCTTTCATGTGATGGTACAGAGCTGGAATGGCCTTACGTGAAAAGAAATAGTTACTGGGAACCTGCCATTGTGGTATAGCACATTCTGCAAATTCACGGAAGGGGCAGAATCCACCAGACAGAAAGGCAGAAGTTGTAGAGCCAGTAGCTTTGACAAGCTTGCATTTAGACATTGGGCATTTGGGTGGCAGTGACTGTGTTTTTTTTTTTGCTGCAGCAGATGGGGCATTGTCAAGGCACAAGGCTGATGCTGTGTTCAAATAACTCAGCATGCCTGATGTTGGGGCTATGGCAGGAATAGCTGTGGACAAGGAGGCAGGTTTAGCCACTCTGGCAGCAGAAGTGGACTGTGCACTAGTCTCTGTTTGGGTGAGAGAGGATGAGGAGGATGAGGATGGTTTAGTAAGCCAGTCCACCACCTCCTCTGCATGCTGTGGCTGGATAGCACAGGCAACATCACTAAACATAGAAAATGATGCCCTGCCTGAGGACTGACCACGTCCACCTTTGCCTGGGGACACATACGCTGCTTGCCCACTCACAGTGCCATGGGAACGTCTGCCTCTCTTTGTTGTCCTTCCAGACATGATGGGGGTGCTTATTAACAAAATGTAATAAAGATGTGGAAATGTGTACATGGGCGCACTTTATTCAATGGAAAGTGGTGTTTGGTGCACTTAGACCTGAGTACTCACTACACTGACACACTCCACTGATACACTATAATACTGAATACTGTGTATATGTCCTGTGTATACTGCGTCAAACGTGCAGTAATGCACTGAAGTGTATGGTGTTAAACTAGCAGTAATGCACTGAAATATACTGCGTTAAACATGCACTAACGCACAGAAATATACTGCGTTAAACGGCATGTAACGCACTGAAACATACTGTATTAAACTTGACAGTAACGCACTGAACTATACTGCGTTAAACGGAAAGTAACGCATTGAAATATACAGTGTTAGCCTTGCAGTAACGCATTGAAATATACTGCATTAAACATGCACTAAACTCACAGAAATATACTGTGTTAAATGGCAGGTAACACACTGAAATATACAGTGTTAAACTTGCAGTACGCACTGAAATACACAGCATTTAACTTGCAGTAATGCACTGAAATATACACCGTTAAACTTGCAGTAACGCACTGACTTATACTGCATTAAATGGAAGGTACGCCCTGAAATATATGGCGTTGAACTTGCAGTAACGCACTGAAATATACGGCTTTAAATTTGCAGTAACGCGCTGAAATATACTGCGTTAAACGTGCACTAACACACAGAAATATACTGTGTTAAATGGCACATAACGCACTGAAATGTACGGCTTTAAACTTGCAGCAACATACTGAAATATACAGCGTTAAACTTGCAGTGATGTACTGAAATATATTGCATTAAATGGAAGTTATGCACTGAAATATATGGCGTTAAACTTGCAGTAATGCACTGAAATATATGGTTATAAACTTGCAGTAACGCACTGAAATATATTCTGTTAAACGTGCACTAACGCACAAAAATATACTGCGTTAAATGGCATGTTATGCACTGAAATATACAGCGTTAAACTTGCAGTAGCGCTCTAAACTATACTGCGTTAAACGGAAGGTATGCACTGAAATGTATGGCGTTAAGCTTGCAATAACGCACTGAAATATACTGCTTTAAACTTGCAGTAATGTACTGAACTATAATGAGTTAAACGGAAGGTACACAGTAAAACACATGGCATTAAACTTGCAGTAACACACTGAAATATACAGTGTTAAACTTGCAGTAACGCACTGAAATATACAGCATTAAACTTGTACTGACAGACTGAAATATACTGCATTAAACATGCTCTAACTCACAGAAATATACTGCGTTAAATGGCACATAACGCACTGAAATATACAGTGTTAAACTTGCAGTAATTTACTGAAATATATGGCGTTAAACTTGCAGTAATGCACTGACCTATACTGCATTAAACGGAAGGTATGCACTGAAATATATGGCGTTAAACTTGCAGTAACGCACTGAAATATACTGTGTTAAACGTGCACTAATGCACAGAAATATACTGCGTTAAATGACATGTTACGTACTGAAATATACAGCGTTAAACTCGTAGTAACGCACTGAAATATACAGCGTTAAACTTGCAGTAATGCACTAAACTATACTGTGTTAAACGGAAGGTATTGCACTGAAATATACTGCGTTAAACACGCACCAACGCAAAGAAATATACTGTGTTAAATGTCATGTAACGCACTGAAATATATGGCGTTAAACTTGCAGTAAAGCACTGAAATATACTGCGTTAAAAAGGCATGTAACACAATGAAATATACGGAGTAATGCACTGAATTATACAGCGTTATTACTACACACACTGACTGAACTATCACCATATTCACACTAATGTAAGGATTAATGGTAGTCACTACACTCACACTGACTGAACTTTAACTAGATTCACACTAATGTAAAGATGAATGGTTGCACTACACTCACACTAACTGAACTATTGTCAGATTCACACCAAACTGACACTCTACACTGACAATAGAATCAGAATAGCACACTATAGCACACTAACTGTCTAGTAGCACTGAACAGAGCCCTGTTCTATCTCTCACCAAGCCGATATCACAGTACAAATGGCCACTACTGAAATAATACTTTTGTGTGGGTGGGACTAAGAGCAATGGTCCATGATTGGATAGAGTCATCATGACAGCATTCAATTATGGCTCTGACAGGGCTCTGTGTCCTGATTGCACAAAGCTTTCATTGCTTCAGCCAATCAGGGATTCCAATGCACTGTGCGGTGGAGCAGTGCATTGGGGTCATTCGGCAGGCCGAACAAACGGTCGAATGTCCCGATAATTCAGGTGTTCGTCGAACGCACGAACAGCCAACGTTCGGCCCAAACTCATGCTTGGGCCGAACCGTTCACCCATCCCTACTGGAGAGAATAACATAGGTATACAATAAATCTTACTGGTAAAAAGACATCACAGTTATCAAGGCAAGAACATTTTCCCTTTTTTCACAAAAATAAAAAAGAAAGAAAAAATATAAAATAGCAGTGATTATACATAAAATAAAAGGGAAATACAGAGGGATTTAAACAAAACTACCCTAAGTACAAAGACACCTAGTAAATAGCAAAAGATTAGATCACATTTTCCAAGTAAATTCCTTGTTAGCTTAAAAATGAAATAGTGAGTTTCCACGTGGGTGAAATTTCGATTTGATAATTAGTAGCAAAATCAATTACACTGAAGTCAGCCTATTCATCTCTAATCTGCCTGTTTCCAATAATAACTAATATAGCTAAATAACAAAATACTTCTAGGCACACAGTATTCTGATGCATATTAAGCTGTTGATACAAATATATGCGTAACAAAGAGCTTGGGTTGCTTCACACTGAGCCACTGTAAAATTAGTTGCGTGCATTCATATTTCCACACCAATTCAATAAACAGATATTGCTATTCAGAAGAACATTAAATGCTAGATATAGGTCAGCTTCCAATGTTTGCAATAAATTATATTCCATTTAGCAATAAAAAAAGACATAAAGGTTAACATCATTTCATCTATAAACGTGTAAAATAAATAGCAATGTTCTGTTCAACTCTGTATCTGTAAAACTCAGAAACTCTAGTCCTTGAATGAAAAATATTATTAACAAGAACAACTAAAATTAAAGTGATTGTAAACCCTTACAATCCACTTTTTATTACAGGTAAGCCTATAATAAGGCTTACCTGTAGCTACCCCGGATATCTCCTAAACCTGCACGGTTTAGGAGATATCCCCTGTATCAGCATGTGCCAACATCATCGGCACTTGTGCACTGAAGTAATGGCTCGTTCGTGCCGTTGCTTCAGCTAGTGTGCCGTTACCAGTGGCTCCCATGCGCATGAGCGGGAGTGACGCCATCGCGGCTCCGGCCAATCACAGTTCCGGAGCCCGCGATACCCGGAAGTAACTCCGGGAGCAATGTTGCCGGCCAGAGCTGTGTACTGGGACCGCTGCGGGGGCTTCAATATAAGGTGAGTATTTCATAATGAGCTAGTATGCATAGCATACCAGTATACATACTAGCTCATTATGCCTTTGTCTTGCAGGGTTTTTTTTTGTTTTTTGTTTTTTTTTGTGGGTTTACAACCACTTTAAATCTGCTCTGTTGGGACCAGCATAAGATTTGTTGGCATGTGTTGCTTCATTTTAGAATTAGGATTTAAAAGTTATCACTCTTTATTTATTAGGTCATGTGTATGATTTGATTCACACTACTTTATGTGCCATTTTTTAGTAAGCCATTGACCCCTGGGGCAGGACCCAGGTCCCCATACACTTTTTATGGCAATAACTTGCATATAAACCTTTAAAATTAGCACTTTTGATTTTTCATGTTCGTGTCCCATAGACATTAACGGTGTTCGCTTGTTCGTACAAATTTACCTGTTTGCATGTTCTGGTGCGAACCAAACTGGGGGGTGTTCGGCTCATCCCTAGTAACAATCAGGTAGAAAATAGCTAAGAAAACATTATATATTTTTTTAAAGCAGAGGCCCTAGAGAATAAATTAGTGGGTTTTCCAATTTTTTATGTCATACAGTATTTGCACAGCAACCACAATTTTTGGGGGAAAAATTTACTTTTTTGAATGTTAATGCAAAAAATACATAACCCCTTTTTTATTTTTAAAAATATAAAAAATTAAGTTCCGCCGAGTAAATAGATACAAAACATGTCACACTTTAACCACCTCAATACAGTGCACTTACACGCCCTTCCTGCCCAGACCAATTTTCATCTTTCAGCGCTCTCACAGTTTGAATGACAATTACCCAGTCATGCAACACTGTACCCATATGAAATTTGCGTCCTTTTTTTCACACAAATAGAGCTTTCTTTTGGTGGTATTTAATCACTAGTGTTTATTTTTATTTTTTGTGCTATAAATAAAAAAAGACTGTAAATTTGGTGAAAAAAAATCCTTTTTCCTTGTTTCTGTCATACAATTGTGCTAATTAGTAATTTTTCTTCATAAATTTTGGCCTAAGTTTATACTGCTACATATCGTTGATAAAAAATAACCCAATTATAATTATGTATATTATTTGGTCTTTGTGAAAGTTATAGAGTCTATAAACTATGGTGCCAATCACTGAAAAATGATCACATCTGATCAGGTTTTCAGTACATCAGGTGAATCTCATTTTATGAGACACTAACAACTCAGGAAAGTACAAATACCCCCCAAATGACCCCTTTTTAGAAAGTAGACATTCCAAGGTATTAAGTAAGTAGAATGGTGAGTTTTTAAAGTTGTAATTTTTTCCCACAATTCTTTGCAAAATGAAGATTTTTTATTTTTATATGCATACTACAAATTACACCCCAAAATACATTCTGCTGCTCTTCCCGAGTATGGCGATACCACATGTGTGAGACTTTTACACAGTCTGGCCACATACAGAGGCTCAACATTGAAGTAGCACCATCAGGCGTTCTAGGAGCATAAATTACACATCTCTTTTTATTCCTACCCATCACACTTTTGAAGGTCCTTGAGCACCAGCCCAGTGGAATTACCCACAAAATGACCCCATTTTGGAAAGCAAACACCCCAACGTATATTCTATGAGGCATGGGCTGCAAATAGGTACTCGGGTACTCTGATGGGCTGCAGATAGGTACTCGGGTACTCTGGTGGGCTAGAGACAGGTACTCGGGTAACTTGATGAGCTGGAGACAGGTACTCGGGTACTCTGATGGCCTGGTGACAGGTACTCGGGTACTCTTATGGCCTGGTGACAGGTACTCGGGTACTCTTATGGCCTGATGACAGGAACTTGGGTACTCTGATGGGCTACAGATAGGTACTCGGGTACTCTGATGGGCTGTTGACTGGTATTCGGGTACTCATATGGACTGTGACAGGTACTCAGGTACTCTGATACTCATATGAACTGTGACAGGTACTCAGGTACTCATATGGATTGTGACAGGTACTCAGGTACTCGGATACTTAGATGAACTGTGAAAGGTACTCAGGTACTCATATGGACTGTGACAGGTACTCGGGTACTCGGATGAACTGTGACAGGTACTGGGGTACTCAGATGAACTGTGACAGGTACTCAGGTACTCATATGGACTGTGACAGGTACTCGGGTACTTTGATGGACTGTGACAGGTACTCGGGTACTCAGATGAACTGTGACAGGTACTCATACTGACTGACAGGTGAACTGTGACAGGTACTTTGATGGGTGGTGACAGATCCTCTTTATTGGGGGGGCAATCAGTGTGATTGGTGTACACTGTAAGCGGTAACGAGATGTTAGCGATCTCCTTCTCAAGCACGATCGGTGTGTGAGGAGGAGACCCCAATGGCTGTTTACCAGCGTCGTTGACCAGCAGTGTTCCCAGAAACACACCGCCACCGACATGCACACGCAGCGTGCTCGACATTGCGTGCATGCGCGGTGCAAAGTGGGGCGGTACCATCTGGTAAACAGCCATGCTCAACGTCTCCGTAACATGCCACCACCGAAGCACACGATCGCGCAAATTCCCTGTGTTAATGGAGGGACATCATATGACACCCGCCCAGAACGAGAGCCATGCCGCTTGGCCATCATATGACGGCCAGCGGGCGGCAAGTGGTTAAATTGCGCACGCCTGTGAAACGGCGACAAAGTATGTAAATTGTATCTTCGATAGGCAATGATTTAAAAGCCATTAGGGGTTGCTTTAGGTTTAGAGAGGAGGTCTGGTGCTAGAAGTACTGCCCCTGATCTGATGTTCACAGTGATACCTCACATGTGAGGCTGTTTACGTACCTGCGGGATTAAAGTGCATGTTCGCCTTTTGCCTGCAAGCACGGGAGGACAGGGGCGCTTTTATTTTTTATTTATTTATTTTTTATTCAGAAAAAAGTTTATTGAAGAGCACATAGTAAACATACACCGAGATTACATATACATTTCTACACATTTACAGCCATCATAAACAGTCAGTATACACGGTCTACAAATCGAATTAGACATTCATTGACTGCCTGATCTTACCCCAAGTCTTGCTTCAGCCAGAGTTATCCCTGCCCATGTCACAGAGCAAATGGCCTCCCAAACCTTCTGTTCAGGTAAATAGTCTGCCCATGACTAGATCCACCGGGGCAAGCCCCAGTACATCCATCCACGGTCCCCATAGCTTCTCGAATTTCTGGGCACAGCCCCTATGTTGGAAAATTGGCTTTTCCTTCCGGAGCATATCTCCCACTGTGTTTATCCACTCTTTAAGAGTAGGGGGATCCTCCGTTATCCAGTGGGTCATTATTAGCTTGCGTGCTAAAAATAAAGATCTAATAACAGCCACCCATGTGCATTCTTCCCATTCCAATTCCTCTAGCACGTTGAGTAGGCAGTGTTTTGGGTCTGCGGGTAGCGAGACTTGAAATACCCTGTTTATGGTGTCCACCACCCCCGTCCAGTAGGGGTGGAGTTTCGGGCACCTCCACAGAAGGTGGATCAAGTCTCCATGGTCCCTCTTACACCTAGTACACAGTGGGGTAGGTCGCAGACCCATGACAAACAGTCTGTGTGGTGTATAGTACACTCTTAAGAATAGATATAGTTGTGTCACTCTATGTGATATATTTAGGGAGCATGTGGGTACCGCCTGCAGGGCCTCTTCCCATTGATCCCCATCAAGCATGCCCACCTCCCCCTCCCACTTGGCCAGCATCCGAAGAGGGTGTTTATTCAAAAAATTCCGTAGTAACATGTTATAGCATGTTGATATAAACCCTTTAGTGTTGGTAGCTCTTGCAATCAGATTGAACAATGGAGTTGGGCATGAAACCCACGCCTCTGACCTGCCTTGGGCCGTTATAACATGCTTTAATTGTACATAGTAAAATCTCATGGATTGTGGTAAACCGAAAAGACCTTGCAGGGTTTCGAACATGTGCATTTTCCCATTGTGGAATATCTGACTAAGGTAGACCACCCCATATCTTTTCCATAGTGTACCGTGTTGTAGTTTGGCCAGTTCTGGGTATGAGTCATTATTCCAGATAGGACTATAGTCTGTGTATCCCGTCACGCCTTAATATAATAATATTAATTAGATATCTAGGTTTGGTCAAAATTTTTTGGATGAGGTTATAGGTTGGGTAAAGTTTATTAGGTTTCCCGAATGCCAGTGACTCCAGAGCTGTCTGTACTGAGTGCCTTTTTACTGTGTGTAACATCACTAGTTCGGAGGAGTCATAGGTCGCCCCCTCTTTGTCTATACTCGTGTGAAATGTGCCTATCAGTTGCTGTAACTGTGCAGCAATATAGTACAGCCAGGGGTTTGGGAGGGCAAGCCCTCCCTCGTATTTTGGGTGTTGGAGGTGTTCAAGTTTGATTCTTGGTGTGCGATTTTTCCAGATTAGCGTACGGAACAGGGAATTAACAGTTCTGAACACCTCTAGAGTCACTACCGTCTGGGCGTTGTGGAGCACATAGAGCAACTGGGTTATGAGGATCATTTTTATCAAGTTCACCTTGCCTGCTACCGACAGGCAGAGTGAATTCCACGTTTATATTCTGTCTCTAAACTTTTGCAGCATTGGGGTTATATAAAATTTTCCATAATCACTTATTTTGGGCGTCACCTGGATGCCCAAATACCTAAGTGTAGTCGTTGTGGGTACTGTATTAGATGTTGGGGGCGTCCCCCCTTCGTCAATTAGCATCAGAGAGGACTTAGACCAATTTATCCGGAGACCAGAGTATCTACCAAATTCTCCTATGGTGGCCATGGCTTCTGTTAGAGAGCCCTCCACATCCCCAAGCAAAATCATAGTATCATCTGCATATAGCATTAGTTTCTCCTGTTTGTCTCTGTATTTGAATCCCACTATATCTGGATTAGCCCCTACCTTTATGGCTAGGGGCTCAATGGCTAGTGCAAAAAGTAGGGGTGATAGAGGGCACCCCTGGCTCATGACCCTTCCTAAGGTGAAGATTTTTGACATTGCCCCAGAGGACCGAATGGCTGCTTGTTGGTTATGGTACAGCAGGCGCTCCCAGGAAATATACCGGTCGCCAAATCCAAAGCGCCCAAGAATTTCCCATAGATACTCCCACTCGACGCTATCGAAGGCCTTCATAGCGTCCAGTGAGAGCAAGGCCCTCTGCCCCACGTTTTCCGCCGGGGATTGCATGTTAAGATAGAGCCTCCGTAAGTTGACAGCTGTCGACTTATTAGGCATAAACCCAGCCTGGCTGGGATGTACGATGCTCGCCAACATCTTAGCTAGGAGCTTAATATCGCTCTGTAGCAGGGATATAGGCCTGTACGAGCCTGGTTCTAGAGGGTCCTTTCCGGGTTTTAATATGAGGACAATGTTAGCCGTGGCCATGGAAGGGGGCATAGCTCGCTGCTCCCTGGCTTCATTAAACACAGCCAAAAGCCTGGGGAGGAGTATTTCAGCATAGTGCTTATACATCTCCATGGGTATCCCATCTGCCCCGGGTGCCTTGCAGTTGGGGAACTCCGCCAACGCCGTTTGTAACTCCTCCAAAGTAAAGGGGGCATCCAGGGCCCTCCGCTGATCAGTCGTGAGTTATGGGAAGTCAATGCCCCGTAAATATTCCATAAGCTCCGGTCGTGTGTATTGCTCGGTCGGGAGATATAAGGTCTCATAGAATTTGGCCAGTTCTGCTAAAATTAAGTCGGGGGAGTTAACAATCCTACCCCCTGTCATTTTGATAGCTCCGATAGTGGGTGAGCGTTACTGGGAATTAGCTATCCTGGCTAACATGCGCCCTATGCTCTCTCCCTCCTCAAAAAACGCCAGTTTGGAAAAGAAATGTTTTTTCTCAGCCGTGGAGGATAGCAGCCGCTCGTAAGCTGATTGAGCCGACTGCCATGCCTCCCTGGCCGAGTCTGTTGGGGAACTGACATATGTCTCCTGTTTTTCAAGGTCCTCTCTGAGCCCTGAGGAGTTCTTTTTTACTTTATTAATTTCAGAAATGAGCAGTGCCCTCAAATAGGCCCTGAAGGCATCCCACTGCATAGCTGGTGAATCAACAAAATTCCGGCTCCCCAAGAAGTCCCTTATGCTCCGTTCCATCTCATCGTGAGCTAAGAATAGTTTCAACCAGAAGGCATTAAATTTCCAAGGGGATGTAATCATGTTGATCACTAAATGAGAGTGATCCGATACACTGCGGGGCTTATATATCACATTTGAGACGGATGGGAGCATGGCAGGGTTACCCACTGCAAGGTCAATTCTACACAGTGTTCCATGGGTTTTGGAGAAGCAGGAGAACTGTCTATCCACCGGATGTTTTAACCTCCAGATATCACTCCAACCCACTTCATCCAGCAATCTCAGCAATGGTGACTCCCTCAATGTGGCAGAGACCCCCGAGTTCAGGT
Source organism: Lithobates sylvaticus (assembly GCA_028564925.1). Lineage (NCBI taxonomy): Eukaryota > Metazoa > Chordata > Amphibia > Anura > Ranidae > Lithobates > Lithobates sylvaticus. Next base: position 410,990,724 of record CM053029.1, on the reverse strand, counting down.
GTCTGTCCATGGAGTTACTCAACCAGCAATTGAAGTCGCCCACTATCAGCAGCGGCAGATCCGGCCTACCTTCCAAATAGGCCAGCAAAAGCCGAAGTACAGCCACAGTAAACAGAGGGGGTATATACACACAGGCTAAAATACAGTACATTGTTCCCACACGGCAGTGTAAGAAAATAAACCTGCATCAACACAGACATCAATTTCCTGGAAATCTATTGAGCTATGAATCATTACACTCACACCCCGGGAATAGGAGGTATGAGTTGAATGATAAGCGCTGCCCACCCATGCATATTTAAGGCAACATTGCGTGTCTTTAGTTAAATGCCATTCCTGCATGCATAGGATCATATGGTGGTATTTCTTCAGGCAGGAAGATACCATCATGCGCTCAAGTGGGGAGCCTAAGCCACTCACATTCAAGGACACTACTGGTAGTTCAGCCATTGGGTAGAGGCAAGCTAATCTCAATATGGGGCTTATTATCGAGATAGTGTCTAAAGAAAAGCAGGATAGGTCCAGGACTCTGAGGTCTGACCCACTCCGGGCTCCCCCCCCCCCCCCAGGAGTGCCGTAAAAATAATGGCTGCAAGTAAAGTCTCCAGATATGTGGTGCAAGATCAAGGCAGACGTCAAACAAATCATTGGTGTCAGTAATTACAAGGCTGCAGATCAGGGATGCAGAATTGTGCAGGTGCAACTTTCGGTGCAAGCTAGATAAGTGTAAAAAATCAAGGACCCAGGCTGTCAACAGGACAAGTTCCTGAGTGTAAAATGAGAACAAAAAAAAACATGGTGATCGTGGGTTACCCCTCACTAGGGGGGAAAACATTTCTTCTTGCCTACTTTTACAAGATAGCTCACAGTTTGCGTAATAGTATAGTGTCTCCCAGCAGCATAATGCAAGGGTGGTTCCCGTAAGTGTAAATTATCAGCCATAGTAGTGAGTTCCAGGGGAATTGGACAGGGGGAGAGAAAAACAAAAATTAACAAGAGGCTCATGCATCTCAGAATCATATAATCGGGGAAAATGGGCATGTAGCCCAATGGCCAGGGGGGAACCCCATCGGCAACCAGGGAAAATAGGTGAGCAACAAACAGAATAACAATGGTGCACCTGTGAGGGCCTCCGGGTGCTCTCAACAATGATCAGTTCAGACGGGACCATCTCCTTCTTCATCCCTGGAGCGGTGACGTAGGGCCTGTTTGTTTCGATCCAGCCACATGGCCGCCTCCTGGGCCGATTAAAAGAAGTGTGACTGTCTATTCGCTGTGACTCTGAGTTTGGCGGGGTATAGCATGGCATAGGGTAGTTGCAAAGCTCTCAAGCGCCTCTTCACATCCGAGAATTTGAAAAGTCGGGGTAGAACGTCACTCTAACCCCATTTACCTGGATGTTGGCCCTTTCCAGGCATTTCTCAGTATCGCTTCTCTATCTCTATAGTGTAGAAGCCAGGCCAGAATGGGTCTAGGGGGCGCTCCTGGCTGAGGCGGGCGGCCCGGTGTACGATGCACCCGTTCCACCGTAAAGAATAGGGAAAAGGCCTCCTTTCCAAATAGCTCGATCAGCCAGGTCTCCACATAGGTAGTGGTATCTCTTCCCTCCATTTTCTCGTGCAGGCCGGACATTATTGCATCGTAGGCGATTTTCCATATCTTCTGCCCTCTTGCTGGTGTCATTGGCGAACTGATAAGCGGCATGGGCCTCTCGAGCAACTGGTGGGAGCCTGTCTTCAACATCACTAACTCTGCTTTCCACTGCAGTCGTGCGCTCTCTGATCTTTTGCAGATCTTGCCTTATCAGGGAGACATCTTCCATCAGCCCTCCAAACTGTTCTTTAAGGGTGTTCACAGAGGCTGTGCATACATGCACAGCTCTGAGGATTTCTTCTAGGGTTGGTTGTTCTGACTCCTTAGCATCAGTGTCAGCAGGGAGGGAGGGGGCTGTACATCCAGGGCGTCTGGGTCTACATGATTTGCTGCCTGCTGAGCGTTCTGTAATAAAGGCCCATTAGCAGCCACATGCTCCTGTTTTCTAGGTGGGTGAACCGGGAGGGTGAGGGGGCGGTATCCAGCTGGGAAGCCGTTTTGTGGCCGCGGATCACTGCTGGGAGAGGATCAATAAGCAGTTCTTGTGGAGCTGTGAGACACACTTCTTCTCACATGCCGGTCCAGGCCACGTCCCCTTTATTTATTTTTTTAAATTATGATTTTATTAAATTTTTTCACTGTTGCTTTAATTTTTTTTTATCACTTTTATTGCTGTTACAAGGAATGTAAACATCCTTGTGACAGCAATAGGCATGTGACAGGTCCTCTGCATTGAGAGTACAGGAAAAAACAATATGGATAGTGGCGCAGGTCACAGTATAGGGAAAAGCAATGCATGTTCATAAAACAGTCCTTTGAGCAAATACAGCTCTGTGTGAAGCTGCGCCGTCTGCATGGTAGGGCAGCCTTATAGGGGAAGTTGACGCCACTCCAAATATGTAAGAGAGAAAAACAAAGCAACAGGCACCTCTTAGTAAGACTGTTTATATTTAATAGCAAATGGCATTAAAACACTCACATGTAAAAATACTGTTGTCAAGCGCAGTCCAGTTTAGGCCATATACGATCTTTACAATCTGGATGAAGAAAGCTGTGCTCCTCTATGCTTTCGGCATGCTGATCCACAATGCACTTCCGGGATGCAAACGGGATCCACAACGAGGCTTGGAGCACGGCCGGAAAGTCACAAAGAGAGCTGGAGTGCAGAGTTCAGAGTATTGGCTGTACTGCCGTAAACTTTGAACTCTGCCAATACTCTGAACTCTGCACTCCAGCTCTCTTTGAGACTGTCCGGCCACACTCCAAGCCTTGTTGTGGATCCCATTAGAATCCCGGAAATGCACTGTATATCGTATATAGAGCTAAACTGGACTCCCCTACGCTTGACAACAGTATTTTTTACATGTGAGTGTTTTAATGCCATTTGCTATTAAATATAAACAGTCTTACTAAGAGGCGCCTGTTGCTTTGTTTTCCTCTGCATGGAGAGATCTGGGGTCTATAAGACTCCATATCTCTCCTCTGCGCTTAAAAGCATTCAAAACAACAAGATCAGTGTTTTTGACTGCTTTTAATTTTTAAAAAATAGTGCCAATGATTTCCGAGTAAACCAGAAGTGATGTCATCGCTCCCGGGTTACTATTACAAATAGCTTATCAAAGCTGATCCTGGCTTTGCTTGGTTGTCTGGCCAGCCGGTGGATGCTCCAGCTGGTCGCTTGGGTCTCCCAGTGGCACATGAGAGCCCGAGAGAGCCGCAGGAGTGGTAACGTATCCCGCTGGTTAGCAGAGGCGGGTAGTCCTCTTGGGTCTCTGAGTTTTTGTGCAATGTGCATGTCTACAGGCCAGCCCCTCTATCTGAGCAGTGGAAGTGTTTTATATGATCCCTGGGTGCTGGGGACGCACCTAAAAATGTGAGTGTTTTAAATAGCATTTTAAAAAAGTTTTTAATAAAGACAGTTTTGCACTATGAAATCACTTTTGAGCTTTCAATCTGGTTCCATTTGAGAGGAAACAGGACAAGTGAAGGACACCTAGCCACGCACAGTGGAGCTTTTTTTGGCATAAGCTAAGAGGGGTCAACTCCATATGGTGGGTTTGAACCTATTAAGGATTGATGTGATGGCTAGCACTACACTAGGATAATCACTTTAAAACTTCTTTATTCTAAGCACTGCCCCTTTTCAGTAGAATATTGTTTTCTATGGTTATCTTCGCAGATTTTTCTTGTTACATGCATTTTCTTTATGAATTCACACTGCGTATTTATTAGAAGCATTGGCACTTATATATTATGTATATATAATACAGGTATGTTCATTGTTTTTGTATATGTTCTGTGAAGGTTTAAGGTGATCAGCACGCATTTACTATATCCATATATCCCGGTATAACCACTGAAAGTCCAACAATGTGCAGATATGCGCTGGACGGGAAGTGGTTAAATATACTATTGAAACTGTATTCTTATATCTGCCCAATAAGTTCCAGAAAAAAACAGTTGACTCTGCCAGAAATCCAGTGAGCTCCCAACTTCCTGTAGTCAGCAGACTTCATCTCTGCACTGAAATCTCAAACAGTTATCAGCCCTGCCTAAGGTCTCTTTGTGAATTAATGAAAACCTGTTCTCTGTGTCATGAAAATGAGGAGAGGAGGAGGTGTTGTGTAGTCCTAACACTCTAAAGCCCCATACACACGGTCGGACTTTTTCATGGATTCTGTCCGATCGGACAATGTTGTTGAAAAATCAGACCGTGTGTATGCACCATCGGACAGTGTTCGTCGGTTTGTCCGACGGACAAAGTCTTATCTCCTGCTGGAAAGATTTGCCGTCAACCCGGTCCGATCACACCAAACCCGATCGTGTGTACGGTTGTCCGACCGGACAAAGTGCTACGCATGCTCAGATCACATTACAAGACCAAAGCTATTGGCTACTAGCCTCTACGTAGTCCCGTCGTAGGCAACAAACGTCACCACGTTCAGAATGATCGGATTTTCCGACAACTTTGTCCGACCGTGTGTACGCAAAACCAACATCGGACAAAGTACGACGGACATGATCCGACGGACCTGGTCCGCGGATTGTCCGACCGTGTGTATGGGGCTTAACCTAGGGTGACATTGCTGCTTCTCAATAGATAATGTACAGTGAGTGAGTGTTGTCACCCTAAGGCAGAATTATGTTACTGACAGTATCATCAGGTGAAAATAACAGAAAAAAAGTCTAAGAAAAGTAATAGAGCCGCATCATGTATTGAATGGTAAGCTGCAACAGAGTGAATGTTTGTTCTTGGATTTACACTTAAAAGACAGGGTTTTTATATTCCTAAATGATCTTGCTGTTCCAGTCTCATAGACATATTACACAGTTTCCAGTACTTCTATATCAGGCTCATGACACAGGGGTGCTTTTCTCACAGAAAAAAAGGAAAAAAAGGCTGGTGTCATAGAAGTCGGCTAAAACATTGTTTTATTACAGCATATGAACAACAGTCAAAACAGCCAACGCGTTTCGACCTTCAGGTCTTAATCATGCTTTTTTTTTAACTGCACTTACCACCCCTTTTGTTACAGTGATTTGTCACTAAGAAGATCATAATGCTTTTATATAGCATCGCTAACAGTGAACTAGATTTGTCACTCAGCGATCAAGATTCATTGCCTTGGTGGCAGAGTCACTAGCAACAATTGCTCTTAATGCTTTTCTATAAAATGTTGCAGTAGTTGCTATGCTTTGCTACAAATTGCTGAAGAGAACAATTTGTAGCAGAGCACAGACCAATGCTGCAATAGATCTCCAGCGACTATATTGATTAAATTGCTAGCTATGTATTGCTGTTAATCAATGACATTAATGATTTGTAGCAGCGAACAATTTATGTGTAGCACAACCCCCTAGGGGACTGCTTGGATTTACCTGCTCATCTGCATCACCATGACCCTGTAAATGTTACAACCCACCTGACACTCTGGGTTCAGACATCTTTGCACCACCTTGAAGTAATAAGCCAAACAACTCAGTGCATTTATATTCTGTCAACGTTTAATGGATTACTTTAAAGAAGATCGTGTTGCACAGAAGAGGTAATAGATCAACTGAGCTTTGGATAACAGCCCTAGCTCAGCAGTATTCCTCTATAATAATACAAGTTAAGGCAATTTGGCAATAACAATATATTATGTACAATAGCATACCTCTTGAACATGACCTGAAAGGATAAGCAAGAGTTAAGCATTAACTCTGGCAATACTTCTTAAGGGAAACCAAGGCCAGCCTATTTAACCTTTGATCCTAATGAGAGATCAAGCAAAACAAGAATGGTATGGGGGCCCTTTTATCAGTAATAACAGCAATGTCCCAGTTGCAGGCCTGATGGTCTTCACTGGCAGTCGGAGCTCATTACCTATATCCAATAAGGTGCAGTAACAAGGCAAAGGTATTTCTTGGATTGGTTGTGGCTAAATGTGTCTATGTACAGTGTTCAAATAGAATTGCAGCAAAGTGTTCCCAAAGTAAAGCTGTCTGTACACAGCGTCCCAGTGAAGCAACAGAGAAAGGTTTGCAAAGTTGGGTAATTGCCCTCTCACCAATGACCAGGCTGATTCAATGCCTTCTGAACAGCGGCTCCCAGAGAGGCATTCTTGCAGCAGATCCGCTTGTGATGATCACCTGGTGCGGAGCACGAAGTGCGAGTTGTCGGACTGCCAAGTTGATGCTGGATAGATGTCTGATGAACAGCAAGCAGTACTAGGCCCTGCTCAGATGGGTTGGAATGTCTCACACCGCATGGTAGACCGCTACCTTACCCTCCCTGTACGGAGAGGTCTGTCACACACAAGGCCCAAGAGGAAGAGAGCGTGGGGTGGGTCTCTGGCCTCTTTTATAGCTCTTCCCAGCAATCTCCCCAATGGTAGCAAAGATCCCTGGGATATGTAGTCCGGGTGTATAATCCTGCGGAGAAATTGCCATTCTGAGGAAATACTAATCCCGCAATCCATTTGGTTTGGCTCTCAAATATGATGTCAGTTAGAGAAACAATACGTTATATAGAAATGATAGGGAATCGCAGAGCTTTGCAATTGTAGAATACATTGGTATATATGCAAAAAAAAATTGCCTCTGTGTCTTTGACTTTAAAGTGCTATCAAAAATCAAAAATGTTTTTTAATTGCAGCTTACCAATCGTTAGATGTGGTGGCAGCATCAATTTTCTTTTTTTGGCGTTTTTTTCCCTCTATTTTCACCTGGTGATCTGGTCAATATCACGCCTCATGTACAGTATTAGGGAGACACAACTCTGGAGAAATGAGCATAGGAGGCATAGCAGATGGCAGAATTGTCAGTCTGGGGGAGGGGAGTGTAAAATGTATTAGCAGATTTAGATACACTAGCAAATTGAAGCCAAACTCCAGCTCACACTTTATAATCAGTTACAGAAAACTTTTTTTTTTTCCTTTTGGGATAAAAGTTTTATATGAATAAATAAAAGCTGATCATTTTAATCACCCCTACAAGTGTTAAGTGCTGCAGTTTGTCTCATCCATGTAAACTGAGAAAAAAATGGTTTGGTCAACTAGTTTGCACAGTATGGGGAGGTTAGAAAAATGTGTGCCACATCCAGTTTTAATAGAAGAAAAAGAAATTTTCCCCTGGTTGGTGGACTTTGAAGGCACAACAAATCTTTCCCCAAAATAACACAATAAGTAAAGTAATAACAAAATTTATTTATAACACATTATACATAAAAGTTTATAAGTAGAGCGTTATAGCAAAATCAACATAAAGATAAAAAATGCATCAACATTATATGAGAAATCAGACCCGACGCTTTTCGGAGTTTATGAAGGGTGTCCTCCTTCTTCAAGGGTTAAGTATCGGGTATTAAACCCAGTTCTAAATGTAGAAATGACAGTTTTAATATGACAATAAACACATTTAACAGAGAAAAATATACTCAAAGAGCAGGATATAACATGAAACAGACATTGTATACCCACAGGAGTGACAACAGTGTATAGCAACAATAAAAAGAACAATATAAGAGAAACTTACATAGATGGAGATACATTGGTTGGAAACACTCTGCTATGTTAAAAAACCAAGAGAGTGCACTGGATTAGATATCTTCGATTAGATATGTGGAGATCCAGCGTAAGCCAGGGTTGACAGAGCCTAGGTCTGGTAGAAAGATATATCTAAAGAGTATGATGGAAGCCCCTCCCCGAGTGTGGGATAGTATCGGTGGGCCACAAGCGGTGGAGCGGTAGCGGATCACAGGACTACTGAGGTCAGCAAAAAAGTAAGGAGTCCTCTATAGAGGAATAAAAGAAAGAGTAAAGATTATAATATGTAACTTCATATATATGTGTATATGATTGTTAATAAATAAATTACAGCAGTGTCTATAAAAAGACAGTACCTGTCCTATTGAAACCACTAGTCATAGCGAGCAGAAATGGCCCTGCATATAGATCAATATAATCTGCAAAGAAAGGGGTAAAAAATATAAAAAAATAATATACACCCTTATTGTAGTACGGGCTCAAAAGAAGTTTAATGTAGGTCAAAATATAGGACCAACAAGTGACTGCTCGAAGGTGGCTTAACAATAATTCCCCTAAAAAGTATATTTTTGAAGATAAACTGAATATATTATATTATTGATCGTGGATTTATATCAAAACCACAGACCATAAAATATAAGGTAATTGATAGATGGATAGTAAATAAATGCATCAAAGATGGATAATTAACAGAAGAAACTATCAAAATCACAGATATAAACTATTGTTGTGGAACCAAGGTTATTTTCCAATACAGGAAAAAAGCCCCCAGTGGTGAAAAGGTGCCAAAACAGCAGCCAGTGTTTTACCATTTACAATTACAACAATAGTGTGTGGATTTTAAAGTGCATTAGATGTAATTTAAAAAATACTAAAAAGCATTAGATTGGAATTGCCGTTATCAAAACCACGGGGGATAAACAGTGGAAATGGGTACAAAATTACCTTGAAAGTTATGATGAATAAGAAATTGCGGCCGCTTGTCAGTCCATCAGCACAGGGGCGGGCGGCTGGTGTGCCGGGAAGTCCTGTGGCGCAACCCACATATAGAGCGAGCGGCAGCGGCGATAGTATTGGTTGTAAACCCACAAGGGGGAGGAAAACAAGGATTTCCATCAAATTGAAAAAAGAGAGTGCCTGTAAGATATATAGAATATCTGGCAAAAGACATAGATCTCACAACAGGGAAGGTACCGACATGTGCATAGATGACATTATAGTACATAAATGACCTTATAAAAGTACATACAGGCATATACAATGGCAATAACATTATACAACTAACCTTTCATAGATATACGCGAAAAGTTGAATACACTTTAAATTATACATGAATGTTATTTGAATATTCTCGATTCCTGGCAAATATGAAATATAATTGATGATAGTTACATTATTGTATATCCATTAAATTGGACATTGTTATGACTAAAAAAGCCCAATAACGTATATGGTTTCATAAAGGTGCATGTATTTAAATATCCATATGTATCGTTCTATCTAACATCAATATGCCATTCACAACGGCCTCAAAGGAGGCCCATATCTAGCGCAGCCATATGGGTAGCATTGTTATTGATAATGTATCATTTTAAGGAGAGATTTTTTACAGTTAGATATTATTAAGTGTAAACACTTATACGCAGAGTGACAAGACAGTTGGAATCAGTACGAGAAATATATAGGTAGTATGGTATTGATATAGACCTAATGTATTGAAAGGCAGTTATTTTTCCATACCCCCAAAGGAAAAACCCTCCAAAAAGGGCTTAAACCAAATGGATTCGTTGAGTCCAGGTGCCTGGGTAGCCCAGAGCCTATAGATCCACCTGGCTTCAAGTTAAAGAAGAGACTTGTTCCAGTCTCCTCCTCTCGGATTCGGGTGAACCCGATCCAAGATTAGAAATTTGATCTTGGGGAATTTGCCTGCATGCACGAAACTTACGTTACGGAAGGTCAGGATCACAGACCTGCATACTGTGTATATGTCTGTAAGCACGCCTCCAAAATTCCAGCTTAGTCTTACCAACATAAAAACAGGAGCAATCACATCTAAGGAGGTAGATCACCCCTATAGTTTTGCAATTGGCAAAATGTTTCGCTCGAAAGCTTTCGCCGTTTGGTAAGAGTGGATTTTTTTCTACTGCCATGTAGCGGCAGTAGTGGCAGGAACCACACATAAAGGTTCCTTTATATTTACAATGTTGCTTACCACTGTTATCAAATTCACTACTGGTGATTTGGTCCTTAATGGATGTCGCCCTCCTAAATGTGAAAAGAGGTCTGTCGGGAACAAATTGTCCCAACAGAGGATCACAAGTTAGAAGGTGCCAATATTTCTCCACTATGTCCTTCATTTGTTTCTGTTGGTTGTTGTATTTAGAGATAATTCTAAGGGGATTGGTGTCCTCCCTAGATTTTTTAGAGTAGAGTAGTTGATTTCTACTTTGGAGACAGGCTTGTTGATATGACCTCTTTAGGGAGGCATGAGAGTACCCCCTCTGAAGGAGTCGATCTCGCAACTTGTTTGCTTCATTTTGGAAAATTGCGTTATCTGCGCAATTTCGCCTGATGCGCAGATACTGGCCATAGGGTATAGAGTTGAGGAGGGGTGCTGGGTGGAAACTACTGGCATGCAAAATAGCATTGCCAGCAGTAGGTTTTCTGTATAGACGAGTTAAAAGCCGTCCCTCCTCACCTCTATACACCTCTACATCCAGGAAAGCAACGCTGTTGACATTATGAGACATAGTAAAGCTTAAGTTTAAGTTATATATCTTTCTACCAGACCTAGGCTCTGTCAACCCTGGCTTACGCTGGATCTCCACATGGAAGATATCTAATCCAGTGCACTCTCTTGGTTTTTTAACATAGCAGAGTCTTTCCAACCAATGTATCTCCATCTATGTAAGTTTCTCTTATATTGTTCTTTTTATTGTTGCTATACACTGTTGTCACTCCTGTGGGTATACAATGTCTGTTTCATGTTATATCCTGCTCTTTGAGTATATTTTTCTCTGTTAAATGTGTTTATTGTCATATTAAAACTGTAATTTCTACATTTAGAACTGGGTTTAATACCCGATACTGTGACCCTTGAAGAAGGAGGACACCCTTCATAAACTCCGAAACGCGTCGGGTCTGATTTCTCATATAATGTTGATGAATTTTTTATCTTTATGTTGATTTTGCTATAACGCTCTACTTATAAACTTTTATGTATAATGTGTTATAAATAAATTTTGTTATTACTTTACTCATTGTGTTATTTTGGGGAAAGATTTGTTGTGCCTTCAAAGTCCACCAACCAGGGGAAAATGTATTTTTCTTCTATCCATGTAAACTGATGCATTCTGCTGGGGAGTTTGTGATGTGAAAGACAACAGACTTGCTGGCTGGATTACCAGATGAAATTAGAAGAAAGAAAATCTTAAAAAAGGAAACTAATGCAGCCATCACATCTATGAATTGATAAGCTGCAATATAATAACTGTTTGCTTTTGAATGCTGCTTTAAGGTGAACCTTTAAAGTACAGTATTTGATTCTTGGATCACAGTGTGGGGTCCATACATAGGGGAAACTTCGCTGTAAAGTTGCTCACTGTCTTTCTTTAGATTCATAAATGCATTTTTCTAAAACTTTGCAGTCAAAAATAAAAATCTATTTCTTTTAAAGAAATTCTAGCAAATTGACACCTTTTACACCATAAGGGATTAATAGCCTATTCTAACTTTGCTATTCCCAAATGCATAGTAATATGTATATTATTTGCATAACAGAAAGAATGGAAATACTAATGTTTAAAAAATCCATTTGTGTTATTTTGGAGGATTTAAAACTAGAACACTTGCCTTTTCTTAAAAATAAATCATATAAAAGGTTTTCTAATGACAGTTTATGAGTTCTGCAGAATAACTGCAGCACTAGTTTGAATGACAAATCAAACAAAACTGATCTCATACATTTATGTATTCTAATGTCACATCTGAGGGCTGACAGTCGCAGATCTCCTCCAAAACGCATTCTTCCTTTAAATGTTTAAATGGGATTGAATATTCTATAATAGCATAAGTAAGCTCAGGTGACTAGTAAGAAGAAAGGCTATAGTGGAGAGGTTCTAGATGACCTAAATTCTCTAGGTATTACTTTGTTCGTGTTCTTTGTTAAGTGGGCTACATTTAGCTCTTCTTTAGCTTTTCAATGCAGCTGCCACTTCTGTCATAACCAGATGCACCAGCTTTTCATTGTATTCTTTTTTGTTAGCATTGGAAAAAATCTCTGTCATGCACGGTCACCTTTGCTAGCTGTTGGAACATTGGCTACTAAAAAGCTGTAATCCCAAAGCATAGAAATTATAGCACAATCCTCTTGTAAAATACATATTCCGTATTGGTTAACAAATACATGTTGCAACATTATTGGCTTGAAACATAAGCTTCCATCAAGCAGTACAATTATAATGCTGGTTATGAAAAGGTCATGTTATTTCTTGATAAAGATCTTTATGATACTGCTCCCTAAGTGCTCATTTACATGGTCAGAATGTTAGGTTTAGATGTGTACAGTGTATAGTTTTGTGTGCATCTCAATCGTACCACTATAATCAATGAGTCCATAAACACACTTGTGTCTACATGTGAAAATGTGTGCCACAAAAAAGTAGTATTTTTTCTAATCAGCCGCTAGCATAAATTGTAGGTAACAATCGAAACAAATATAAAAGTAAATGCAGCGCTATAAAGTTCAGTCAAAAAAGCTCACAAACTCTAGAAAATCCCTGAGCAAATGACCCAAGCAAATGACAAAAGTCCATAGATATGAAAGTCCATAAATCCTTAAGGGACACCCAAAAATTGCTGCAGATGAACTGTAGGTGAAATAAAATTTCTCCACCGACATCATAGCACACCGGACCTCTTACCATGAGATATGGACCACTAAATTATAGGTGGTCTACATGCGCTCCAACACTCCTCTGGCTTGTCCCTGTTCAATGCATTCTGATTGGACTTAGGATGTAGTCTGGCTATTACACGTCACATCGCAAAACACATGGACCATGGCCATCTTGTTGGTTGGAAGCCATATGGATTTCTGTTTATGATACGCTTGTTTTTACTGATTATATGTAGAGTATTCTGGACTTATCTTTTTTAATAAACCTTTGAACACTTTAACATTCTTCACTACGAAGCAGTGTTTGTTCTCATTTTGACACATGTGACCTGTGGGGAGACTTTCTGAGAGGGGCCAACAGGATCTTATCTGGTGTGATTACTGATGAACAAGGACCAGCAAGAGGAGTGTTGGAGTGCATGTAGACCACCTATATATCTAATGGTAAGAGGCCCGGTGTGCAATGGTGTAAGTGGAGGAATTTCATTTCACCTACAGTTTATCTGCAGCCCCTTTTGGGTATCCCTTAAGGATTTATGGACTTTCATATGTATGGACTTTTGTAATTTGCTTGTGTCATTTGCTGAGGGATTTTCTAGAGCTTGTGAGCTTTTTTGACTGAACTTTATGAATGCATGTGCATGCATTCATGTGCATAAACACACATAAACACATTCACACGAGCCACTTGGGATGCATGGGTGTTCTGTGCAGGGCATGCAGGCAGCCTGTTGAAATCCATGACCGTTGTTTGCCTGCATGCCCTGCATGGAACACTTGTGCATCCGAGGCGCCTGAAGACAACCCTTCACATGGCCATTTGGATAGGTACATCTGTGTAATCAAGGCCATAAGCTTCATTCAAAGGGCATTTGTGTATTATCTGCACAGAATGCCAGGTGTTGCTGGCAGGAGATCTGATGTAAAAATCAATGCCTATTTGATTTTTTTAGATGTGTTTAGATATGTACAGTATTAGCCATGTACAGTTCTTCTAATGGATCATGCATGTATGTTTGCATGCATTTATATGCATTCACACATGTTTCCATGTGTCTACATGCATTTATGATCCAATAAAAAATTATTAAAGTGTTACTAAACCCAGGACCCTGTATTCAATATATCTGGTCTCCCACAGTACACAAATCATGGAAATGCAATTATTTTAGTAAATATAAACTGCTAAATACCCTTTATCGTTAGCAGTTAGAACAGTCGTGTGACTTCTATCAGTGTCTGGTTACATCTTGTAGGAGGAGTTTTCATTCTACTCTGACTGTCCTGTGAGACTGCAGGACCCCTGACCCTTTGTCTGGACAGTGCTGATTGGCCCTGTGCTGATCACATGCACTCTCCCAAGGCTCTGTTCTATCAGGAGATGGTTTTGGGGACTGTGGAAGAAGGGGAGGATCAGCGAAGATAGGATCAAACAGCCTTTTTATACAATGCATAGAATTAACTCCTTAGGTTCCACAGTGAGTATAACAAGCGTGCTTTACTGCATATACAGACTTATTTTACTGTTGTGGGTTTAGTACCACTTTAAAGTGTTTGTCCCGCAAAATATGCTATTCAATTTTGGATATGGTAAGGAGGACTTATAACTCCTACTAGGTTTATACTGCTGTCCTGGGGTCTGAGATTGTCCCCCATTTTCTATCCAGAAAACCGAAAACAACAGTTTTATTCGTTTTTTTTTTTTTTAACAAACTATTTTGATTTGGTACAAAAGGTGGTACAAAAAAAAGCATAACTATCCCAGAATATTGACAGTAATAACAAGTTGTACATATGAAAAATTAGAAAAATCGTATACAATAAGGTAAATATATATTGCCGTAGTACAATTTTTGTTTGTGATCTATAATACAATATATAAGATAAGTTGGTCTCTTGTGGCTAATCATTCTCAGGCTGGGTTAAAAAAGGATATGGAGTGTTTAAGCCAAGGGTCCCATTTTTTATTCTATAAATGGATGGTATTTTGTATTGTATGGAATATTTTTTCCATAAGATTAATATTATTGATTCTGGTTTTTAAATGCTCCAGAGGAGTTGATTGGGATTTCCAATGAAATGCTATTAACCAGTGAATTATAACACAGATTGTATGTATTAATCTCATATTATGTATGGAAAGACCCATGACAGGGGCAAATAAGAGACAATTGTGTGAGGTTAGGGTTTATGTTACTATTTGAGATTATAGAGGCAAAACATATATGTGTAATCTTATTACAGTCCCAGAAAATGTGTAAATATGAACCTAAGGAAGCCTCTAAAGCATATTTGCGGTGTTGTGGGGAATATGGAATGTAATTTGACGGGGGTATAGTACCATCTGGTGAATAATTTTAATGCAGTCTCTTTAACTGTAATAGATCTAGTACATTTATGTAAGTTATTGATACATACAGTGGTGTGAAAAAGTGTTGGCCCCCTTCCTCATTTCCTGTTCCTTTGCATGTTTGTCACACTTAAGTGTTTCGGAACATCAAACCAATTTAAACAATAGTCAAGGACAACACAAGTAAACACAAAATGCAATTTGTAAATGAAGGTGTTTATTATTAAAGGTGAAAAAAAATCCAAACCATCATGGCCCTGTGTGAAAAAGTGATTGGCCCCTAAACCTAATAACTGGTTGGGCCACCCTTAGCAGCAACAACTGCAACCAAGCGTTTGCGATAACGTGCAATGAGGCTTTTACAGCATCCTGGAGGAATTTTGGCCCACTCATCTTTGCAGAATTGTCCTAATTCAGTTACATTAGAGGGTTTTCGAGCATGAACGGCCTTTTTAAGGTCATACCACAACATCTCAATAGGATTCAGGTCAGGACTTTGGCTAGGCCACTCCAAAGTCTTAATTTTGTTTTTCTTCAGCCATTCGGTGGTGGACTTGCTGGTGTGTTTAGGATCATTGTCCTGCTGCAGAACCCAAGTTCGTTTCAGCTTGAGTACACGAACAGATGGTCGGACATTCTCCTTCAGGATCTCTTGGTAGACAGCAGAATTCATAGTTCCTTTTATCACGGCAAGTCTTCCAGGTCCTGAAGCAGCAAAACAGCCCCAGACCATCACACTACCACCACCATATTTTACTGTTGGTATAATGTTCTTTTTCTGAAATGCAGTGTTCCTTCTACGCCAGATATACTTGGACACACACCTTCCAAAGAGTTTCACTTTTGTCTCATCGGTCCACAGAATGTTGTCCCAAAAGTCTTGGGGATCATCAAGATGTGTTGTGGAGAAATTGAGAGGAGCTTTGATGTTCTTTTTGCTCAGCAGTGGTTTTCTCCTTGGAACTCTGCCATGCAGGCCATTTTTGCCCAGTCTTTTCCTGATGGTGGAGGCATGAACGCTGACCTTAACTGAGGCAAGTGAGGCCTGCAGTTCCTTGGACGTTGTTGTGGGGTCTTTTGTGACCTCTTGGATGAGTCGTCGCTGCGCTCTTGGGGTAATTTTGGGCGGCCGGCCACTCCTGGGAAGGTTCACTACTGTTCCATGTCTTCGCCATTTGTGGATAATGGCTCTCACTGTGGTTCGCTGGATTCCCAAAGCTTTGGAAATGGCTTTATAACCCTTTCCAGACTGATAGATCTCAATTACTTTCTTTCTCAATTGTTCCTGAATTTCTTTTGGTCTCGGCATGATGTGTAGCTTTTAAGGATCTTCTGGTGGACCTTACTGTGTCAAGCAGCTCCTATTTAAGTGATGCCTTGATTGTGAACAGGTGTGGCAATAATCAGGCCTGGGTGTGGCTAGAGAAATTGAACTCAGGTGTGAACAACCACAGTTATAGTATGTTTTAACAAGGGGGGCAATCACTTTTTCACATAGGGCCATGATGGTTTGGATTTTTTTTTCACCTTTAATAATAAACACCTTCATTTACAAATTGCATTTTGTGTTTACTTGTGTTGCCCTTGACTATTGTTTAAATTGGTTTGATGTTCCGAAACGCTTAAGTGTGACAAACATGCAAAGGAACAGGAAATGAGGAAGGGGGCAAACACTTTTTCACACCACTGTATTTCCCAGTCTTGGACAGAGAAAGAGATGTTTATTTCTTGTTCCCATTTGAGCATATAGGGGAGTATGTTTGTTTCTGTGTCGTTAAGTAAATTAAAGTACATTTCTGATAAGAGACCAGAATTTCTTGGTGACTTTAGATCCAAAATTTTCCCAAATTACTAATGATGTGGGTGACTTTTCATGGTGGACTTTTCATAGGATTTGTTTTGTTTTTTAGTGGCGTAGGGGAAGGTAAGAAACCCTGTCAGCTGTTTATTGCTGTTTGTGTTTCTATTTCAGATTTTCCTTCACTCCTTGTCTGGTAAAACTGTTACAACATGACAGTAGGGGCATGAATAAAAAAAATATTTAATATAATATAATATTTAATAAGTAAATATTTAAAATACAGGCACCAGGGCAATTTATTTGAGTGAATGTTTATTGAATATCAGACTAACTACTTTATAAATATGCCCTAATTGAGTGTGTTATGCCTAAGATTTTTATCTGCAGTATATTGAAATTAACCACTTGCCGACTGCCCGCTGTCGTTTGACGGCAGCAGAATGGCTGCCCTGCACGAATCGCTGTAGCTGTACGGTGGCTGCTTTAAGGGGTATAGGGGGTGCACGCATGTGCTTGCCACGTCACTGAGGTGCCGATGCACATGCCCAGCACCCGCGATGTCCACCGGGCACACGTGATCGCTCCTGGCAGAGCACTTACACATCACCTTTCTGGCAGGGGAGAGGAGACAGGTCGTGTGTTCCTAGTATATAGGAACAACGATTGGTCTCCTGCCCCAGGCAATCCCATCCCCCTACAGTTAGAACATGCTGAGGGAACACATTTAACCCCTTGATTGCCCCCTAGTGTTGCCAGTGCCAGTGACATTTATACAGTAATCAGTGGCTATTTTTAGCTCTGATCGCTGTATAAATGTCAGTGGTCTCAAAAAAGTGTCAAAAGTGTCCAATCTGTCCGCCGCAATGTCACAGCCCCAATAAAAATTGCATATCGCTGCCATTACAAGTATACATGTGCACACTGAAATATTTTGTTTTGGAATTTCGTTTTCGTCCGAAAAATTTATTTATTTAGTTACTCCCGAAATTCGTTTTTATTTATTTAGTTTTTTGTTAAAAATTGCATTCGTCTGAAAATCCAAATTAATTAAGGTTGAATTTATCATTGAAGGCTTATGGTGTCTGTCCAATGTTCAAAGAAGATTCGACGGAGCAGCTAAACCGTATGACGCCGTATCGTTTAGCTGCTCCGTCAAATCTTCTTAGAACTTTCGACAGACACTATAAGCCAAAGATTCAACGTTTGTATGTTTTTCACTGCTTTGTCAAATCTTTGTTGTTCATGTTGAATGTATATAGTTCAAACAGAAAATGAACTGGTGATAGTGATCACTGATCAGACAGGTAACAAGATAGGGTATATAGAATCTATATAGAATCTCAATCTTTAATAGGGAATCTATAATAATAAATCCCCCCCCCCCCCCCACATCACAACACTTGCAACACTAGTATCACTATCAATTTCACAACCTTAACACAATAGCAGCAGATTATTATGAAAAAGTTAAGCTTGTTTCACTATTGTTCTGCTGCTGTGCTTATGCTTAATTGCTAAAAAATTCAGGTTCTCTGACAAACGGACCAGCTAAGATTGACTGTCTTCTGAAATGATTCAGTGTGTGTGTCTCTCTCTGCTAGCAATTGTAAGTGAAAGTAAGTTGGCTGTACATGTGTACTTAGTTCTAGCTATTTTACTGCTCCTCCTCTTTGGTTACAATCAGCCAATAACATTCATCATCATCATTATTTTTATTTTACTTCCCCCACCCAATTCCAGCAGCGATCTTTTCTCTCTATGTCGAATCTTTTCTCTCTATGTCGAATCTTTTCTCTCTATGACGAATCTTTTCTCTCTATGTCAAATCTTTTCTCTCTATGTCGAATCTTTTCTCTCTATGTTGAATCTTTTCTCTCTATGTCAAATCTTTTCTCTCTATGTAGAATAATCTTGGACTAAAAGAGTTAAGGTTAGGCACATTTGACTACAGGTTCGATAGACACAGATTGTTATTGTCAGCGTCATGTCGAATCTCCTATCTATAACGAACTGTTGTCGCAATGAAAACGAAAATAAAGCATTTGTTTATGTCGGATCTTTCGTTTTTCGGATTCTGCACTTTTGTTATCGTTTGTTATAATTTGTTTTTTCTTTTTTTAAATTGGGATATTTATTATAGCAAAAAGTAAACAATATTGTGTTTTTTTTTTTAAATTGTCAGTCGTTTTTTGTTTATAGCGCAAAAAATAAAAACTGCAGAGGTGATCAAATATCACCAAAAGAAAGCTATTTTTGTGTGGAAAAAAAAGGACATCAATTTTGTTTGGGTACAGTGTCACACGACCACGCAATTGTCAGTTAAAGCGACGCAGTGCCGTATCGCAAAAAATGGGCAGGTCAGGAAGGGGATAAATTCTTCCAGGGCTTAAGTGGTTAAAACCTGGATCTTTTTCTAGACTCTGCTAAATAATTGTTCAGTCCTATTTCTGGGGTGTGATATAATACCGGCAGGCACACTATCCCCAAAACCTTAATGTTATTCATGTTGGTTTTTAAATGATTCTATGAGTTAGATATACTATATTACATACACTGTATGTGTATTTATAAACTGTGAACAATAAATTGTGCATTTTTATGTCAAATCTTTTCTCTCTATGTAGAATAATCTTGGACTAATAGAGTTAAGGTTAGGCACATTTGACCACAGGTTCGATAGACACAGATTGTTATTGTCAGCGTCATGTCGAATCTCCTATCTATAACGAACTGTTGTCGCAATGAAAACGAAAATAAAGCATTTGTTTATGTCGGATCTTTCGTTTTTCGGATTCTGCACTTTCGTTATCGTTTGTTCAAATTCGTTTTTTCTTTTTTTAAATTGGGATATTTATTATAGCAAAAAGTAAACAATATTGTGTTTTTTTTTCAAAATTGTCAGTCGTTTTTTGTGTATAGCGCAAAAAATAAAAACTGCAGAGGTGATCAAATACCACCAAAAGAAAGCTATTTTTGTGTGGAAAAAAAAGGACATCAATTTTGTTTGGGTACAGTGTCACACGACCACGCAATTGTCAGTTAAAGCGACGCAGTGCCGTATCGCAAAAAATGGGCAGGTCAGGAAGGGCATAAATTCTTCCAGGGCTTAAGTGGTTAAAACCTGGATCTTTTTCTAGACTCTGCTAAATAATTGTTCAGTCCTATTTCTGGGGTGTGATATAATACCGGCAGGCACACTATCCCCAAAACCTTAATGTTATTCATGTTGGTTTTTAAATGATTCTATGAGTTAGATATACTATATTACATACACTGTATGTGTATTTATAAACTGTGAACAATAAATTGTGCATTTTTTTGACTCACAGCATGTGTATGGGATGTCTTTCACTTTGTGGCCCCCCTGCTAGCATGCTTGGGCGATGCTACCCAAATCAGTGGTTTTGGTAAACTCTAATTGAATTACATGTATATTGTTAAAACCTGTGTATCATAGATAAAATACTTGTTTTCACATGTGCTGCTGAACTCCTGAAGCCTCTTTGCAGTTAATTGCAGTTAATTTCTGTTTACATGAACCCAATGAGTGACTGCATACATTTATAGGACAGGCTTTCCAATGATGACAATAGCTTAGGCCTTCATAATGTATTTTGAAATGGCAATTCTATTCTCCATCAGAAGCCGATGTAAAAAAGTGACAATGCAGGAACAAAGTTTGGAGTCAGGGAGAGCACTGTCATTTTGTATTAGGAGCAAGGACCTTCAAGACAGAATCACTGAGTATTATTTTAATGATAGCTGCAGATTTAAAAATAATAAAATGACTTTAGAAATGAACCACTTGCTGACTGCTCTATAGCAGTTTTACTGCTACAGGGCAGGAGCTGTGCGCAGGATCACGTAGATATATTTGATCTCGCACTTCCGCCTGCAGGGGGCACATGCATGCCGCCAGCGCGCCGCTTCTGTTATGAATATTCACAGCAGAAGCCGATCTGCGGGTTTTGGGCACTCAATGTCCATGCAAATAGTCGGGACGAGATACAGAACGGAGCTCTGCCTATGTAAACAAGGCAGAGTTCTGTTCTCACAGGGGGGAAAGGATGGATTCTGTGTTCCTGCAAAGCAGTGATTCAAAACAATCTCTTCCCCTAGTAAAAACAGTACACATAGTAAACACAAACACTAGCTATCACAGTCCCGCTATAAGTCGCTGATCGCCACCATTACTAGTATAAAAATTAATAAATAAAAATTCCTGTATATATCCTATCGTTTGTAGACGCTGTAACGTTCGCATAAACCAATCAATATACGCTTATCGTGATTTTATTTTGCCAAAAACATGTAGCAGAATACATATTGGCCTAAATTAATAAGGAAATTCGATTTTTTTACATTTGGTTATTGGATATGTTTTATAGCAGAAAGTAAAAAATATATATTTTTTATTTTTTTTCAAAATTGTCAGCCTTTTTTTGTTTATAGCGCAAAAACTAAAAAAAACACAGTGGTGATCAAACTACCAAAAGAAAGCTCTAATTGTGGGCAAAAATGTGTTGCATGACCGTGCAACTGTCGGTTAACATAATGCAGTGCTGTATCGCAAAATGTGGCCGGGTCATGAAGGGGGCTAAATCTTCTGGAGGTCAAGTGGTTAAACATGAGATTTAAGGCTGGATTCACACCTATGCATTTTTAGTGCTTTTTGCATTTTGCAGATTTGCACTGCAGTCCATTTAATATGGTTTCCTATGGAACACATTCTGTAGTGCAAATCTGCAAAATGCAAAAAGCACTAAAAATGCATAGGTGTGAATCCAGCCTTAGTGATTATGTTTACATATATGTAAAAAGGTGCAAGAAGGACCTTGCAATTTATGCATGGATTGGTTTAACCACTGTAGTTTTGAATGGGTGGGGGTGCTGTTCCTAGTGTACAGTCAGTGTGTGTTGCACAAAACAGGAAATATTTACATTTTAAAGGTTTGACAAGCACAAACCATTGCTTTTTTTTTCGTCAACATTTTCAAAAAGTAAACCAATAATATTAATGCGTAAAAGCTTCTCAACAATTACTACAAATACAGACGTGCTAACGTATCACATATTATAAATCACCCCTTAATAGATAAAAAAAATGTAAACTCAAAAGTGAATTCATATAGGGATGAGTCACAGCTCATCTTAAAGGTATGTCCTTTGAAGAACTTCACTCTGTTGTTCATTTGCAATCTGCAGGAGGCCACTGGTCGGAGGTCTCTTGCACCATGCAGTTTTTTGGTCTAATATTTCCAAACAAGTCATTATTGTGAGAACAAAAAAAAAATACTCACTATTCATCTGGAATATCAAATCAGTTAGAGTAGTCTCAAACCTTGAAAAATGAAATAAAACAAACACAGTCATATGCTTTTATTATTTATAAAATAAAGAATGATTTTAAATAAGTCCTTTTTCTTGCTTCCAAAATTTGAGATCAAGCAGCATTTCAAGCAGTACTTATACAGCAAGCTGTTTTTACGCTCACCATTACATGGTTACTATGTGAATCTGTTTCTATTGTAATATCTTTCCCATGCTGCTTTTTGGTAGAAAAAAAGTGTATTTAGCTAGAGCAGTCCAGCCATATAAAGGAGAAGGTTGAATAATAGAGTATACAGTGCTATTCTTCAGCAAGGGTGTCACCCATTACAATCTGTGGGATCTGACAGGTAACAACAATTGGAGCAGTAAGCAGTAGAGATTACCATAGTAGCTTATCAGTGTTGGATTATAAAAGTGTTTTGTAGTTGTATGTATAGTCTCCATTATCTTCTACCAAAATAACATGAAAAATATTGGGGCCTTTTTTTCTATTACTCCCTGATAAAATTACATTTAACATACCCCACTATAAATCAATATGCACATTACTTTTGAAATAAGATTGTTTTAAAATGGGAAAATGTCCTTACTTCTATAGCTTCTATGTTTACTTGTACTACTTCCATTTCTGGGATTTGAATGTTAAAGCACAATTACACTTTCTGTTGAAATCAGCTAAATACATTCCAGGTGCATCAAAGCAAGAGGTATGCCCTGTACACAAAAAAATAGAATTTTCCGATGGAAAATGTGTGATAGGACCTTGTTGTCGGAAATTCCGACTGTGTGTAGGCTCCATCACACATTTTCCATAGGATTTTCCGTCACACAAAATTTGAGATCTGGTTCTCAAATTTTCCGACAACAAAATCCGTTGTCGGAAAATTCCGATCGTGTGCACACAATTCCGACGCACAAAGTACCACGCATGCTCTGAATCAAGCAGAAGAGCAGCACTGGCTATTGAACTTAATTTTTCTCGGCTCATCATACGTGTTGTACGTCACCGCGTTCTTGACGATCGGAATTTCCGACCAACTTTGTATGACCGTGTGTAGGCAAGATAGGCTTGAGCCAACATCTGTCGGAAAAAATCACATGGATTTTGTTGTCGGAAAATCCTATCATATGTACAGGGCATTATAG
Source organism: Lithobates sylvaticus (assembly GCA_028564925.1). Taxonomy (NCBI): domain Eukaryota; kingdom Metazoa; phylum Chordata; class Amphibia; order Anura; family Ranidae; genus Lithobates; species Lithobates sylvaticus. Next base: position 410,967,580 of record CM053029.1, on the reverse strand, counting down.
GTCATTTTCTTTAGAAAGCAGCCACAGCCTGAGTAAAAAGGGTTGTCCCCTACCAGCAAACAGTAATGGACCCTTGCACTTTGTGTGGAAGTAGTGATCTTCCTACAGTGGTCCTTCAACATGTGACATCAGTCAAAGCTATAACTCTCTAATAAGCAAAGCTCATGCTACCAGTTGCTTGAAGAACTCTAATTCTGACTAAGTAGGGCATATGTCTGACCTCTGTAGATAGAGCACTACGTCTCTATAGAATGTTGGCAGGAGACAGGCTTTTCTAATGGCAAACTGTATGAGCCTATGACACTAGCATTATCCTGTCTCCATAACCTACAACTATCTCAGTAGTGCCAGGGGATATAGAAATTTCACAGTAGGCAGGGGCGGCCTGATCGGCCGGTCAGTTTGGCCGTGGTCCGAGGACCCGGCTGCTGCAGGGGGCCCACCAGCGCCACCTGGTGAAACTCTCAGGGCTCCTGCCGGTCCCCGGTGACCCTCTTTTCAGGCTCCAGCATTGCCTCGGAGGGTAAGGGGGGAGGGGGGCGCTGTAAAGTGCAGGGATGCCCCGCTTACACTCCAACGTCTATCAGGTGACGTCTACCAGGTGGGACATCGTATGACAGCGGCGCCAGGTGTAACAATGGGAAATCTGTGTGATCTGGCGGCATTCCTCTCTAACCCCCATGCACTGATCAGGCTGAATTTAGGGGCGCTGGTGGTAAGGCTGCATTATGGGCACTAGTGGTGAGGCTGCATTATGGGCACTGGTGGTGAGGCTGTGTTATGGACACTGGTGGTGAGGCTGCATTGAGGGACACTGGTGGTGAGGCTGCATTATGGGCACTAGTGGTGAGGCTGCATTCATGGGCACTGGTCGTGAGGCTGCATTCATGGGCACAGGTGGTGATGCTGCATTCATGAGCACTGGTGGTGAGGCTACATTATGGCACAGGTGGTGAGGCTACATTCATGGGCACTGGTGGTGAGGCTGCATTATGGGTACTGGTGGTGAGGCTGCATTCATAGGCACAGGTGGGGCTGCATTGAGGGGCACTGCAGAGACAGCATTGAGGGGCACTAGAAAGGCTGTATTGATGGGCACTGATCAGGTGCTGCATTGATGGGCACTGGTGAGGCTGCATTGATGAGCACTGATGAGCATGCATTGATGGGGACTGATGGGGGCTCTTTCCAACATAGACTCTCAAATGGACACAGAGAGGACCTGCACACATGCACGTGATGTCATTATGTGTTGTGCCACGCGCCTTCACGTACTGGACCTGCTGCAAACCTTCTAGTTCTACTTTCTTGCATAGGGCAAGTCCCTCCCTTACCTGGGCAAACAGTGCCCGGAATGGTGGAAGAGGAGAGGACACACCAGCCAGCCACAACAGGGCCAGGGTGAGAGCCAGGCAGCCACCCACGCTGGTGACCCACCCAAAGCAGGGCCAGGGTGCCAGCCAATCACCCACAGTGACTCAACCACAGCAGGGTCAGAGTGCCAGCCAGCCACCCACGGTGACCCACCCACACCAGGGAGCCAGCCAGCCACCCACAGGAGCCAGCCACAGAGGAAGCAGGAGCCAGCCAGCAACAGAGGATGAGGGAGCCATCCACAGAGGACACGGGAACCAGCCACAGCTACAGTACTTATAGTTAAGGTAAGAGAAGTGCTACACAGTGCCAATTTTATTTCTACTTTGTGAGAGGTTGGGGCAGGGGTGTAAGTCATGGCACAAGGAGGGGGTCCTGTGAGGACCAGAGTGAATGAAGGTGTTCACTGTTCACTCTGTTAGAAAGAGGCCCCTCCAGGTCCCATTATACGCCTCTGTAGTCTCTAATATGACCTGTGGGGGACTCTTTCTACCAGACTCTATATATAATGGACACTGAAAGGTCTTCTATTAGAGAGACCCCCTCCAGGTCCCATTAGACTCCTTTGTAGTCTCTAAAGGGGTCCTGGAGGGGGGGTCTCTTTCTAACAGAGAATCTCTAATGGACACTGTTAGAGACCCCCCCAGGTCCCATTAGACTCTGTTGTAGACTCTAATGGGGCCTTGAGGGGATGCTTTCTAACAGACTGTCTAACTCACTGTTAGAGAGAGACCCCCCTCCAGGTCCCTTTAAAAAAAAAAAGGCAGAAGTTGTACTTTGTGCAAAATGTAGGGGCGGGGCCAGGGACAGACCATGGGTCGGGTCAGGGGTGGGCCATGGGCAGGGTCAGGGGGGTCATGGGTGGGGTCATGGGTAGGGCCTGACAGGGGGCCCTTGCTTTATTTGGTCAGGGGGCCCTGAATGTTGTCAGTCCGCCCCTGACAGTAGGCTTGATTAATACTTGACATTCATTTAGCACTCAAGTACACTACAACCTCTTCTATTCCAATAGCAAAAGTGTATCTCCACTTTTGCTGATAAACAAACAATCCTCTTCTGTTCAGTTATGAATATTACAGGGATTATTTCTGAGTTTACCCATCTTAATCAGTTTAAATTGACACAAGAATTGCAGTCACCTTCTTCTTCTTCCTGGATAAAAAGTTTGATTGTTGGCTATACAGGAAGACAAATATGATATATTTCTGAAAGTCTGGTCTTCATTGATAAAATATTGTCAACCAGATCAAAGGGATTTACAGCAGTGACCCCTTTCTTTCGTTCTCTCTCCTCTGTTGTGAGATTGAGACTATAGGCCGCTGTGGCATTCCAAGGTACTCTCTTTCCTCCCTTTCACCCTTTCCTCTCTTCCATCTTTCATTCTCCTTGCCTTTCCTTCCCCCACCCCCTTCTTTCCATTCCAGACTTGTACCCTCCCTCAACTCCCTTTTGTTTTTGTCATATTTTATTCCGGGCTACTCTGCTTTTGTCCTTTATTTCTCGGTTGCCCTGAAAGGGTAACTGCACTGGTACAAATTTTTTTCTCTTCTATCATTATGATGAGTCACGCTTTGACATACCCCAAACAGTACAGGCTTCTCTGTGCCTTTGTTCAGTTCGTGACGAATCTGGATCACCTTTGAATCTGACCTGCCATCCTTTCCAATGCGACTCCTCTGCATATGAACTCATGGACTATTGTAGTGCTGTGTGGATTTTTTTGTATACTTGGTATCGGCATAGGGGTATTGTGACCCCTCCTGCTGCACTTTTTGCAATTTCATTATGTTCTGTACTAAGTTCTTGTAAATTTTGTAAGCTTTCAAAAAAAAAAATTTTTTGAATCATAAAAAGTTAGAGAATATGTCTGCTATAGTCACACAATCAGTTCCAATGTTGTTGTGTGAGAAGAACAGGTAAAAAAAGTCAGTGACCCAATCACCTCAACAAAAATGTAATGTATCGGTCATTCTCCACACTGTGTGTAATGATAATCCAAATGTGTTGTATAATGTATATTTATAATGGTATACGTTTACATCTAATATCGTTTTTAACCATGTGTGGATATAGTATGCTGGAGTACAATTTTAAAACACCACTATGTTTACATTGTTTGCGATTACGCATATCATAGGCAAAATGCTCTGAGCCAGTCAGAGTGGCTTTGTGCCTTGTAACCACTATGATGACCAGTCACAGTGATCACAAATTTAAACAGTACTACTGTTTATATTTGAAAGCCTCTTACAATCAAGGACGGGGAGGAAGGATGATGGATGCATGTTTCAGTGAAAGCAGGATTTATGAATGAAGGAAAGGGTAGGCAGCAGTAACTTTGAATATTTTGATTCATTTAATGTGAAATCATTTTTTTTTTTTTTTTTTATATATAAACTTTATTTGTATATTTTCAAGAAAAGTACAAACAAGTTACAAAAACAAAAACAAAAAAATGCAAAGAAGGAATAGCAAGTCCGAATAAACCGCAGTACCAAGCTATTTACTTGTGTGCCTGCTGTCCAACATATACAGAGTGGGGGACAAACATGTTAGTCACTTAAGTATAGGAACCTATGAATCATTTCACCAATAATTTGTCTCCAGCTCTGCCATTGGGTCTGAGTAGTAGTTATGTGCAGACTCAGCCGGGTTGAAGAGAAAGTTGTAGCCAAGTGGCATGCATTTTCTTAAGGTGCGGTTCATTCGGGAGACATACATGTGGAATCATTTTTAACCCTTGCACCTCCCACTTAGATTTCATCTTCATTTTGTCTCTGTAGTGCCTGTGCATTAACTCCCTCACTCCCCTTATCCTGCACATTACCCACTCATCTCTATCCTCCATCTGTGTATGACCTATACATTAATGATGTATCATATTTAGTTCACCATTACCAAGCTCCAAGCATTAACCACCTCAATAACAGAATGTCTTTTCATTTCTAAAAAATGTTATGGGTCTTTGTTTTAAAGGCTTATATGCAAGTTATTGCCATAAAACGTGTTTGGGGACCTTGGTCCTGCCCCAGGGGACATGTATCAATACAAAAAATATTTTTTACTTTTTGCTATAATAAATATCCCCAAAAGATATTAAAAAAAAAAATTTTTTTTCCTCAGTTTAGGCCGATATATGTATTCTTATACATATTTTTGGTAAAAAAAATCACAATAAGCACATATTGATTGGTTTGTGCAAAAGTTATAGCGTCTACAAAATAGGGGATAGTTTATTATTTATATTTAAATTTATTTATTAATTTTTTTTACTAGTAATGGCGGCGATCTACGATTTTTATCATGACTGCGACATTATGGCGAACACATCGGACACTTTTGACACTATTTTGGGACCATTGTCATTTATACAGCGATCAGTGCTATAAAAAATGCACTGATTACTGTGTAAATAACACTGGCAGGGAAGGGGTTAACCACTAGGGGCGATGAAGGGGTTAAGTGTGTCCTAGGGAGTGATTCTAACTGTGGGGGAGATGGGCTACAACTCACATGACAGCGATCACTGCTCCCGATGACATAGAGAAGTGATCTCTGTCATGACACAAGGCAGAACGGGGAAATGTCTTGTTTACATAGGCACTTCCCCATTCTGCGGCTCCGTGACATTATTGCCAGGAGACTGGCGGACGTAAGTCTGCCGGTCCCGCGGGCGCGGTCACCCTGAACGCGGCGCATGCAAGTGCCCGCTAGCCCCGCCAATTAAAGGGGACATACAGGTACGCCCATTTGCCCACCGCTGCCATTGTGCCAACATGAATTCAAAATATGTGTCTACCCGCGCAAAAAATCTATATCTGAAATACCAAATGTTGTGAAGCACCCCCACCACTACAACATTAATAAAATGTATACAGTCTGCTGCAGTCAAATATGGTTCTAGAAAAAACCTGTGCAAATGAAAAAAAGGTATGTGTCGGCTGCTCTGACTCTTATATCATATATCATAACACTAGACAATACACCACTGTAAAAATAAGTCACTATAAAAACATATACATATACATACACACTGAAATATATCTATACAGTCCACCCGTGTCTATATCTCATGTGCAACCAATATCACTGTTTCTATTAAATTTAAAAAATACTAAATGAATAAATAGGTGAATACTCAATATTTTTGCTGGTATGTGAACCAGCATATAAATAAGACCCCCTTTCGGGTTTTCTGCTGTGTAAAAAAATTCCTCCAATTCTCCTATTTCTTTTGTCCGTGATATTGTGTACTTCTAATCCACCAATTCAGTGACGACACCACCACCATAAGAATTGGCCACTCACCAGATAATATTAAAGAAAGCACCTTTGATTCATTGATAGGGATAACCAATCCACTCAAGGTCTATGCTGCTCCCAGCTTACAGGTTTAAACAATATTCGCCCTCATAAATAATGAATAGCAATCATTGCGCAGTATATCTGTACATTTATTTATAAAAAAGGTAAAAACAGGTCATATCACTCACATTTCCAAGTGCCAATGTATATCATTGTGCAGCAGTCGGCAAAAGGTTAATAATGCCTAAAGTAAGACAATAAAAATGAAATATTCCTTTAATTATCGTGCCGGGGGGGGGGGTGTCTATAGTATGCCTGTATACTATAGGGGTACTAGGTAATACGCCAATTATGGGGGCGCAAAGCTCCGTCCATATCTGAGGAGCTCTGGGCTTCAGTATGAAAATACAAGTAGATGTGAATGGAAAGTTTCATTGTCTCATATAAAAATCCAGATAGTCAATAAAAGGATTAATTCACAATTTTAGCTGTGATTTTATTTAGTTTTACTATACCAGTAATGCATGGAATGCCTGTGTGCTGTCACATCGATATGTGTATTCTGCTTTACAAATATATTGTTTTCACTCCAGTAGATAGTAATATGTAGAGGACATTTACATACACAGCACTATCAGTGACTTCTCCTACCTTAGTCACTGAATGAATGAATGAATGAATAATTTGTATAGCGCTACAATGCAAACTGAATCGCCTCAAGGCGCTGTATTAGTGCTTTGTTGTCAAGCTTCTTAGAAGAGGTGGGTCTTGAGCTTTTTCCTGAAGGCCTGATGGTTTTCTTCCATGCGGATGTAGGTTGGTAGTGCATTCCATAGCCGTGGTCCTTGAACAGCGAATCTTCGTTTCCCTTTTGATTTGTAGCAGGACTTGGGGATGAGGAGGAGGTTTTGGTCGGACGATCAAAGACTGCGATTAGGTGTGTAGTGTTTTATTTTCTCGAGAAGGTATTGAGGAGCGTCTCCGTGGGTGCATTTGTGGGTGAGGCAGAGGGTCTTAAAAATGACCCGATTCTTTACGGTTAGCCAATGTAGGCTTCTCAGGGAAGGGGAGATGGATTCCCACGTTTTTTTTCCTGTTATCATCCTTGCCGCCGTGTTATGGATAAGTTGATATTGGGGTAAGTTGATATTGGGGTAATCCTATGTAAAGGGAGTTTGCATAGTCAAGTCGTGAATTAATGACTGTTCCAACTACCACGGCTTTGTCCTCCTTTGGAATGAAGGGGATGAGTCTGCGTAGCAGGCGAAGGAGATGGTGAGATCCGCTAACTACCGATCCTATTTGAATGAAGTGCTCTTATCTCTACCGACTCTTCTGACCATTGAAACATGCTGCGGGGGAGAAAGGAGGGGGGAGGGGGAGGAGAGAGAAGGGAGGGGGAGGGAGGAGAGAGAAGGGAGGAGGAGGAGGGAGACGGGAGGGGGAGCAGCTACGCTCTGTGAAGTCTGGGAAGCGAGCAGAGAGAGGACATCAATCAAGCAAGATGACAGGAAAGTGGGTGGATCCAGACTCCAGAGCCAGACCATTGTCGGTATGACGCTGTATGAAAGACTGTAGCCCCTTCCACAGGTATTTATTTCAATTTTAACAGAATGGGGGCACTTCTGAGAGGGCTGGGAGGATTTATAGATATCAGCAACTCACATAGAATAGATGTAAGCAATAAAAAGGAAACCCATACTTCTCTTTGAAGTAGGATAAATGCACAACCAATTCGACAAAAGCTTTTGTGAGGTTTAGAAAAAGGTTTACACTTTCAAAGTAAACATAGAATGATGAAAGAATTAAGCAAGATAAATACAAGAGTTCAAATTGCGGTGTGGATCCCTGTATCAAAAAATTTACACAATCAGTTATATACAATAAAGCAATGAGAAATTAGATTTTATTTGACATCAGCTATAAAAAGAAAACGAAAGTAAATTTCTTAGCAGTTGCTGAGTTTAACTTTACTTTGCACATAAGTATTTGCCTTGTTGAATAAGCTTGAATTTTATGATGCTCTGTGCAATTCATTTTTTTTCTGTATTACAGTATATCTATAATAAATAATTACTTTGGCATAAAGCTCTGTGGTTCATAACCCATAAGTTACCTGTATCTCTAGGAGCACACTGCATACAATACCGCAATTTAAATCTGGCACCAGCTAGACCTAGGAGCTAAATCGTGTCCTACCAAAGCTGCATGAGAACAGGTTGTATTATACAGTAATTATATTTCCCAGCATAGTTAATAACTACCCTATTATTTTCTTTACGTAATTCACATAGGAAAATTATAGCATTTCCATGAACAAACAATTCCTTTAAGTTTTTTATTCTGTGCTATATAAGGCTCATTTTTCTCACATTGATGTTTGTTTTGACACCTCTCTCCTAAACATTACAGAATAAAATTGTGGAATTATATTTCTGTAATTGAAAATAGACTAGCAATTTGCAGCTAAGTAATAGTGTAGGACAAATATGGAAATGTTGAAAAAGCGTCCGACCTTTTGCTCAGTTGAACATACATTCTTTTTTTTCACCTATGGATCAAAAGCAAAGAAATAAAAGTTTCTAGCACTTAATTTACAATAGTGTGACAGCTGGAACTTCTCTGTGGAGAGATAAGAAGTACTGTAATTTGAAAAAATAATGGCTGGAGATTTTTCTATTGCTATTGCAAAGCAATATAATTTATAGGCTGTGTCTGCTGTTCCTGATGACAGGTACAGTAATAGGAGATTTCTGTTATAAAACTTTGATATGACAATTTAGACTCCTCATACAAATTCATATTTAATGGTTATCTGTTCTTTTATATTACATCAAAAAGTAACAGACATTCCTGCAGATATTTTTCCAAACATGCCAAGAAGATAAGCAAAATATATATGTTAAATATCTAATTTTACTTGTAAATCTTAAACTGTGTGTGATAATTTAAGAAACATTTAATGTTTGTCTGCTTCAAAGCTTCAAATGGTACTGTACCATCACTCAAGAACATGATTTGAAAATAGGAAAATAAATGAATTTTGAAATACTATTGAAGGTCAGTGTATGGTAGTTCACAATAATACATTTATAAGAATGGCAGATTTATAGCTGTGAATATGGAAAAGGAAATTCACTTTCAAGTTAAGTTCCCTTGGCTTTGTAAATATGGAATGAAATGTGCTGCACTAAGGGTATTCATGAATACATTTGGAGGACGGTTATAAAGCTGAGCAAAGTGCTTAAAGGGAATTTATGAAGACTGAAATAAAGAAGCTGCCATTGCTTATTTTGATTTTAAAGGATAAGTTTACTTAACCCTTTCATGCCCAAGCCTATTTTTGACAATTGTTGCTTACAAGTTAAAATCAGTATTTTTTGCTAGAAAAGTACTTAGAGCCCCCAAACATTATATATATATATGTAACGGTGTAGTTGCCACTAGTAACAAACATCCACCATATCACCCCGCTGCCAGACTCCCATATATCACTTGCAAAGACAATGGAAAGTCATTTGCTATATTTTGTTTTTGTTTATAGGGGGTAAAATTTGTTTGGGGAAAGGGGTATATTGGATGTCAATAGAATAGATCACTTTGCCATCATTTCTAACATCTTCTTCTGTAAGCAAACAGACCCACTCTCAATAGTTTCTCATGTTGACTCTGGTTGCTTGCTGCTACTAGGCCAGAGGCCTGCAGTACCTCTCCCCGGAGGCCTAGTAGTTTAAAAGCATGTCCTGAATGGTGGACTACTGTTCCCAGCTAGCCCAACTTGCAAATCCTGTGCCCTCCAGCCACATCGATTTGACACAACTCCCCACAGTCTCTCCTCTGATCCAGGACTCCTTATCAATGACCGTGTAATGGCGAAGTTTCCTCACAGACTCCCTGGCATGTCTCCACATCCAGCCCTCCACTGTGGTATACTCACCGACCTTTCTCTGCCCTGAGTCCATGATGGAGAACCTAGCCGGACTGTACTTTCCGACAGCTTCACCTGCCCCTCTGCTCCAGAAATTCCTCATCAATGACCGTGTAATGATGCAGACTTCACTAATGACCGTGTAAAGGTGAAGTTCCCTCACAGTTCTCCCCGGGCCTCCTCCTGCAATCGGCGCACCCATTCTCCACTTCTCCCAGCCGACAACTCCTCCCAGTGGCATGTTACCTCAGCTTATTTAGGAGGCCGCCCCCTGCCAATACCAGCTGGGGATTGATCAGGGCTCCCACATGAGCTGCCTGCCACTCCAGTTCTAGGCCCTGCCTGGAAGCAGAGCACAGGTGGTCACACCCACTGCTATACTTCTAACCACTCCATATCAAAACAGACAGGCCTAGCTTAAAGCATAGGCCTGACTAAATTTACCTGTGCCGACAGCCTCCCTAGTAAAAATCCTATACTAGCACCTATTGGTAGAGGGTGCTACATTTATATATATTTTAGCAGAGATCCTAGAGAATAAAATGGTGATCGTTGCAATATTTTATGTCGAGCGGGATTTGCGCAGCGGTCTTTCAAATGCATTTTTTGGGGGAAAAAATACACCTTTGTGAATTAAAAAAAAAACAGTAAAGTTAGCCCAATTTTTTGTATAATGTGAAAGATGATGTAATGCCGAGTAAATGGAAACCTAACATGGCATGCTTTGAAATTGTGCACACTCTACCTAAAAATCTCTAGAGGCGATGTTTTAAAAAATTGTAACGGTTACCAGGTTAGAGTAACAGAGGAGGTCTTTTGCTAGAATTATTGCTCTCACTCTGACGATTGTGGCAATACCTCACATGTGTGATTTGAACACTGTTTGCATTTGCGGGCGCGACTTACATATCCGTTTCTTTGTTGCGTGAGCATGCAGGGACGGGTCGCTTTAAATGTTTATTTTTTCTTATTTATTTATTTATTTTACATTGTACTTTTAAAAATAAAATAAAAAATCTGATCACTTTTATTGCTGTCACAAGGAATGTAAACATCCCTTGTGACAGTAATAGGTAGTGACAGGTACTCTTCATGGAGGAATCGGGGGTGGCTTGGGTTTCCTGGTGGGACGGGAGGCCAGGGAAGAGTGGCGGGAGTTGGCGGGAAGGGGACAGTTGGTGGGAAGGGGGAGTCCTCTCCCGCTCCTTTAGGATAACAGCCAATTGGCTTTTCATGGGCAGCACAGTGGTGTAGTGGTTAGTAGGGATGAGCTTCGAGTTCGAGTCGAACATGAGTTGCCTGTGATTGCCCCTTAAAATCCATGCCAGTCCTGAAGGGTCTGGTATGGATATTTAGGGGGAACCCCACACCATTTTTTTTTTAAATTTGACCGGGGTTCCCCTTAATATCCATGACCTGAAGGGCCTGGTAATTGAATTTGGGGGAACCCCACGCTTTTATTTTATCAATGATTTTCAATGATTGTTTTCTGTATTACGGGAGGCGGCAATTCATTATAGCCGCGAGTGATTTTAAATTTTTTTCCTGCAAAAATGACACTTTGTGCAGGGACAGTTCTAAGCACGGGAAACATGCGCCCCTTTACATGCATACTATACACACCCCCAGGTACAAAATTTAAAGGAATATTACACTTTTATTGTTTCACTTTAAGCATTATTAAAATCACTGCTACTGAAAAAACTTCAGTTTTTAAAACTTTTTTTTGCATTGATACATGTCCCCTGAGGCAGGACCCAGGTCCCCAAACACTTTTTATTACAATAACTTGCATATTAGCCTTTAAAATTAGCACTTTTGATTTTGAACGTTCGAGTCCCATAGACTTTAATAGGGTTCTAAAGTTCACACGAACTTTAGGTCTGTTCGCAGGTTCTGGTGTGAACCGAACAGGGGGGTGTTCGTCTCATCCCTAGTGGTTAGCACTTACACCTAGCAGCAATAGGGTCGCTGGTTCAAATCCCAACCACAACACCATCTGCCTGGAGTTTGCATGTTCTCCCTGTGCCTGCGTGGGTTTCCTCCCACACTCCAAAGACATGCTGCTAGGTTAATTAGATCCTGTCAAACATAAAAAGAAAATTGGCCAAATACGTTGTATGTGTATGTGTTTGTAAGCGTGTCGGGACCCCATGGGGTAAAGGACCACGCTATACCACAGATGGATACCAGCATCAAAAAGTGCCCTGAGGTGATTCAGTTCACATAGGTAGCGCTATACAAGTCATTCATTCATTCATTCATTCATCGCTAAAGTGCCATCCACCCACCCTCTGCACGCGTCATCCTAGTATAACCCCTTCAAGCCATGAACACAAATTTGCATAGGATCAGCGTGAAGGTTTTAAAAAAAAATTTAATAAAGCAAATTTTTGTAGGTACAAAAAATGTGCATTTATTTATTTTTTCTTAGGAGCCTCTCCATAACTACAGAAAATAATCATCTTGCCTAAAACCCTTCTAACCCCCTTCTAACCCCCAACTTGTTTTGACTTGTTTTATCATCTAAAAGACTGTTATGGTACAACACAAAGGCAGTCATTTTCTATTTTTAGTGGAATTTGGAAATGTTACTGAAATACAGCAGATTTACTGATTTCCCATGTTTGTTTTTTTGCTGCATGACTCACATAAGGTACATTAATAGGACTCACAGAAAATACTTTCAGCAGTACATGTGATTTCCTGGCCAGCACACCTGGGTCTCTCAGGACCACCTTCTCCTAGCTAATAAAAGAGAGCCTCTCCTTCTCCCCCTTCTCTTTTTTGGTCAGACTCCAGGCCACCATGCTCGAGGAATTGACTACATCCCTCTACCGAACCTACCCTCCAAGGTTCAAGCCTCTCCTGGGTTGGAAGGTCCAGAACGATAGGGGTAAATCCTCTTAAAAACTGTACGCTCCTGGTGCCCGAGCTGTGGGTAGGTAAAAGCTTAAAGAGTATACCAATTCAAGGCTATGGTGTTGCCTGAAGATTGTGCACTCCTTCCTGCTGCTTTCCTGTCCCTAGGAGCCGCGCAGGATGCCTCCCCTGTGTTTTCTGTAAGCCGGTGATGATGTCATGTGGGGGAGCTGTGAGGGGCGGGGGTGACAGGCGTCACCTAAAAACACCCAGGATAAAGCCTGGAGACGTAGAGACTCCAGTGCTGTATGCCACAGCTAGAGAGGGAAGTGTACTGGTGAGTTCTCTCCTGATAGGGGGAACAGTGTTTGCTAGTCTGTGACCACTGAGTAACCCTAATCCATAATCCTATGTGTTTACAGCTTGTCAGATATTTCCTGAGTGACTCTCTATCCAGTTTCCAGGTAAAGCAGATTCTCTTAAAGATCCAGTAACAACAACAAAACAAAATAGAGTAGAATAGGAGCTTGTTTCTTCTTATTCTCTGAACTCTATGCTATGAACTCACCACAGCCGCAAAGAGCACGAAGATCGTCGGAAAGGTAGGAGGGGTCTACGGGGGCTATAAACAAAAGAGTGCCATACACCAGACTAATAAGGTGTCCTGTCTTTATAAGAGCAGAAGCCCTAAAAAAAGGCATTTGCGGAAGAAAAAGTCCCAAACACAAGTGCTTCCAAGACAAAGCCTAGAGTCAAAAGCACGTCTAAGCAGAAGCGGGACTCACCACCGGTTCTTGAAATATCTTCAGGAGACTCGTCAGAATATTTATTCGACTTTCAGCTTATAGAGCCTTACATTATGGCAGTGAAGGAGACCATAGAGTGGGAGCAAGACTCCCAACCCCCAGACAAAATAAAGAAATATTTTCCTAACCTGAAGAAGCAGGGGGCAACCTTTCAGTTCATGGCGGAGATCCGTGAGTTATTCGAGGAGGAATGGGAATTATACTCATTCAATATTATACCTAAGGATGGGCCCGGTGCTCGATGCGAACCCACGTTCGCATCGAGCACCGGGCGTTCGCTCGCTCGGCGAGCCCAGAACTATTTTGGCCGCTCGCATCACGTTCGTGTGATGCGCGCGGCCCCGCAATGCATTGCGGCCGGCGCGGCCGACGCAGTGCATTGCTGGCTGATGATTGGCCAAGCATGCACTGTGACCCCGCATGCTTGGCCAATCACAGCCCCGGAAACTCGAAGAGCCATAATTGGCTACAGGCAGGACGCCTGTAGCCAATTACAGCTCAGGGGCTGTAGTACACGCCCCCCCCTATAAAACGCCGCCACGCCGTCTGCGCCGGTCACATGCTGTTCCGGCGCAGATTGAGCAGGCTGTTCCTGTGACACTCTGCTGCATTTAGATAGATAGAGAGAGAGATTCACTTGCAGAGATTGAGTTAGATAGATTCAGTTACAAAGATTGATTGACAAAGAGGGGCTTGTAGTGTGCTCGTGGCAGGCAGGCAGAGCTCCTATATTTTGTTACCAGAAGCACCTATAGGACTTGTAGTGTGTTCGTGGCAGGCAGGCAGAGCTCCTATATTTTGTTACCAGAAGCACCTATAGGACTTGTAGTGTGTTAGTGGCAGGCAGGCAGAGCTCCTATATTTTGTTACCAGAAGCACCTATAGGACTTGTAGTGTGTTAGTGACAGGCAGGCAGAGCTCCTATATTTTGTTACCAGAAGCACCTATAGGACTTGTAGTGTGTTAGTGGCAGGCAGGCAGAGCTCCTATATTTTGTTACCAGAAGCACCTATAGGACTTGTAGTGTGTTAGTGACAGGCAGGCAGAGCTCCTATATTTTGTTACCAGAAGCACCTATAGGACTTGTAGTGTGTTAGTGACAGGCAGGCAGAGCTCCTATATTTTGTTACCAGAAGCACCTATAGGACTTGTAGTGTGTTAGTGGCAGGCAGGCAGAGCTCCTATATTTTGTTACCAGAAGCACCTATAGGACTTGTAGTGTGTTAGTGACAGGCAGGCAGAGCTCCTATATTTTGTTACCAGAAGCACCTATAGGACTTGTAGTGTGTTAGTGGCAGGCAGGCAGAGCTCCTATATTTTGTTACCAGAAGCACCTATAGGACTTGTAGTGTGTTCGTGGCAGGCAGGCAGAGCTCCTATATTTTGTTCCCAGAAGCACCTATAGGACTTGAAGTGTGTTAGTCCCATCACACACACAGAGCTATATTTTCTTCCCAGAAGCACCTATAGGACTTGAAGTGTGTTAGTCCCATCACACACACAGAGCTATATTTTCTTCCCAGAAGCACCTATAGGACTTGAAGTGTGTTAGTCCCATTACACACAAAGAGCTATACTTTGTTCCCAGAAGCACCTATAGGACTTGAAGTGTGTTAGTCCCATTACACACACAGAGCTATATTTTCTTCCCAGAAGCACCTATAGGACTTGAAGTGTGTTAGTCCCATTACACACACAGAGCTATATTTTCTTCCCAGAAGCACCTATAGGACTTGAAGTGTGTTAGTCCCATTACACACACAGAGCTATATTTTCTTCCCAGAAGCACCTATAGGACTTGAAGTGTGTTAGTCCCATTACACACACAGAGCTATATTTTCTTCCCAGAAGCACCTATAGGACTTGAAGTGTGTTAGTCCCATCACACACACAGAGCTATATTTTCTTCCCAGAAGCACCTATAGGACTTGAAGTGTGTTAGTCCCATTACACACAAAGAGCTATACTTTGTTCCCAGAAGCACCTATAGGACTTGAAGTGTGTTAGTCCCATTACACACACAGAGCTATATTTTCTTCCCAGAAGCACCTATAGGACTTGTAGTGTGTTTGTGGCAGGCAGGCAGGCAGAGCTCCTATATTTTGTTCCCAGAAGCACCTATAGGACTTGAAGTGTGTTAGTCCCATTACACACACAGAGCTATATTTTCTTCCCAGAAGCACCTATAGGACTTGAAGTGTGTTAGTCCCATTACACACACAGAGCTATATTTTCTTCCCAGAAGCACCTATAGGACTTGAAGTGTGTTAGTCCCATTACACACACAGAGCTATATTTTCTTCCCAGAAGCACCTATAGGACTTGAAGTGTGTTAGTCCCATCACACACACAGAGCTATATTTTGTTCCCAGAAGCACCTATAGGACTTGAAGTGTGTTAGTCCCATTACACACACAGAGCTATATTTTGTTCCCAGAAGCACCTATAGGACTTGAAGTGTGTTAGTCCCATCACACACACAGAGCTATATTTTGTTCCCAGAAGCACCTATAGGACTTGAAGTGTGTTAGTCCCATTACACACACAGAGCTATATTTTGTTCCCAGAAGCACCTATAGGACTTGAAGTGTGTTAGTCCCATCACACACACAGAGCTATATTTCTTCCCAGAAGCACCTATAGGACTTGAAGTGTGTTAGTCCCATTACACACAAAGAGCTATACTTTGTTCCCAGAAGCACCTATAGGACTTGAAGTGTGTTAGTCCCATTACACACACAGAGCTATATTTTCTTCCCAGAAGCACCTATAGGACTTGAAGTGTGTTAGTCCCATCACACACACAGAGCTATATTTTCTTCCCAGAAGCACCTATAGGACTTGAAGTGTGTTAGTCCCATTACACACAAAGAGCTATACTTTGTTCCCAGAAGCACCTATAGGACTTGAAGTGTGTTAGTCCCATTACACACACAGAGCTATATTTTCTTCCCAGAAGCACCTATAGGACTTGTAGTGTGTTCGTGGCAGGCAGGCAGAGCTCCTATATTTTGTTCCCAGAAGCACCTATAGGACTTGAAGTGTGTTAGTCCCATTACACACACAGAGCTATATTTTCTTCCCAGAAGCACCTATAGGACTTGAAGTGTGTTAGTCCCATTACACACACAGAGCTATATTTTGTTCCCAGAAGCACCTATAGGACTTGAAGTGTGTTAGTCCCATCACACACACAGAGCTATATTTTCTTCCCAGAAGCACCTATAGGACTTGAAGTGTGTTAGTCCCATTACACACACAGAGCTATATTTTCTTCCCAGAAGCACCTATAGGACTTGAAGTGTGTTAGTCCCATTACACACACAGAGCTATATTTTCTTCCCAGAAGCACCTATAGGACTTGAAGTGTGTTAGTCCCATTACACACACAGAGCTATATTTTCTTCCCAGAAGCACCTATAGGACTTGAAGTGTGTTAGTCCCATCACACACACAGAGCTATATTTTTTTCCCAGAAGCACCTATAGGACTTGAAGTGTGTTAGTCCCATTACACACAGAGCTATATTTTGTTCCCAGAAGCACCTATAGGACTTGAAGTGTGTTAGTCCCATCACACACACAGAGCTATATTTTCTTCCCAGAAGCACCTATAGGACTTGAAGTGTGTTAGTCCCATTACACACAAAGAGCTATACTTTGTTCCCAGAAGCACCTATAGGACTTGAAGTGTGTTAGTCCCATTACACACACAGAGCTATATTTTCTTCCCAGAAGCACCTATAGGACTTGAAGTGTGTTAGTCCCATTACACACACAGAGCTATATTTTCTTCCCAGAAGCACCTATAGGACTTGAAGTGTGTTAGTCCCATTACACACACAGAGCTATATTTTCTTCCCAGAAGCACCTATAGGACTTGAAGTGTGTTAGTCCCATTACACACACAGAGCTATTTTTCTTCCCAGAAGCACCTATAGGACTTGTAGTGTGTTCGTGGCAGGCAGGCAGATCTCCTATATTTTGTTCCCAGAAGCACTTATAGGACTTGAAGTGTGTTAGTCCCATTACACACACAGAGCTATATTTTCTTCCCAGAAGCACCTATAGGACTTGTAGTGTGTTAGTGGCAGGCAGGCAGAGCTCCTATATTTTGTTACCAGAAGCACCTATAGGACTTGTAGTGTGTTCGTGGCAGGCAGGCAGAGCTCCTATATTTTGTTCCCAGAGGCACCTATAGGACTTGAAGTGTGTTAGTCCCATTACACACACAGAGCTATATTTTCTTCCCAGAAGCACCTATAGGACTTGAAGTGTGTTAGTCCCATTACACACACAGAGCAATATTTTCTTCCCAGAAGCACCTATAGGACTTGAAGTGTGTTAGTCCCATCACACAGAGCTCCTCTATTTTCTTTGCATAAGCACCCACAGGACTTCTAGTGTGTTAGTGGCATCACACAGAGCTCCTCTATTTTCTTTGCAGAAGCACCCATAGGACTTCTAGTGTGTTAGTGGCATCACACAGAGCTCCTATATATTCTTCTCAGCAGCACCCACAGGACTTCTAGTGTGTTAGTGGCATCACACAGAGCTCCTATATTTTCTTTGCAGAAGCACCTATAGGACTTCTAGTGTGTTAGTGGCATCACACAGAGCTCCTCTATTTTCTTTGCAGAAGCACCCACAGGACTTCTAGTGTGTTAGTGGCATCACACAGAGCTCCTATATTTTCTTTGCAGAAGCACCTATAGGACTTCTAGTGTGTTAGTGGCATCACACAGAGCTCCTCTATTTTCTTTGCAGAAGCACCCACAGGACTTCTAGTGTGTTAGTGGCATCACACAGAGCTCCTCTATTTTCTTTGCAGAAGCACCCATAGGACTTCTAGTGTGTTAGTGGCATCACACAGAGCTCCTCTATTTTCTTTGCAGAAGCACCCACAGGACTTCTAGTGTGTTAGTGGCATCACACAGAGCTCCTCTATTTTCTTTGCAGAAGCACCCACAGGACTTCTAGTGTGTTAGTGGCATCACACAGAGCTCCTCTATTTTCTTTGCAGAAGCACCCATAGGACTTCTAGTGTGTTAGTGGCATCACACAGAGCTCCTATATATTCTTCTCAGCAGCACCCACAGGACTTCTAGTGTGTTAGTGGCATCACACAGAGCTCCTCTATTTTCTTTGCAGAAGCACCCACAGGACTTCTAGTGTGTTAGTGGCATCACACAGAGCTCCTCTATTTTCTTTGCAGAAGCACCCATAGGACTTCTAGTGTGTTAGTGGCATCACACAGAGCTCCTATATATTCTTCTCAGCAGCACCCACAGGACTTCTAGTGTGTTAGTGGCATCACACAGAGCTCCTATATTTTCTTTGCAGAAGCACCTATAGGACTTCTAGTGTGTTAGTGGCATCACACAGAGCTCCTCTATTTTCTTTGCAGAAGCACCCACAGGACTTCTAGTGTGTTAGTGGCATCACACAGAGCTCCTCTATTTTCTTTGCAGAAGCACCCATAGGACTTCTAGTGTGTTAGTGGCATCACACAGAGCTCCTATATTTTCTTTGCAGAAGCACCTATAGGACTTCTAGTGTGTTAGTGGCATCACACAGAGCTCCTCTATTTTCTTTGCAGAAGCACCCACAGGACTTCTAGTGTGTTAGTGGCATCACACAGAGCTCCTATATTTTCTTTGCAGAAGCACCTATAGGACTTCTAGTGTGTTAGTGGCATCACACAGAGCTCCTCTATTTTTCTTTGCAGAAGCACCCACAGGACTTCTAGTGTGTTAGTGGCATCACACAGAGCTCCTCTATTTTCTTTGCAGAAGCACCCATAGGACTTCTAGTGTGTTTAGTGGCATCACACAGAGCTCCTCTATTTTCTTTGCAGAAGCACCCACAGGACTTCTAGTGTGTTAGTGGCATCACACAGAGCTCCTCTATTTTCTTTGCAGAAGCACCCACAGGACTTCTAGTGTGTTAGTGGCATCACACAGAGCTCCTCTATTTTCTTTGCAGAAGCACCCATAGGACTTCTAGTGTGTTAGTGGCATCACACAGAGCTCCTATATATTCTTATCAGCAGCACCCACAGGACTTCTAGTGTGTTAGTGGCATCACACAGAGCTCCTCTATTTTCTTTGCAGAAGCACCCAAAGGACTTCTAGTGTGTTAGTGGCATCACACAGAGCTCCTCTATTTTCTTTGCAGAAGCACCCATAGGACTTCTAGTGTGTTAGTGGCATCACACAGAGCTCCTATATATTCTTCTCAGCAGCACCCACAGGACTTCTAGTGTGTTAGTGGCATCACACAGAGCTCCTATATTTTCTTTGCAGAAGCACCTATAGGACTTCTAGTGTGTTAGTGGCATCACACAGAGCTCCTCTATTTTCTTTGCAGAAGCACCCACAGGACTTCTAGTGTGTTAGTGGCATCACACAGAGCTCCTCTATTTTCTTTGCAGAAGCACCCATAGGACTTCTAGTGTGTTAGTGGCATCACACAGAGCTCCTATATTTTCTTCTCAGCAGCACCCACAGGACTACCGACTACAATGGCTGGAAGACCGCCAAGGGGAGGCAGAGCGTGCAGAGCCAAGAACACAGGGCAGGCAGGCTCTGTTTCTAGTGGACGTGGCCGTGGACGTGGACGTGGTCGTGCATCGTCATCAGCACGTGGCCATGGGACACGCGCGTCTTTGTTTTCGGCAGCTGGACATGTGGAGCCGCATCATGCTGAAGGCTTGGTAGAATGGATGACCAAGCCCTCCTCATCCTCCTCATCCTCTCTCACCCAGGCTCAGGGTACTGACAGAGCATCATCAGCCACCCCTTCCCTAGACCCACCATGTCCTCCTGAGGAGTCCCCCGAACTCTTTGAGCACAGTGTTGGGTACATGCTCCAGGAGGATGCCCAACGATTCGAAGGCTCGGATGACGATACCCAGCTTGAGGAATCTGGCAGTACAGTTCCACCAGCTGCAGCTTACTGCCAGGTTTGCTCTAGTGGTGAAGAGGGAGGGGATGATGAGGTCACTGACTCCACGTGGGTGCCTCAAGGGAGAGAGGATGAGGAGGAGGACGAGGAGGAGGAGGATGCGGCGTCACATGTCCAACGAGGCAGGATGCCCCCTGGAGGCCAGGTAGAGGCCAGCACAGCAACTGTACAACACCGCAGAGCTCCGCCTGTGCAGGGCGCTGCCTCTGCACGTTATCAGAAAAGTTCTTTGGTGTGGGCCTTTTTTGAGACGAGTGCAGCAGATCGCACCACTGCTATTTGCAATATTTGTCTCAAGCGTATCTCGCGTGGCCAAAACATCAGCCGCTTGGGCACGACAAGCATGACCAGACATATGGCGACCTGCCATGCAGCTCGTTGGCAGGCACACATAAAAGACCCACACCAAAGAACTAAGCGGACCTCTCCTTGCTCCTCCTCAGCTGGGATCTCCATCCCCACTACACCTTCAGTCCTCTCTGAAAGCTGCTCTGAGAGGACTGAAGGTGTAGAATTCGGTGTGTCACAACCAAGTACTTGCAGTACACCGACGTCCGAATGCAGCAGGCAAATTTCCCTGCCCCAGCTGCTGGACCGTAGAAAGAAGTACACTCCCAGCCATCCACATGCCCAGCGGTTGAATGCTAGCCTTGCTAAATTGCTAGCACTTCAACTGCTGCCTTTTCAGTTGGTAGACTCGGCCCCCTTCCGTGAGTTTGTTCAATGTGCGGTTCCTCAGTGGCAGGTTCCCAAACGCCACTTTTTCTCGCGGAAGGCGATTCCGTCTCTCTACCGGCATGTGGAGGGCAATGTCCATGCCTCGCTGGACAGGGCGGTCAGCGGTAAGGTGCATATTACCGCTGACTCATGGTCCAGCAGGCATGGACAGGGACGGTACCTTTCTTTCACGGCCCATTGGGTCACTCTATTGGCAGCTGGGAGGGATGCAGGACAAGGTGCAGTAGTGTTGGAGGTTGTTCCGCCACCACGCCTCCAAAACGCGACTACTGCTACTGGTTGTGACACACCTCTCTCCTCCACCCCCTCCTCTTCTTCTTCCTCCAGTGCTCTGTCCTTGGAACCAGCGGTGCTCCGTAGGCGTACAAGGGGCTACGCAAGTACGCAGGCAAAAAGATGCCATGCCGTGCTTGCGCTGGTGTGTTTGGGGGACAGGAGCCACACTGGGCCAGAGGTTCTGGCAGCTCTGCAGGGGCAGGCCGAGAGGTGGTTGACGCCACGTCAGCTTAAGCCAGGAATGGTCGTTTCTGACAATGGCACCAACCTCCTCTCCGCCCTGCGACAGGGGCAGCTCACCCATGTGCCCTGCATGGCTCACGTCCTCAACCTGGTGGTGCAGCGGTTCTTGGCAGGTTCCCAGGCTTACAGGATGTCCTGAGGCAGGCCAGGAAAGTCTGTGTGCATTTCCGCCGATCTTATAATGCCAGTGCTCGGCTGACTGAGCTGCAAAAGGAGCTGAACCTGCCCAAGAACCGCCTAATATCTGACATGCCCACCAGGTGGAACTCAACGTTGGCCATGCTGCAGCGACTGCACACGCAGCAGAGGGCCATCAATGAGTACCTTTGCGACTACGGCACCAGGACAGGGTCAGGGGAGCTTGGGTTTTTTTCCCCACGTCAGTGGAGCATGATCAGGGATGCATGCACTGTCCTCTCACCATTTGAGGAGGCCACGAGGATGGTGAGCAGTGACAGTGCATGCATCAGTGACACTGTCCCTCTTGTCCACCTGTTGGAGCATACGCTGCGTGGGATAATGGACAGGGCACTTGAGGCAGAACAGAGGCAGGAAGAGGAGGACTTCCTTGCCTCTCAAGGCCCCCTTTATCCGGACAGTGTTCCTTCTGTCCCACCCATCACACAGGAAGAGGATGAGGAGGAGGAGGAGGAGGAGGAGGAGGAGGATTGTGTGAGCATGGAGGTGGAGCCTGGCACTCAGCATCAGCAGCAGCAGTCTTTTAGGGATGATGTACAGTCCCAACAAGCCAGTGGACTTGTACGTGGCTGGGAGGAGGTGGCTGGCGATCATGTCATCCTCAGTGACCCAGAAGACTCCGGACCGAATGCCTCAGCTAACCTACGCTGCATGGCCTCCCTGATCCTGCAAAGCCTGCGGAAGGATCCTCGTGTTCTTCGGATCAAGGAGAGGGACCATTACTGGCTGGCCACTCTCCTTGATCCGCGGTACAAGGGTAAGGTTGCGGACCTTATCTTGCCGTCGCAGAGGGAGCAGAGGATGAGACATCTCAGGGAGGCCTTGCAGAAAGGTCTGTGCAACGCGTTCCCAGAAACTGGGAGGCTACAAACTCCTGGTCCTGGGCGACGAGTTGCTGAGGCTTCGGTCAGTGGCAGAAGGAGCGGTGGGGAAGGTGGACGTCTGACCGATGCGTTCAGACAATTTTTTAGTCCGCAGCCCCAAGGTATGATCGGTTCCAGCAACCATCGCCAGCGTCTGATATACATGGTGCAGGAATACCTTGGGGCAAGGTCAGACTTGGACACCTTTCCCACCGAAAATCCTCTGGCTTACTGGGTCCTGAGGATGGATCACTGGCCAGAGCTTGCACAGTATGCAATTGAGCTACTGGCCTGTCCTGCCTCCAGCGTTCTTTCCGAACGCACATTCAGTGCTGCTGGAGGATTTGTGACTGATCATAGGGTGCGCCTGTCCACCGCCTCGGTTGATCGACTGACATTCATCAAAATGAATCAGTCTTGGATCACCACCAGCTACCAGGCACCTGAGGCGGATATAACCGAATAATTTTTAATGTCACATCCCTTCAAGACTGCCTATGCTGATGCTGAGTGACTGTCCTCTTATGTTCACTGACTATCCTCTTCCTCCTCCTCAATGATCCATGCCACAGCACCAGTGCCTAAGGCACAATTTTTCAGCCCCTGTTTAACAGGGGCGTGTACTTACAATTTTTTAAAAAAATGCTTCGCAACACGTGTGACTGCTGTGCTCCAAGTACAGTCTCTGTGAGGGCCGTGTTGCAGTGTTGTGGCACCAGCACCAGTGCCTAAGGCACAATTTTTCAGCCCCTGTTTAACAGGGGCGTGTACTTACAATTTTTTAAAAAAATGCTTCGCAACACGTGTGACTGCTGTGCTCCAAGTACAGTCTCTGTGAGGGCCGTGTTGCAGTGTTGTGGCACCAGCACCAGTGCCTAAGGCACAATTTTTCAGCCCCTGTTTAACAGGGGCGTGTACTTACAATTTTTTAAAAAAATGCTTCGCAACACGTGTGACTGCTGTGCTCCAAGTACAGTCTCTGTGAGGGCCGTGTTGCAGTGTTGTGGCACCAGCACCAGTGCCTAAGGCACAATTTTTCAGCCCCTGTTTAACAGGGGCGTGTACTTACAATTTTTTAAAAAAAATGCTTCGCAACACGTGTGACTGCTGTGCTCCAAGTACAGTCTCTGTGAGGGGTTGCAGTGTTGTGGCACCAGCACCAGTGCCTAAGGCACAATTTTTCAGCCCCTGTTTAACAGGGGCGGGTAATTACAAATCTTGATCTAATAGTTCACAGCAGGGCCCATTCCTGCGCCCACCAAGAGTAACTATGAGGCCTACAGTCTTGTGGCAACACCGTCCACCACCACCGCCAAAGGCCCAATTTTTCTGCCCTGTTCATCAGGTGCTTGTAATTACAAATCTTGATCTAATAACTCACAGCAGGGCCCATTCCTGCGCCCACCAAGAGTAACTGTGAGAGCTTACAGTCTTGTGGCAAAACCGTCCACCACCACCACCACCACCACCACCCCCAATTTTTCTGCCCTGTTCAACAGGTGCATGCAATTACAAATCTTGATCTATTAACTCACAGCAGGGCCCATTCCTGTGCCCACCAGTCTTGTGGCTACACCAACATCTAATAGGGCAAATTTCTGCAGAGTATATACGCCAGGCCCCTACTTTCAAACATCCAACTTACAAACGACTCCTACTTGCAAATGGAAAGAGAAAACAGGAAGTGAGAGGAAATCTACCCCTAGGAAGGGAAAATTCTATCCTGTTAGATTTAATTTGGGAAAAAGGTATCTCCTCTCTACTGATACTTTATCACCAATCCTTGTTTCAATTAAAACCCCACTTTTCCAAAAACATTTATCATTGGGACGGAAAGTGAGGTGACATGTTCTGAACAGATGTGCAAAGACAGCAAATGTTACAGGGGGTGATAACCCCTCCCTATGTTCTCCAAAAAGCTTAAAAATAGATTTTTTTTGGGATGGAGCTACACTTCATAATGTACCTGTTCAGATTCTACTTAAGATCAAACCTAAAGCCGCAAGTGGTTTTAAATGGCTTCTTTTTTTCCTTTACAAATGTCATTTTGTGCAAGGACAGTTCTAAACACGGAAACACATGCCACTTCACAGGCATACTTTGGACACCCCCCAGGTACCATATTTAAAGGAAAATGTCACTTTTTTTTTTCACTTTATGCATCATTAAAATGACTGCTCCCGAAAAAACGTTAGTTTTTAAAAGTTCTTTTTGCATTGATATATGTCCCCTGGGGCAGGACCCGGGTCCCCAAACCTGTTTTATGACATTAACATGCATATTGGCCGTTGTAATTAGCACTTTTGATTTCGAACGTTCGCGTCCATTATAACGTATAGGGTTCGAAAATTCGCGCGAACTTTCGGTCCGTTCGAAGGTTCTGGTTCGAACCGAACCCGGGGGTGTTCGGCTCATCCCTAATTATACCCCTTCAAGGCCTCAGACGCGGCCTTTTGGGAGTCAGCTCCATGAGTAGACGCAGCCTTGCAGCGTTTAGCAAGGCAGGTGTCCCTGCCATTGGAGGATTCTAAAACCTTCAGAGATTCAATGGACCGGCGTGCAGATGCAGATCTAAAGAAGATCTATTAAAGTGCAGGCTGCGCCTTCCGCCCAGCCATAGTCCTAACCTCGATCTCTAGGGCTCTAAAGGTCTTGGTCACAAATGTGGAGACAGCCCTGAAGTCAGGCGTAGAGATGGCCAGACTCATTACGGGGCTGTAGGAACTTAATCTCTCAGATGCCTTTTTGGCAGAAGCCTAAATAGACCTGGTGAAACTGCTGGCAAGGATCATGATTTATTCACTAACAGCGAAAAGGGCACTGTGGTTGCGGCAGCTTAAAACAGGCACTCTTTAACATCCAGTACAATGGCAGGATGCTTTTCGGGGAGACCCTGGAAGAAGCTATCAAACGAGCCACTGGAGGAAAGTCGGGTCTGCTACCACAGAGACCCAAAAGGAGGCAGCAAGCCATTCTGTCAGGCCAATCAGAGTTCAGAAGAGCTTGTGAGGCCAGGTCGTGTAGACCAGGTTGAGAATATGCAAGATCCCAATTGAGTCCAGGGCTGCTCAGACCGCTAAGAAAGCAGAGAAGTCCTCTTAACAGTTTGGCCGTCCATCCCCTCCAGGTGGGTGCCAGGTTGGTATCCTTTTGGAGGGTATGGTGGAGAAAGTCACAGACCAATGGGTCCAGAAAACAATAAAACAAGGCTACAAGATAATATTTCAAGAAAAACCACCAGACATCTTTGTCCAGACAGAATGGCCACAAGATCAGAGGAAACAAAGGTGCTTGCAAGAATATGTTACCAAGTTACTTCAAAAGTAGGGAATCTCTCCAGTTCCTCTAAAGCAGCAGAGAAGAGGAGTTTACTCACCAATTTTTCTAGTGCCCAAAGCATCCGGAGATCTCAGACCAGTCTTGGACCTAAGGTCTTTGAACCACTTCATTGATCCCAGATCATTCAAGATGGAATCGATATTTACAATTATTTTGATTCTGCAACCAGGGGATTGGCTAATATCGGTCAATTTGGCAGACGCCTACCTTCATGTCCCAATCAACAAACATCACCAAAAATACCTAAGATTCACAGTGGGGGAGAATCATTTCCAGGCCAAATGTCTGAATTAGCACAGCACCTCGGATCTTTTCCAAAATCTTTTCCAAAATCTTGCTAGCTACCATTGCAGATGGGGATAAAAATGTTCCACTACCTAGACATCCTCTTGGTAGTGGCTCGCCCAAGCAAGGAGTTAACGACACAACGCAAGGTGGTGCTGAACATACTATCCGACTTTGGCTGGATCATCAACAAGCAGAAGAGCCAGTTGGTCCCGTCCCAGGAAAGAGTACCTAGGGCTTATTTTAAACACAAGGAGAGGGCAGATCTCACTACCATATTGCAAAATGGTCAAGTTAGTAGCCTGCATGAACAGTGTGATCATCGCTCCTCAGTGTCCTCATCGCTTTCGGCGAGAGACTGTATGACGCTCCCGTGAATATTCACAGCAGCAACTCCAGCTGTTCCCTGGGCAAGATTCCATACAAGGGCATTCCAAACATCCTTTCTGAACCAGTAGGATGGCATATCATTGGACCAGAGAATCTTCCTACCAAGATGGACCTGCCAGGGCTTGGCATGGTGGATAACACCAGGAACTTTGTGGCAGGGCATGCCTCTCAACCCCGGAGATCCAGATAACCTCGGATTCCAGTCTCTGGGGCTGGGGAGCTCACTGCCTCGGCAGGCAGGTCCAAGGCAAATGGAGCAGGATGGAGACCAGACTCTCCAACCTTTTGGAGTTACAGGCAGACTACCTAGCCCTACTGGCATTCAAGGATCTGATCCAGGGAGCTCGGGTCAAGCTTATGTTGGACAACCAGACAGCAGTCGCTTACATAACCAAACAAAGAGGAACCATGAGCTTGCTGCTGCTGAAATTGGCAGCCAAGATATTCATCTGGGCCGAAGCACATGTGGACGCTTTGACGGCAGCCTACATTCCAGGCAGTCAAAATTACATAGCAGACCATCTGAGTCAAGATTTTCACAATAACAGCGAGTGGTCACTCAACAGGGACTATGTAAGACCAATCTTTGGCAGGTGGGCTACGCCCTCGGTGGACCTGAGGGTGACCCCATGGAATGTGCAGGTGCTTTGGTTCATGTCAAAGTTCCATTGCAATGAAGCACTAGCTCAAGACACCTTCTCAATTCCTTGGGAATTTCCCCAAGTTAACCTCTTCCCGCCGGTGCCTCTAATCTTGAAAGCCCTACTAAAAATTGCGAGGGAGAACGTCCATGCAATTGTAATCCTACCCTTCTGGCCATGAAGGCCATGGTTTCCACTGCTCCTGCAGATGGCATCAGCCCCCCCAGTACAGCTGCCACTGAAGAGGGACCTACTACAGCAGGCCCATTGGACTCACCCCAACCCAGGCAGATTGCAACTGACAGCATGGCTGTTGAATCAGCCAGACTGCAGTCTCAAGGCATTTCAGAGGAGGTAATCTCGACACTATTGAAGTCAAGAAAGGCCACAACAAATGCCACATACACCAGGATTTGGAAGAAGTTTACAACATTTACTTCATAATGAAAATTTTCCCCATTGACCGCAAACCTTGCGCAGGTGCTAGAGTTTACAGTCAGCACTAAGGATGGGCTTGGCATATAACACTATAAAGGTACAGGTGTCAGCCTTGTCTTGCTTCACATGCCGCAAGTGGGCAGATGAGCCAATAATAAAGCAATTTCTTAGAGTGGCCATAAGAATGAGACCACCAAAGAAGACTCTGTTCCCAGCCTGGGACTTGGGAACAGTGCTAAGAGTTCTGCTCCAACACCCATTCGTGCCTGCTGAAACATGCCCGCTATGGTTCCTGACAGTCAAGCTGATCTTCCTTACAGCCATAACATCAGCAAGGAGAGTTTCAGAGATGGCAGCTCTATTTTGCAAGGATCCTTTTTGCATCATTCTCCCAGACAAAGTAATCCTGAGGCCCTCATCGGCCTTAACCTCTAAGGCGGTCTCCAAGTTTCATGTAAATTGGGAGTCGGTCCTACCTAGCTTCACAAAACCACTGAGACATGCAGAGGAACTAGATCTCAGACCACTGGATATGATCAACTTGTTCTCAACATACTTACACCACTCTAGGCAGATGCGCAAAACCGATACCTTATTTGTCCCACCATCAGGGCCTAGTAGAGAAGAAGTGGCATCAGCTAGAATCATAGCTACCTGGATCACCAAGGTGATAAGCCTTACGTATGAGAAACAAGGGCTGACGCCTCCACAAGCTATTTAAGCTCATTCAACAAGAGGGGTGGCAGCCTTATGGGCAGCTACTGCTAAAATATCGGTTGAAGACAGATGCAGGACAGCTAGTTGGAACTCCTGCGAAACCTTCGCTAAACATTACAGTTTGGCTGTCACTGCGGCTAGTGCATCAAAATTTGGAAACACAGTGGTGTCAGCACCCTTCCAAGCAAAATAAAACCAGTTGTTTTTGAGTTTGTTATCCCACCCTAGATCAGCTAAATCAAATCACAGGTGTGCTGACGTGAGGCTGGCCAGGAAAAATTGTTACCAATAATTACCATAATTTTCCTTTCCTGGCCTGTCCTCACGTCAGCACAATCTTCTTCCCTCCCTGTCGTCGCTAGTTTATGGAATGGGGGGGGGGGGGTTATTTGCTAGGAGAAGGTAGTCCTAAGAGACTTAAGGGACAGGGTTATCCCAGGGTGCTGACATGAGGACAGGCCAGGAAAGGAAAATTACGATAAGTATTGGTAAAAAATTTCCGTTATTTGTCGTCTGTTGGTTATTGATTAGGTTTGCATTTCTCTATTTGTAAATTATTTTTTCCATGTTGTTGGAGACAGAAGTGATTTTACTTTAATATATATATATATATATAGGGAGAGAGAGATATCTATATTTATATTGATATATATATATCTATATATATATAGATATACAGTAAACCCCCGCTATATTGCGGTTCAGTTATTGCGGTCCCGGTATATCGCGGTATTTTAATTAGGACCTGTTATTCTGATATTGTGGTAATATTTCGCCATTTTCGCAGTTATATACTCTATTTTTTACTGTACTGTACTGTTAAGACAATATTTTTGTGTTTTAAAATTCCTCTTGATCTCTCTCTCTATCTTTAATGTGTTTCTATTGCATAAAAGTGTGTTTAAAGACCTTTAAATGCTATTAAAAAATTAACAAAACATGCCTAGGGTGTATTTAAATAGGGTCTTTCTATTTCGCGGATTTTCACTTTTCGCGGGTGGGTCCGGAACATAACCCCAGCGATGGAGGGGGGTTTACTGTATATATATATATATATATATATATATATATATATATATATATATATATATATATATAGCTATGAATATATATATATAGATATATAGATATATATATATATATATATATATATATAATGTGTATTTTAAGCAAAGCTGGATGTAATTTGAGCTTACATATATAGTTGCTGCAAGTCATGCATACAGATGTTTTTTTGAAGATGTGATAGCAATTTTATATCAATAAGCATATTTTACTAAAACTATTCACTGATATAGGCTGAAACTATATATTGTATGGTAAGTAAACAGCCTCAACAACATACTTTAGGGTTACTTTCAAATAACATGCATGTGTGGCATTAGGGCTTAGCTGTTATTTAAAATGAAATTGAAGATACTAGTTTGAAGCCTGTACACAGATACCGAAAAATTGGATGGTTCAGCAAGAACTGTTGGACTTTCCTTAATTGTGTACCACTGTCTGTTCAACAGAAGCCAGTCTAATGTCCAGCTTCTGTCAAACGGTCTTGCTGGATAACCAGCATTCAATCAGTGCTTGCAGCCATTGGCTTCCTCAAGTGTAAAGCACAACATGACCTCCAGCACTTCAGAGCCACTTGTTAAAATTGTCTGAAGCGGCATGCTTCATTCAATTCTAGGCAGAGTTTATGCTCTTCACACTGTGGGGGGGGGGGGGGGGGGGGGGGGGGGGATGTTAAACTTAAGGAACACATTTAAGGGTCAAGTAAAAAATAAGTTTAGTACTAAAATAAGGTTAAAAATTACAAGTAATTAGCAAAAATGCCCATGCCAAGCTCTCAGCGCTGAGAAACAAGGTACTGGACCTCAAAGGCTAGCTGTAATAAAGTTAAGTTAACAGAAGAATCAAGTGTTTACTTTATGTAGTATGCATCTATCTATACTCCACAGAGAAAAGCTTTCAGTAACTTGTAGCAGAAAACACATACCATCAACAATTTAAGTTTATTAGTTTGTTTTGACAGGAATGTTACTTGTTTTTACATGTTTCATTTAGAGTTTGTAATTTGTACCAGTACCACTATAATCATAAAGCCAGGTTCTTTTTAGCACCTTGTCTGATTATTGCGATAAACAGTATTTAACACGAATACCACATATGGTACTAACAGCTAATTGTCCCAAAATATTGAAAGATGAAATGCTGTTTAAAATCAGACCATATTGGCTTATGTTAAAGAAAAATCCAAACCAAGTCCCAAATCTGCATTTGGTTTGGTAACTTCAGATTAACAAAGATGAAATGGACCAGAACTGAACTGCAATGCTTGCATCATCAGAAATTGTGTAGAGTAATACAACACCAGTCTTACTATAATACCCCACAGAGTTATGCAAACGGTTAGTCATTATAATCCCACAAAGCTGCCCAGATGTAGCTTTCTATACTTAAAGAGCAAAATTGTGAAGGACTACATGTTTAAGTAAAAGCACCAGGCATTTGACAGTGCCTTGTGAATGATCTCTGTCATGTCTTCTGTCAGAATGGGGATCCGCCTTGTTTATAAAGGCAGCTCCCCATTATGCTTCTGTACAAGGCGATCGCAAGTCGCCGGAGGACATCCAGTCCACACGACCCACGGACATGCTCTTGCAGCGGGCGCAAGAGCGCGCCGCCCAGCGGGGCACGCCAGCCCGCAGCTGCGCCTGCGCGAGCCGAAGTACAATGACGGCGATTCATGCAGGGGAGCATCACAACTGTGGCGGTTGGTCCTTAAGTGGTTAAAGTAGCATTATCACCATCAGCATATTGAAATGGCCAGGAAGGCTGATGGTGAAGGAAAAAAATTGAGAATATTTTTGCAATGCAGCAAGACCACTGCAGTACTGGAGTAACCTACAGAATGTGAATGTGATTGAAGCTATCTAATGTAATATGCATAAAGAAACATTGCCTTTATAATTACGTGGAAGTGCTGCCTAGGGCCTGTGAATGTCCTGTTATAAATCAAATTATAGATTAATTAAAGAGAGTGGACATGGGTGCCCCCTTTGCAGCCACCTTAACTAAAGGTGCACTCCAAAGAAGACAGAGTGGACAGCACTGGTGGGGGTATTACGAGAAAGGAGGAGTTACCACTCTGCAATATTGTTGCATAGAGCAGGTACTGTAAGTATAACCTCTTTTACAGTTTAAAACAAAAAACTTTATCACTTAAAATGTTGTGCCCTCCCCTCCCATTTTACATAAACCCCCAATTTACTCACACCACCTTTTCTCTTCTTCTTCTTTATCTCCAATATCCATTTTGTGAAATGGTGTCCAAAACTGAAATGCATATTCCAGATGCTAAGGCTAATGCTTTGTACGGGGGCAAAATTATGTCTCTTTGGAGTCCAAATCTTTTAATACAAGAAAGCATTTTGCTTGCTTTAGAAACTGCAGCTTGGTATGTGGGCTTGCACACTTACAGCCCTTTTGCTCTACTGTGCCAGAACACAGGATCATGCAAGAAAGCTAAACAGTTGTAAATTTGCAGATAACTTTATTTTACTATTACATAGTTAGTCTGGTTTAAAAAAGACACAAGTCCATCTAGTTCAACCAATAAAAGGGGGGAAAATATACAATCTTATATACACAATCCTATACCCACAGTTGATCCAGAGGAAGGAAGAAAAAAACAGCACAGCATGATCTAATTTGCTCCAGCAGGAGAAACAATTCTTTCCTGATCCCCCAAGAGGCAATCAGATATTTCCTGGATCAACTTTACCAATGAATGTTAGTATCCATTTATATTATGTACATTAAGGAAAGAATCCAGGCCTTTTTTAAAGCAATCTACTGAGCTGGACAGAACCAGCTCTTGAGGAAGAACAGTTTTCACTGTGAAGAAACCATTATGTATTTGGAGATAAAATGTCCAGATTTTCTCCAGATGCCCCTTTGTCCCCTGTGATGTGAATAACTGAACACCAAGTTCACTGTATGGACTATTTATGAATTTATATATGCTGATCATATCTCCCCTTAATCTCCTTTTCTCAAGAGAGAATAAATTCAGTTCCTCTAATCTTTCCTCATAGCTGAGTTCCTCCATGCCTCTTATCAGTTTGGTTGCTCTTCTCTGCACTTTCTCCAGTTCCCAGATACTTTTTGTAAACTGATGATGACCAAAAACTGAACTGCATATTCCAGATGAGATCCTACTAATGATTTGCATAGGGGCAAAATGATATCCCTCTCTGGAGTCTATAACTCTCTTAATACAAGAAAGGATTTTTCTTGCTTTGGAAGCCACAGCTTGGCATTTCATGCTATTTTTAAGCTTATGATCTACCAAAGCACCCAGATGCTTCTCCACCATTGATTCCCCTAGTTGTAATCCCACCATCAATTAACTAAGTTCTAGTTAGCATATTATATTGTCAAATATTAACAAAAGGTCTACCAATGAGTTTAAAACTGAACTCTGGGGGAAATCTAAAAATATATGTAAAGTTGCAGTAGAGTAGAGCTTATATCAAAGTGCCCATCAGAGCCCCCCCACAGCAGGTGTCCCCCATCAGAGCCCCCCACAGCAGGTTTCCCCCATCAGAGCCCCCCCACAGCAGGTGTCCCCCATCAGAGCCCCCCACAGCAGGTTTCCCCCATCAGAGCCCCCCTCCACAGCAGGTGTCCCCCATCAGAGCCCCCCCCCACAGCAGGTGTCCCCCATCAGAGCCCCCCCACAGCAGGTGTTCCCCCATCAGAGCCCCCCCACAGCAGGTGTCCCCATAGATCAGTACCTGTCCAATAGATCTCTGTAGCTCGGGCGTGCTGGGAGCAGAAGCACCGTGCATGTTGCAGGGGGGCTGGGCATACGCGGCATCTTTGGTTACTAGGAGGGTGGCACTCAAACAACATTTCTGGGAGTGCACTGGATGATTGGCAGCAGCTCCAGCCAACCCAGAAGAGAAGAGCCGACACATGCAGAGGGGGCGGGGCAGACAGGAGACTGCTCCACACGTAACGGACAGAAAGATTAGTGGAGTCTAGTACCGGAACGTGTCCCGGTACTAGGCTCCACAGCAGTACTCAGCGCGGATTCCGGGGACACCGGGAGCGGTATGCGCTCTTGTCAGTTGCCAGTGGGATGGGGAACCGCAGCACTCGCTACATGCGCTCCACCTCTGCCTCTGGACACAGACGAGGAGGAGGGAGGGGAGCAGCACTCTAGAGCTTCAGCGCCCCCACCTCTGCGGCACCTGGGTGCGGAGCGCCCAGCGCACCCTGCCTAGGATCGGCCCTGCGTGCCCTCACATCCGCTTCACGGAGGAGGAGCCGATGCGCGTGTCCAGCGGACCCAATGTCCACCGATCAACCACAATCGCTGTATAGAGAGGCAGAACGGGGATCTGCCTATGTAAACAAGTCAGATCCCCCGTTCTGACAGGGGACAACATGGAGATCTGCTATTCCTAGTGATCAGGAACAACAATCTCTCTGTTGATCCTGTCAGCACTTCCCCCACACAGTAAAATACACACTGAGGGAACATATTTAACCCTTTGATCACCCTGTTAACCCCTCCCATGGCAGTGTAATTAATACAGTAATCAGTGCATTTTTTTTTAGCACTGATCACTGTATTGGTGACACTGGTCCCCAAAAAGTGTCACTTAGGGTCATGTTTGTCTGCCGCAATGTCGCAGTCCCACAAAAAATCGCTGATCACTGCCATTACTAGTAAAACCATAATCATGAATCTATCCCGTAGTTTGTAGACACTGTAACTTTTGCGCAAACCAATCAATATACGCTTATTGGGATTTTTTTTTACCAAAAATGTGTAGCAGAATAAGATTGGCCTAAATTGATGTTTTTTTTTTTGGATATGTATTATAGCAGAAAGTAAAAAATCCTGTTTTTATTTTCAAAATTGTTGGTCTTTTTTTGTTTATAACACAACAAATAAACAACCGCAGAGGTGATCAAAAATTGTCCTTGTGGGCAGATGATATGCTCAGGGCCGTTTGAAGGAATTTGGGGGCCCCAAGCAAAATGGACATGGAGGCCCCCCAACCCCCGCCCCCCGGGGGGACCGTGCGATGGACAGGGGGACCGTGGGATGGACGGGGGAAAGTGGGATGGACAGGGGAAAGTGGGATGGACCGGGGGAAAGTGGGATGGACCGGGGGAAAGTGGGATGGACAGGGGGGACCGTGGGATGGACGGGGGGACCGTGGGTAGAACGGGGGACCGTGGGATGGATGGAGGAAAGTGGGATGGACTGGGGGAAAGTGGGATGGACGGGGGGAAAGTGGTATGGACGGGGTACCGTGGGATGGACGGGGGGGCCATGGGATGGACGGGGGGACCGTGGGATGGACGGGGGCATCGTGGGATGGACAGGGGGGCCGTGGGATGGACAGTGGGATGGACGGGGGGACAGTGGGATGGACGGGGGGGACAGTGGGATGGATGGGGGGACCGTGGGATGTACAAGGGACTGTAGGATGGACCGGGGGGAAAGTGGGATGGACGGGGGGACCGTGGGATGGACGGGGGGACCGTGGGATGGACGGGGGGACCGTGGGATGGACGGGGGTACAGTGGGATGGACGGGGGGACCGTGGGATGGACGGGGGGAAAGTGTTATGGACGGGGGGGACTGTGGGATGGACGGGGGACAGTGGGATGGACGGGGGACAGTGGGATGGACAGGGGGACAGTGGGATGGACAGGGGGACAGTGGGATGGTGGGGAGGGGCTGCTGCAGGTGAAGTGAGAGGTAAACAAGTAGTGGGAGAGAAGAGACAGTGAACAGCTGGACAGAAGGGCTGGGTGTGAGGAGTCATCAACATGTGTGCAGTGTCAGTGATGCAGGAAACATCTTCAGCTATGAGGGGTTCATGCTGGGACCTGTAGTTCACTGTCACATGATCCCCCAGAAGTGAAGGATTTCAAGTCCCAGCATGAACCCTCCCTGCCCTGCCCTGCTAGGATGTGTCTGTGTGTGTCCTCTCCTGGTCCAGTCCTGCCCACTCGTTTGATGATGTTGGTGACAATGGTGAGCAATGCATTTTACTTGCCTTTCTACTCTGTCTGTGACTGTTACACTGACACAGCAGCAATCTGTCTCTCTGAGTGTGTCTGTTCTGCAGCAGCATGCCGCAGGCTGAGTGCCTGGCTGGACTCGAGGAAATACAGGGAGGGAGGAGGTGGGTGGAGCTAGCTAGATCTCCTGAGTCTTCCGCTGTGATAGTCACAACTCTGCCTCTCTCCTGCTCTGCTGGTGACCTCACTGGTTGCTACAAGCCAAGCGGGCGGCAGGTAGCAACCAGCACAGTGCCCGCTAGGGGTCCACGGTCTGAGACAGACCGTGACAGACTGTCAGACAGTCAGACCGATCATGCATTAGATCGACCCAGGGCTGCAATCTGGGACAGTGACAGGCAGCAGGCAGGCACCCTAGGCTGGGGCCCCAGGCCAGCTTGGGGCCCCAAGCAATTGCTTGCTTTGCCTGTCCTGTTGCGACGGCCCTGGATATGCTGCTGTACCTGGCAGATGCTCAAGGCTCTCTCTCTCAGGAGCTGCACATAATATCTAGTTTTGGTAGATACTCTGGGTTTAAGGTTAATTGGGGAAAATCCATAGTCTTCCCGGTGGACCCCCTCTTTACCCCAACGATACCCCCAGATGCTCCTTTGCAGGTGGTGAATACGTTTCGTTACCTGAGAGTGGAGATCAAATTACCCCTTAAAACTTATATCCCCAATAATCTCACCCCCCTTATGCAGCGCCTGAAAACTAATTTACAGTCCTGTTCCAAACTGCCTCTCAATTTATTAGGCAGAATCAACATTGTTAAATTGTCCCTAGATTTCTTTATATCTTCTGGCATGCCCCGATCTATATTCCCAAAAAATTGTTTACCGAAATCAATGGGACAATTACCTCGTTTTTGTGGTGCTCGAGACCACCCCAGGTGTCGCTGGAAACCTTGCACCTACCTATTGGAGAAGGGGGACTAGCCTTGCCAAACATGCAGTGCTACTGGTTAGCGGCCCAATTGACACTTATCCACTGGTGGTTCTTTCCGGACCTTGACACTGCATCAGTAGACACCCAAGCTGCCTTAGTTCACTCGTATGAAGCATTGAGAAATATAATATATAGAAATGGCCCGTATATCAATGCTGGAGCCAGAATCCTTAAACTCTCTTACAAAATCTTTTACTTATGCAACAGGGGACTCCTCTTTTGAAAAATCACCCAACGCCCCTCTATGGCTTAATTACCTGAAGTATACAAAATACCTGATGGAATGCGCTGGGTTAATTACGGCATTAAATATGTACACCAATTGTTCTCCGCAGGGATCTTTAAAACATTTTGAGACCTTCAGTTAGAATACAAGGTCCACAACTTATATTTTTATGACTACCTGCAATTGAGTCATGCAATCACAGCACAGTTTGGGCTGACAGAGGTATCACTTCTCCCTGCCAGAATATAGAAACGTATGCTTGAGGATGGTCATACTCAGTGGCGTAACTAGAACCCTCAGGGCCCCGATGCAAGAAACCATGGAGGGCCCCCCCCCGACCTCCGGACAAAGCTCTTTAATGAGAGCCTGATGTTGGAACACCAGGGCCCAGTCACAAGTGGGTGGCTGCATATAAAGGAACCGATTTCTTCATTTTTATATAAAAACACACACACACACACTAATATATATATATATATATATATATATATATATATATATATATATATATATATATATATATATATATATATATATATATATATATATATATATATATATATATATATATATATATATATATATATATATATATATATATATATATATACACATACACATACATACATACATACATACATACACACACACACACACATAAACCAGTGACAGCTGGTGCTCAAAATGTTTAGGGGGGCGCAAGCAAACTGAAAAATTCAGAAATAAAAACATCAATTGCAGCCACTGTACCATCAAACGCCACCACTGTGCCATCAAATGTCGCCTCTGCGCCCATCAAATGCAGCCACTGTACCATCAAACGCCACCACTGTACCATCAAATGTCGCCACTGTGCCTATCAATTGCAGCCACTGTACCATCAAACGCCACCACTGTACCCATCAAATGTCGCCACTGTGCCCTATCAAACTCTGCCGCTGTGCCATCAAATGCCGCCACTGTGCCATCAAATGCCGCCACTGTGCCATCAAATGCTGCCACTGTGCCATCAAATGCCGCCGCTGTGAATCCCCACCGCCCACTCGCACACCCACACACATGCATGCACACCCCCACACATATGCATGCACACCCCCCCACACACACATGCATGCACACCCCCCCACACATGCATGCACACCCCCCCACACACACACACATGAATGCACACCCACACACACATGCATGCACACCCACACACATGCATGCACCCCCCCACACATGCATGCACACCCCCACACACACATGCATGCACACCCCCACACACATGCATGCACACACATGCACACAGCGCTGGTGCAAGGATTTTTGACACCCTAGGCGAAACCTAATTTTGCCGCCCCCTTTGCCCTGCCCATGTATACCCCACCTTTTTATAGATTGCTACCATTTTGGGGGGGGGCATTGAGCCTGGAGGTGGTGGGGGGGCATTGGTACGGCGCCCCTGACTGATGTGTGCTCTAGGCCGGCCATGTACATAGGGATATGTACACAGATAATCAAGGCACCTATCAGTGCCCATGGGTGCCACCCCCATCAGTGCAACCTATCAATGGGAACCCCTCATAATGGGCACATCAGATGTACAGACCCGGGAACTCAGCACAGGGATGGTGGGAATCCCTCATAATGGGCACAGCAGGTATACAGACCCTGGAACTCGGCACAGGGATGGTGGGAATCCCTCATAATGGGCACATCAGGTGTACAGACCCGGGAACTCAGCACAGGGATGGTGGAAATCCCTCATAATGGGAACAGCAGGTGTACAGACCCAGGAACTCAGCACAGGGATGGTGGGAACCCCTCATACTGGGCACAGCGGGTGTACAGACCCGGGACCTCAGCACAGGGATGGTGGGAACCCCTCATACTGGGCACAGCGGGGGTACAGACCCGGGACCTCAGCACAGGGATGGTGGGAACCCCTCATACTGGGCACAGCGGGGGTACAGACCCGGGACCTCAGCACAGGGATGGTGGGAACCCCTCATACTGGGCACAGCGGGGGTACAGACCCAGGACCTCAGCACAAGGATGGTGGGAACCCCTCACACTGGGCACAGCGGGGGTACAGACCCAGGACCTCAGCACAGGGATGATGGGAACCCCTCATACTCAGCACAGCAGGTGTACAGACCCGGGGACTCAGCACAGACATGGTGGGAAGTGGAACCCCTCATAATGGGCACAGCGGGTGTACAGACCCGGGAACTCAGCACAGGGATGGTGGGAACGGGGGGGGGGGCGCATTTACTAGAACTGATTGTCTGTATTTTCTTCCTGCAGCTGCTGACTGCTGGTGGAAGGGAGAGTTTTCCAGGGTGGTCACCAGCAGAAGAAACATAAAGAGAGCAGACACACTGCCCGCCCTGCACAGCACTGATATC
Source organism: Lithobates sylvaticus (assembly GCA_028564925.1). Classification (NCBI taxonomy): domain Eukaryota; kingdom Metazoa; phylum Chordata; class Amphibia; order Anura; family Ranidae; genus Lithobates; species Lithobates sylvaticus. The sequence continues at coordinate 410,928,565 of CM053029.1, read as the reverse complement.
AGTTATAGCATTGTGTAGCTGGACACTAATCACTCACCCAGATCCTCTGCTTTCAACATGATGCACACCCCACACCCCCCCCCCCACACACACACACACACCCCCACACATGCACCCCCCCCCCCCCCACACACACACACACATGCATGCACACACATATAAACACACATACAGTAGATAGTCTTTTTAAAAAAAACGGCAGACATTTACCTTCTTCCTGCCGGGTACTGCACTGTAGGGGGAGACAAAGAGCACAGCACAGCACACGAGGTATGTGAGGAGCTCCCTGCACAGATTACAATTCGGCTGACGATCGGGGAGCTCCTCACAGCCTCCCCTCCTATCAATGAGTACAAGGGGGCCTCAAAGGCCCCCTGCAGCAAGGGGCCCGGTCGCCATGGCGATCTTGGCGACCCCTATAATTCCGCCACTGGAATTGATATCTAGATCCTACTCCCTTCTCCTGCCTTCCGCATTCAAGAGAATGAAAAAAGTAGTGAGGCAGTGGACCACCGACACCCCAACACTGACTGATGAAACATGGACGGAGGTGGTGGGGGATCGTCTGCCCTCAGTTATATCTGCTAGGGACAAGGTAATACAATTTAACTTCCTACATAGAATATATTATACCCCAGCTTGTCTGTATCAGATCGGAGGAGACTGAATGCCATCGCTGTCATGAATAGGAGGGAAACTACTTTCACATGATATAGAGGTGCCCACGTGTAGCACAATTTTGGAAGGCAATCCTGGTATTTCTAGAGGATAGACTGGCCATCCCAAATATTTATTCCCCAGCAAGGTGCCTCCTCTGAGACTTTGGCAAGGATGAAATGTCTAGTAATAAGAAAACCCTTTTGCGTATCTTGTTTTTTATGCCAAGAAAGCTCTTGTGCTCAAATACAAAAATCCCATTGTCCCTTCCATCCAATTCTGGGTGGACCTAATTGATAGAGCATTACCGTTGTTCAAGCTCACGTATACTTCCAGAGGATGACCAAAAAAATTTGAGCAGCTATGGTCTGGCTGGATCATCTTGGTTTCTGGTGACATTGAGATGTAAAAACCCATGGAGGCCATGTTACGGTATGTGGAGCATAGATCTGCTAGTATTGAAATTTTTACGAAGCATTTTTGTGTAAGCATGGAGAACTTTGATATGAAAATGGGAACAGTAGATACTCAGAACCAAAGCGCTGACTGTTATGCCTACATTAGGATAATGGCACCTCTATAACTGATGAACCTGCATTAGGTTTTTACTTTTATATATATATATATATATTTTTTTTTTTTTGTATCAGTAGAAAATTTTTTATTTGCTGTATGCTGAAAAATAATATATATGACTACACAAATGCTATGTTTGAATATGTGACCATATACTTTCTGTCGAATAGTTAACGCTGTTGTTTTTGTATTTTGTGAAAACTCAATAAATTTACCCTTTAAAAAAAAAAACACGTGCATATAAACAGAGGCGGCTCTAGGCTTTGTGAGGCCTTAGGCAAAACCTAGACATGAGGCCCCACTCACTCCCATAATGAGAAAAATTATTCAAGCAATAAAAAAAATTTGCTGGTGTCAGTGCTCTCTATCTTGGTGCTGTGTCAGTGCTTCCTATCTCAGTGCTCTCTATCTTAGTGCTGGTGTCAGTGCTCGCTATCTTCGTGCTGGTGTCAGTGCTCTCTATCTCAGTGCTGGTGTCAGTGCTCTCTATACGTGTGCTGGTGTCTGTGCTCTCTATCTCGGTGCTGGTGTCAGTGCTCTCTATCTCTGTGCTGGTGTCAGTGCTCTCTATCTCTGTGCTGGTGTCAGTGCTCTCTATCTCTGTGCTCTCTATCTTAGTGCTGGTGTCAGCGCTCTCTATCTTAGTGCTGGTATCAGTGTTCTCTATCTTAGTGCTGGTGCCAGTGCTCTCTATCTCAGTGTTGGTGTCAGTGCTCTCTAGCTCAGTGTTCTCTATCTCGGCGCTGGTATCAGTGCTCTCTATCTCAGTGCTGGTGTCAGTGCTTTCTATACCAGTGTTCTCTATCTTGGCGCTGGCATCAGTGCTCTCTATCTCAGTGCTGGTGTCAGTGCTCTCTATCTCGGTGTTGGTGTCAGTGCTCTCTATCTCAGTACTGGTGTCAGTGTTCTCTATCTCAGTGCTGGTGTCAGTGCTCTCTATCGTGGTGCTGGTGTCAGTGCTCTCTATCTCGGTGCTGGTGTCAGTGCTCTCTATCTCAGTGCTCTCTATCTCGGAGCAGGTGTCAGTAAGGGAAATAGCAGCAGAGAAGCCAATCAGCAGGCAGTACCAGCACAGGATTCGGAGCACCTGGCCCACCATGGCTAAGGATCAGCACTGGACTGGGACCTCCCAACCCCCTGCAGTGAAGCCCTGCATAGGCGGGGGTAAAGGCGGGGTGGAGGGAGGGGTCAGGGGCTGTCAATCACAGGTGGGCACACTGGGACACTGGCAAAGGACTGAGCTGTCCTTACTGTTAGTGACACTGATAATCAGGAGGAAGGGAGTGGAAGAGATGGGACAGGGAGTGGATATGAAAGCCAGTCTGTGCTGGAGGAGCAGAGATGGGGAGCTGGTTCTCTCTCTCATGCTGGTGGTCGCTGGCTGCAGAAAGGTATGGTGACATGGTAGCTGTGCCTCTCCCTGCAGCTGGAGCCCCATTTCCCCCCCACACTGATTGACAGCCCCAGAGAGGGGTGGCCCGGACACCTCTTCTCTCCTGCTGGAATGAGTCTCTCCGGCTGCTGGAATAAGTCTCCTCCCCTTCTCCTTCCCCTGGACAACACAGAGCTGGTCCTGCCTTCTCCCCAAGACACAGCCCCAGTTCCATCTCCTTTCTTCATGGAGCTCACAGGCAGTGTTAACCCGCTGCTGGCCAGAGCGCAGCACCGCAGTGGCATTGTTTTCAGCAGAGGCAGCTCTTCAATTAGGCGGTTGCGAGGTGCCTGTGAGTGCGAGGCCTTAGGTGACCACATTGTCTAATTAGAGAGCCGCCTCTGCATATAAAGCTAATCAGCAATCCAGCTCTTGATATATTTGTTATTATTACTGAGAAAGCACCCAAGCCAAATTGTACATATTTACGTTATGACAGAAGGAAAATATCTGCATTGTCTCTAAAAAGCAAGTTGAAGGTCATAGCTACATTTGTACAGAGCATTTGCATATTCTTGTTTTGAAATTAAGAGAACAAAATATCTGTTAGCACTTTAAATTAAGCAAAGTGAGTGTGCAGGATGAAACAGATCTCATTTCCACTTCAAACAAAGCAAAATAGCTGTGCCACAGAGCTGTCAGATCAAACCTGAAAAGGATCCTGTAAAAAATTATTTATCTGGATTGGATTTACCATGGGCATATCACTCATATTCAGGCAATGCTCATATTTACCAACTGTGGAACTAATGTTCAGATTTAAAAACTACAAAATTATTGGTGGTGAAGAAAATGCTCATAAAAAAAAAGAAAATGATTTATGGCATTATAGATCAACTTAAACAAAGTTTGGAAGCATCAGGGATGCATAATTTTTGACAAAAATGATAATAATGATATTGATTAGGTCAGGTGGAAGTTGTCTCTACTGTTTATATTTGCAATGAAAGTGAAGTCCCACTGAATGGACAGCTGCTGGAGAGGAAAACTGCAACAGCAGCTGTCTGTTCTGATCTGATCTGATGGTGTGCGTCACACAGCTCTCTTTTTTGTTGTTGAAACTTTATTTGTAATGCACAAAAGTGACACTTCATTAATGTCGCTATACAGCAGTGTGAGACATTGTGCTTCTGTACAGCGCACTGCAAAGAAATGCAGCATGTCTTCATTTTACCGCAGCTCACTGCAGCACAGCTTTGGGCTGCATTGCAGTGTGAATAGGACATGCAGAAAACGCCAATCATTGCACATAGTGTGAATTAGCCCTACGTGCTACCTTCACAGTAGCAGGTGCTTTTAACTATAAAACATCCTATATCTGCCAACTAGTAAAATGCCAAAAATTATGAACAGACAGCTGACACCTCATCTCTGCTCTATAGTGTGCTCTAAATGTAAACCTCTAGCCAGGGTTGCCAACTGTCCATACTTTACATACAGTTTGTTAAAAAGCCTCTTTTCTCCTATCCATAAAAGTCCATGGATTGGTGAAACTGTCTATGAAAATTCTGACTCAACTGCTGCATCACAGTAATAGCAATGCAATATTCTTTGATGCCCCAGCAAGAATCAGAATGAGGGAGAGCAGCTGGTCTCACCCCCTAGAGCCAACAACACTTTTTGCTTTTAACCTGTTCCTGTCAACAGACTGCCACATTCAAGAAGGAAAAGTGACAAAGATCAGTATGGCTTGCTGGATCAGAGGCATGGCTGCTCGGGTCAGGTGTAAACATGGGGATGCATTAAATAGGAGGAGATAAATTACTAAGCACTAGGGATGAGCTTGATGTTTGGGTCGAACATAAGGTATTCGCCCGTTTGGCGAAGAGCGAATAATATGGGGCCTTTGCAGCAAATTTGAGCACCGCGGAACGCTCCATAATGCACTGTAATCTTGCTGATTGCTGTATTATGATTGGCCAAAGCATGCACCTGACCTGCATGCTTTGGCCAATCACAGCGCGCTCTGCTAAGAGAGACATAATTGGCAGGGTGCCTTTGGCCAATCGTGGCTCAGGGGGGGCTAAGTCCACGCCCCACACTATATAAGGCTGCCTACATGGCAGCCGTGTGTAGTGTTGTTGGTGTGGACAGAGAGATAGCTTGGTTTAGATTAAGCAGGCAGGTTATTCAGTTAGTGGCAGTGTATTTGATATATATATTTATATATACAGTCAGTCTAGTTTAAAATACACCTATGATAAAAATTATAGACCCTTAATTTCTTTGTAAGTGGGCAAACTTACCCAATCTGCAGGGCATCAAAAAATAATTTTCCTCACTGTATATATATATCTATCTATATATACAGTATATATATACTCTGCATTTAGCATAGACTATATATTCAGTGTTTACTCTATATTCAGTCAGTGTAGGCAGTGTATTTATACAAGTGTGCGCTATAAGTAGAATTTTTTTTTTTTCCCTCAGAACAGTAATGGGGTTCAGAGGGTTAATTGTACAGGTTTACTTTGGCATCAGTTTGGCTGGGCTGTACTAGGGTTCTGCCTGGTCATAGGTGCAGAGAGGTACCCATGACAGGTTGAGAACCAGGCCTGATTGGACGTGTTGGGTACCAATCTTTCCCGGAGCGTCTGGCCCCGCTGTGTAGTCTGGGGAAGGGTACTTAAGGTGCTGAAGTCACGTGTTCGGGGTCTGGCCGCAGTCTTGCTTCCTGGTTCTGGGCCGGGGTAGCCCCGCGAGGGGTCCCGGGACTAGGAGCGTTTGCCGTCCCGCAAACATGGTCAGTCTGACTAGCCCCATAGACCCGCATGGTCTGGCGTGGGTATCAGTCTGTTCCCGAGTCTCGGAGCCGGTTAGCCCGAGGCCCAGTAACTGAAGGAGGATTCAAGGTGTCCCGGTGTGCTCTCAGTATTGGAGAGACACGGCAACTCGTACAAGTGACCAGGGGAGGACTCTTCGGAGGAGGGCCAACAGGCTGGCATCTCAGTAAGAGCCTGGAAGCTGAGTTGTATGGACACACTTCCACAGTACTGCCAAGAGGACGGAGAAAGTTCCAGGTACTGTGAGAAAGGTTCCTATTCATCTTCAGTTACAAGTTTGTTCTGTGTCAGAGACTTTTGCAAGTTTACGGATATCATTGTTGGCTGTTAGACCTCTGGCCAGAGGTCTATCCGGCATTGAAGCACCCAGCTGCGAGTGGCTACTCTCTGGGTTGATTAGAGACATTCAGTGGATGTCAGCAGTTCAAGGTGCCTGAGTTTCTTCACCCTTGCCCTCTATTCCTACCTGAGACTGTGTTATGTTGGATGTTACCACTGCAGAATAAAAACCTTAAAAAGGACTTTTATGTGTCAGCATCCAAAGTTGTTGGGTACTAACCCTGGGAACCCCTGGACAGTCACTAACAAGCCACGAGGAGGTAACTGGTAAGCCAAAAAGTCAAGGCCGCCCCTCAAGGGGTTATGGCCACTACACGTGGGGGCTCGCAGTCCGGGATTTACAGTTACCTCACAGTGCATTGGAATAGAGGGTGAAGTATTTTTGAACTGCGCCATCAGAGATCAGCGCCATCTTGGAGAGACTTTCACTGAGGTGCATAAGCGTGGGAGGAGCCTTTGCCAAAAAGCCTGTGAAGTTACGCAGCACCAGCACCCAGTGGGAGGAGTCTACGCTGATTCCCCGCTTTCCCTGCACGAGGCACCACGTGAGGGTGTGTTGCGGAAGGAGAAGAAGCTTGGTTGAGTTCTCAGAGTTGGAGAAAAGATACCAAAACCTTTTTGGAGAAATGTACAGTGTCCCGAGCATGCAGCCTGCATCTGGACCCCAGATGCCTACAGTGAGGGGTCCAGCAGGCATACAGATGCCCGGCACCGTGATTACAGACATGGGCATTCGTCTGCTGCCGCAGGGGTGGTTCGTGTTGTGCACCGTCAGAGTCATGGAGGCCCTTGGAATGTTGTGTGGGAAATGTGACGGGTTGGTCGCAAACCCCTGGTTGTTCGACAGGTGCCGAAGGTGTGGCGAGTACACCTTCAAAGTGGAGCAGCCCACCACACAACCTCCGGCCTTCCACATGGACTGGGCCACAGGCATAGCGACGGAGGAGTCGGTTGTGTATGCCTCGGCATCGTCCTTTGGGGCTCGGATTGACGGGTTAATTGTACAGGTTTACTTTGGAATCAGTTTGGCTGGGCTGTACTAGGGTTCTGCCTGGTTATAGGTGCAGAGAGCTACCCATGACAGGTTGAGAACCAGGCCTGGTTGGACGTGTTGGGTACCAATCTTTCCCGGAGCCAATCAGTGGGCGCGTCTGGCCCCGCTGTGTAGTCTGGGGAAGGGTACTTAAGGTGCTGAAGTCACGTGTTCGGGGTTCGGCCGCAGTCTTGCTTTCTGGTTCTGGACCGGGGTAGCCCCACGAGGGGTCCCGGGTCTAGGAGTGTTTGCCGTCCCGCAAACATGGTCAGTCTGACTAGCCCCATAGACCCGCATGGTCTTGGGTGGGGATCCGTCTGTTCCCGAGTCTCAGAGCCGGTTAGCCCAAGGCCCAGTAACTGAAGGAGGATTTAAGGTGTCCCGGTGTGCTCTCAGTATTGGAGGGACACGGCAACTTGTACAAGTGACCAGGGGAGGACTATTCGGAGGAGGGCCAACAAGCTGGTATTTCAGTAAGAGCCTGGAAGATGAGTTGTATGGACACTAAAGAATCCACACTTCCACAGTACTGCCAAGAGGACGGAGAAAGTTCCAGGTACTGTGAGAAAGGTTCCTATTCATCTTCAGTTACAAGTTTGTTCTGTGTCAGACTTTTGCAAGTTTCCAGATATCATTGTTGGCTGCAAGACATCTGGCTAGAGGTCTATCCGGCATTGAAGCGCCCAGCTACGAGTGGCTACTATCTGGGTTGATTAGAGACATTCAGTGAATGTCAGCAGTTCAAGGTGCCTGAGTTTCTTCACCCTTGCCCTCTATTCCTACCTGAGACTGTGTTATATTGGATGTTACCACTGCAGAATAAAAACCTTAAAAAGGACTTTTATGTGTCAGCATCCAAAGTTGTTGGGTACTAACCCTGGGATCCCCTGGACATTCACAGACAAGCCATGAGGAGGTAACTGGTAAGCCCAAAAGTCAAGGCCACCCCTCAAGGGGTTATGCCCGCTACATATATATATATATATATATATATATATATATATATATATATATATATATATATATATATATATATATATTCTATATATATATGTATATATATATGCATCCAGTGTAACCTATAGCTACAGTGCATTCTGTGGTGTACTGTTTCTAATACACGTCAGGTGGTGTATTATGCAGTATCTCACAAAAGTGAGTACACCCCTCACATTTTTGTAAATGTTTTATTATATCTTTTCATGTGACAACACTGAAAAAATGACACTTTGCTACAATGTAAAGTAGTGAGTGTACAGCTTGTATAAGTGTAAATTTGCTGTCCCCTCAAAATAACAACACACAGCCATTAATGTCTAAACTGCTGGCAACAAAAATGAGTACACCCCTAAGTGAAAATTTCCAAATTGTGCCCAATTAGCCATTTTCCCTCCCCAGTGTCATTTGACTTGTTAGTGTTACAAGGTCTCAGATGTGAATGGGGAGCAGGTGTGTTAAATTTGGTGTTATCGCTCTCACTCTCTCATACTGGTCACTGGAAGTTCAACATGGCACCTCATGGCAAAAAACTCTCTGAGGATCTGAAAAAAAGAATTGTTGTTCTACATAAAAATGGCTTAGGCTATAAGAAGATTTCCAAGACCCTGAAACTGAGCTGCAGCACGGTGGCCAAGACCATACAGCGGATTAACAGGACAGGTTCCGCTCAGAACAGGCCTCGCCATGATCGACCAAAGAAGTAAGCGCACATGCTTAGCATCATATCCAGAGGTTGTATTTGGGAAATAGACATATGAGTGCTGCCAGCATTGCTGCAGAGGTAAAAGGGGTGGGGGTTCAGCCTGTCAGTGCTCAGACCATACGCTGCACACTGCATCAAATTGGTCTGCATGACTGTAGTCCTAGAAGGAAGCCTCTTCTAAAGATGATGCACAAGAAAGCCTGCAAACAGTTTGCTGAAGACGAGCAGACTAAGGACATGGATTACTGGAACCATGTCCTGTGGTCTGATGAGACCAAGATAAATGTATTTGGTTCAGATGGTGTGAAGAGTGTATGGCGGCAACCAGGTGAGGAATGCAAAGACAAGTGTCTTGCCTACAGTCATGTGTGGTGGTGGGAGTGTCATAGTCTGGGACTCCAAGACAACCACTGCCTTACTAAAGAAGCTGAGGGTAAAGGTGATGGACTCGCCAAGCGTGTCTCCAAACTTAAATCCTATTGAGCATCTGTGGGGCATCCTCAAATAGAAGGTGGAGAAGCACAAGATCTCTAACATCCACCAGCTCCGTGATATCATCATGGAGGAGTGAAAGAGGACTGCAGTGGCAACCTGTGAAGCTCTAGTGAACTCCATGCCCAAGAGGGTTAAGGCAGTGCTGGAAAATAATGGTGGCCACACAAAATATTGACACTTTGGGTCAAATTTGGACATTTTCACTTAGGGTGTGTACTCACTTTTGTTGCCAGTGGTTTAGACATTAATGGCTGTGTTGAGTTATTTTGAGGGGACAGCAAATTTACACTGTTATACAAGCTGTACACTCATTACTGTAGCATTGTATCAAAGTGTAATTTCTTCAGTGTCGTCACATGAAAAGATATAATAAAATATTTACAAAAATGTGAGGGGTATACATACTTTGTGAGATACTGTATATATACTCTGCATTCAGTATAGCTTATAGCTGTGTATACTCTATATTCAGTCAATGCAAGCAGTGTCGTTTATATAACACAGTGTATTGAAGTGGTTAAGGGGAACCCTGCTCCAATTTTGTTTTTTAAATAGCGTAGGGGTCCCCCCTAAAATCCATACCAGGCCCTTCAGGTCTGGAATAGATTTTAAGGGGAACCCTGTGGCAAAATTTTAAAAAAATGGTGTGGTAGTCCCCCTAAAATACATACCAGACCCTTATGCCGCCATGCCTTCGTGTGCGCTGCCGGCATCAGTGCATTTAAATAGCACGGATTGTTGTACAAATGACAATGGTCCCAAAAATGTGTCAAAAATGTCCGATGTGTCCACCATAATGTCACAGTCACAATAAAAATCGCTGATCGCCGCCATTACTAGTAAAAAAAAAATATTAATAAAAATGCTATAAAACTATTCCCTATTTTGTAAACGCTATAACTTTTGCGCAAACAAATCAATAATCGCTTATTGCGATTTTTTTACCAAAAATATGTAGAAGAATATGTATCAGCCTAAACTGAGGAAAAAATATGTTTTTTTATATATTTTTGGGGATATTTATTATAGCAAAAAGTTAAAAATTATGTGTTTTTTTCAATATTGTCGCTATTTTTTTGTTTATAGCGCAAAAAATTTAAACTGCAGGGGCAATAAAATACCACCAAAAGAAAGCTCTATTTGTGGGAAAAAAAGGACGTCAATTTTGTTTGAGAGCCAAGTCGCACGACCGCGCAATTGTCAGTTAAAGCGACGCAGTGCCGAATCGCAAAAAGTGGTCTGGTCTTAAGCCAGCAAAATGGTCCGGTCTGAAAGTGGTTAAATTCCGATTGTGTGTAGACAAATCTGACGCACAAAGTGCCACGCATGCTCAGAATAAATTAAGAGACGAAAGTTATTGGCTACTGGCCCGTTTATAGTCCCGACGTATGTGTTGTACGTCACCTCGTTCAGAATGATCGGATTTTCCGACAACTTTGTGCGACCATGTGTATGCAAGACAAGTTTGGCCCAAAATCCGTCAGAAAAAATCAGACGGATTTTGTCATCGAAATGTCCGACCGTGTGTACGGGGCATTACATAGCCAGCGACTGGCTGTGCAGAAGCATATGTTAAGTAGTGCCATTTTAACCTTCAATGCAAACAGGAGGTCATCCTTGAGACGCAAAAACATGTTTTTTTCCATTTATATCTTTACAAAACATTCTAAAATGTGATGATAATAAGATATCTGTTTTTAAAGAAACATTATATATATATATATATATATATATATATATATATATATATATATATATATATATATATATATATATATATTACTTCTAGTCCCACCCAGGTATTTTATTTACTCAGGTTATTGCCTTTATAATGTACTCTAAAACTAAAAGTGCATAACAAATCCAGATAAAAATGAAATCATCAATACAATATTGCAGAAGCACCCACAAATGTGTTGCACTGTGCTTTGACCTTTCTGATCATTTATTCCCAAGCGGGCTCAATAGAGTTTAGATCTGGAGACTGTTCTGGTCATTCCATGATTTGAAGGCTAGGAGTAGACCAAAGGATATTGAATGGCATGGCTGTGGTAAGCCTAAAGGTTATGGATGACAGTCACACTGTGTATGTCACCGACTCAGGATTCAGCATAAGCCCCCCAGACTCTACTGCTTCATCTTCAACATTTGGTAGTTGGTGGCACTGATGAGTCACTTTTTTACAAGTAGCCTGCACAATATAAGGATAGATTTCAAATTGGTATTCATTTTCCCATAAGACCATCTTCAGTAGTCTACTGTAGCAAACTTTTAATTGAAGCACCACACCACAGCTAAAAGTTCCAGATATGACGTTATTGCAGTAAGGGTCAAGGGGACAATAAAACCAGCTGCTGACAAGACGTGAGGGGATAATCACAATGGAAGAAATGTCATTAAAGGTGCAATTAACATCTAGTCCATGGGTGCTCAACCTGTGGCCCCCCAGCTGTTGTAGAACTACAAGTCCCATGAGGCATTGCAAGGCTGGCAGGTACAAGCCCTACTCCCAAAGGACGAGGCATGATGGGACTTGTAGTTTCGCAACACAGGTTGAGCACCTATGATCTAGTCCATTTGCACTGTATTCAATCTCAGGCCCCTACTTTGGACACCTGAAATATATTGGATTTGATTTTCCTATTGCCTCCTACTGGAATAAAGTCAGATCTGGATCCCTTAGAAGTGGTTTGGCACTTCAATTCACATTTTTCATAAATTACACTACAAGCCACTTATTTTAATATATTAAACCAAATCAAGATCATTACAAGTTTACATTGGATAGCAATACCAATAAAATAACCTCACAGGTCTATTGCTGCCTTTCCCTTTTCCTTAATTTAGTAGTCTACTGCCAGTGGTTTCTGACCCAGGCAAGCCTATTTTACTTATTTTACCATTTTAACAAAGTTTTTTCTTCTGCCACTTGACCTGTAAAATTCGTAGCCTGTCTTCACAGTTGCTGCTCTGCTGTGCTTGAAACTGTTGTTTTGTCGAGATCCTATTAAACAAGCTGCTAACTTTCATAAAAGTGTCTTCCTATTCTATCTGTGCATCTGCGAGATTCCTGTCAAAGTTTCCTCTAGTTATCATGTGTTTTTTAATAGTAAGAAATTGCGTACTCTGATACCGTGGCTTTATTTGCTCTTTCCCTAAAAGAAAGGCCCACACCTACAAAGGTTGTAACTCTAAAATTTACATTTGTTTTTATTTTTTGGTAACCTAAACTTTCTTTAACCTATGATGCCGCGTACACATGATCGGACTTTCCGGCGGACTTTGTCCGGCAGACCAGAGTCCGCCGGATAATTCGATCGTGTGTGGGCTCCAGCTGATTTTTTCATCCCAAAAGTCCGCTGGACCTAGATTTAAAACATGTTTTAAATCTTCCCGCCGAAAGTCCGCCGGACCCAGTTCCTGTCGGGAAGTCCGCCCGTCTGTATGCAGGACTTTCCAAATGAACGGACTTGCCCTGACAGTTTACCACTTACATTGTACTATTTCAGGCTAGTCTCTTAAATGAAAAGCAGAAAGAAGGGGCCACCATCTAAGAGTATCTATTTAATTGGTTAAAACTTAAATAATACAAGGATTGCACTCACAAAGATAAACAAAAACAGGAAGATCAACTGTCTCCCTATGTCTGCTGGCAGAAGGTCCCGGAAGGACCTTCATGTAAAGTCATCGTGGCCCGACGTCCTTTCAGCCACAGATTCCTTGCGTTCCAGCCTGGTTACAGCTTCAGGCTGCGGCTCTCCCCTGCCTGCCAGCTTGCCTGGCTATGATCCCCTGGACACACTCATCTCTGTTCCTCCAATAAAGTGGACATTCTGCTGCCTGCGGGCCTACCCAGCAAAGCCTCCAGAGTGATATTCATCCATGTCCCTTTCTATCACAGTGGTTATACATGACAGCTCCATCCATCCTTCCTGGACCTTATGCCAGCAGGCACCGGGTGTCACAAGGAGACAGTTGATCTGCCTGTATTCGTTTGTCTTTGTTAGTGCAATCCTTTTCTTTTTATGTTTTTTAACCAATTAAATAGATACACTTAGATGGCAGCACCTTCTTTTTGCTTACAGTTTACAGAAGCATCCAATATTCTCATTGAAGAAGTGCTGCAGCCATTTATACAGTGGATTTCCTTTAACTGCCCTTACCCCACACACTGACATTAAGGCATATTTGGGTTATATACCCACTTTTCACTTGCGCTAAGGGATTTTTTTTTTTTTTTTTATAGTCTCCTAAATGGAATTGTTTACATTAAAAAAAAATATTTAAACTGGAAGAATGGTAGTGTTCCAAACTTTTGAAACAAAGGCTAGAAGGAAACCAAAGTATACTAGTAAAAAATGTGACTGTGGAAATTTTTTTCACAAGCTAATAATTAGGCAGAAATTTGTCTATGGATTTCTACCTTTTTGCACAGTCATAAGACCATATCTCCATATGGAAGGGCTGAGAGACAAGCCATGAGAAACAAATGGCTCTACCAGGCTTAGCTAATAGAATAATGCAAAGAGCAATGGTGGCCTGCAACTGTGAAAATAGCAAATCTTTACTACTTGAATCCACATAAAAAAAATATGTAAAAAAAATGTACAAAACTAGCTGGTTTTCTCAATAAACATACAAAATATGTCATATTAAAAATAACATTTTTAAAATGTTTATACATTTTACTGTATAATATAGTCTTTTATTTGTACATATGATATTTATTTACGATTTTGTAAGAATATATTGTAGTTACAATGCTTGAATGAGATCACCAGGTCAGACTAGGAGAATTGCATTATGTCCTATGGGAGGAATATGTCAGAGATATAGGCTTTTGATTCTGGGAATCTAAAGAAAAGCATATTGTCCTTGGAATACAGATGTTTTCACCTGTTTGCCTCTATTTACAAATAGTCTTCATAATTTTGAGGACTTTTAACATATAAGAAGGATTGGAAGAATGAAATAATGTATTTAAATTCAAGCAAAAAAACATATGTGGAATATAAGCATAGGCATAGGAGTGTTCAAAAGCTTACCATTACATGAAGGATGTTACATCAAAATGTTTATGTTTGTCTTAAGGTCAGTTTTCTCCAAAATTTAATTTTAGTTATATTAGGAGCCTGGTGGGTTGAATCAGTGACTAGCTTCTGTTATGGCTTGAGTACTCCAACATTAAAACCTTACTGCCATAATTCCTAATTGCACGCTATTCCTATCCACCTTAAAGTCATAAGTGTAACTGTCCATCTTTGCATGTTGAAGCTTCTCCTGTTGCATTCTCCATAATAAAAAGGAAAACAAAAAGTTCCTTTAGGATGACTACAGAAGCCCTCTTAATGGACTGCAGACCTAGGACCTCTAATGCCGCGTACACACGACTGGAATTTCCAGCAAGGTCTGATCATGTGTGGGCTAATCCATTCGTTTTTCGGGAATAAAATCCGGCGGACCTAGAAATAGAACATGTTTCAAATCTATCCGACAGACTCAATTCCGACGGACTAAAATCGGGTTATAAACAGGAACTGATTCTGGACAGCCACACTCTTGAAAAATTGCCTTTTTTTATTTAGAAAAATTCACATCAAAATCAAGGATGAAAATCACAGCAGACAGAAGAGCCGACGTTTTGCACTAACAGTAGTGCTTATTCATAGCTTAGGACTAATATCGGGAAAACCGTTCGGCTGTGTGCTGGTCTGATGGACCAAATACGGCGCAAGGGCAGCTATTGGCTACTGGCTATTGAACTTCCTTTTTTAGTCCCGTTTACATCACCACGTTCAAAACAAACGGACTTTCGAACGGACGTAGTGGGCAAGTCTGTTCGCTCGGAAAGACCGTCGGACCTAGTTTGCCGGAAAGTCCGGTCGTGTGTACAAGGCATAACATAGGAATCTCATTCACAGAGCCTCTGAGAGGATTTTAGGTGGTTTAGCTCTCCAGCATCTACCAATCACTGAAATATTAGTTTTGGGTAAATTAAACCTTTAAACAAATTGTTCAGGTAATTAGGAAAACTATTTGAAGATTGTTAAGTGCATGTTATAACCAATTTCAATAAAGGGTGACTATGTTTTTCACAATTTACCAAACTGTACTATCTTTGTCAGTCTTACATTTCTTAACTTTGCTTTGGTATGAGACTTTATAACAAAGTCACAGGAGAGAAAAGAATGCATCTGAATGAACTATTGAAGTCTATACATAAATCACACAGAAAAGCAGATAACTACTTTAGGAGTAGATTACATGCAGCCTGCTTATTCCAATGTATTTATCTAACAATTGATTTTAATACACTTTACTTTCTGCAGTGCGGAAAAATAACACAGCATATTTTTTCCAGCTAAAGGGAAGGTGAGAAGATATAGGGGTTGATTTACTAAATGTTCACATTGCAAACAGATTTGCACCTTGCAAGGGAATCTTTCCTTAGTTCATTAATGTGGTTAAAATTGACGTAAGAAATCATTCAAAACTCAATTATATGCAAGGAAAAAAAAAAATGTATTTTTGATTGCACATGATTGGATGATGGAAGTCAGCAGTGCTTCATCTCTTTCACTAAGCTAAGGGTAGATTCTCTTGCAAAGTGCAAATTCCTTTTCAAAGTGAAAAGCCTATTTTCCTTAAAGTGGAAGTAAACCCTCCTATCGTTTTCAGCCAAGGAAGCTGCCATCTTGGCCTCTGTTCAATCTTCAACTGCCATGATGCTGCACATGTGATCAGTTATGACACCAGCCATTGGATGGTTTGACAGTTTGGTTGAAAGCATAGTCAATGTATTGATTCTTGAAGCTCATTGTTACTAATGATGTATCTCATCCACGTTACATTGGTAACTAACATGGTAGAAATAGAGGGATACCTTTTGATAAAATGTATTGGTTCTAAAATCTCTACTTCAAGTATCCTTATTTATTTATCATATTTCATTTTATGTTTTATATTCTTACCTACTTCTGTAATAATTGAGCTTCATTCCTTATGTTAACATGTATCTATTAACATGTATATTAAGCTTATTACTTTGAACTCAATAAAATCTTTTGACAAGGAAAGCATAGTCAATGTGACAGGTAGCATTTCCGGCATGCCATTTTTTTTTTAACTATTTAAATCAAAGGGTTTACTTCCGCTTTAAGTAAATCAATCCTGTGGCATCTGAATGGTTAAATATAAAATCAATGACAAGGGAGAGGTGGGAGGAAGAAGGGATTAGACAGTGATGTAAGGCGAGGCATCCTCAGTATAACCCTGCTGCTCCCTCCAGGCCTAGTGTCTGTCGGGTTCCTTTTTTATAGATCAGTGTAGGAAAGGAAATATTACATAAAGTAAAAACAAAATCAGTACATACTATAACTGCTGCAGTTATTTTTTTCCGCTATGGCAGCAAAGTTTGGTAGCAGTGGACATGTGTTGTATAAAGTCCATGGGCAAATAAATTATTTGTGCAATTTTTGACTCACAGCTCACATAAATAAACACAATCTGCCAGGGACTCATGTTGCAATATGTTGCATCTGAAATCACAGCTAGCCATATTCTTCACTAGTGATGGGCCGAACACCCCCAGGCTCGGTTCACACCAGAGCATACTGAACAGGCAAAAAATTCAGCAGAACACACGAACACTGTTAAAATCTATGGGACACGAACATGAATAATCAAAAGTGCTAATTTTAAAGGTGTATATGCAAGTTATTGCCATAAAAAGTGTTTGGGGATCCGGGTCCTGCCCCAGGGGACATGTATCAATGCAAATTTTATTTTTTTAAATGGATGTTATATCAGGAGCAGTGATTTTTTTAATGCTTAAAGTGAAACAATAAAAAATAAATATTCCTTTAAATATCGTGCCTGGGGGTGTCTATAGTATGCCTATAAAGTGGCAAAGTTTTCCCATGTTTAGAACATTATCGCAGCAAAATTGCATTTCTAAAGGAAAAATTGTCATTTAAGACTGCTCGCGGCTGTAATGAATTGTTGGGTCTCGGCAATATAGATAAAACTCATTGAAAAAAAAGCATGGGACCCCCCCCCCAGTCCATTACCAGGCCCTTTGGGTCTGGTATGAATATTAGGGGAACCCCAAACCAAAATAAAAATTGCGTGGGAGTCCCCCTAAACTCCATACCAGGCCCTTCGGGTCTGATATGGAAACTAAGGGGAACCCTGCGCCATTTTTTTTTGTAAATGGCGTAGGGGTCCCCCCAAAATCCATACCAGACCCTTCAGGTCTGGTATGGATTTTAAGAAGAACCCTGTGCCAAAATTTAAAAAAAATGGTGTAGGGGTCCCCCCCAAAATCCATATCAGACCTTATCCGAGCATGCAACCTGGCAGGCCGCAGGAAAAGAGGGGGGACGAGAGAGCGCCCCCCTCCGGAACCGTACCAGGCCACATGCCCTCAACATGGGGAGGGTGATTCGGGGTAGCCCCCCAAAGCACCTTGTCCCCATGTTGATGGGGACAAGGTCCCCATCCCCACAACCCTTCCCCGTTGGTTGTGGGGGTCTGAAGGTGGGGGGCTTATTGGAATCTGGAAGCCCACTTTAACAAGGGGACCCCCAGATCCCAGCCTCCCCACTGTGTGAAACAGTAATGGGTACATTGTACAGTACAATTTCACAAAAAAGTGTCAAAATGCTAAAAAAAACAAGACACAGCTTGGGACAAGTCCTTTATTAAAAAATAAAAAAATAAAAATGCCCCACAAAGTCCATTCATCTTCTTCTTTCGCTCTGACGATGGACCGAAAAAAAACCCCATCCCCGATTCACCTCCATGGGAGTCTCCCGCCATATGACGCTTCAGCGCCTTTGACAGTTCTTATATAACTGAGGGCGGTGCCACTCGGTGACATACACGGGTGACCTATTGTAGAGGGTGCTACACTGTATTTTACCATCTTCTTGTATGTCTCATTTGATCTATCCTATCAAAGGGCCCCACCACATAAATGTTGGCTACGAGGGGGGTTTGGGAGGGGAGCTCCTCTCGGTGAACCTTTCTGGCAAAAAAAAAACACTGTGACAGGCTCCTTAAACAGGATCATAAGACCCTTCTGGAATGTTCTGGGAGGTCATCTGACCTTGATTGACCTATCCCTAACTGACCTACTGGCCTTCTAGAAGATTCTCATTCAGGTGACCTGAATTGGCCTATCACAACAAGCCCCATTAAAAACCATTAAAAAGGGACTTATTATGGCGCTGCCACCGATCCATGGGCAAATAGGGGCCTATAAAAGGCTAAACTATTTTTCCTGAGTTTTACAGCTGGTCCAATACATATCAGGAGCACTGATACCTGCTTCTTATTTACAAAATAGGACGGACTGTGAAAGTGGAGCCCTGCAGATTACATTGGGGAGCTGAATTTGCCTTGTAATCTTTGTGCCTGGGCCTCCATCTCACCAGTAATGGCGTCATTACTCCATCTTTCCGGCTTGGTGCAGAGACATGACATCAGTGCTAAAGTCAGCTGGGTGGGTCAGTAGTACAGCTGGAACTGTACTATCTGGCAAAACGTAGCTTTTAAAGAAAAATGGCATTAAACTACTATACAGCAGGGAAACAGCTATTAATACCGCTAAAGCTATGATAATAATGGGGCAGGAGTTGGGCTTTACAGTGTATATAAAATGTAAGTGACTAGGCTTACATATGATTTAAGTTGGTAGGCCCTCACTAGACATGATGCAGATCATTTAAGAGTTATTCCACTCATTTCCATTCACAGTTTTATTTGAGTTCCACATGCCTAGTTTAAAGGATCACAGGCTGCTGAAATACAAGGCTGAAATATAAAAATGTGCATACTTTAAAATTATTTGACTTTTTCTGCAAATTGTAGAGTAGAAGTGTCTGTTGAAATTGGTGCACCATTATATGACTGCCATTCACTCTTATGTGTAAATGCCTTGATATTGATGTTGTTACTTCTGCAATATTTGCAAGCCCTGAAATAATAGCTGTGAACAGTTCACTATTGACTCTGCATTATTATTTTTCTTTTTTTTAATGTTCGGCCCTGGTACTTACAATTGCTCTTACAGATGAAGTATTGGAAATCAGTGCGGCAGACTCAGATTTACAAGGTGGGGACATGAATCATACATGGGTTATTAGTGTGTCAGATCGCAGTCTCTCAGCTGACAGATTGAGGTAGGCTTTGATGTTCCTGAAACTGATTTAAATGCTTTTTTCTGGTTGATCTGACTGAACAAACTGATTTTTAACGAAAAAGGGAGAGGCTGCTGAAGGTTTCAACTTCAAGTCAGAATCATTAGAAGCTATTTTACATTCTCGCTGTCTTGTTGGGATGACAGTACATTATCCAATTGAAAACTGATGACCAAAACCTTGTCAAATGAAATACGGTGGGAACGATTTATTCTCCCACTTTCTCTTTGTAAGCATAAGTTCACTCTGTAAACTTGATGGAATGTGACATTTCATTTGGTGTATGCGTGTTGAAGGAACCAAGAAAATAACAGTGTCCCAAGAGGAGCAGCGATCCAAGTCTTTAAGATAATGTGTCAGGCTGAATGAAATACTTCAACAGTTCCTGATATGTCGCCGTTGTTGAAGCAGATGAACCTTCAAAACTAAATTAAAGCCTGCTCATCTATTTTCTTGTAAGTCTCTGTTTAAGCAGTAATATTAAACATCAATTAAACATCAGCCACATAATTACTGTTTCTATTCATTGGTTGCATATCCAGCTAGATTTGACATTTACAAAACCTTTCCTTAAAAAAAACACACTTTATTTTACAGGAGACTGCTGATCTCCTTTGGTTCTGAATATTTATTAGCATACCATCATAATAAAGAAAAGGGCATGGGCATATGCACACATTTACAGGCAGGTTGGAATTTAGAAAGCATGCTGTCGCATGCTTTATCAATTTATACACCCTACTTAAGCAAATGAGCAGCTTTTATGCCTTGTTCTTTGATATCTTTCATTTCTATGCAGGTAATATAAAGCACGGGGCAAGTGTCATACCAAAAGTACATGAACGCATTTTTGTGAGTCAGGAAATCTGTTGCTCCAAGCCAGGCCACACAAGTATGCACCCAAAATGGTAATCGTTCAGTTAAATAATTAAAGAAAAAGTGAAGGTTGATAAAATAACTAAAGTCAGCTGGAGAGATTGGGATGTATTCTGTTGAGGTCACTGGCTAAACTGGAACAGAAGGGAGTACATAACTACCAGATGCCTTGAAAGATCACTTCTTATGTCTTTGTCTTTAATTGCTGTGTCTAATTTATGTAATTGAGTTTCCCATGAGAGTCAACAAAACGTTTACAGAACCAGCTGTACAGCAATCAGGATAAGAAGCTGGATTTCACACTTTGAAAACAGATTTAGCTGTTGTTAAAGCATAACTCCACTTTTGTTGAGAAAAAAACATTCCCCTCTGTGTGATCTATGTACACTGCAAGGATTATAACAATCTGTGTCGCAGATTCCTACTTTTTGTTATTCTGAATAAATCCCTGTTGGTTCCTCTGTGCCTCTGCTGAGTGGGTCTAATTGGAGTGCTTCCATAATTATCTATCAGCTGTGCAGCTGCAGAGCACTAATGAGGAACTCTGCTGGGCCTGCATCCCTTTAGCCCCCTTTCACACTTGTGCTACTTGTCCTACGACTTGAGACTGCAAAGTTGCATGACAAGTCATACCCCATGATTTCCAATGAGTACCATTCATATCTTGAAAGTAGTCCCTGCACTACTTTGGTCCAACTTTATTGCAACTTGAGGTCCATAGACAGAATCAATCTAATCAGAGATTTTTTTTTCTGTTAATAAAAAAAATCACAACAGTGGCTATTTTGTAGTAATTTGTCAAATTCAGTTAGGTCCAATTACAGAGTTCTTGATCTAGATGGTATGTACAGTATATCTGAATTACATGTCAAATTGAAATTCCCCAGGCCTAAAAGTAAAAGTAAAGCCGATTGACTATCATATGAGATTTCGGTATTTGGCTGTTTAACGTCAGGGAGTGGGTATTAGCATTGGGGATTTTTTTATAGTGAAAGTTCACATATACAGTATAGAGTAGACTTAAAGTGGTGTTCCACCCAAAAAAAAAAATGAATGAATGTGCCTAAAAAAATAATAATAAAATATTTTTTTTACTCACCTCTAAATGGCTGTTGCTAGGGGGTCCCTTGTAGTCTGCCTCATTCAGTGCCTGGGCTCTTGACGTCACTTCCCCTCGTCGCAGGAAGGGCTCAGCTCTGCCCCCTCCCTCTTGTCAATCATCTGGGACACGTGACAGGTCCTAGATGATTGCGTGGCCAATCACAGAGTGTGGCGCCGCTCACGCATGCGCAGTGAGCGCCCACAGTTACAATGCCGGTGCCGCCGAACGGAGGGGGAGATGATCGGGGCTTCAATCCCCCGCAACGCTGGACCCTGGGACAGGTAAGTGTCCGATTATTAAAAGTCAGCAGCTGCATTATTTGTAGCTGCTGACTTTAAAAAAAATTTTATAATGGGAACACCACTTTAATTTGGTATTTTAGAGTTCCAGATTCCAAACAGCTTACAGATGTTTTTGGCTTGTTTGCCATCATCAATTATGTATATGAAAAACATACCTGTTAAGGAGTAGGGATTATGGAGCAATGAAAAAGTAAAGGTCACCAAGCCTTACTCCAAAGAAGTTGATTTCATACACTTCAATAGACGTGCAGTTAGTTTCGTACCAAAACTAAATCCAGATGAATTTTTTGTTATTCGGAAATTCAGATACATCTGTAATTTTAATAGTAACAAATTTAAACAAATCCGTTTAAATGAAAAAAAAGTTTTTGAATCAAACTCAAGTTGTTTTCTAATCAAAACTGAATCAAAATTGAATTCCATTTTCAGAAGAGAATAAAGTAGAATAGAAAATAGGAATAAGAATAATAAAAAAAAGGAATAGAATAAAAAATATATATAATAGTATAGAAAATAATACAATAGAAAATAAAAGAATATAATATAATAGAGTAAAACAGAACAGAATACAAAATAAAATAATGGAAAAAAAAAAATAGAATAGAAAATAAAGGGATAGAATAAAAAATAAAGGAATAGAATTGAAAATAAAAGAATACAATAGAATAGAAAAGAATAGAATAAAACAGAACAAAATAGAAATAAAAAAAAGGAATATAATAAAAAAAAAGAATAGACTAGAATAAAATAGAAAGAATATAACCATCTTCTGAAATTCGAAATTTAAATAGAATAAATTTGAATTCAAGTATAAAACAAAGAATAGAATAGAATAGAATAGAAAGAAAGAATAGAATGGAACAAAGTAGAAGGGATATAACATTCTTCCAAAAAATTTAAATTTAAATAGAATAAAAAAGAATAGATTAGAATAGAATAGAAAAAAAGAACATAATAGAAAAGAATAGAAAAAAATACAGTAGCATAGAATAAAATAGAAACAATATAATCATCTTCCAGAATTCAAATTTCGAATAGATACATTTGAATTTAAATAGAATAGAAAATAGAAAAAACAATAGAATAGAAAAGAAAGAATATAACAATAAATCCATCTTCCGAAATTTGAATTTCATATAGAATAAATTCAAATTATAATAGAATAGAACAATAGAATAGAAAATAAAAGAATCGAATAGAAAAGAATAGAATAGAAAAAACAATAGAATATAATGGAATAGAAAGAATATAACCATAACCAAAATTCTAATTTTGAATAGAACAAATTCGATTTCGAATGGATTTCAAATGAAATTAGAACAAATTAATATTTTCCGAATTCAGTCAAATTGAGTTCGAATAAACAAAACAAATTCCGAAAACTACTTAAATGTATTAAACAAATTGATGTAAATAATGAATCGATTCGAACTCGGATAAACAAAATAAATTTCCGAAAATTATTTAAATGAATTAAACTAATTTAACTAAACAAATTTATGTAAATAACAAATCGAAACAAATCCATTTTCTTTGTTCTGCACATGTCTACACTTCACACATGATGGTCACTAGTCCTGGCTGTTTGGCTATAGGTGGGTGTCAAGAAGGCTTTTCAATGCTTAGCAGTGGGCTTCTTGGTTTCTTTAAGCCTATCTTGTGCTACCATGTCCTGTGCAGCTATAACTTCTTCATTTATAGTTATAAATAACAGGTGGTTCTGTAATGACTAGAGTATGCCTATACACCAGTAAGTAAGAAAGAAGTAAGAAAGAATACTTTTTTTGTTTTGCTAATTTAACCAAATAAGCCACTTTTCATTGGCTGAAAGAGCCAGCCATATGCCATATAATGATATAGAACTTTGATTGTTATACAGGACTTTTTTTAAAGCAGCATGCTATGTGTATTGGATTTAGCCTTTAGTTGGGCTTCTCAGTGACAATATAATGAAATCCAGTACATTAAAAATATTATTTGAAATCAATCATTAATATATCAGGTAAGCCTAAAAATTGGAATAAATGCATTTTGAGTGTAAATTATAATATGTTCAATGTTTTTAAGTGAACATACAGTATGTTATATACAAATATACATGGAAGCTGAATTGTTTTATTAATATTATTTTTTTGCTGTATGTGATCATTGCATCCGTGGTTATGAAAATGTTAAAGTCTTCTGTTAAGCCTCGGCTGGAACTTTATGTCACACTTTATTATCACCAGACTGATTCATATTCATATGGCCTAAATTCATATTCATTATGTATTATAGAGAAATTATTAAAATGGTAATGAAACACTTTACTTCATTTTCAAAACTACATTTCAATGAGAAAACAGTCAATATCTGCTATATACGCACAAATTTGTACACAGATCACAGTTTTCAGAACCCATCAATGACATGACCCACTTTAGACCAAGAGTGTCAGCATGCTAGAGCCTAGCCTTTATAGAGAGGTGACCATGAAGAATATTCCAACTCACTATGATAGGTATGGTAGAAGAACAGCCAGAATAAAACAAAAACACAGAACACTGTCATAGCGTAGCAATATAAAATGCACTTAACATTTACCTAGCTTGATTGGTTTATCTGGCTGCAAAGATCTATCCTCTGGTGGAGATGTGAAGCAAGACACTGGAGAACCTAACACCCTCTTATCTGAAGCTGCTAATTAGACATGTGCAATTAGTTTCGTACGAAACAAAAATTCGTACGAATTTCTGGAAATTCGTACATTTGTACGAATCCGAAATACAAATTTTTATGCATACGAATTCCGTACGAAATACGAAATTTCGTTTACGAATTTCGGATCCAAATTCATAACGAAAATTCGTAATTGTTACAAAAAGTTAATGTACCTAAAAGTTAAAACCCCAGGAAGTCAGCACAGGGATGGTGGGAACCCTATGGGAATTTCTATGCTTAAGAATTTCATACGAAATTTCGTTAACGAATTTCAGAATTTCGGATCCAAATTAACAGAAACATGACTGCTGTTTTGTTCACCAATCAGAGGAAGTCAGCACAGCACAGGAATGGTGGGAACCCCTATTAATGGGCACAGCGGGTGTACACTCAGACCCGGGAACTCAGCACAGGGATGGTGGGAACCCCTCATAATGGACACAGCAGGTGTACAGACCTGGGAACTCAGCACAGGGATGACGGGAACCCCTCATAATGATAAATTCATCATAACAAACTTTCGTTATTTTTATGAAAAGTTAACGAAAGTAAAGGTTAAAAACCCAGGAAGTCAGCACAGCAAAGGGATGGTGGGAGCCCCTCATAATGATAAATTCATCATAATGAACTTTCGTTATTTTACCGAAAAGTTTACGAATCTAACTAAAATTTGTATTTCATATGAATCCGAATTGAATTTCGTACACGAATTTCGAAATACAATTTTTTTTTCCGGACGAAAACGGAACGAAACAAAACAAATTTTTTGACGGTGCCCATGTCTACTGCTAATACATCCTCACTTCCCAGTGCTTTTAGATGTTCCACCTCCTTCTGATCATTAGATGTGTGCTAGTATCATGCTAGCTGCTTAGGGATGTGCTTTCTTCTTTTTTTTTTAAAAAGGAGCCATTTTGATACATGGTATAGAACCACCTCTATATCAGGATTTAACACCTAACACAAATCTGTCAAATTGTTGGTCTTGTCTTTCAATGCAAAAGTAACCTAGAATTAAACAAACTATTGAGCTTCAGCGAAGGAGGACAAGGTCCAAAACTACAACAAGCACATGGAGAGGCCCATCTTTAACATCATGTGTCTGTTGAATTGAAGATGTCACTGCACTATTCCATTGCAGTTTTTTTTCTTTTCTGTACTGTCTTTTAACTATCTCATGTCAAATTGCTAGCAGTAAAGCTTGGTATAGAATGTTTTATACACTGGCCATCTCTAGGCTTTATCATCTATAGTTCTTAGTAGGGACAAGCTTCAGGATCTAGTCGAACAGCTCAAGTTTTTTTCAGCTTGGGAAAATGGCAAACTAATGTGACTGATTGCCAAGATAGCAACAAATTATCAACCATGCACCATCTGACCTTTGACCTGTAGTCAGGTGGCTTACAAGGGGCAATAATGTTTTTTTCTTATGTGCCAGCCTTTAAAGTCCAGGGTTCCTAACAGTTTTTTGTCAGTATGGGTACTTGGAGACTTGGTGTAGAAGTATTGCCTGCAGGAAGAGATACTTTGCTATTTTAGAGTGATGACAAGCTGTGCTATATTCAGTACTATAAAGTCCTGTATTGAGCTACATTATTATAGTAAAAACCAACATGTTCATCTACATAGCCTGTATTCCCCTGGGTTCCCTGCTCTCAATTGTGATACCTAACTGGGAATTTCAGTTAGTTGCAGTGTTATGCCGCGTACACACGGTCGGGATTTTCCGACAACAAATGTTCGATAGGAGCTTGTTGTCGGAAATTCTGACCGTGGGTAGGCTCCATCAGACATTTTCCATCGGAATTTCCGACAAACAAAATTTGAGATCTGGATCTCAAATTTTTCGACAACAAAATCTGTTCTCGTAAATTCCGAGCATGTGTAGACAATTCCGATGCACAAAATTCCACGCATGCTTTGAATCAAGTACGAGACAGAAGCGCTCGATCTGGTAAAATTAGCGTTCGTAATAGAGATAGCACATTAGTCGCGCTGCAAATTTTAAAACCTTTTAATGCAGCGCATTCTCATCTTCTTTATAATGCTAGAATAATGAAGTTGTTTTGCTGCTGATATTCACACAGAGTTCTGAAAAACTGATTTCTTTATTTTTTCTCATGATCTCCTGAATAATATTATTATTTTTATTCTTCAGATCTCCATTCTAAAGTTTTGTATTGATTTTTATAGTGATTTTCTTTATCAAAATCTGCTGTTTTTTTGTGTTCTCCATAATTTTCTTTTTTCGTTTTGTGTGTCAAGTTACCACAACACCATTATTATCTTGTATTTTTTAACCTCAAGGAGGTTGGTTGATGTCCCTTGTTAATTTCCATTGTATTTTGGAAATGTACCTGCCTACTCACCAACAAACTGTCTTTTTTAAAGTAAAACACATAGGCAAGTATTTGTGAAAAAAAATAGCCATTTATTATGGGTCATAAGAAAATAAAGAGGAAGGCAATGCTGGAGAAACTGGTGAAATTGTCGAAGCCTTTGTACCCCAGGGCACACATCAAGTATTTTCCAGCCAAAATTGGTAGCCTGAGGAGTCAATATAATAGTGAGCACAATCTTGTCCAGAAGTCCAAGATATCAGAAAGAGCAGCAGATGACATATATGTCCCCAGGCTGTGGTCATACAACAGCCTGTATCTTTTGTCAGACCAGACTGAACCCAGGCCATCACTTCCACTCTTCCTTCCATGCTTGCTTCCAGGCTGTGGCTGTGGTGGTGGAGTTGTGGCAGGAGGTGGAGGATGGTCGAACTCACACAGGTGGGTTTTGGGTGTGAGTTGCTCCCTCAACCCCTTATTTAGTGTCAGATAGATAATTTCCTCACAGAAGAGGCGTTGGCCCTCCTCCATTTGCTGCATTTTCCATGCAGCCATGGAGGCAAAGGCCTCTTGAAGAGTGGGGGTGGTTCTGAGGGCAGCATTAGCCTCCCAAATCAGCCGAAGCGCTGCCTCCGCCACGTTACTCCACGCTACACCTCCAGGCTGCCACATTCCACAGCCACCTCCTGGCTGCCACATTCCTTGCTCTCCTCCTGTCTGAGGCTTTCCTGTGTATAAAAAAGGGACATAGTTTTAGGTTTTTGTTCATCAATCACACACAATTTTCAGCTCATGACTGTTGCAAATTGAATGTTAACAAATAGAAATGACTATCATTCTGATGGCCCAGGTTGGACGTCAGAAGCCTCAGCTGGGGTGGAAGGAAGTATGGAAGGAAGAGTGGAAGAAAGGGTTGAGAGTGATTGCCTGACTTCAGTCTGGTCTGACAGAAAACACAGTCATAGTACCACAGCCTGTGTACATAAATGGCATTTGCTGCTGCTCCTGATCTCATGCAATCCTGGACCTTATTGCGCTCCCTATTATATGTGCTCCTCAGGCCACCAATTTTGGCCTTCAAAAGGGTGATGGTTGCCGTGGGGACCTGCGGCTTCAACAACTCCAGCAGTTTCTCCAGCGCTGCCTGCCTCTTTTGTTTATGATTATAATGCGGATGTTTCACCTGCCACAGACAAGGCAGCTCCCTGTACTTGTTTATGAATAGGGGGAGAAAGTTATGATCATTGAAGCCATACATTTTCTCTGCAAGACACAACACAAGACACAACACAGGACAAACCCTAATGTCAGGCTAAACTCTCATAATCTTGTCCCAATATAGGCCTCAATCTATAAGCAGTATAGGCCACTGATGCACCAAGTTAAAATTGTACCTTGTTACGTTTTATATACACTGCGCATGCGTGTAACTCTGCCGGCCCCTGATGTTCTTTCTAGTCTATTCTCCGCCCCTTCTCTTTCGGTGCATTGGGAGAGCACATGGCGGAGAAAGAACAAGTGCATGCAGACAGCAGCACGACGAAAGCCGGAGCCATGAATGTCCCGATCCCGGAGGAGATTTAAGGCCTCAAATATGTCCGTTGTAGAGATGGTGGAGATGGTGTACGTCTTGAAGAGGGCCAACTATAATGGGAAGTATGGACCGTACCCAAACCCAAATGTGAAAAAGGCCAAGATCATGACTAAAGTTGTGAAAAGTCTGCACAGGAATTTTGGGGTACAATGATCCAAGGATCAATTGAGGAAACGCTGGTCAGACCTGAAATTGAGGGAGCAGGATCAGTACCGAAAGATCAGGAAACTGCTGCTCCATGTGCTTTTCTTTACTGTTGTGTTGTCAACTTTCAGGTTTGTGGGCAAAGTAATCGTTCGTAGTAAACATCGTTCGTTCGCCGACTAATACAATGTTTTTGGCAGGTTAACTACATTTGTTCTGGCCTATTTGTATTAAAATAAGTTTATGACATTGTTGTCTAGATGGGTTTGTACTAGAATGAAATGTAAACTTGATTCAGTGTAAGGAGAGGACACTCAGCAGCTGTTTACACATCTGGATGCAGGAGCACTAGTGTGGGACACCAGAACAAACTTTTTAGGGTGTCCCACACAGGTGCTCCAGTGGATACTAGGGTTTGTCTCCATGTGTGCAATTTGTACAAAACAGGTAAGTATTCCAGCTTTAAAATTTAAAAAAATATGTCTTCAGCTTGGAACTCTGCCAAAACAGACAATTGCACGACACTTCTAAGCAATGTTTCAGATTCCTATTTCTGCCCTCAAATATCTGTGTGCTAAGTCTACCTTTTTTTTATTCACATAGGGGAGAAAAGACTCGGGACATCAGAGGACACCAGGGACCCCCCACCTCCTAAAGAAAATTAAATCCCCATACCACAACCTGAGGATATGGAGGAAGAAGAGGTTTATGAAGTGGGAAAAGTAGTGACCACAACAGGTGAGTGTCTGAGACCACAGCTTCAGGTAAGGGATGTATGCCTGCATATTTATAATACATGATGTGTTTTTTAATTTTAGGTGATGTTGATGTTGTGAAAGAAGAAACTAATTTCACAAGTGCAAGTGCACACATCCTCATCGGGAAGACCATGGTGTGCAATCATGATTTCTAGAAGATCGAGGAAGACATCAATGATGTGAAAAAAATACTCAAAAACCTCATCGATGTTTTAGGCAGAATCTAAAACACACCAAAATTCTTAAATTTGTTGATATTTTAAATATTTTTGTAACTTTTTTGAAGTATATTGAAAGCCAAATTTTGAAGATGCACACAGTGTGTCAACATGTGCTATCTGCCATCACAGGATATCAATGTATGCGTTTTGTGGGTGCAACCCCTTCCTCGCAACTCAAGTAGGTGACAGGAAGGGGTTGCACCCCTAAAACACATCCATTGATCCCCCATGATGGGAGCTAGCACATGTTGACATTAGGAAATCCCCATTTTGACACAGGGGTGACATCACCCCATCTGATGAAGGCAATATCAACACAGTTTGGACATACTAATTTCTGATATTGCCTTCAATTTCTCAAAGTTTAACTTTGTAAGTTCCTGAGTTGTGTATTGTTTTATACTTTTTAACATGCCTGTTTACCACAAAAAGGCTATTTTGTACTGTAACAAAAATGTTATTCTAAAAATATGTTGGTTTTTCTAACACTTTTCTAACGCACATGTGAATGTGCACAAAATTTTTGAAAATCAACAATGTGTGGCTTCTTCTTTCAATGCTCAATAGCAGTTTTGGTACTAAGTTGGTGTTTACAGTGACAATGGGGTTTTTTTACTAAAGGCAAATCCACTTTGCACTACAAGTGCACTTTCATTTCAGTTTTGAGTGCACTTGTGCAGTGCACTTAGAGTGCAAAGTGCATTTTCCTTTAGTAAATTACTCCCACAGTGCTTTATAATTTGCCACAATCACGCCATTTTCGTGACTCCCAAAAATTCATTCATGGTGCTGAAGATGATGAATATTTTTATCAGTAATGCATTACATACATTACCAACAAAAACAAGGTGTGTGTGTAGCAGACCCACAACATAATAGTTTGCTGTAGAAGAGATTGTCGCCTCATGTATCAAATAAATTACGTTTGCACTGTTGAAGAAAATGGCCAACAAAAAAAGCACATTGGATAACCTAGGAGACAGCTAAAAGAAACACAAGCAGTAAATCAAAGAAAATACTTTTGGCGAAATTTGAAGGCTCTTTGGGGGGGCAAGCCAGGACGGCCAGGTTCAAGAGCCGTCAGTGTTGTTGGATCCGGTAATAAGCCGGCCTCAGTCCCAACTGAGGCCACATAGTTTGCTGCATTTTTGCGCAAAAAGTTATGTAAAATGCAACATGCAAGAATTATCTGATTAAGTTTATATTCCGCCATATTAATAGCAGTGAGGAATAGGTGGAACCGGCTGGCCATTATTCCAAAGGCATTTTCAACCAATCTTCTGGCTCTGGACAGCCGGTAATTAAAAACCCTCTGGTCCGGGGTGAGGGTTCTCATCGGGAATGGCCGCAGAAGATGGTCCCCAGCACAAAAGCTTCATCCACGATGAAGATGAACGGGAGTCCCGCCACATTGTCTTCTGGAGGTGGCAAGACCAAGCTGCCATTCTGGAGCCGTCTGTAAAACTCCGTATAGGCGATGACTCCACCATCCGACGTCCGGCCATTTTACCCCACATCCACATACAGAAACTCGTAAGTCGCCGACACCACCGCCAACATCACTATACTATTAAACCCCTTGTAATTATAGTAGTATAACCCCGAGTTGGGGGGTGGGACGATGTGGACATGTTTCCCATCTATTGCCCCTCCGCAGTTGGGAAAGTCCCACTGCTGGGCAAGTTGGGAAGCCACAGTCTGCCATTCCTGTGGCATTGAAGGAAACTGTGGAGTCAAACAAAAATAAGAAAATGAGTACTTTTGCACATAACAATGCAAGTAGACACAAACATTCTTGGCCAACATCAGTATTAACATTTATTTTAAGGAGTATTTAAAGACAAAAATATAAGGTCCACTTATCAGATTCCTCACACCCTTTGATGGCCCATTGTAAAAATTTTAGGGGGGGGGGGATGTTTTGGACCGGTAACCCTCTCCACTTCATTGAGAGCTGAATGCATAAATAATGTGTTTAACTTTGGCCAGCTCCTCCTTACTTACACTATTGGCAGCCCACTGGACAGGTAAGAAGTGTCATAAACCAAAAATATGAATACACACTGTACAAATTGAAGCACATTTTAAACATTCTGCAATTACCTATCAAGATAATAGGAGAACAAAACTTGAAACAGTACCATTTAAAAGTATTCAGGCAGGCCCTTTCTCTACATGCTTTGGTGAATTCATCCATAAATATGACCACAAAAGAGGTAGGTATAGTGTGTATGGGTTTGGCAAAGTCAGCAGATAGAGGATTGGTATCAGTTGACTTAGCGGTTGGGATGAGGGAGGGTTACAAATGAGTTTGGGACCCCAAAAAAAAGCCTCTGGCACTATGCATGAATTTAAGCACACAAATAACATTTGTACACATTTTAGGGGGTGTTTAGGGTAAAGCACTACTATGGAGCTGACAAAATACATTGTTAAGTGACTAGACTATGTGTGTAAGGGGCCCGGGATAGCATGTTGGAGAGGTAAGTGAAGGCAAACATGCATGAAGGGCAAAAAAAGAAGTTTAAAAACTTCCAGCATGCATGAGGATAAAGAGGACATTCACAGCATATTACAATCATGGTAATTAGGGAATGATGAAAGAAATACAATACATTAGCAAACATTAAATACATAAAATGTGATGTTACAAATGTGGACAAATATTACCTTAATATAGTCCTTCTGCAGCACCTGTATAATGGCAGAACAGGTCTCTGGAATAATGATCCCCAGAGCTTAGGGGGAGATGCATGTCGAGAACTTGATGTCCTGCAGACTTCTCCCTGTCGCCAAGTTCCTAAACGTGGCGACTAGCCTCTGCTCGGGAGTGATGGCTTGCCGCATGCAGTTGTCCTGCCTGCTAATATAGGGGGACAGCAAAGCCAACAAACGGTGAAAAATGGGGTCCGTCATCCAGAGATAACTCTATTCTGACGGATCTCCCGCAACAAAGGCATATAAGAGCAACTAATTCTTCGTCCATGAACTCCTCCCCACCCTGTTCATGGACTCGGCTTGGGTCAAAGTAAGAACCCCAACACCAAGCCCCTGCACAGCACGAACTCTACGATGAGTACGTAACCGAAACATGGCTTCAAAACGGTCAGCTGGTCAGAACAAACTAACAGAAAGCACTGAAAAACAGAAAGGCCTGAGAAGTGTGAGCTGAAAATCAGAAACAAGCGGACAAGAACGCACTGAGAATCAAATACGAACTATAATAATACGCACTGAAAAACAAATGCAAACTGACTTCACGCAATGAAAACCAGATACGAACCCGCAAGCACAAATTGAAGAGCAGTAACAATCTGAAAAGCTCAAGGCTGAAAAGCGCAAATTGTCTCTCACCATACTTCTACTAACACGAGATAAACACAAGATTAGCATAAGGAGCCCAAAGGGTGGCGCACTTGGTATTGAACTTCCCTTTTATAGTGCCGTGTTGTACGTCACTGCGTTCTTGACGTTCGGAATTTCCGACAAGATTTGTGTGACCGTGTGTATGCAAGACAAGTTTGAACCAACATCCGTCGGAAAAAAAACATGGATTTTGTTGTCAGAATGTGCGATCGTGTGTAAGCGGCATTAGAGTTCCATATTATTGTATACCCATCTCTGTGTTCATAGTGAACAAACCAACAGCCTTTTTTTAGGATAACTATTTTGTGTGTTTTAGCAACAACCCCTTTTTCAGTTTTATTATTCTTTTTTATTTTGTGTTTTTATAAATATATATATATATATATATATATATATATATATATATATATATATATATATATATACACTAAATCATCATATTGTTAAGTGCATCAAAAAAACACATCCTCACGTAAGGGAAACATGTAGCTAGTAGGGGGCAAGCAGGTTGGGATTTCCCCTCACTTTCTGTGGTGGCTATGAAAACAGAAAATTGTATAAAACTGTAATTTTCCTTTCCTGACACCAAACCATGGCAGCATACTAGTGTAGTGATAGAGCTCTGCCTCTTGACTACTCCCTCAGGACCAGTGAATAGCATAAATTAAAGGCCTAGTTAGGCCCCACCCCATTCTTTGTAATTAGCTACATACCGAAACGTACAAGGGTGGGATCGTATGCTGCCATGGTTTGGTGTCGGGGAAAAGGAAAATTATGGTAAGTATTTGATACAATTTTCAGTTTTCCTGACTCCACAATGGCAGCATACTAGTGATAAATAACAAGCTGACAGGGTGGGTTCTATTTGTCAAAGCAATCTTCTAATTAGGATGAGACAGAGGACTGATGGACACCATAGATTCTGTCAAATGTGCTGCCTATGAGGCTTCAACCACTCTGGTAGAGTGCTCCGCCGCCACTGACGGAGGCTCGCGACCCCTTGTCCTATATGCACAACCAAGCCTGCTAGGGTCCAGGCAGTAACCTCTTTTCCTTGATGATTTCCAACTGGAATGACAAAAGGTTTATTTAGATGACCTGAAAGGGGCAATTGTGGACAAATACTTTTTTAAAGTTGTGAAAATGACCAGTTTGTATGACTTTCCTGTGTGGTGTTCTGGAAAGTTAGGCAATGTCCAGATGTCTGTTAAATAGCAGGCTGTTGCTACTTTTGATACAAGATGATCTACAAGACCCAACTCTACTCTTTTTGGAAAGAAAAGAATATATATTTTTTTATGTATGTATGTATATATATATATATATATATATATATATATTATTATTTTTTTTTTTTGTTTGTTTGTTTTTTTACTTTGGAGCTCCAAGAGCTTGAATCTCGGACAACCCTCTGCTTAAAGTTCTTGCAATTGATACTGCCTTGTAGGTGATGGCCTGAACCGAACATTGCTCTGTTGGAACAAATGGTTGAACTGACATGAGATCAAGCAACTCCAATAGATCTCTTTTCCTTGGTGACCGACTCCTCACGACTGCCCTCAAAAGTTGTGCAAACTGAAGGATTCTTGGCCCATTTAAAGGTGTTATTACCAATATAGCCGACACTCGTGAGGTATATAAGGATAGGCTAAGGCCTAGAGGAAGTATATAACAGCTGTTACTGGAAGAGCAGTAGGATCAATGTCTTGCCCTACCAAGAAAAAGCAAACTTGTTCCAGATTTAGGCATAGATGTTGTAAGTAGAATGTCTTCTCGCACACAACAAAGTAGAGATCACTCTGGAGTGAATCTGGAGCAACCGGAGTTGCCCACCCTCCCCTTTTAGCGCCCCTGCTTGCAGCCCCAGTCTGCGTATGTTATGGAGGGGAAAAGTCTTCTGTATCCTGAAGTGAATGGCCAGGGAAAATCAAGGGCTTCCTGGTCAATATGGAGGATTGGCTATGACAACCATGTTCTCCATTGACAGCCTCAAGAGGAATCTCATTACGAGAAATGTTGGGGGGAAAATCTATAGGCAGGATTGCAGACCTAGGGAGTAGACCAGAGCATCTGCCCCCTGCACCTTGGGGTACAGAAACAAAGTCAGACATACCCAAAGTTTGTGATTACTGTGGGAAGCAAGGAGGTCTGTCTGTGGTAGGCCCCACCTGTGGACCAGCTCAGAGAAGACCTCGGACATAGACCCACTCATTGTGCTCTGGGAAGCTTGCACTTGTTCAAAAAATCTGCTGGAAGGTAAACTGCTTCCGGAATTTTGCTGGTGATGTCTGTCCCAGACATTATGGGTTTTACCTCTCTCAACAGCATATTGCTGTGAGTTTCACCCTGGAGCTTAATATAGGCAACTGGTGCCCTGTTGCTCAACTACAGGAGACTGGTCTTCCTTGATTCTGTGTAGCAAGTGCTAAAAGGGCTGTTTGAACCTCCAGCACTTTCAAAACTACACTCCTTGGCTGGGAATCTCTGCTTGCTTTGACCGAAAGTCCCTCACAGTGCACCTTCCCGGCTCTCTTGCAGACATGATTTGTAGCAATTCTCCAGTCTAAAGGTCTGAACTTCCTCAAGGTCTTTCCATCACAGCGGACCGCTACTCATACTGAGTAACACTGTTATTAACTGTACTTGATCCTGTTTCCTCTCTTCTACTAAGAATCCTAGTT
Source organism: Lithobates sylvaticus (assembly GCA_028564925.1). Lineage (NCBI taxonomy): Eukaryota > Metazoa > Chordata > Amphibia > Anura > Ranidae > Lithobates > Lithobates sylvaticus. Next base: position 410,893,260 of record CM053029.1, on the reverse strand, counting down.
GAAATTTGTGCAGGTGGCCAGGTGCCCAGGTGCCTATGTGCCCCAGGTATGATCTGTATGCATGACAACATTGTGCCCAGATGACTAAGGCACTGAGAAGCCATCAAACAAGCGGAAGTATCCGTCCTCAGAATTCTGTTTCTGACTGTCACCACTTTCTCTGAAGTAAGCAAAACAGAGGAACTAGCAGAGCACCTCCAGGTACACTAGCCATTGGGTTGGAGAAAGTTGGCTTTGCTTTCCCTCTTCTTTTTTTTTTTTGGAGCTGTGAGGATAGGCATCCTCACAATCCAGCAACAGCACACAGCCATGTGGTTGTACTGTTTGAATGGACTTCATCTTAAAGATCTCAAAGAGGACCCAAAAGGGTTTGACCGCTTCCGATCTGCAACTGGACACTAGCCACCATCCCCTGCGAACTCCAAACAGGATTGGGTAGAAAACCTGCAATCTCTCTTGAGTCTGAAGTGTCTCTAAGCATTGTAGCAGCCCATTTGCTGTTGTGATGGACTTGGCAGCTCCATTGGAGAAAAATGGTCTGGAGGAGGAGCAGTGAGATATCTCCCGAAGTGACCAAGAATGCCTGATACCTTCATCCAAGGATCTGTACAACATGCTGTCCAAAAACCCGTGAAGCCCTCTAGCTCTTACCTTAAGAGTCTGGGAATGCACTTGTGTGACTGGCTCACTGATTTCCCCAGAAGTCTGCACTAAGATACAAGTCAGATTTTTGCATTCCACTGCTACAAAAATGTAATAGGAAATCACGTCTAAAGGGATGCAGACCCTGCCACTTCCTCAGAGTCCTGAAGATGCAGCAGCTGGTTGATAATTATGAAACCACTCCCATTAGACTCACCCAATACATGGGCTGGTTATTGCTGGTCTGCCGGCACCTGCAGATGCTACAGTATGTAGGAGCACTTCAAATCTAGATCAAATTTTCAGACTAGAGCCTCTACGAATGTGACAGCAAGGTGACATGTCTTGCCAGCTACATTAATGATGCATATACTATCGGAGGAGACTGCAGCAGGTTGACCTTTAACTTCTTCAGGACATATAGTTTTGACAGCCTGTTTATACGGGCATTTTTCTCTAACCCATTCCATTCTTCCTGGATTAACTCCTCCAGTTGTTCAGTAAAGGGAATGAGTACTTTCCAACCTTGTGGAGAGTTTCCTCCACTTCACCCCAGGCAATTGCATCCTTAACTGCCCTTGTAAAAAGGCTCTATTGGGCATTTCAAAGCTTGTGGCCCCTTTCATGCTTTTGTTATGGGAGCAGATAGAACCTACCTCCTGTCACTTCCAATATGGCTGTCTCCAGTTCCCCACCAGAGATCCAGAGATCCTGAGCCATAAAGTGACTTACCCCAATTTTGTTTCTAGAAAGCAATACGCAGACCAGGGTCTCAACCATATGGCCCCCTAGCCGCCAAGGTGCCAGGGTGCTCTTCCAGTGGTTAGACTAGCAACTAGAGGGGCTTCCTGGTCAGGGTAATTAAGGTGAGTTCAAAACAGAACTTGTGCCACTCTTATCAAAAATGAAGACATTTGGCATTACCTGTTAGCTGCATACTCCTCCAGCCTCCTGGGCATAGGCACTGCACCAGAGGCCCTGCCTCTAGCTGACTCTGAGATAAAGGAGCGAAGACGTCTTCCTTGGAACCTTTCTCCTGAGTGGGAGCGCCATCCAGGCTATGCTCCTCTGAAGAACGTCCGCCTTTCCTTGGCCCGGCCCTTTTGAGAGCGTGGGCGTGCAGGGCTGAAGCAAATCGAAGCAATCCCCATGAGAGGGCACCCTTTTCCTGAAAACTTACCGATACGTTGGTCCCCACCCTAGTTGTTGAGGGTCTTTGTATGAGCAGTAACTGACTCTTGATCTGTGGAAAAATGGGACGGCCAGCTGAGGCAAGAATAGCTGAAAAGCGACAGAAGGAGCAGGAGTAGATATGCGAGAAAGGATTTCACTTTCCTTTTTATTCATGTACATATCTATATATACAGCTCACTTCCTCCCTCAATTGTCCCTCATTCTGAAGTTCAAAAGTTGGGAGGTATGCTAAAACAAGTATCAAACAGTGTCAAAATCTGAGTAAGGTAATATTAATATAAACTTTACAATATAGCTTTCCAATTTTTACATATATATTGATATGTAATTCATGAGATGTTTTTAGCTGTTTTCCGTCTGTCAACATAATAATTCTTGGATGAAGTAGAGTGATTGACAAACCTAAATGACTGGAAAGTTGCAAACGGTTCTGCTGTATTTTTTTAAGAACAGTCATGAAAGAAAATGCAATTTCACACAGATACTGTATGTAGTGGGAAAAAAGAAGCAAGTAGCATTGATCAATGTATTAATGTCACTGGTTCCCAAAAAAGTGTCAAAAGTGTCAGGTGTCCAATCTGTCTGTTGCAATGTCGCAGTCATGCTAAAAATTGCTGACCGCCGCCATTGCTAGTAAAAAATAAATAAATAAATAAATAAAAATGCCATAAATATATCCCCTATTTTGTAGCTATAATCTTTCGCGCAAATCAATCAATATACGCTAATTGGGATTTTTGTTTCCAAAAATATATGGCAGAATACATATTGGTCTAAATTTATGAAGAAATTAGATTTTTTTTTAAATGTTATTAGATATGTTTTATAGCAGATAGTAAAAAATATTGTTTTTTTTTTTTTCAGAATTGTCACACTTTTTTTGTTTATAGCACAAAAAAATTAAATCACAGATGTGATCAAATACCACCAACAGAAAGCTCTATTGGTGGGGGAAAAAGTACATACATTTTATTTGGTTACAGTGTTGCACAACCGCGCAATTGTAAGTTAATATAATGCAGTGCCGTATCGCATAAAATTGCCTAATCAGGAAGGAGGTAAAACTTTCCGGGGCTGAAGTGGTTAAAGGCTCATGGTCAACTTGCTTATTTAGGAGAATACATCACCAAAATATGCATGTTTGGCTACCCAGCCAATATCCTAAATATATTGTTCAAGATCGCACTTGCTGTTAATAATTAATAACTGAACCTCCTTTCCTAATTCAAGGAGTCTTCTGAGGACCTTTGTACTGTGTTCAGTACATTGTTTTTCAGGTAATTAATTATTTTTCCAGCATGTAAAAAGACTTCATGTAGTTCATTTTTTGGAATCCAGGTTTTTTCTATGCATAAAACAATGCATGAATATCACATCATCATTTAGCATACTTCTTTTTTTCATGTCGATGCCTGAATTTCTAACCATAATAGAAACCGCACCATCAGTTCACTCGCTAAAACAGTTTTTTCAATCCAGTTTTTCATGAATAAAATCATTCAATGCTTTGAATATTTTAAAGCTAGTTGTCTGAGATTGTAATTCAAAGATATTCAATATATAATTTTTCGGATTTTACACTTCTGTACAGAGGCAAGAAAAAGTATGTGCACCCCTTTAAATGTATCTGATCCTCATCGAAGTCACAACAATAGGCAATCACCATGTGCTTAAGCTGATAACACAATAACAAACTATTCTAATTTCTCATGTCTTTATTGAAAGCACCCATTAAGCATTCACAATGTTGGAGGAAAAAGTAAGTGAACCCCTGGAGTTAATAGTTGGTCAGCAGTGACTTCAAGCAAGCACTTTCAGGAACTCTGGAGCAGACCTGCACAACATTCAGGAGGAATGTTTGACCATTCCTCTTTGCGAAACTCTTTCAGTTCAGACATATTTGTAGGATGTCTGGCATGAATGGTTCTATTGAGGTCATTCCACAGCATCTCTTTGGGGTTAAGGTCTGGGCTCATTTTCTCTGAAGTCCATCACTGTCACTTATCAGTGTCCATCAATTAAAAGGCAAGGGGGTGTCCAAAAAATAGCTTTATTATTGTTGGAACATGCTAAAAAATTATAATAAAACATTTTTAAAATTTGGTGGTATTTGATCACCTCTGCGTTTTTATTTTTTGCACTATAAACCAAAAAAGAGCGAAAATTTGGAAAAAAACACAATATCTTTTACTTTTTGCTATAATAAATATCCCAAATAAAAAAAAAAAAAAAGTTTAGGCCGATATGTATTCTTCTACATCTTTTTGTTAAAAAAAAATCTCAATAAGCATATATTGATTGGTTTTCACAAAAGTTGTAGCATCTACAAAATAGGGGATAGATTTATGTCATTTTTATTTATTTTACATTTTTTACTAGTAATGGCAGCGATCTGCGATTTTTAGCATTACTGCGATATTGCGGCAAACAAATCTGACACTTTTGAAAAAAATTGGGGACCAGTGACATTTATACAGCGGTCAGTGCTATAAAAATGCACTGATTACTGTATAAATGTCCCTGACAGGGAAGGGGTTAACACTAGGCGGCGATCAAGGGGTTAACTGTGTTCCCTTGGTGTGTTCTAACTGTAGGGGGGATGGGATTGACTAGGGGAGGAGACCGATCTGTGTTTATACTTAGAATGTACACACGATCTGTCTCCTCTCCCCTGACAGAACGGGGATTTATGTGTTTAAACACACAGATCCCGGTTCTCTCTCTGTCATGAGCGATCGCAGGTGCCCGGCTGTCATCGTGCCCGCCAGGCACTGGCTTTGGCTCTGGGGACACGCTGCGTGCATGCCTCCTACAGCATTTTAAAGAGCTGAAGTACAGCTACAAAGGCTCGCCCAGGGGAGCCAACCTGCCGCAGTATTACTGCAGCGACTAGTCAGGAACTGGTTAAGGTCTTCCTAAAAATCCATACCAGATTCTTAATCCAATCTTGCAACCTGGCTGGCCACGAGGAGGGGCGGTGAGCCTGCAGCTCCCTACTGAACCAATAATGAGGGGGGGGTGGGCACTCCAGAAAAGCACCTTGTTGACCCTGCTTGCTGGTTGGTTATGGGGGTCTGGGGACAGGGGGCTTATTGGAATCTGAAAAATAAGGGGTTCCCAAGATACCACCCCCCACCATGAATGGGTATGGGGTACAAGCAGTAGTATCCCTAACAAAGTTGTAAACTAGAAATAAAGACACCCAAACATTTCCTTTATATGAAAATTGTATTTCCACAAAAATTGTCCCTTGTAAATCCATTGTCAATTATAATTCCTGCCACCCATTGGGAGCCAAATGGGCTAAAGTTTTGACGTTGAATGAATGATTTGTATAGTGCTACAAATGCAAACTGAATCGCCTCAAGGCGCTTGTCTGCTCCTGTTGTCATGCAATATTTAGAAGAGGTGGGTCTTGAGTTTTTTCCTGAAGGCCTGATGGTTTTCTTCTAAGAGGATGTTGTTTGGTAGAGCATTCCATAGCCAAGGTCCCTGTACTGCGAATCTTCGTTCTCCCTTCGATTTGTAGCGGGCTTAGGGGATGAGAAGGCAGTTTTGGGTTGTCGATCGAATCTGAACTCCCGTTCATCTGAACTCCTGCACAGTCAAAGTTCAGGTCAAACCGTTAGCTCATCCTGACATTTGATAACTTGACAAATGTCGTTCAAAATGTTGTTTGCTTTTAACATTTGATTTTGCAGTGAATGGACATTCTGGAATTAAAATCATCTTCTCTGTTAGAAATTTGATATTTCAAGACAACTTTTCCATGCTATTCCTTCAAATTTTCTTGTCACTATGGTCAAAAACAAACGCCAATTTGACCTCACTTACAATTAGAAACATGAACGAAAGTTCTTAAAAATTGAACATTTCAATGCTTTTAGAAGACATTTGTCAGCAGCTTAAAATTGATTAAGCACATGACTTCAAGTGGTCAGTATTGGCATATGATCTTTCCCCTTTTTTTTTAATAAACTAGCATATCGTGAAAGCCTCCTCCATAAAAGAACATTTGGAATTTGATTACATCTGAGGAGCTATCAAAAGACAGAAAGGTTCTCTCACTAGAGTGTGCACTCCCCCTACACGGAAGCGCCATATCATGTACTAGGTAGGGTACATGGCAGAGCTTCCCAGTGAAAGGCTGTGCAGCAGGGAACATCAGGACAAGTCTGATCATTGGAGGAGAGCACACAGAGTTCCTAGCATAGGTAGAGAACTGACCAGGGGGTGTGCTCTCCTGCTTAGTGTGGTCAGTTTTTAATTGGAAAGCAGAGGGACTGGCAGGAACACCAGGGATTTCACATAAAGGAAGCAATACAAAGAGAACAGGATATTTTATCCTACAAGTACATGATACAGTAGGCCAGTGTTGCCAACCGTCAGTATTTTTCCAGGCAGCCAGTAAAAAACGTGCACTTTTCTCCTGCCAGTAAATGCCAGTAAGAGGAAAAGGTTGCCAGTAAAAAAATATGGCTGTGATGCTTGGCTCTGAAACTGTGCATGCGCAGCTCAGATCCAGGGCTGACCAAGACCATCCAAGTGCCTGCTACAGTGTGTTCTGGTGGTACTGGCGGGGGCCGGTCTGGCAGAGGTGGTGCCTGAGTGTGTCATGTGATGTCATGGTGCAAGGGAGCCGAGCGGAGTGGCCAGAGCCTCCTGTGCAGGTCTGTGGGATGGGAGCAAGGCAAGCCGGGAGTGGGACTGTCAGTGCTGTTTGGACTGGAGGGGACTGAAGAGACCACCTGGTATGGAGATGGAGAGAGACTGTCACTGTGACTCAGGAGGGGACGTGTAATGTCGGTGATCTGTGCTGCTGCACACTGCTCAATTTCATGTGTGTGGCCTGTCCATTCTAATTTCCTGCCCTCCTGAGTCCTGTCTCTGAGCCACTTACTTACTATATTGAAAATAAAATAAGAAATATGCTTTTTGCTTTAATATCTACCTTAAATCACATTTCTAATTGCATATTGTACTTATTTGTAGCCTAAATACTGAAATTTGCACTTAAAACTGTAATTTTGGAACTTTTGGAAATGCCAGAAAAAACTTGGCTGTGCCAGTAAATTTGGGGTATTGTGTCAGTAAATTTCAATCTGGTAGGTTGGCAACACTGCAGCAGGCACATATCAGGAATATGAAGTGTTGTGGTAACAAACGCTTTAACCACTTCAGCCTCGGACCAATTGGCAGCCAAAGGACCAGGCCCCTTTTTGCGACTCGGCACTGCGTCGCTTTAACTGACAATTGCGCGGTCGTGCCATGTGGCTCCCAAACAAAATTGGCGTCCTTTTTTCCCCACAAATAGAGCTTTCTTTTGGTGGTATTTGATCGCCCCTGCGGTTTTTATTTTTTGCGCTATAAACAAAAATAGAGCGACAATTTTGAAAACAATGCAATATTTTTTGCTTTTTGCTATAATAAATATCCCCAAAAAATATATAAAAAAACATTTTTTTTCCTCAGTTTAGGCCGATACGTATTCTTCGACATATTTTTGGTAAAAAAAATCGCAATTAGCGATTATTGATCGCTTTGCGCAAAAGTTATAGCGTTTACAAAATAGGGGATAGTTTTATAGCATTTTTATTATTATTTTTTTTTTACTAGTAATGGCGGCGATCAGCGATTTTTATTGTGACTGCGACATTATGGCGGACACATCGGACATTTTTGACACATTTTTGGGACCATTGTCATTTATACAACAATCAATGCTATTTAAATGCATTGATTCCTGTATAAATGACAGTTGTAGTGAAAGAGTTAACCACTAGGGGGAGGGGAGGGGTTATGGGCTGTGACGTGTGTGTGTTTTTTTACATTAGGGGGCGGGGCTGACGTCTGACGTCATTGATCGGCTTTCCCGATGACCGGGAACAGCCGATCAATGACAGGCAGAGTAGGAAGCGCGGGGAGAGGTTTGTTTACACAGACCTCTCCCCGTTCTTCAGCTCTGTGACCCGATCGCGGGACACCAGCGGCGATCGGGTCCGCTGGTGCGCCCGGGCGAATATAAGCCGAGGCACCTAATTTTACCACAAAAAAAAATGGGAAAACGTATTGACTCGAATATAAGCCTAGGGTGAGAAATGCGCAGCTACTGTAAGTGGAAAAGAGGGTCAACAATGCCCATTTTCAGCCTCACTGTGCCCATTTGCATGCTTCACTGTGCCCATTACAGCCATAGGTCCCCTGAACTTCAAACTTGGTAGTTAAGGGTTCCTAAATGCACCCTAGCTGCACCCAAAGGGTTTCCGAAATGACATTGCTGCAGATGGACACAGTTGACCGACTTTTGGGCCCCTGTATGTCGGGGTTACCTGGTGCTAGGAACCCCAAAATTTGGATATGCTGTAGATATGGTGCCCCAAAGTCGGGTCGGAAAAGTGCTTGACTCCAGTATAACCCGAGGGGGGCATTTTCAGCACAAAAAAAAAATGTGCTGAAAAACTCTGCTTATACTCGAGTATATACGGTACGTGTTTGCACATGCATATATTTCTTTTTGTTTTGAGAATACCGAGGGAAGTTTTAAATGATCCACTCTTGAACCATACAACTTTTGCCACCCAGTGATAATCATCATCATTTTTTATTTAAAAAAATGTATATATATATAAAAAAAAATGATTTTAAAAAGTGTGTTTGGTATGTGTGCATTGGCAGCATGGAATACTGACAGCAGATGACTTAATGTACTTTGAATGATTTTACACTCCAGAAGGTGTCCTCTTATTATTCCTGTCTGAGAGAAATCTGCATTTGTTTTAATCATGCGGTAATCTTGTTGTCCGCATAGCTTTTTTTAAAAGTTGTGAAAGATTTATGGTTTAATCTGTATATAAAGTAATGGGGATAGGTGAATGGCAAATGGTTTAATGCACACAATCTTGCCTTCTGTTTTCCAATTATTCTTGTTAATGGAAAAATACTGAACAAAAGTAAATGCAACCATAAATTAAAACCCACCAGACCCTACTCGAAAATTATGCCAACAATTCTTTGTTTTTTGTGTACTAAAGAGACATAAGTGTATAAGACATGAGAGCATTTTGAAGAATTATGACTGGATATTTCATAAAATGTTGTCTGCAGACACAGATTTTATTGTTTACTGCTGTTCCAGGACACATAAAGTGCCATCGATCTGCAAGAAAGTGTTTTTCCAACAATCACACAGGAACGAGAATTTTAAACTTGTAAATGATATATGCTGTTTCTAAAATATTACATGGACTAAATATGAATGAGGATGTAGGGACTAGATAACTGTAATGACACCAGAACCACTGGCATAATTAGAAAACTCTATAATCTACATGATATTCACATTGAAAAAGTACATTTCTTTTAGCTGCTTCTGCTCATATTGTTTAATGGAGGAAAAGGTCCTTTGGTTTTAGACAACAAACCACTAACTCTCTACATGTAGTTTATTGATTTTGTTTTGGATTGGCTGTTGAGCTTAATAAGGTAGAACTTTATTACTTTAAAGTCAGCTAGAACTCAGGAATCTAAGGCAGACCAAGTTTTCTGGAAGGAGCATGTTGGGGGAACAGAGGCTAGCACAGGGTTTCTCAATCTTTTTTCAGTCAAGGCACCCTTTAAAAATGATGGACAATCTCGAGACACCCCATTCTGAAGTGTAAAAACGATTCTAATAGTTTTACATAATTCTGCAACATCCACACAGGTAGGACACCCAACGTTAATGGTGATTTAGGCCCCTTTCACACGGGACTGATCCGTGATGATCCGCCCCATGAATATCCGCTTGCTCAGCGGGGATCGCTCCATCGATCCCCGCTGAGCAGGAAGATGACAGGTCCGTCTCTGCACACTGTGCAGGGACGGACCTGTCAGAGCGCCGCTCTCCCCTATGGGAGATCGGATGACGACGGACCGTAGAGACCGTTGTCACCCGATTCGATCCTCAGACGGATGGAAAAGTAGGTCCCCGCTAAGCAGGAAGATGACAGGTCTGTCTCTGCACACTGTGCAGGGACAGACCTGTCAGAGCGCCGCTCTCCCCTATGGGAGATCGGATGACGACGGACCGTAGAGACCGTCGTCACCCGATTCGATCCTCAGACGGATGGAAATGTAGGTTTTTCCTCTGATACACTTTTTAGGATCGGAGCGGGTCGGATGTCAGCGGACATGTCACCACTGACATCCGACACTCCATAGAGGTCTATGGAGCATCCGTTCAGATCCGCCTAAAAAACTGACAGGCGGACCTGAACGGATCGTTCGTGTGAAAGAGGCCTTATTCTTCGAAAGAAAATACACTTTTGCAAACTGGTACTGACTAGTTTTCCAATGTTTCTCTTCTCCCTCCATTTTTCTCCATCACTCAGCTAATGTGACCCCAACGCTGATGGAGAAAGGCAGGGGAGGGTCAAACAAGGATGAAATGCAGGCAACTGACATCCTCCATATCAACTGATGATGTCATTGGTCGTTAGGATGCCAGCAGCTAGAAGGTTGTAATGGTGCATAATGAAAACCTGTGACTTTGTGTAACTGAAAGGCAAGCTTGATCTCACTGCTGGCTAATATACAATTTTTGGGCAACATTTTGGCATTTTGCCAAGGTGCCCTGTTTGAAAAAGGCTGGCCTAGCATTCTGGTACATGTAAGTGACTACTCTGCTCCTAATTTCACGGTTGGATCATTGATGCAACAGACTCCTGCTGCAATGCCAGTGAACAAAAATATATTCTACTGAATGTCTAATTCATGCTCATAATGTAGTCATGTAAAGTGATTTTAAATGAATAAAAACAGTAGCGCTAATAATCACAGTGTCTGTGAATAAACTAAATATTTAACCTGTGTAAACAATACTGAAAAATATGTATAAACAGTGCTAAAAAAACAACAACACAATTAATCACCTATATACATAAAGTGAAAAATTAAAGTGAAGTGTGATTATATATTTTTGCAGGTGTCCAAAAAAGGGAAACAAATCCAAACAAAAGTCCATAAACTGTTACTTGTAGTGATAATGTTTCAAAAAGTGACAGAAAAGTGAATGAAAAATCCTGAAGCAAATAAAGTTTTGAAGTGTCTTTAAACAAAATTCTTGAAGTGACTTGAAAAAAATATCTTCCACCACACCACCTGTGTTCAGTGCTACCACACCCTAAGGAATCGCACTCACCAGCAGTATATGCCTTGCACTCTCATGCTCGGCCAACTCGCTTAATAGCTCCACATGGGTCACAGATGGATCCAGACAGAATGTTAGATAATTGCACTCCACATATAAGGAAAAAAGAGATGCTTCCAATAGTGAAGTAGAGTAAACCATTTATTTCAACAGCACACAAAATTCCTCAACCATTGTACTCACATCCTTCATATAAAAATAAGGCACTTCAGCATAACTTTTCAACAGGAAACAAGGACCCAGCAGTGGTGACCCGATATATTATGGTCTCGGCGGACCCGGCGTTAATACCAATATGTCTCACCCTCCACGCTGTCTCCTTTCTCTTTCACTTCACACGGCACAGCACACCCAGTAACTGGAACGTTGAATGTTAAATGCTCCTCACAGTTGCCATGTAACCATACCCAGACATGTTTCACCGACGTGGCTTAATCATTGGGGTTCATTATTTTGATTTTTTTCATAATGTAGTCAGTTGACTGGATTATGCAAAACATTGCTTTGGTGGCAGTTGTACTGCAAACATTCTGCAAAAAGTGTTATAAGCCTGCTATTTTTTTAAACTTCTTTAAAAAGAAAGCTTTAAAATAATATATCAAAAAGGACAGCAATAGCACATGCATGACAGATTTCAAATTAAATACAATATAGCTGAAACTCCTAATGTAAGGCATTAATATTAGCAAACATGGGAATATTTGCTTGCACTGTCTGAAACACGTAAAGCTTAACCACTTCCCTACCACTGTATCATATGACGCCCGCAGGAACCCTTCGTCCCTCCGGGCAGGCGTCATATGACGTCCTGGGATTCCCTGCATTGTGGAGAGTTCGCGATTGCCCCTTAACCGAGCAGGACCGTGGATCTGTGTGTGTAAACACACAGATCCACGTCCTGTCAGGTGAGGAGACTGATCTGTGTCTTCCCATTACAGAGGCACACCGATCGGTCTCCTCCCTTGTGAGTCCCCTCCCCCTACAGTTAGAATCACTCCTAGGACACACAATAAACCCTTTAATCACCCCCTAGTGTTAACCCCTTCCCTGCCAGTGACATTTATACAATAATCAATGCATTTTAAAGCACGGTTGGCTGTATAAATGTCACTGGTCCCAAAATGGTGTCAAAAGTGTCCGATATGTCCGCCTCAATATCACAGTCATGATAAAAATGACATAATTCTATCCCCTATTTTGTAGACCCTATAACTTTTGTGCAATCCAATCAATATACGCTTATTGCGATTTTTTTTAACAAAAATATGTAGAAGAATACGTATCGGCCTAAACTGAGGAGAAAAATCTTTTTTTTTTTTAAATTGGGATATTTATTATAGCAAAAAGTAATAAATATTGTGTTTTTTTTTTTCATCAGGGGATCGTGATGAACACGCGTCGGGACTGTGACACCGGAAGTGACGCCGATCGAGCTCGCCGCTCATTTTTACATTGTCCTACTGTTACTTGTTAATGTGAGTACCTGTCGTTAAACATTTTTTTAAACATTTTTTACCAATAAAGAGCTGAATAATGCTACACTATGAGGCATCATTCCTCTCTCTAACCTATGGTACACTGGTGAGATCCTCAACCCCAGACATCTTAAAGGAGACACCATCGTTGACTATAGGCAGGATAGGACCTGGGCCACCAAGTTAGCAATGGTCACCAAGGACCCTAAAGACTACAGCAGTAAGGTAAGGGGAAAATCATATATTTAACCAGCACGGAGGAACGCACGGGTCATCCACCACTTAGTAGCACTTTACTGAACTGTGTTTACCAGCACCTGCACTTTACTTTACGGACTTTACGGATCCACAGGATCATGTTATATTGCACTATTAGTATTTCTTTTTGCTGAAAGAACATTTGTGGACCTGTTTGTGTGTTTACCGTTTTAGTAAGGTGTGATATACAGTGGTGTGAAAAAGTGTTTGCCCCCTTCCTCATTTCCTGTTCCTTTGTTTGTCACACTTAAGTGTTTCGGAACATCAAACCAATTTAAACAATAGTCAAGGACAACACAAGTAAACACAAAATGCAATTTGTAAATGAAGGTGTTTATTATTAAAGGTGAAAAAAAATCCAAACCATCATGGCCCTGTGTGAAAAAGTGATTGCCCCTAAACCTAATAACTGGTGGGCCACCCTTAGCAGCAACAACTGCAACCAAGCATTTGCGATAACGTGCAATGAGGCTTTTACAGAGTCCTGGAGGAATTTTGGCCCACTCATCTTTGCAGAATTGTCCTAATTCAGTTACATTAGAGGGTTTTCGAGCATGAACGGCCTTTTTAAGGTCATACCACAACATCTCAATAGGATTCAGGTCAGGACTTTGGCTAGGCCACTCCAAAGTCTTCATTTTGTTTTTCTTCAGCCATTCGGTGGTGGACTTGCTGGTGTGTTTAGGATCATTGTCCTGCTGCAGAACCCAAGTTCGTTTCAGCTTGAGTACACGAACAGATGGTCGGACATTCTCCTTCAGGATCTCTTGGTAGACAGCAGAATTCATAGTTCCTTTTATCACGGCAAGTCTTCCAGGTCCTGAAGCAGCAAAACAGCCCCAGACCATCACACTACCACCACCATATTTTACTGTTGGTATAATGTTCTTTTTCTGAAATGCAGTGTTCCTTCTACGCCAGATATACTTGGACACACACCTTCCAAAGAGTTCCACTTTTGTCTCATCGGTCCACAGAATGTTGTCCCAAAAGTCTTGGGGATCATCAAGATGTGTTGTGGAGAAATTGAGACGAGCTTTGATGTTCTTTTTGCTCAGCAGTGGTTTTCTCCTTGGAACTCTGCCATGCAGGCCATTTTTGCCCAGTCTTTTCCTGATGGTGGAGGCATGAACGCTGACCTTAACTGAGGCAAGTGAGGCCTGCAGTTCCTTGGACGTTGTTGTGGGGTCTTTTGTGACCTCTTGGATGAGTCGTCGCTGCGCTCTTGGGGTAATTTTGGGCGGCCGGCCACTCCTGGGAAGGTTCACCACTGTTCCATGTCTTCGCCATTTGTGGATAATGGCTCTCACTGTGGTTCGCTGGATTCCCAAAGCTTTGGAAATGGCTTTATAACCCTTTCCAGACTGATAGATCTCAATTATTTTCTTTATCAATTGTTCCTGAATTTCTTTGGTCTCGGCATGATGTGTAGCTTTTAAGGATCTTCTGGTGGACCTTACTGTGTCAAGCAGCTCCTATTTAAGTGATGCCTTGATTGTGAACAGGTGTGGCAATAATCAGGCCTGGGTGTGGCTAGAGAAATTGAACTCCGGTGTGGACAACCACAGTTATAGTATGTTTTAACAAGGGGGGCAATCACTTTTTCACACAGGGCCATGATGGTTTGGATTTTTTTTCACCTTTAATAATAAACACCTTCATTTACAAATTGCATTTTGTGTTTACTTGTGTTGTCCTTGACTATTGTTTAAATTGGTTTGATGTTCCGAAACACTTAAGTGTGACAAACATGCAAAGGAACAGGAAATGAGGAAGGGGGCAAACACTTTTTCACACCACTGTATATATATATTTTTTTTGTACTCTCACTTGGGAGACAAGCATATTGGTATATGCACTAATATTTGGCAGCTATCAGCGTTTGCGTTATTTGCACCTATAGTTTGGGCTCATTATATACCTTTTAAGCTTACATACAATGTTTATGGACACTTCTATTCTGTATTTAATTTAAATGATGTGATATTTCTACATTTCTTTTATTTAAAATCACTTTTGCTATATGAGCTAAGGACCATCCACTATAATCCCTCATTTCCCACTACTAATTTTTAGTGTCTCTTCTGGCCTTTTTGCACAGCACTGTTTTGAGCATCTATTCCTCTCTGCCGTGTATACTATATACTTTTGTGTGACTACCTTTAGCAGCATATTTACTTTCTAGTACAGCGCACCACTACTCTTTTTACCTGTTAATTTTATTGGGCTCAGATATTCCTCTCAGTGGGTGCAGCAGTACGTTTTACCATTTGAGTTGGTACAGGAATATTTTTTTCTATTTGCTTGGAACCCTACCCCTATTTCCTTCTCATTCTATATAATAATAATCATAATAAATATGAGACTGTCAAAAAAATGTCTATTTGTCTTCTTTTTAAGGCCTCGTTCACATCATGTGCAGAGATGTGTGTTTTTCTACACCTGTTTCTGTAAGGGCACAACAAAAACAATCGTTTTTCATGTGCCCTCTTTACACCACAACACTGGAACCTTGTCCAGATTTTTTCTTCACAGGAATCTGCAATGTGTATGCAATGTGTACGCAGTTTTCTGTGTGGAAAAAAACTGACGTGACATCAACATTGTGGTGTGAACAGGGCACATAGAGAACAATAGTTTTCATTGTGTACTTGCAGTGACGTAAGTAAAAAAAACATGCACGTCTCTGCACATGGTGTGAACAAGCCTATGTAAGCCAAGTCTGTGTGTTTTTTCCCATCAGTTTTTATGTACATATGGTGTGAATGAGGCCTGAATGTTTCAAAATTAACTAAGGAGGAACACTCTTTAGCTTACAGTCTGAATGCAAAAGGAGATCTACACCCAGATAGCAAGGAAAACGTTCCACAAACTTGTGGCAGTGTTGATTTGTAAGTCTGTTAACTTGCTGCAAATTTTCACTGGCAAGATGTACACTTGCAGAGCACTTGAAGCACAAGTTCTAGTTGACACTTTTCCAAATTGTAGCAAATTTGCAAAGCAAGTCTCTAGCAAAGTTGCAGTGGTACGTCTACAGCAAGAGCTCTGCAAGTCTACAGCATGAAAATCCAGCCACAGTGACCCCTGTGGTGGGATGACTATTGCACAACATAACTGAACCAGAACTTGCACCAAACTTGCAGAATCTTTGCAAAGAAAGTTGATCTGGAGTAATACAATGAGAACTTGCTGCAATTGTGCAACAAACTCGTGAAGCCTGACAAGTCTAGCAATAGATTAGCAAGTCATTTTCAAACTTGCAGCACAATTGCTTGCTATCTGGGCAGCTCACTCTTAGGTTATCAACTGTCTTATGAGTACTCAAATAGCCAGAAAAAAACTTGATCTCAATGAAAACTGGCTGAAGTTACAAGGGAAAAAAATGAACAGTTATTTGTAATAAATCAAAACAGTGTAATATGCTGTACTTTGGCATCTGAAAATGTGAATGGTTGTTTTTTGGTGCATTATCAGTTAAATTTATTTTTGGCACTCAAAAAGCCCTACAAGTGAATTTTCTTCATTCATACATTTACAACTAACCTCACTTTATATGATATTTCAGTGCACATTTCTAATTAAAAAAATTAACTTAAATTTACACACCAAAAAAAGTGAAACTGGAACATTACTTATCTTAAAGCTTAAAGAAGTTGTAAAGTCTCATGGTTTCTCTATGCATTAAGGTGAAAAACCTTTTGTGCTGCAGCAGCCCCCAGAGCCCCCTTTTTTCTTACCTTAACCTGATCGTTCCACTGACGAGAATGAACCCAGCAGCTCTAGCCGCTGTCTTTGGTCCTCACTGGACAGATTGATAGCAGCAGGAGCCATTGGTTCCTGCTTCTGTCAATCAAATCAAGTGACACAGGAGTCGGGGGGCAGGGCCAAGTCTTGCTGTCTGTGTCAATGGATGCAGCAGAAGGACTCGGGAGCGCACCCACACGAGTGCCCCCCTGGAAAGCGACTCTCCATGGGGGCACTCGATGAAGAGGAGGAGCCAGAAGCGCCGCCGGGGGACCCCAGAAAAGGAGAATTGGAGCCACTCTGTGCAAAATCCTTGCACAGAGCAGATAAGTATAACATGTTTGTTATTTAAAAAAAAAAAAACCCTTTACAATCACTTTAAAGTGTAGCCAAAATTACATATATGTTGTAATCTTTCACTAGCATTAATAGCAGTTTTTCCTATTACCAGTGCCGGATTAACATAATTGTATTATCTGTTGCTCCTACCAGCAAATTCTCTATTTCCACTATGTGGATAACAGGGTTCTACAAAGCAGAGTTGTAACCCTCTGGACAGGGTAGTCCTAGATGGAAATGTAACTTTGAATGGACTTTAAGGCCAACAAAATAGAGCCCAACTCCAGCTAACAATTTGCTAACATTTGGAGAAACCATTATTTTAACTAAATGAAAAAAATGTAACCATTGTAAGTACCCCTGCCATTGTAATATGTTTTATCCCATCCATGCAAATGATGTTTTTGAGGGACAGCTTTTGCCTGTTACAGAAAAAAGAAAAAATAATTGATCTACCAGCAAGATCAACATGTAATAGAACATATTGCGGCCTCTGAGAGACTACATCATATATGTATTTTTTTTTTGTCTATGGTTACACTTTAAATTTTAAGGCTGAACAAAAAAAGGTAAAAAATATGATAACCATTATAAAAATACTGGTGATATATAACACACAAACCTATTTGTCCTGAAAAGTCTGCAACATACTGTTCATCTGAACACTAAGAAAGGCAAAATATAATTTATTTTTGGGAATTATACATTCTAACACATTTTATTGCTGTATGGCAGATTTTTTAAGAAGTGCACACTATTTTTTTTACTTTTCAACCTTACCACTGCAATGTCTACTCTATTTGCTTGACAAACATTAATAAAAAGGTTGATAAGATAGTTGCAAGATACAGTGCAATCAGGTTGCACAAGTCAGCAGGAGTGACCATGGCTTTAGATGTAAATATGCAATGGCATTTATATTTGCATTGCAAAATAAACAGAAAAAAATGTAGTCTTGCAAAAGCCTTGCCTGTTAGAGTCTGTGAAATCACCATAACCCTTCTCATGTACAGACTCGTTGAAAATTAAGAAAATACTAAATATAGAATTTGATCATAGAAAATGCAATTACAGTGCCTTGAAAAAGTATTCATACCCCTTGAAATGTTGCACATTTTGTCATGTTAGAACCAAAAACGTAAATGTATTTTATTAGTATTTTATATAATAGACCAACACAAAGTGGCACATAATTGTGAAGTGGAAGGAAAATGATAAATGGTTTTCAATTTTTTTTTTACAAATAAATATCTGAAAAGTGTGGCGTGCATTTGTATTCAGCCCCCCTGAGTCAATACTTTGTAGAAACACCTTTCGCTGCAATTACAGCTGCAAGTCTTTTTGGGTATGTCTCTACCAGCTTTGCACATCTAGAGAGTGAAATTGTTGCCCATTCTTATTTGTAAAATATCTCAAGCTCTGTCAGATTGAATGGAGAGCATCTGTGAACAGCAATTTTCAAGTCTTGCCACAGATTCTCAAATGGATTAAGGTCAGAACTTTGACTGGGCAATTCTAACACATGAATATGCTTTGATCTAAACCAGGGGTCTGCAAACTGCAGCCCGGGGGCCAAATGTGGCCCTTTGCATGCTTTTATGTGGCTCTTGGGGCACTGTTTCATCCACTGAAACCAACAATGGGGCATAATTCCCCCCACCTACACCAATGAAGGGACACAATTCTCCCCAATGACACCAGTGATGGGGTCCAATGACACCAATGATGGGGCACAATTCCTCCCACTGACACCAATGATGGGGCCCAATGACACCAAAGATGGTGCACAATTCCTCCCAGTGAGACAAATTATGAACCATTTTTCTCACTGATGTCAGGACCTTTTCTACTCCCAATGGCCACAGTCCGGCCCCCCTAAAATTTGAAGGAATGTAAACCGGCCCTTTGTTTAGAAAGTTTGGAGACCCCTGATCTAAACCATTTCATTGTAGCTCTGGCTGTTTGTTTAGCGTCGTTGTCCTGCTGGAAGGTGAATCTCCGCCCCAGTCTCCAGTTTTCTGAAGACTCTAATGCCGCATACACACGGCCGGACTTTGCATCGGGCAAAACTCCGTCTGCATTTCCGACGGAAAAATTTAAAACAGGCTCTGTATCTATACAGGCGAAAAAAACGCGCTAACCCAATGGAGTGGGGAACAGGGGACTAGACAAGAAAAAAATAATAATGCAAATATATAAAAATGTAAAAAATATATATGTACTGGAGAGAAGAGCATCGCAGTGGGTTGTAGTCTGTAGCGTGTACTGTTTGGATGCACTATCAGGATTGGATTCACCACGCCGGGTCTGGTCGGGAGTTCGCTGGCTGTGAGTGGCAGGTTCTTGGATATCATTCCCTTTTTTGTGTCGCTTCTTCCTTTGAAGTAAGGATTCCTTTATGGGCTCATTCTGAGTGTCTTTTTTTGCCAGTACTGGAGAGAAGAGCATCGCAGTGGGTTGTAGTCTGTAGCGTGTACTGTTTGGATGCACCGCCGAGTGCTACTATCAGGATTAGATTCACCACGCCGGGTCTGGTCGGGAGATCGCTGGCTGTGAGTGGCAGGTTCTTGGATATCATTCCCTTTGGGTGTCGCTTCTTCCTTTGAAGTCAGGATTCCTTTATGGGCTCATTCTGAGTGTCTTTTTTTGCCAATTATCTGGTAAGAAGAATATATACTGGTGGTGGCACTCTCGTGTGATGTGGAGCACAGCGGTGTGGCAAGAAATTTAAAGTTTACATCATTACATCATATATGAATAAGGATTTAATCTTCCAGATGATACTTATCCTGTGGACTTTTTTCTGGGTCTTCTCCATTCTGGACTATTGTGTGATCACAGTGTCATATACTGCCTTGCCAAACATTTACATTGTGAATGCTAGTCACGCAGCCACCTAGTCCATATTGTGTTTCTTTTTGTTTTTTTTAGACATCTATGATCAGTATGGGATTTTAGTGTCATAGCTTTTATCTACAAATATACCTGTTGTGCGCTATATTAGTTATATATATTAGGCTTTGAATCTATGTCCGTCGGAAATGCGGACAGAAAACGTTGTCCTGCTGGAAAGTCCGACCGTGTGTACAGGTTTTCTTATAAGATTGCCCTGTTTTTGGCTCCATCCATCTTCCCATCAACTCTGACCAGCTTCCCTGTCCCTGCTGAAGAAAAGCATCCCCACAACATGATGCTGCCACCACCATGTATCATGGTGGGGATGATGTGTTCAGGGTGATGTGCAGTGTTAGTTTTCCGCCACACATAGTGTTTTGCTTTTAGGACAAAAAGTAAAATTTTGGTCTCATCTGAGCAGAACACCTTCTTCCATATGTTTGCTGTGTCCCCCACATAGCTTCTCGCAAACTACAAATGGGACTTCTTATGGCTTTATTTCAACAATGGCTTTCTTCTTTCCACTCATCCATAAAGGCCAGATTTGTGGAGTGCATGACTAATAGTTGTTCTATGGACAGATTCTCCCATCTGAGCTGTGGATCTATGCATCTCCTCCAGAGTTGCCAGGGCCTCTTGGCTGCTTCTCTGATTAACGCTCTCCTTGCCCGACCTGTCAGTTTAGGTGGACGGCCATGTCTTGGTAGGTTTGCAGTTGTGCCATACTCTTTCCATTTTCGGATGATGGATTCAGCAGTGCTCCATGAGATATTAAAAGTTTGGGATATTTTTTTATAACCTAACCCTGCTTTAAACTTCTCCACAACTTTATTCCTGACCTGTCTGGTGTGTTTCTTGGCCTGCATGATGCTGTTTGTTCACTAAGGTTCTCTAACAAACATCTAAGGGCTTCACAGAACAGCTGCATTTATACTGAGATCAAATTACACACAGGTGGACTCTATTTGCTAATTAGGTGACTTCTGAAGACAATTGGTTCCACTATATTTTAGTTAGGAGTAAAGGGGGCTGAATACAAATGCACGCCACAATTTTCAGATATTTATTTGTAAAAAAAATTAAAACCATTTATTATTTTCCTTCCGTTTCATAAGTTTGTGCCACTTGACGAGCTGACACCATCGTGCCCCACATCACCTCAGAAGTGCAGGTGCTTGTTCTGTCTTTGCTGGCAAATGATTTTATGTGCGGATACGAATTTTACATTGAAAGTAGCCATTGGCTTTCCTTTAAATAAACTCTGCCTTAACGGTATTACACTATTAAAGCTTCTTTTTTTGTATGACTATCTTCTGCCCCTGGACGATTGGGAGTTCCAATACTTTTGGTAATATAGTGTATATAAGAGTGCTGAAGCCTATATGTCTGGGATTACACAGCTGAGAATATGTGAATGCCATGCAATTGTATATAGGAGCAGATTTACACGATAATTACCACTTAAATCAATTGGAGCCATTTGGTTTTGAAAGCCTTGAGTACATTTGCATCCTTCATGAACTGATGCACACCAAAAGGGATAACATGATGGAAATTTAATTGACATGTCTTATTTTCCCTTTGTGATCATACTGCAGATTCACCTTATAAAGCAATTTGGGTAGTTATACGGTGGCCACCTATATTAATGTTCTTCGATCTCTCCCTCTCTTCTGGCATCTTCCCCAACTCTCTAAAACATTTACTAGTCAGCCCCATACTTAAAAAGTCCTCACTGGACCCAACTAATCTTAACAACCTATGCCCCATCTCCTTGCTTCCCTTTTTATCCAAACTCCTTGAACGTCTGGTCTACAACTGACTGAGCGGCCACCTTGCTGAGAATAGCGATCTTGATCTCCTTCAGTCTGGATTTTTTCCTCAGCACTCCACAGAAACTGCTCTCCTAAAACTAACAAACCATCTACTAATGGCCAAACCAATGGGCACTATTCTGTACTCCTACTCCTGGACCTTTCTGCTGCTTTTGATATGGTTGACCACTCCCTCCTCCTCAAAAAACTTGACACCTTTGGTCTCCATGACTGTACTCTTCGCTGGTTCTTATCCAACCACACATTTAGCGTTACTTACAATTTTACTTCCTCTTCTCCTCTTCCTTTCTCTGTTGCGGTCCCCCAAGGCTCTGTTCTTGGACCTCTCCTGTTTTCAATCTACATCGCCTCCCATGGCTTTCAATACCACCTTTACGCTGATGACACCCAAACCTATTTCTCTACCCTTTAGCTCACTTCCTCTGTCTCCTCACGTATCACTAATTTACTAACAGATATATCAGTCTGGATGACACACCAATTCCTCAAACTAAATCAATCCAAAACTGAGATCATGATTTTTCCTCCCCCACGTGCCCCTTCCCCTGACCTCTTTGTCAAAATTGATGGCACAACTATAAGCCTATTCCCACATGCCAAGGTTCTAGTTGTAGTCCTGGACTCTGAACTCTCCTTTAAGCCCCATGTCTAATCACTGTCCAAATATTGCCGCCTCAACCTCCGTAACATCTCAAAGACATGCCCCTTCCTATCCAATGACACAACAAATCTCTTAATTCACTCCCTAGTCGTCTCACATGTTTTACATGTGAACTGGTAGAGGTAGAACCTGGATACATTTTTTTCCTGGGTTTATAGCATCAAGTCTAAAATGCACAACAGACCTGTTTATGACCTCTAAGCAAGTCATAAGTGTAAAATAAATATGCACTGGCATTCCTAATTTGGGTAAAGTAATGTAATCCCATTTATTATAAAAGATGTTGCTGTTTCACAATAGTGGTTCTTAACAGACTTGAACAGTTTTGCCATGATTGTGTGCATAGATACATACTGTATATGTAAGATGGCCAAGTGCAGATAAGTTAGCACAATGTCCATTATATCAATCCTAGTATGTTGATACACAGGTCCTCAAAGTAAAATAGTAAATAATAATCTAATACAGATAAATATTACACATTTTTTACAAAATTATGGTAAACTTTAAGTGCCATTTCAACTCTTCTCAATATATACTACAGAGCTAGAATAACTACAATAACTACTGCTAAGTGTTCAAGTTCACACGTGTCAACAGAATATTTGTCCAAAATGTTGTCAGCCCCCCTACAGGCCCCACTATAGTTCCTGTTAGGACTGGAATCTGAACCCAAGACTTCTGCTGCATCTGGCAGTAGCTCTTCTTGCTGGGCCACCTAAGATGCTGCACAATGTCTGATCCCTTAGATAATCTTGCATTGTACATTATTTCTGGTGAACTTGAAACTCCTTGATCCTCTTGCAGTGTACCTGCATCTGTCCTTATCTCCACTACCACTCCTTAACGGCTTGTTCCTTGACTAGGTGTCCGCTTAATTCCCATCTGCAACCATTCATTATCGACCTTTGGCTTGTTTACTAACTGTGCTTCTGCTTGATCCCTACCTGTTATTTCTACTACTGGACCCCAGCTTGCTCACCGCCTGGGGGGGGGGGGGGGGGTGATCCTGAGGACCTGTGACTAAGATGCAGCAAAACCCATCTCAACCATCAGGAGCTCTGGTGAATATTGATTAGTGCTTAGACACCTGCACCTCATGTGAGCCTGCGTCATCCACCAGGGTGACCTGCCTGTGTACTTTTCCAGCTTGTCAGTGGAAGCCTCTCTTTAGCTTCTGGTCTCCGATCCTGACCCCCAACTGTAGCAGTTTCCATTAATCATACTTCAGATAGCAATTCCCATAGTAAAAGGGATTTCTCACTTTACTTCAAAGCATTAGAGTTACAAACCAGTTTCCTACAATAATCCAACAACTAATTCCTTAGTCAAAACTATAATAGTTCATAATGTAACTGGAGCATTCATTTGGAGAAGAGCACATAGTACTTTTTGCAAAGAATTGACACAGAGCACTTTTATTTATTTATTTATTTAATGAACTTTATTGAATATGCACTGGAGACTTAACTGAACATTACAATTAACATTACATTATGAGATAGTAAACATAAAGGGGGAGGTACAATTTGAAACAATGGTACTCAACCCCATAAAAGAGAGACACACATTATTCTTAGGACAGAACCAAACACACACTTACTGGATGATTGAAAAGCCTGCTGCCAGTTGACCACTCACCATATGCTGGACTTTGTTGCTTGAACTAACCAATTATACTTTCAATACTCTGAACATGTTCCCTTTCAAAGCAGTGGTGAGATACAGACTAAATATATAAATTAATCTTTTTGCTCCCAAAACTATAGGGATTGCATTTTTTAGTTTGTGTTTTGATATTATTTGATATTATTATTTACTTTATATTACTTTGATAATATTTATTTACTAAAGTCATTTACATAATTTTTCTATGTTATATGTTGAAATTGTGTATGGGTAAATTGGGTATAGATCTGTATTGCAGCTAAATTTGCTATTGTGGTGTCCCAGGGAAAATGTTTATTGTCCAACCTAATTAACAGGTCTATTTGAAGTTAGGACTTATATTAAAATTTTAGTAGCATTTTTCTTTTTGCTCTTCAAGATTTGTTCCTTAATCTCCTCTGGCCACGGAGAGTCAGAAATTGTCATAAGAGTATTCAGGGTTCTTATTTTATAATTTTAAAGCGCAGTTAATTTTTTTTTTTATAGTTGGTTATAGCTGTCCCAGGTTTGGTCTTTAAAAGTTAAAAGAAATTACCTTCCTATTCTATTGATGTCTTTGATTATGTGTGTGAAATATTAATTAAATATGTGGAAAAAACTGCGCTTACTTGATATGTGAAAAAATTATTTTAAAGCGGCTGACATACAAAACAAACAAAGTCTAAAGCAATCGATATAAAAAATGCAGCGCTAAGGTATACACAGTATATTAAAGTGGATACCAAACTACTGGCAGCAAAGAGAGCCATCCCTAGACAATGGTTATCTCCCTCCCCACCCACTCTCCACCACCTCCTTACAATAACCACAGAAATACGCAGAATGGAACATATGACTGCAATGATCGATGATAAACTACCCTTGTTTGATAGGATCTGGAAGAATTGGGATGACTCAATATACTCCCTTGACTCGGACACCCCCCCCCCCCCTAATACCCACTAGCGCCAAATACTGAACAGCCTGTTCCTCATAAATACATTATCTGCACTCTGTTCAACCACTTTAATTTACGTGATAATAGGTTACTGTAATGGACATCCTACTTAAATGATCCACTTTTGGAAGCAATGAACATTAAACCTTACATTTGCCGTTAAGGACTCTTAGATATACTTTTATGCCACCTGTTTTGTTTCTGTTTCTCTTTGTGGCCTTGTTCTATTCCTTATATCCTCTTATTGTACCATCCGAAGTTAAAACGCCATATCTTATGTAAAATGTGATATACTACTCTGTAACTGTTGTATTATTATAAATAAACAATTTAAAGTGGATACCAAACAAATACAAGTACACACAATGTATTAGGGAATTACACAGAATATATAACACATGTGACGTGCAATAAAAGTGACTCAAAAAAGTCCCAGTAAGGGCTCAATGAGGATAAACCCAAAGTTAATTGGAAAACAAATAACAAAACGTCCAAATAAATCAAGTGAGGCACTGATGTCCGCGGATCCTCATAGACAACTCTAGAGCATGAAGAGACAGGACAGAGGTGTCTTATACAACTTGGCAGATGGTGTAGAGAAATAAATACCCTTACCACAAGAGTTGGATACAACTGCTATACGACATTGTATCATGCAGGCTTATGCGCTCAACCCCTGGCGCTGGAGATCACCGAATCAGGAAACCGAAGCAGGCAAGCTGGAACCAGACAGCATAGCGGAAGGACAGCCCAACCTATCAACAGCATGCAACCAAGCCGGGAACTCCCAAACGGTCCACTCGATGAAGTCCCAAATGTAAAAACAGGGGGAAAGATACAAAAAACGGAAGCGACTCCGATAGTGCAGGTCAAAAAAATAGCTAAAATTTATTCACATGATACATGTGACAATAAAATCTCGAGAATAATGTAAAAGAATCAGCAATGTGAGAAAAAACGAGATAGCTAATCCGACGCGTTTCGACACAATAAGGTCTTCTAGAGATATGCCCCAGTAGAAGACCTTATTGTGTCGAAACGCGTCGTGTTAGCTATCTCGTTTTTCTCACATTGCTGATTCTTTTACATTATTCTTTTGTATCTTTTCCCCTGTTTTCACATTTGGAACTTCATCGAGTGAACCGTTTGGGAGTTCCCGGCTTGGTTGCATGCTGTTCATTGGTTGGGCTGTCCTTCCGCCTCACTTGATTTATTTGGACGTTTTGTTATTTGTTTTCCAATTAACTTTGGGTTTATCCTCATTGATCCCTTACTTGGACTTTTTTGAGTCACTTTTATTGCACGTCACATGTGTTATATATGTATGTGTAAATGTAGCGCTAGAATAAGAAAAGTTCTTGTTGAGGAACTGGTGCTATTAGTATGTGCTTAGATATGATACCTTATACGCAAGACGTGAAAATAAAGGGAATGGGACAATTTCCCGGAATATCCCCTATCTGTCTTGATATCATATAAACATAAATAGAATTAAAAAATTCTTATTAGAGCATAAATATAAAAGGTTACTCATGTAAAATTATTTGTGCAATAAAACCCATATAAAAGGGTTAAAAAGAGTACACGTGATAAAATTGTGAGTTAATACCAGGTGATTCCGTGATAAATAATGTGTGATAATTATATAAAAAACAAAAATGACTCGTATTATAATAATCGTAAAACTCAAAATTGAGATTTAAAGTGCTGAGAGGAAACTATATAAATAAATATAGTGATGAAGTCCGTCTAAAAAGTAGTTGGTGAATAAAATAAGTGACATTAATTCAAGTCCATAAGAAAAATGATTGGTGGTAAACAGATGATGCTGTTCAAACGGGTGTTCCCTGTGCCAGGTGAAGTGATAGTTGTCTGTTGGCAACTAAGCCTGTAGGAATGAGGCTTACCGGAAATTTTGGACTTGAAGGGGCATATGCCTCACAAGTCGCAAAAGCTTATTGGTATAAGGCTGGCAGATCCTCGCTCCACGCAATGGCTCCAAGATGTGACTCGATGCAGCATGGACCGGAAAAAGCCAGGAATGTGGATGGCCGATGGGGGATGGGCATCAATATTCCATGGTTCAATCGTGTATATACATCATAATAAAAATAAAGCCTTGCATAGTGTAATACCGTTTGAATGAGTTTTAATGGTGTAAAAACAGATTAAAAACACTCACATTTTGTAGAAGTAAAACAGGCCTGTTTAAAATTGTGAAGAATGGCGTGGTGCTGTCGTAGTAGTCCACCCGACGCCTTTCGTCCGCATAGACGTCGTCTGGGGTGTGGACTACATGCACCAGCAGCACGCTTAAATAGAGAGTGTGACCCCAAAGTGAATCTGAAAATGTGCCGACCGGAAGTGACATCACTTCCGGTCTGGCGAGATTTTTGTTTGTTTTTTATTCAGAATAGCAGATGGGAAAGCGAATAGCCTTTATTAATGGTCTAAATATAATTAGCATTAAAATTGTAGAGATACTCGTCACTATCTTGGCTATGGCGCCAGTGTGCTTTTGTTTTTATCCAGTGACCTTTGCCTGTATAGCGTCATGGCGCTCTCACGTCACTTCCGCCCACTTTTCCCGAGTACCTGTTAACCAGGCCTCGTTCTGGGTCCGTTAGGGCGGAAGTGATGAGGCGCTCTGCTCTTGTGGTCATGACAGCTCCGTCCAAGCCTCCCTCTCAGGACGGGAACGGCGTCATGACGTAGCGCCGCTGTGTCTCCTTTGGAGCACAGCGCGAGGAGGAAAACCAAACCTCACCTACGTCCACAGGGTAAAGTACCCTGCTCGCAATGCACAGCTTTGGTCATGAAACACACTGCGGGACATCCATTGCACGTCACATGTGTTATATATTCTGTGTAATTCACTAATACATTGTGTGTACTTGTATTTGTTTGGTATCCACTTTAATATACTGTGTATACCTTAGCGCTGCATTTTTTATATCGTGTGAAATATTAATCACTAGTAATTCGGGTTTTGTATGAAATTGTATAATTATACTTGTAATTTAATAAATTATATTTTCTTATTCATTTAATTGGGAGATATTTATACATTGGTAAGAAATCACCATAGATTAAAGAACTGAGGAACTTGTTGTGGTATACTATTGGGTTTTTGAACAAAATTAGTATTAAGATATTTATTAACCACTTCAGCCCCGGACCAATTGGCAGCCAAAGGACCAGGCCCCTTTTTGCGATTCGGCACTGCGTCGATTTAACTGACAATTGCGCGGTCGTGCAAAGTGGCTACCAAACAAAATTGGCGTCCTTTTTTTCCCACAAATAGAGCTTTCTTTTGGTGGTATTTGATCGCCCCTGCGGTTTTTATTTTTTGTGCTATAAACAAAAATAGAGCGACAATTTTGAAAAAAATTCAATATTTTTTACTTTTTGCTATAATAAATATCCCCAAAAAATATATAAAAAAACATTTTTTTTCCTCAGTTTAGGCCGATACGTATTCTTCTACATATTTTTGGTAAAAAAAAATCACAATTAGCGATTATTGATTGGTTTGCGCAAAAGTTATAGCGTTTACAAAATAGGGTATAGTTTTATAGCATTTTTATTAATATTTTTTTTTTTACTAGTAATGGCGGCGATCAGCGATTTTTATTGTGACTGTGACATTATGGCGGACACATCGGACATTTTTTACACATTTTTGGGACCATTGTCATTTATACAGCAATCAATGCTATTTAAATGCATTGATTCCTGTATAAATGACACTGGCAGTGAAAGAGTTAACCACTAGGGGGCAGGGAGGGGTTATGGTGTGTGACGTGTGTTTTTTACATTAGGGGCGGGGCTGACGTCTGACGTCATTGATCGGCTTTCCCGATGACAGGGAACAGCCGATCAATGACAGGCAGTGTAGGAAGCACGGGGAGAGGTTTGTTTAAACAGACCTCTCCCCGTTCTTCAGCTCTGTGACCCGATCGCGGGACACCAGCGATGATCGGGTCCGCTGGTCCCGCGGCCGTGGTCACGGAGCTCCCGACCGGGTCGCGAGCGCGCCAGCGCGTTCGCGACCCCACGACTAGGCAATTAAAGAGGACGTATATATACGTGCTTTTGCCTAGCCGTGCCATTTTGCCGACGTATATTTACATGCGGCGGTCGGGAAGCGGTTAATTGCCGTAATCAGCTGGAGGCACTGTCTATCATCTATACCTATAATTCAGGCACCACTCTTTTATTTATAATTTACCATTCACTAAGTCCTTCTTTTTCATTTAATTGAATATTCCCCATATTTATCATCATTAAAGTTTTATACCACAAGTTCACTACAATTTCGAGTGTATAGATTGTGATACGGTTAGTGTTTGCTGCAGCAGCTGAGAACTATTGGAATGGCACAGGTATAATAATAATATGTATTATAGTTCATAACCAGGGATGAGCTCAGGCATGTTTGGTCATGAGTTTGAACCTACATGAGCTATCCCTCCAGGTAGTTATCACTGCAGGCAGCAAATCATAGGAGGCTGAGGCATTCTCTGCCACACAGCAGTACGTACACGCCCCTTGGATACATACGGATGCAGGGTGGGGAATGCCTGGGTTGCTTATGATTGGCTGCCTGTAGTGATAGCTAGCTGGCAGGATAGCTCATGCAGGCACTGGCTTATGTCTGAACACACCTGAGTTTTACCCTATTCATAACTATAATAACTAAAAAAAAATAAAAAATTGTTAGGTTTATCAATACATACTGTACATCTTGACAGTTAGTTTTTAATCATGTGACATTACATTAAAAACCATACTTATCTTTAAACACCTATTACAATTTTTCTCAGTAATTGAGCTTTTTACACACAGTACAAAACAATCCTAGGACACTTTCATTATTTTGGCACACAAATATTTACAATACATTTGTGTTTTAAGTTCTGCATGGCAGAATCATATTTTAATATAATTAATTAAATTGTTATTAATTGCAGTAAACACAAATTAAGTGTTTATATGTAAGCTTGACAGAGGAATGTGTCTAGCATTCTGAATTTTTTTTCTTTCTTGTCACTAAAGAGATATCAATAATACTGTGTAATAATATAAATAATATGCTTGATATGAACAGTTAATTAGGTCAATCAAGCTCTGACAGTGTCACGAAATGATATACTACAAAACTTGCAAATGCATGAAGATACTCTGAATAGATCAATCAAACTCCAGCAGTGTCACAAAATGATGTACTGCAACACTCAAAGAACCAAGACATTATCCCGATTAAATCAAACAAATCCTGTGATAGTCTCAGTCAAAAATGTAATGTGACATACACAGGTGAAAGACATTTTTCAGATCCCTGTCAGCAGAGAGGTAGTGTATATTGTAATATATATATATATATATACATATATATATATACACAGTATACAGTATTTGTATAATACAATAATTGTTTTCTGGTTTCAGTACTGTCTAGTTACCCGGAACAAGTACACAGTCAGAGCTACTGATGTACATACAGTATCTCACAAAAGTGAGTACACCCCTTACATTTTTGTAAATATTTTATTATATCTTTTCATGTGACAACACTGAAGAAATGACACTTTACTTCAATGTAAAGTAGTGAGTGTACAGCTTGTATAACAGTGCAAATTTGCTGCCCCCTCAAAATAACTCAACACACAGCCATTAATGTATAAACCGCTGGCAACAAAAGTGAGTACACCCCTAAGTGAAAATGTTCAAATTGGGCCCAAAGTATTAATATTTTGTGTGGCCACCATTATTTTCCAGCACTTCCTTAATCCTCTTGGGCATGGAGTTCACCAGAGCTTCACAGGTTGCCACTGGAGTCCTCTTCCACTCCTCCATGACGACATCACAGAGCTGGTGGATGTTAGAGACCTTGGGCTCCTCCACCTTCTGTTTGAGGATGCCTGACAGTGTTTAGGTATGGAGGCATGCTTAGCCAGTCCATCACCTTTACCCTCAGCTTCTTTAGCAAGGCAGTGGTCATCTTGGAGGTGTGTTTGGGGTCGTTATCATGTTGGAATACTGCCCTGTGGCTCAGTCTCTGGGGGGAGGGGATCATGCTCTGCTTCAGTATGTCATAGTACATGTTGGCATTCATGGTTCCCTCAATGAACTGTAGCTCCCCAGTTCCGGCAGCACTCATGCAGCCCCAAACCATGACACTCTCACCACCATGCTTGACTGTAGGCAAGACACACTTGTTTTTGTACTCCTCACCTGGTTGTCGCCACACACGCTTGGCACTATCTGAACCAAATAATTTATCTTGGTCTCATCAGACCACAGGACATGGTTCCAGTAATCCATGGCCTTAGTCTGCTTGTCTTCAGCAAACAGTTTTGTAGGCTTTCTTGTACATCATCTTTAGAAAAGGCTTCCTTCTGGGATGACAGCCATGCAGTTTCATGCAGTGTGCGGCGTATGGTCTGAGCACTGACAGGCTGACACCCCACCCCTTCAACCTCTGCAGCAATGCTGGCAGCACTCACACATCTATTTCCCAAAGACAACCTCTGGATATGATGCTGAGCACATGCACTCAACTTTTTTGGTTGACCATGGCAAGGCCTGTTCTGAGTGGAACCTGTCCTGTTAAACTGTTGTATGGTCTTGGCCACCGTGCTGCAGCTCAGTTTCAGGGTCTTGGTAATCTTCTTATAGTCTAAGTCATCTTCATGAAGAGCAACAATAATTTTTTTCAGATCCTCAGAGAGTTCTTTGCCATAAGGTGCCATGTTGAACTTCCAGTGACCAGTAGTGAGAGCAATAACACCAAATCTAACACACCTGCTCCCCATTCACACCTGTGACCTTGTAACACTAATGAGTCACATGACACCGGGAGGGAAAATGGTTAATTGAGCCCAGTTTGGACATTTTTACTTAGGGGTGTACTCACTTTGGTTGCCAGCGGTTTAGACATTAACCACTTCAGCCCTGGACCAATTGGCAGCCAAAGGACCAGGCCCCTTTTTGCGATTCGGCACTGCGTCGCTTTAACTGACAATTGCGCGGTCGTGCGACGTGGCTCCCAAACAAAATTGGCGTCCTTTTTTTCCCACAAATAGAGCTTTCTTTTGGTGGTATTTGATCGCCCCTGCTGTTTTTATTTTTTGCGCTATAAACAAAAATAGAGCGACAATTTAGAAAAAAATGCAATATTTTTTGCTTTTTGCTATAATAAATATCCCCAAAAAATATATAAAAAATGTATTTTTTCCTCAGTTTATGCCAATACGTATTCTTCTACATATTTTTGGTAAAAAAAACGCAATTAGCGATTATCGATTGGTTTGCGCAAAAGTTATAGCGTTTACAAAATAGGGGATAGTTTTATAGCATTTTTATTTTTTTATTTTTTTTTTTACTAGTAATGGTGGTGATCAGCGATTTTTATTGTGACTGCGACATTATGGCGGACACATCAGACATTTTTGACACATTTTTGGGACCATGGTCATTTATACAGCAATCAATGCTATTTAAATGCATTGATTCCTGTATAAATGACACTGGCAGTGAAAGAGTTAACCACTAGGGGGAGGGGAGGGGTTATGGGCTGTGACGTGTGTGTTTTTTTAAACATTAGGGGGCGGGGCTGACGTCTGACGTCATTGATCGGCTTTCCCGATGACAGGGAACAGCCGATCAATGACAGCTGGAAGAGGTGGCGCGGGGAGAGGTTTGTTTACACAGACCTCTCCCCGTTCTTCAGCTCTGTGACCCGATCGCGGGACACCAGCGGCGATCGGGTCCGCTGATTCCGCGGCCGTGGTCACAGAGCTCCCGACCGGGTCCCAAGCGCGACCCACGGCTAGGCTCTTAAAGGGCCACGTATCTGTACTTGGTTTTGCCTAGCCGTGCCATTCTGCCGACGTACATCACGTTAGGCGGTCGGGAAACGGTTAATGGCTGTGTATTAAGTTATTTTGAGGGGACAGAAAATGTACAGTGTTATACAAACTGTATACTCACTACTTTACATTGTAGCAAAGTGTCATTTCTTAAGTGTTGTCACATGAAAAGATATAATAAAATATTTACAAAAATGTGAGGGGTGTACTCACTTTTGTGAGATACTGTACTGACTAAAGCAACATGACAGCCAGACAAGAAGTATTTTTAGTAAAAGCGGTAAAGACAACCTACACATACAGAATGTTCTTGCATAAGTGTTCTATAACGTACATGTAATTATTACGTTTATAGGCCCATTCTATATAAGGCCTGAAGACATGTGTAATAACTAAGGCCCATCTTTTGTCATTTTCATCATGTACATCTCTACTGTCCACTAAGGTGAACACAGTAGATCGCATGAGAAGAAAAGTTTTGTATTGGCAGGGCACATAACAGAAAAGTATAGAAGCTGATTTATGGATCTTTCCTTTCAACCCAACATTATTTTGTTGCAGAAATGTGCATTTTAATGTCTGTTCTTATTTTACATTACAAAAGAAATTAATTCTCATCCACCACCCATAATCTGTACAGAACAAACACACAGTAGTCTTGCCAGGTTTTACTTTCAAAACAATCAAAGTGAGAAGATTTATTGAATCTGCTTCCGAGAGGCTGATGTAAGGCAGAACAAAACTTTATGACCAAAAGGTTATCAAACCAGTGGACTTTTTGCTGTTAGACTTTGGAATGCTATTTGCACCAGCATGCATAGTTGTCACCTGAATGTACAGAATGGCTCAAATTATTTATTTTTGCTTTTAGGATGATATTTTAAGGGACCATCCTATGGAACAATTGTTGTCTATACAAAGCATGCATGTTATTTAAAGGGGTCGTCTGAAGATTATGTGGGAAATATCTTCCTTTAAATTCAAACATTTGTAACTGGTGGTTTTTGAGCTGGTGACAGCCCACTTACTCTTTCCTTGTGAGCCTAAGGATTTCAAAAAGAAATAAGTCTCAGTCTTTTTTATATTTATGGTGATGGTTCTTTTTATGATTTTACAGGTTGATGGACTAACATTTTCGGGATTTCTAAAGCATTTAAAAATATTTTTTAAAGTGCTCTATCATTGATAGGCTAATCCCTAAAAAAGTACTCTAACCAGGGCTTTTTTTCAGGGGGAACGTGGGGGAACACAGTTCCGGCACCTCCAGCACTAAATTTATGTAATAGCAAGGGGTGCTGGGCATGTGCTGGAGGGTCTATTGATGATTGCCGCTGGGGGATCTATAGTCTATAGCGACTATGCTGGTGGGGTTCTATTTTTGTGCGGGGGTCTGTTATTGCTGGTGGAGGATCCATTGTTACTGGGAGGGGGTGTTATATTTCTGGGGGTTCCATTGTTGCTGAGAGGAATCTACTGTTGAGAGAGATGTTTATTGTTGCTGGCTACTGGAGGGTCTATTGATGTTGGCTGCTGGGAAATCTGTTGTTGCTGCTGGGGGTCTATTGTTGCTGGGGTGGATTTTTGTTGCAGGGGCATTGTTGTGTGAGGGAACTATTGTTGCTGTGGTATCTATTGTTGCTAGATGCAGGGGATCTATTTTGCTGCTAACAAGTTCTATACAAATTACTTAGCGCCATAGAATGATACTTGGTTCTGTATTCTCTACTGGGAGGTAGGTAGGGGTGGAACCAAGGGATGGTGCTTGGTGGTGGGTAGGGGCAGAGACAAGGGGTGACTTTGAAGGAGGGAGTTCCTGCACCTATTCTCTGAGAAAAAGCCCTGACTCTAAAGATATTTTAATTATGTACTGTAAGCGAGACCCACGGTAGAGCAAATTTGCCCCCTTCTATTAGTTTGTTTTTGTCAAAATGTTGTACGTTATTTGAGTATTAATTTGGTACTTTATTATAGTATTACTTTGGTAATGTGGTACCTTTTTTGAGTTTAACATGCCTGTTTTTAAGTTAAGCAGAACTAAATTAATTTAGGCTAGCCATGTATTAGACAGCAGATGCCCTCTTCAAATATGTCATGGCATGTCCCGAATGATATGCATTTATCATAATTGGATAGCTTTACCAGAAATCATTTGAGGTTTCATCTCCAGTGCTTTCTGCTGCCAGTTAAATCTCAAAAAATTTGCATTGGAGTGAAATCTGAACAAATCAAGTTTCTAAGCAATTAAGGAGTAGATGCGACCAACCAGAGGGTACTGAAGAAACACACATAAGGTAGATGCTGGAATACACATTACTGCTTCATGATAACTGGCACAACAATATAGGGTTGGTATCAAAAACAGCTCAACTTTTGTTCCCACATTTTGCAGTCTAATGATGTTGAACCATTTGAACATGTTGATTAGCTAGTTTGTGGCTCAAAATGAATGAAGTTTCATTTTCTAATGAAAAGTTACCGTTAATTAACATGAAACTGTACCTGGTATATTTTGCTATATAACAGGATAACCTAACTTTCCATCAAATAATGAGTGTTTAAAAAGTGTATTTTTGATTCTCAGGTGATTTGAGTGACACTTATACATGAGGAGAAAAAGGGTAATTTAAATAATACCTTTCTTACATTTAAATGATGTAATTATAAAATGTTCATTTTTGCATTTATAATCAGATGCAGGAACAGATGGGATATGCTCATTTTAATGTGATGTGTCAATTATACTGCCAAGAGATTGTTCACTGTAACTAAAACTTTTCAGCTTAATTGTTACTAAGAAACTGTGCTGATTCCATGCTCTTTTTTCCCAAAAGGAACATCACAAAACCTTTATTCAGTGTGAGGGATATCAAGGAATAGAAAGTGACAGCTTGTTCTAACTCTGGTGGAGCCCTAGTAAGGGAAAAGTGTATAGATAGCAGATCACGAGGACAGCTATATTAATTACATTCCCACTGGTACTGAAGTTTTAAATAATGGCTCTCAAAAAAATAAGCTTATTATGCAATAGTTGAATTAAAATGATACATGAAGCTCATTATACACTTTGGTGGTGAGGGAAGTCTACAATTGTTTATGAGCACTTAGGATGTTGAGTCACGTGTGGCATATGAGTCCTAGAAAGACCTGAGCAATCCACGGTCTGGACATAAATAAGCAATTCAGGTAAGGCATCATAAACTTAGCTATAGGTTGATAAGGTGATTATACAGTATATGCTGGTATACATCATTCATTAACAATATAATTAAAAATCTAGTGTTATTTTGATTATTAAGTAGACATTTTAAAAA
Source organism: Lithobates sylvaticus (assembly GCA_028564925.1). Classification (NCBI taxonomy): domain Eukaryota; kingdom Metazoa; phylum Chordata; class Amphibia; order Anura; family Ranidae; genus Lithobates; species Lithobates sylvaticus. Next base: position 410,857,240 of record CM053029.1, on the reverse strand, counting down.
CATTAACATTTTAGGATATGATAAAGTACATAAATTAAACCACTGTATTATTATGAAGTCTAATTTGAGATTTCTAGCTCTCAAAGCCATAGCTTTAATGAAGTGAATGTGTAAAGTCTGAGTCTTTATCTGTTTTAATTCCAGATCAGATACACTGGGTCCTAGAAAAATGTGGCCATAGATTTGCATAGAACTGAATAGGTCTCAAGGGCAGCATCGCCCCCAACAACCAATTTATCTCAGCCTGGTTGATTTTAGAAAAGAGCTGAGCCTTTAAATAGTCCTCTGCTATTAAAGTTAATGGAGTGAGGCTTGTAAATTGCTACTTAGCCCCCTCTGTAAATATGCAGAAAGAGTTAAAAGCTATGACTTCATTAAAACAAATCAAAAAATAGTTTTAAATACTACTAGTGTAATTACAGTCATCATAGTATCAACTTTCCAAAATACTTTGTGCACCGTAAAAAATGTTGAGGGAGAAGGTTCTGCATTGTGAGCTTATCATATTTTACTATAGTGTTGGAAACCTAATGCATATCAGATTATTTAAAGCTGGGAGTAGTGTTTTGGCAGCAACAGAAATACCTTGGAAGCAGAGTGGTACACATTACATAGTTATGGATCTAGCTGGAAGTAGGGAGGTGACATGAGAAATCACAGATATCGCGACACGAGAATAACAGAAGTGATAAGTGATATCCTGCATATGCAGTATGGCAGGAATGAGTAAATTACAAGACTGGCTTGATAAAAGAGCACATACAAGGGTTCTAGTCTCTTCTAAAAAGGAAGAACTCCGGACAGCCGCACACCGAGAAAATAAAATCCAAAAAGTTTATTTAAAAGCAAAAAACACTGCAATCCATACACGGCAAAAAAGGAGGGGGAAAGAGCTGACGCGTTTCGCACCACAACTAGTGCTTACTCATAAAGCTATGAGTTTCGCACCACAACTAGTGCTTACTCATAAAGCTGACGCGTTTCGCACCACAACTAGTGCTTACTCATAGCTTTATGAGTAAGCACTAGTTGTGGTGCGAAACGCGTCAGATCTGTACCCCCCTTTTTTGCCGTGTATGGATTGCAGTGTTTTTTGCTTTTAAATAAACTTTTTGGATTTTATTTTCTCGGTGTGCGGCTGTCCGGAGTTCTTCCTTTTTTGATTTCCAATCATTGTGCTATTAGCCAGCACCTGGGGCTCCCACACAGGAGCAGGAGCATTCGCTTGGGAAGGAGAGTCTTGGAGCGGTGGTTGTTTGTTTCTCTTCTAGTCTCATCTGGGCTTTAGTCACAGTTTTTCTAACTCAGTGAAAGTGATAAAAGACATTTTCCTAATTTTAGCTAAGTTATAGTTTGGTGGTATAAAACAATGTATAGAGGGACTTATTTTCTCACAAATACTGTGATGATGAGCTAGAAGATGAGTTCATAAGGAATTTGAAGGGGGGATGGTGCTATTATTAAGTTATTACTTATAGCAGATACCTTGCCATGCATTGAAAATGAGGTATACATCATACAACCATGTTTCTTTATCAAATGCCCTGTACACACGGTTGGACTTTCCGACGGAAAATGTGCGATTGGATCGTGTTGTCGGAAAATCCGATCGTGTGTGGGCTCCATCGGACTTTTTCTGTCGGAATTTCCGACACACAAAGTTGGAGAGCTGGATCAAAAATTTTCCGACAATAAAATACGATCGTTTAAATTCCGATCGTGTGTAGACAATTCCAACGGACAAATTGACACGCATGCTCAGAATAAATTACCAGATGAAAGCTATTGGCCACTGGCCTCTTTATAGTCCCATCGTACGTTCGTACGTGTTTTACGTCACCTCGTTCTGAACGATCGGATTTTCCGACAACTTTGTGCGACCGTGTGTATGCAAGACAAGTTTGGGCCAAAATCTGTCAGAAAAAATTTGACGGATTTTGTCGTCCGAATGTCCGACCATGTGTACAGGGCATTACAGTTCCCTATAAGGCTTCATCCATTGTCAGCTGCCCCTATGGCATTGGTTGCTATGAAGCTGCCTGGTTTGCCTCCCTGACTCATTCCGCTGTTGGCCAAGAGATTTCTGTCATCCCTATGTTTTCATGCACAGTTGAATCGCTTAGCCTTGTTTCTGCAGCCTATGCTGGGATTACATAAAGTTACAGAAGTATTTGAGACAGCCTACATCTACAAAAGATCTGTGTTTAGTTCTGCAAAATGTTTAGAATAACCTACCTGGTGAGTTCCTTCAAAACCTATGTGCAAGTGTACCTAGAAGAATTGATCCTGTTTTGAAGGCAAAGGGTGGTCACAGCAAATACTGATTTGATTTGGAGTTTTCTTCTGTTCATTTACTTTCCATTTTGCTAGTTGATAAACATAAACCATTAAAACTTCTATTTCTTAAAGCATTCTTCATGTATAGCATTTTTTCAAATTTGCCTAAAACCTTTGCACAATACTGTATAAATGTTTTGGCTTTTTCTAACTTCTTTGTATAGATCTATGTCTATCCCAAGCTTGTTGAAATGTTGATTGACTCTACTTCCAAAAGAAGTCTATTCCAAGCATCAAATACTCTTTCTGTAAAATAATACTTTCTAAGATTAGTTTTGAACTTTCCTCCTTCTAGTTTGAAGTCATATCCCCATGTTCAAGATTTTGGTTTCATATTGAAAATACTGCCTTCCTGAACCTTATTAACCCCCTTGATGTACTTAAAGGTTTAAATTCTGTCTGCCCTTTCCCTTATTTCCTCCAGACTGTACAAATTAGGTTCCTGAAGTCTCTACTGATATGTTTTATCCCTCAGACCTTTCACCTTTCACCATTTGTGCTGCCCATCTGTTTGCAAGTATGCTTGCAGCTGTTGGTGTCCTAGCAACATATGAGCCCTGTTAGGGGAACTGTCACATGCTCCACTCTGAGTCTGAGCACTAGCATTTCTCTGTATGCTATATGCTATCAATAAATACCACCATACTTTATGCTACCCTTCAAATTCAACCAAATTATATATGACATATCAAATAAGGTAACTTAAAATCTCATATTTATTAGTATGCATTAAAACTCAAGCATATGAAAAAAAATCCTTGGCCAAGGAATTATAAACCTTCAGGCGATCCCTGAAAACTCATGTCTTCGGGGAAGCCTACGTCTCCAACTAATCTTTTACCACTTCCATCAGCTCATTCCCCACAGGTGCAACCTTTTGTACCACCTGCCCCACTATATTAGATTGTAAGCTTTTCTGAGCAGGGCCCTCGTAATCCTCTTGTATTTTATTGTATCATAACTGTATTGTCTCCTCTTTACATTGCAAAGTGCTGCGTAAACTGTTGGCGCTATATAAATCCTGTATAATAATAATAATAATAATAATTACAATAACATGCTGGCACCACATTGCCTCATAAGTAATAAATGTGATATAATATTATAAGCTAAATAAGCAATCCTGCTGAAACAATTCAAAATCACATGTGAGAACTACAAAAAATGTATTAAATGCAATCTTTTTTTTTTTTTTTTTTTTTACAATACATTTTATTGAGTTTAAAAAAATAAATACCAGTTTTAGAATATTAGAATGACAAAAAACATAACAACTGGCAAGAGGCAATACAGTATTAAATGTATCATACAATTTTATGAATAAGAACAATTAATATATAACAAAGTGAAAAATTTAAAATTGAACAGAAAAAATTAAAATCGTAGAGGTCAGATGAATTAGGATCGTAAAAAATATATAAGTAAATGGATAAAAAGAAAGTAGTGAAGAGAAAAGATGGAGGGGGGAGGGGTTAGTAAGAATGGAACAAGAAGAATGTAATCCCATGCGAAACCAATATTGGTGTAGACAGTAGAAGTTGAAATGTTTGGTCAGAGAGAAATTAGGGAATGATCAATATTCAAGTATTTGATATAAATGAGCCACAGTTCCCATATTTTTAAGAATTTAGCTTGGTTATCGTTGAGGATAGAGGTCCATTTTTTATGAACTATAGTACCTAAGAGGCGTTGTTTGACTTCAGAGAAGGGTATTGATTTCTGTTTCCATGCTTTGGCTAATGTTTGTCGTGCCACCAAGAAAACAAATCCCACCAGCTTTCGTTTATTGATATTTAGATGTGGAAAAGGTTTGTGTAGGACAGCAGCCCAAGGGTTTTTAACGAGAGTGATATGAAGAATTGAACATAATAGATCATAAATGTTGGTCCACAAGCGAGAAGCTACAGGACATGTCAACCAAATATGTAATAAAGTGCCACAGTCAGTACAGCCTCGGAAGCAATGTGGTGAAGTATCAGGATTAAAAGTGGATATGTGATCCGGGGTCATGTACCAATGAGACATTAATTTATAAGCATTTTCTTGAGCATATAAGTATATTAAGTGAACATTTAGCGGTAGCCAGCCATTTAGATTCCCATTCCTGTATATCCAAGGTGGATTCAAGATCATGTTCCCATTTTTCCATGTAGGCAAGTTTATGTGGACCTAGAGCAGACACTAGGCCTTTAGAGTGTGGGTTTAACTTGCACCAATTTTCAAAAGGGGTCAATTGTTTCAGCGTAGAAGTGCAATGAGTGATAAGGGTAGAGAGGTAATGATGAATTTGGGTATAATGAGAATGTTCTTTTTCTGGTAGATTTCAGTGTTCTTGAAGAAAAGTAAAGGATTTAATACCATCAAAGCAGTAAAAATCATATATATATATTAACTTTTTGCTAGAGGATTTCCATAAGCTTGGGGAAAGGAAGGGGTGTTAAATACTATTTAATTTGTTCATAAACGACCTGGAGGATGGGATAAACAGTTTAATCTCTGTATTTGTGGACGATACTAAGCTAAGCAAGGCAATAACTTCTCTGCAGGATGTGGAAACCTTGCAAAAAGATCTGAACAAATTAATGGGGTGGGCAACTACATGGCAAATGAGGTTCAATGTAGAAAAATAATGCATTTGGGTGGCAAAAATATGAATGCAATCTATACACTGGGGGGAGAACCTCTGGGGGAATCTAGGATGGAAAAGGACCTGGGGGTCCTCGTAGATGATAGGCTCAGTAATGCCATGCAATGCCAAGCTGCTGCTAACAAAGCAAACAGAATATTGGCATGCATTAAAAAGGGGATCAACTCCAGAGATAAAACGATAATACTCCCGCTTTACAAGACTCTAGTCCGGCCGCACCTAGAGTATGCTGTCCAGTTCTGGGCACCAGTCCTCAGGAAGGATGTACTGGAAATGGAGCGAGTACAAAGAAGAGCAACAAAGCTAATAAAGGGTCTGGAGGATATTAGTTATGAGAAAAGGTTGTGAGCACTGAACTATTTCTCTCTGGAGAAGAGACGCTGGAGAGGGGATATGATTTCAATAGAGAAATACCGTACTGGTGACCCCACAATAGGGAGAAAACTTTTTCGCAAAAGGGAGTTTAACAAGACTCGTGGACACTCATTAAAATTAGAAGAAAATAGGTTTAACCTTAAACTACGTAGAGGGTTATTTATTGTAAGAGCGACAAGGATGTGGAATTCCCGTCCACCTGAACGACCGCAACATACAGGGATATATAATGTAATACTGACATATAATCACACACATAGGTTGGACTTGATGGACTCTTTTTTCAACTTCACCTACTATGTAACTATGTAACTATGTATTCCAGATAATGGTAGATGTGGGGAAATAAGATTGCTGGAGTCCCATGTTTGAAGAAGGTGTTTAAGTGAAGGATCAAAAATTTGGGGACGAAAGGATGGAGGCATCCATAATAGGTTGTATATGGGGAGAGGGGAACAGGCAATTTGTACTGGTTTTGTCCCAATGGGGCATTCATAAGTAATATGCAAAGAAGCAAGCTGTGATATCTGTGCAGCTAGTTAATAATGTTTAGGGGAGGATACAGCTAAGCCCCCTTTAAGACGAGTACAGTAGAGAGTGGAAGACGGGAGTCTGGGTTTGTAAACGTAATCTTTAAGCACACTGAGAGCCTATAATAGTCCTGTTGTGGTGCACTTCCTTCTAAGACAGTTCTGGGCTAAATATGTGAACTGTGGAATTCCGGATAGGGCTGTGGTATGCAATAGTATATTCTGAGGTGCCAAATTAAATTAGAATCCACTAAAAACAGATGTGGTATCTCTCTCATATGCATGTGCTTACCCGTGTTTGCATTCCACTGTACTATGCCAGATATCATATGCATATGAGATCGGAATTTGATTTTACTGGGTGAAATCTGAGTTGTTAAATTTCTGGCTCGTCTATAGGAGATGAGAGGTCAATATGTGATGGTGGATTTGAGATGTGGGTCCTTTTGTAGACTGGACCAATGTTTTTGGAACATGCGCTCCATTTTTCTGAATTGTGTGTGGAAATAGTTAGTGGATCTCAGTATTTGTGAGTAGATGGGTTGTTTCTCTAGACTGCAGCATTGTTCTGTTTATAAAAAGTGAAGGCCTCGTCTACGAGGGTTGAAGGGTAGCCTTTGTCAATACATTTTTGCTTTAGAAACTGATCATGGGTGACTAAATGCTCATCTCTCATGCAACACAATTGCACTACAGCAGAATCTGTATTCCATGTCCTTTCATCTTAACATAAATTCCTATATTCTAGTAGATTGTCTTATCAGTAACTAATCTAATATTGGTCATCATTTATTAGATATCAATTATATGTATGCAAATTTTACACATTACATTTTTTCAAGTGTATTTCATTTATTGGTTTAGGTAAAGGACCCTTATGGTCTCTATCCTTTTGTTTATATTCTACAATAGTAAGTACATCATTTACTTTTAATGTCTTTACTGGACCTTGTAGTAATATTTTATTTGTATTTTTTGGTTTGTAGTTCATTTGCCATACTTAGGTTTTTATTCTATTGGTATTATTGATGTGCTATATTTTATGCTTTTTATCTCAACTGCCAGTATCAGCTTCTATTGTCTAGTTTAGGATTTGTTGTCCAACTCTCCAGTGCTTTTAGAATACTCACTTGGAGACCACGTTTTGTTGTGAGCTGTTACCATGGTGGTCTTGACACTCCCACCAGCTCCAGCTCTATACTTATATCTCTTCCAAGAGATACCTTGGACCCGGATGTGACGTCAGCGGCTACTCCTGAGTGTACCCGAGCTTCCAGGAAGCACTGAGAGCCACCAGCACGGCCAGGACCAGTAGTCGCCCACTCATACACCAGACAACGTCCCTCCCCAAGAGCAGATGGACCACCTTCTAGCTACATGCGCTGATGTACCTGTCACACTGTGAGTGACTCTCTTTACATTTGGAATAAACCTATTTACTATTGCACTTAGACGGTGCTGCTCTTCTTTTTCTCCTAATGTGAGTGCTTTATTACATTTCCTCTTTGCATCCTGGGTGAGTCTCATCATTGCTGATGCTGCTAGCCCCTTTCTTTAATGAGCAGCATAAACATGATCAAGGTTTGGACAGAATTTTCTTGTTCTCTACTGTGCATCTGGCATACCACACTATAGCACAGTGGAGAATGATATCTCTAGCGCAATAATAGAAATTCACCAGGGGATTCAAATTGGCACTAAACCCTGGTTTTAAAAAGTGTTATTCAAGTTTAAAGTTCCATAGCTCTCAGACTTCTCCAAATTTCTTTTTTTTTTTTTGCTGCTGTGATCCGATTTTCTGTTAGAGGGTGACTACATTTGTTCTCCATGGTCCCATTGTATGCAATCTCTCAACTCCTCCAAAAAGAATTAAAGATTATGGACTATGGGATTTGTAATGTGCACTTTTCTTTCCAAACAAACGCAAGTGAGGGATAAAAGAAGAGGTTTAGGAGCTTACAGAGGAAGTTAAAAGGAGGTGGAAAAACACAGTAAGAAACTATTTAATGAAAAACAGATTACAAAGCCATTAACCTCCCTGGAGGTAATCCTGAGTGTGGGTCGGGGTTAAATTTCAGTACGATTAGCAGTAATCCCAAGCCACACTAGGGATTGCATCTCAGGATCATGGTCCAGCATACTTACCTTGTCACCAGGATCCTGCGATGTCCCCCCGCTGCGTCCGCGGGCTGTGTCCTCCGCCGCGACGCCCGTCCGCAAATTCAAAAAGTACAAAATTCATAACACATACAGTACACTGTAATCTGTAAGATTACATTACTGTATGAAATCATTTCACATCTCTTTTGTCCCTAGTGCTTTGTCCAGTGCCCTGCATGCACTTTTATATTATATATACTGTTCTTTCTGCCTGTAAACTTGAGATTGTCCATGGTAACCAAAAAGTGACCCCAAAAGCGTTTTTAGACCAGCTAGAAAACAGCAATAGTAAATTAGAACACTTGCAGAATTGAGCGATAGTGAATCGTGGGGAAATTCATTTTATTATTATTATTATATTATTATTTTTTATAATTATTTATAGTTATTTGTTATATTATAATTTATGATTTCGTGTTTCAATCTTTATCATGCCTGGGATGTCTACTAGACTCTTGTTTGGACAGATTTAAGTGTGTTATTACTGAGAATTACAAGCCTACAATATAAAACGGCAAATTTCTATGCAAAACAATGTACCGTTTTGTGACGCAAAAAATCTGAAATAATCATACCACCAGGGTGGTTAAGTAGTGTATGTACAGTATTTGGTTTACTTTTGGAGAATAAGGATATCATTTGAGTCACTTTAAAGGCAGTCTGGTCTGTTTAAGTCTACTTAAAAAAAACAGTCTCTGTTGTGCTTTCTTTACTAGATGGAAGGCGTTGAGGGACAACATCTCAGTTATTCAAAATTCCCATAAATGTATGTTATTAACCATCTCTACCTTGATCTCCTGTAGTCTACTATAACCTCCTTAGTTTTTTTAGTGTTGCTGTTTTACTATTGTCATATAAATATGAGAAGAATGGCAAACATATGTCGAGTCAAAGCAGTCCTGCAAGAGTGAGGCTGTCTCCTCATTCCGGACTATTTTTACCTTCTCTTTTTATGCAGATTAGCAGTTTTTAAGATGCATCCTTATCAATGAGACATGGTCTGATAGATCAAGATATGGTAACAAGGTAATTTTGTATGCTATAGGGCTATATGTATACAATTGATTCAAGGTCTAATTTTCATTTTTTTTTTTTATAGAATTTAAGAAATACCATCTTCAGCTCTGTGTGATTAAAGTTTCCATATTCCCTCTGGATATGCATTCAGCTGCATGTTAATGTAATTTCTCCAAAGCTGGCTTAAGCTTAGTATACATGTACAGTTTTTTAAGTCCTCTTTTCACAAATTGCTAAAAAGCTTAAACAGAGACACACATATATATATATATATATAAAACTTTACAATTACCTTGCTTAAAATCACAAATCCACAACCTTTCTCCGTGGGAATAAAAGTGAGAAAGTTTTATAGATAAAGAAAAAAATGGGCTATGGAAATGGAGAAGGGAGAGTCATAGAGGTGAGAATGGTCATAAAATTTGTATGATAGGAGCCTAGAAACCTGAAGCTGGCCAAAGAGTGTAATTTTTTTTTGGGCTGAACGGCGTAAACAGATTCCTTTATTGACTCAAATGAGGTGGATTAAGGAATCCCCACTGCTGGGGCAATGTATTCTGAAAGTGTGACTCTCTTCTGTCAGTGATATCAGTGGGCCACAGGGGAGAATATGAACCATAGAATTACCTGTCACTAATTTTGACAAAAGGAAGACCACACGGATAGGTAAAATAGAATATTTACAACCCAAATATCTTTGATTGCATTTGCTCTGACTAGGAGAAAAAGATAGTAAGCTGTTGGTGACAGCTCAGTCTCCTTGCTTGTAGCACACTATGGAGCTTGATTCCAGCACAAACTCTAGTGAGTATATATGTGGTGCCTCAGTAGAAAGCCCACTTCTAAGATGTCATATATGTAGTATATCTCTACATAAATTGTATTCCAAATTAGTTTGAGAACATCAAAGACTTTTAAAATTCTCTGTAGGTCAAAGATGCCTGAAGAGCTTTCTCTCCCAAATTTTAAGACATACCATGTTGCAGTGTTATTGATTTATATGGCGGATTCAACCTATAGTGTCTCACAAAAATGATATTGTCATGGTTATGCAGTAATCTTTCCCTGTTTGCTTACCTCTCCTCATGTGTTCCAACTAAGAGGCCAGCCACTCTCACCTGGTGGGTTTTATAACCTCTCCTCTAAGCATGGCTCCACCCCAGGCCCTATCAGGGAACCCTATATTAACCTGTGCACTGCAAGCCAGTGGTGCTGATCAACCATTGTGTATCCGTGGTGTGTTTGGCTTCCTGGTGCCTGCTTGTGTGCTTTATGTTTGTCTCCGTTACCGACCTTGGCTTGTTCTCAACGATTCCTGTCTGCTTGCGACCTTGACCCTTTGGCATGTCCCCGACCATCCCTGTCTGCCTGTGACCCTGAACCTTGGCGTGTACCTTGTTGTCCGTTTATGCTTGTGGCCCCGACCTTGGCTTATCCCTCACTATCCCTGTCCCCCTGTTGCCTACTGTGGGTGTGAGCTGGGGGACCCTGGGGGTCGCGACCTGGAGCCAGTTGCAGCCCAGTCCATCCTCACCACTCGAGGCTCTGGTGAACACCAGCTGGCTCTTAGACTCCGCGCCCCAGGGAATCTTACGCTCTAACCCCGGTGGGATCCGTCTTGGTGTCCAGCGGCCCCGTGTTCCGGATCACCTGGACTCCCGTCCACTGCAGTCAGCCATAGGGTCCACTACCTTGTGGTGCACTCCCGATCCCAACGGTGTGCATCTGTCACCTAGCCTCAGGGTGACCTGACAGATATGTAGACATAGTCAAAGCTGCCGATCATAGTAAATAAGTATTTATTTCTTATGATCATAGTCTCCATCTAGTGGCCATGATGCAGTATTTCCCTAGTCTGTGTTATATGAATAAAAAACATCTGACCTAGAGAGAAAATAGCCTACTAATACTTGATTTTGCCAGTATTCACAAAAAATGTATGTACATGCAGTTTCACAAGGCTCTGCAATTTTTTAGAAATAAACCCCAGATCGGTTCACAGATCGCAGTGCAAACTGTCAAATGGTACAGGAATCGGATTGCATTGGTGTGAATACCCATGCGATCCGATTCCAGTGAGAACCAAAAAAAGGTTCCTGCACTATTTTGGTACGAATGCGATGCGATTTTAGCCATACAGTTTATATGGCTGAATTCACATTGCACAGACATCGCATGTGATCTGCACTGCAATGCATGCATCACATGCAATGTCTGTGTTCGCACCAGTGTGAACCCAGCCTAAGTCTATTCTGTATCCTTCATATAAAAACAAGTATAATCAACACTATGATAAATCTGTGTACATCGCATTGAGAAATCCTACTAAAAGACTAAGTTGATTTACTAAAACTAGAGAGTACAAAATCTGGTGCAGCTTTGCATGGTAGCCAATAAGCTTCTAGCTTCAGCTTGTTCAATTAAGCTTTGATACATAAACCTGATTGCTGGTTGGTTGGCTCCAGGTTTAGTAAATGAACCCCTACGTTTTTGTATTTATCATATACCATAGTGATCACAAACATATATAGTTTGCAACAAACCAGCTTATTGTCGTTATCCCTTTATTTATGTACAAATAGCATGCCACAGTATTTAATTTAATATAGACTATCAACTGAGTACCTTTAATTATCTCTGTTCAGCAATCACATGACATTTCCCAGGCCATGTCCCATAATATTTCCCATCCTCAGGGAATTGTCTTAGGGAGGAGTTTCTAGCACTCTGCTGATGTAAGCTCTGCAGCAGCAGAGGATGTCTAGACTATGAATCTGTGAAGGCACAGCAATGATTGATACTGTGCTGGTCACATGATATAAAAAGAGGGCTTTCAGAAAAAAGATTTAAAATAAATCATTAATAGCAATAAAGTATGCTAAAGCGTGTTACAAATCTATATTTTAAAGAAAATATATATTATTTTTTGCAATAACATGGTGTAGGCAGAGTTTAAGTTTATTGACAATAGCTTTGTGTCTATGGTATGTACGTGCTGGGACCAACAGAGAGGTGAAGTCTCCATCAATCACCATCTTACATCCTGCACCTATAGTGTTTAGCAATATGAGGACATGGAGGAAAGAGGGAGATGACTGTCAATTACCACAGTGTAAACACCCACATATGTGACTCTATAGTCACACAGGCTGTACATATACGAAAAAGGAGAAAATGAACACCTTATAAGGGAACTGAAACTGAAGTGTGCTCAGTGGATGTGGCAGTGGCTGGTCTATGCAATCCCAGGCTACAGTGGGGACACAGACAAGGAGGGGGGACAGTAAACAGCAGAGAACAAATGTTCTAGTGCCAAAGTAAGAATGAAACAATGTACGGTAATATAGCATGTGTAGCCATGCCCCCATAGGGGATGATGATAACTGTGGTTCACCTGACACCCTGCCCAGCCAGATATCCATCTCGCAATCACTCAGAGACATAGAACAGTCCATACACTTTGTTTTTTGTTTTTTTTATTGGGAGAATTGAACTTGGATGGGTAAAGGATAGTTATGGGATGCCCAGAATGATTCAGAAAAACTTGCTTGGGACTTCTATATACACTCCAGTCTTCCTTCCAGCACAAACACTTGCTTAAGACCTCTTTTCCCTCCAGCACTTCACTTGCTGCATAATGTTACTCCTCCTCCAGCACTTCACTTGCTGCAGACCATTACTCATCCAGACTCCCAGATAGCGCTCTTGAGGCCCTGCCAGCCAGCTGGGCTGGAACAACCTCTCTCCTCTGCCCTTTGCACAGTCCACTCCGCTGGTTCTGCACCCATATCAAACTGCAAACTCCCAGTTCTCTCAGGCATGCCTCCCCAGTCCTTCCAACTGTGTTTCACTCACCAGCCCTCTAGACTGTGACCAGTTGTCCTCCCTGGAGTCTCTTAGCAGTGTTCTCTCCTGCTGTCCTCTCCTTGCTCTCACTTGTGCCTCTCTCCCAGGATCTCTTTTCTCCTCCTGGATGCACCTGAGCCCAGCCCCACCCCCCCCCCCCCCCCCCCAGACTGGGGAGCTCCCAGTGGGCTCCGACAGCCTCCCCACTCTCTCACTCCAGCATTTCCACCGACAACTCTATTTAGGAGGCCTGCCCCTGCCAATCCAAGTTGGAGATTGGTCAAGGCCCCTTAGAATACCCCAGACAGCTCCACCTCCCCTCTCCTCCTCTCTTTCCAGAATCTTCTGGAAAGAAAAGGGAGGTCTTGTGGATGCTGCCTGTGAGTCACCAGCTGCTACCCTGAGCCACTCCCAGCCCAGAATGAAAACAAACAGGCCTAGCAACCAGCCAGGCCTTCTTAAATGTTCCTACTCTGCTAGAAAATCCTCTAGCACCTACCTAACTTTATTGACAAGGTATAATGACCTGGGTTAAAGAGGTTGTACCCTAAAAAAAACCCTGTTCCTGTAAAGCAGGTTAAACAGCATAGTGCTTGTGCTGTCTAATTTGTCCCTTTCTATGCTGTAAAAAAACCTGGTTGATCCTGACAATTCGTGTGTCCCCCTAGGTGAACTGACCACTGTAATCATGGCTGCAGATACATGATACAATGGTCAGTTGAAGTGCTTCCATCATCCTGCTGTGTTAGAGTCTTTCCTCTCTCCCCCTCTCCCACTCCCTGCCTGCCTGTCAGTTCCTAGTGTTTGAGCGATCTCCTGGACCCCTGAAATGCATTGGATACTCTTTGGATTGCCCCTCTGGCTTTTTTTGGAATACAGTTGTATCTGTACCTTTTAGCAGTGGTGCTTTAGTTCCAATTTTTGTTACACTACAAGTCAAGGAGACCATGGAAATCCTCTGGGTTGTAGAAGCCACCTGCCCAGGGACCAGATTATTTTAATCAATACTTTAGGACAGTGGCGTTGCTAGGGGGTGGCTTTTGGGGCTACAGACCGGGATCTGGGGTCCATAGCCCCAAGTGTCTTAGCGGGTGCAGCCTTTGAGTAAAAATAAAGTCTAGTCAGCAGCGGTGGCAGTCGCACTATACTTTCTGTGTGATCCACTGCACTGTCACCTGCAGGCGGAGTGATATGCCTGAGGTCAGCAGCAGACGAACGTGTGGTGCTGGATTTCTCTCTCTCTCTCTCCCTCTCCATCTCTCTCTCCTCATGTTTTACATTCTACAGTCACTTAGCAGTCCCGCTACAAAATAGTTCATTGCCGCCATTACTAGTAAAATATTGGATGTGTTTTATAGCAAAGTATATAGCAAAGTATAGTTAAGTAAAAACATTTTTTTTTTTTAAACTGACAGTCTTTTTTGTTTATAGCGCATAAAAAATTAAAATGGCAGAGGTGATCAAATACCACCAAAAGAAATCTCTATTTGTGGGGAAAAAAAGGACATAAATTTTGTTTGGGTACAGCATCGCACGCCCACGCAATTGTCAGTTAAAGTAACGCAGTGCCACATTGCAAAAAATAGCCTGGTCAGGAAGGGGGTAAAACTTCCAGGGCTGAAGTGGTTAAGCCAATGACATTGGGAGGGAGAATGGCCCAGGGGGGGAAGAATGAAGGTGCTGGATTCTCTCTCTTTTTTCAGTGGTGTTATCTGGGAGAATGGGGATATATTTATTTATTTTAAAAAGTGAACTTATTCTTTATAGGATAATATATATATATATATATATATATAAAATATATATATATATATATATATATATATATATATATATATGGAACAGTGGTACCTTCCCAGGAGTGGCCGGCCGCCCAAAATTACCCCAAGAGCGCAGCGACGACTCATCCAAGAGGTCACAAAAGACCCCACAACAACGTCCAAGGAACTGCAGGCCTCACTTGCCTCAGTTAAGGTCAGCGTCCATGCCTCCACCATCAGGAAAAGACTGGGCAAAAATGGCCTGCATGGCAGAGTTCCAAGGAGAAAACCACTGCTGAGCAAAAAGAACATCAAAGCTCGTCTCAATTTCTCCACAACACATCTTGATGATCCCCAAGACTTTTGGGACAACATTCTGTGGACCGATGAGACAAAAGTGGAACTCTTTGGAAGGTGTGTGTCCAAGTATATCTGGCGTAGAAGGAACACTGCATTTCAGAAAAAGAACATTATACCAACAGTAAAATATGGTGGTGGTAGTGTGATGGTCTGGGGCTGTTTTGCTGCTTCAGGACCTGGAAGACTTGCCGTGATAAAAGGAACTATGAATTCGGGGGCGTGGCCTAGCTATGATAGCGTGAGGACGCACCGTCAGGAGCTCTGCACAGGAACGGGCTGAGAGCCGCCCGTAGAGCACACCACAGAGCCAGTCTCACATGCCCGGAGCCGGTAAACACCCGCCGACCACCGAGGAACGGAGGGGGCACGAAATTACGCACTACTTCTTGCGGCAGCACCCGGTCTCCTCGCCGGCCACCCGATCCAAGATGGCGCCGCCACGAGTTCCACCGACGAGCGCCGCCAACACAAGCAGGAAGGGAGCACAGGCTGCGATGGAGGAGGACTTCCCCACACTCATGCCCACAAATGCAAGTAAGCGGGGAGCGCAGGTGGGGGCCACAGCACCAGAGGAGGACTTTCCCCCCCTCGCATACACAGCTGCATGTAAGAGGGGCACACAGGCTGGGACAGCAATAGTGGAGGATGATTCCCTCCCCCCTATGCACTCTCCGATACAGTCCCCTGCCCTACCTGACACAGACACACAGCTGCACACTGCCAGTGCTGGGGGCACGAGTGGCCTTACAGAGGGATCCCTCAGAGACATGGTCTCAGGTCTTCCCACCAAGCAGGACCTCAATGCCATGGCAGCCTCAATAGTGAATGCCCTCACCAGGGAGCTGCATGACCTGAAGCAACAAGTGGACACAGTGGAGGAGAGGGTGACCGTGCTGGAATCCACTACCGACACCACTGACGCCCGTATAACCGCCCTGGAGACAGAACACAGGTCTTTTCGCCGCCATCTTGTTGATGTGCACCTGCGATTGGACGACGGCGAGAATAGGAGCAGGCGGAACAATTTGCGCCTCCGAGGCATCCCAGAGGCCACCATGGGTCCAGATCTCCGTGCCACTGTTGTAGCTATCCTGAACCAAGTCCTGGGCAAATCACCTACAGCAGAACTGGAACTGGACAGGGTCCACCGCATACCAGGCCCAAGGGCCCCGCCTTCAACGTCACGGTCCTCTGCTGCCACGGATCCCCCGCGCGATGTCCTTTGCAGGGTGCACTTCTTCACCATCAAGGAAGAAATCCTACGCCTGGCCTGGGAGAAGGGCCCAATTGATTTTGACGGGGCCCATATACGGATTTTCCCGGATGTTTCCAGGCAAACCCGTGTTATGCGAGGTTTGTTACGTCCACTGCTGGAGGTGGTGAGGGAAGCCGAAGCCACATACCGCTGGGGCCATCCCTTCCACCTGATCGTTCGAAAACACGGATCAGAATTCCATCTCCGCTCGCCTGACCAACTCCCTGACCTATTCAGTTTCATCGCCAAGCCAGCAGTCAGCGTTCCTGACTGGTTCGACTACCTGCTCACGCAAGAAACGCCGGGTCCACCTCAGTCCAGACAGCAACGGGTCCGGCGCTCGCGCTCACGGGCTCCGGATCGTGTGGCGCCCAGGCTACACCCAGCATCTCCCGAGGCTTGACCGCACTGCCTACTCGACGGACTGGTAAGACCTTTTGCACTTACCCCTGGTGGGGCCCCTCTCGGGACGGACCTGTCTCCTATCAAGACCCTGGCCAATGATGGACAAGGCCCCCGCTGACTCCATTTTTTTTTCTCTCCACCCTCCCGCTGAGTTGACTATCCCCACATGCCTTTAATAGTAACGGAACCCATTATCCAGTACGGTCTCTTGATGGGAGGGGGGGTGGTCTATTCCCATCTTACGGGTGTTTTTTCTATGCACTATTTGTTTGTTGTTTTGCAGGTTGCAGTACTGGGCCGCACTTTAAGCAGACCCCCCCCCCCACTGAGGTGTGGGGCGGGGGGGCTGGCTACGCAATCCGAGATGTGACGGGCGGACCACACTCCCTGGACCAGACTTTGCATTCTGGACCAGTTAGCGGGGCCCGTCGGGAGGTCCGCTGGGCTCTTCCCCCCCCCCTCCGCGGGGCAGACATTGGGTATTAGCCTTCTTGAGTTGGGGGAATGGTGGGGTCTGTCCGCTAGAGAGGCCTCTCTCGGGTTGCTTAATGTAAATACTGGAATGGTCTAATCTGATGTGTGCACCCTTAACCATATGCATCTCATGAACACAGCTAGGGTCTGCATACATGTGAGGGCCGCACCCCAACCCGGGCACCCGGAGGGCGGGGGGGTGGGGATGATAGGCACGCTCCACTGGCGGATGCTCACTCTGTGAGTGGAGCTTTCTCCAGTGAATCGACAGTGGGCAGCCTCGGATGTCAGATCTCCATTTCCACTACACAAGCACCAGTTTTGCACAAGACCAGCTCACATACTGTAACCAATTAAGATCTAATGTTGGCTCTAATGCTATGTTACTTTCTCCATGGTTCTCATTGCTCTCTTCCTGTGCATCTCCTAACCTGATGTTTCTTTGTTTTAGTATTTCCTGTTGTACTATTGCTTGACTCCAAGCAATCCTAGCCGCTCTAGCCACCCCCAATTAGGGCGGCCCCCCGCTTGGACACTGACAGTGCCAACCGGGGGTCCATAGAGTAAATTGCGTTTAAAGACTAGTCTCCCCTTTCCCCCCCCTTCCCTCCCCACCCTCTTTCCTCTCCCTCCTGTTCCACCCTCTACCCTCCCCTCCCTCACGAGGTGGTGGTGCCCTCCGTTGAGACCCCAGGCAGGGGGCAGTTGCTCCCTCCACCTCGCAAACAGTGGTCGCCACCAAGCCAGAAGGCGCCATGGGTCTTCTATATATATATACACACACACACATGTATAACACGATCCGCCGCCTGCGCTCAGAGTACCAGCTACGCTGGGCGACCAACACTATCCCCTATCTAGGCGTTGAAATTAGTCCAGACCCCTCGGACCTGTATCAGGCAAACTTCGCCCCTCTTCTTCTCCGACTCAACACAGATCTCCTTCACTGGCATTCCCTTACTTTAACGTGGTTCGGACGATGCAATGCCATTAAGATGACGGCCCTACCCAGGGTATTATACCTACTACAAGCACTCCCTATCCGTATCCCACCGCTTTTCTTTAAACGAATCGACGCGATGTTTCGAGCCTTCGTCTGGTCACACCGAAAGCCGCGTATTAGACTGCAACTCCTACACATGGCAAAGCACAGGGGAGGGGTGGGCCTCCCAGATATAAAAGCCTACTACAGGGCGACCCATCTTACTAGAGTGGTCGACTGGCATTGCCACGCAGAAGCTAAACAGTGGGTGGCAATGGAGCTGGAGGACTCTGGCGGCATGGCCAAGAGTTGGCCGTGGACCGCCACCCCTATCCCGAGGGACCTCACCAACCACCCCACACTTGGCAGCACCATACAGGTGGCCAGGGATGCCTTTCGGCACTCCTCAGTATCCCCAATACCCTCCCCCATGGTACCAATCTTGGGTAACCCCGATTTCCCTCCTGGCTGTATGAACCCTATTCTGGGACGCCTGACTGCAAAGGAGCGGCTCCACCTCCATGACTTCTTGGGCACAGACGGCCGACTCGTAGCAGAGGCAGGGATATATGCTACTGACCCCCCACTGGACTTCTGGAGTGGTCTCCAACTGCGTAATTTCCTGCGCCGGTGTGCACGGACACCGGGCATATCGCGCCCTCTCACAGAGCTGGAGCAAATTTGTCACCGCAGAGAACCGATTCGTCATTGTCTGTCTCTTATCTATTCCTCCCTGATCTCACCAACAGAAGGGTTTTCGCCCCCCTTCCTCTCTAAATGGGAGGCCGATCTAGGAATCCAACTCAATGATAAAAACATGTGTATGCCCGCCCAAACTTATGACTTTCTTTACTTCGCTGCTATAGGCTCTAGCCCCAGATCTTTTATAGCACTAGTAACGCCCCTGCTTTGGGTTAGTAATAAAAATAAGATAATATTAAGGATCCAGCGCTATTTTTCCACTTTCCTCAACTATGATAATTAGCCACATATTAGACACACAGACAACTGCCTCGTAGAACTGTTTTTGTATGATTAAATAGTATAAAGCAAAGGGATTGTAAAGAGACTTTCTTCAGTAAAGTAAGGTAAAACACTGAGAAGCAACTTAGAGGGATAATGTTAAAATCCCTTTGTCAGCTAGACAGGAAAATAGTAATTATTATTTTAGTGGAACTATAATGTGACTATTGTGACAATTTTTAAAATAGTTGCACTATGATTAATCCCCCATTTTGGTTCAAGAATCTACTGCTGTATTACTATCACTATTTTCAGTATGTCACAGGAAAATTGTGTGCCACCAAAACTGTGTAGAAACAACACTAGCATACTCACAAACGTTTAACCTACATGAGAATAACCCTTTATTTCACAGCACAAGTAGCTCCTTTTTCTAACATAAATCATATAAAATATTAAGCCCAATATTATGCAGCTGGTAACAGATGAGTGAAACTTCTTTCAAACTTAATAATGTTTGTGTAGAAGATGACCCAGTGGCATTACTCCTCCATCTCAAACCATTACCAGCAAAACTGTATAAACAATCACTCTAGATACACCTCCTGAAAGCAGAGCAAAGTGAATGAAATCAAAACTTAGGAAGATGACTTCCTCAATCAATAAATGGGAACAATTCTATAAAACCTGGCTTCACTGGATAGATTTTACATTTATACCTGAATGCTGAGCTCAGATGTGAACTTGCAAAAAATTACTCATTTTTTTCCCAGCAATACATATTGACTGCTGAGTTCTTCTTGCACCAACATTTAGTTGCACTCCTTCTCCAGCACCTACACCCCCCTTTGTTTTTCTTCTTCCTTATCCTAGAGTGATCCTATGTCTTCACCTTTTTTAAGACTCTTGTATTATTTGTTTGACTCATCAGAGCCTTAGCCCTACTTACTAGAGTTGAGCGGACACCTGGATGTTCGGGTTCGGCAGGTTCGGCCGAACTTCAGAAAAAAGTTTGGGTTCGGGACCGAACTTGACCCGAACTTGACCCTAAACACCGAACCCCATTGAAGTCAATGGGGACCCGAACGGCTATAATAAAGTGTCGGCTCCCGTCCCCCTTAATACAGAGAACAGTCATTGAAGTCATTTATTTTTAAAAAGTTAGTCATAAAAAGGGTTAGTCCCCCGGGTCCTGCCCCAGGGGACATGTATCAATGCAAAAAAAAACTTTTCAAAACGGCTGTTTTTTCGGGAGCAGTGATTTTAATAATGCTTAAAGTGAAACAATAAAAGTGTAATATTCCTTTAAATTTCGTACCTGGGGGGTGTCTATAGTATGCATGTGAAGGGGCGCATGTTTTCTGTGCTTAGAACTGTCTCTGCAAAAAGTGTAATTTTTGCCGGAAAAAAAGCTATTTAAAATCACTTGCGGCTATATGAATTGTCGGCTCCCGTAACACAGAGAACAGTCATTCATTGAAAGCCATTCATAAAAAGTCATTGATAAAAAATAAAAAATAAAAAGCGTAGGGGTCCCCCCAAATTCAATAACCAGGCCCTTCAGGTCTGGGATGGATATTAAGGGGGACCCCAGCCTCTGATGTCACAGGGAAAGCCATAGGGAAGTCCCCATGACGTCCCCATGCGTCAGAGGGGGGCGGGGTTACCAGGTGGCCCCGCCCTCCGTTATAAAAGACCTGTCAGCCGAAGCGAAGCCTCACACAATGGGAGCCTCCCATTGCGAGGAGTGGCCCAAGAAGAGACCGACGCCCTGGAAGAAGATAACGGAGAGAAGCCTCACACAGCGGGAGCCTCCCATTGCGCGGAGCGGCCCAGAAGAGACACCGATGCTCAACGAGAAGGCCAAGAAGAAGCGGATCGGAGGAAGAAGAAGATGGAAGAAGAAGATGCCGGAAGGAGAAGATGAAGAAACCGAAGGATGAAGAAAGGAAGACCAGAAGAAAGAAGATTTTAATAAAGGAATTGTCAAAGACCGTCTCCTGTCCGTTTACCATTTTTGACACTTTTTTGGTGAAATGGTAGGGGTACACAGGGGGGGGGGGGGGGGGCGGGATCTGGGGGTCCCCTTGTTAAAGGGGGCTTCCAGATTCTGATAAGCCCCCCGCCCGCAGACCCCCACAACCACCGGCCAGGGTTGTGGGGACAAGGCCCTTGTCCTCATCAACATGGGGACAAGGTGCTTTGGGGGGGACCCCAAAGCACCCTCCCAATGTTGAGGGCATGTGGCCTGGTACGGTTCAGGAGGGAGGGGGGGCCGCTCTCGTCCCCCCCTCTTTTCCTGCGGCCTGCCAGGTTGCATGCTCGGATAAGGGTCTGGTATGGATTTTGAGGGGGACCCCACACCATTTTTTTTTGTCTGGGTTTCCCCTTAAAATCCATCCCAGACCTCAAGGGTCTGGTATGGATTTTGAGGGGGACCCTACGCCATTTTTTTTTTTGGCTGGGGTCCCCCTTAATATCCATCCCAGACCTGAAGGGCCTGGTTATTGAATTTGGGGGGACCCCCACGCTTTTTTTTTTTTTTATCAATGACTTTTTTTTTTATGAATGGCTTTCAATGAATGACTGTTCTCTGTGTTACGGGAGCCGATAATTCATATAGCCGCGAGTGCTTTTAAAAGACATTTTAAAAAGCACCATTACATCGCTGAACACCGGACCCGAACCCGAACATACAGTCAATTGTTCGGGTTCGGGTCCGGGACCCGAACACCCAAAAGTCCGGTACGGACCCGAACTTTACAGTTCGGGTTCGCTCAACCCTACTACTTACCTTAGAGGCCTAAAATACCTCCTAGATTTTTCCATCTCACCTAATGTAATGAAGGTTCTTGAGGCACTAACCCGTGTGAAGCTGCTGTAGGATGCTACTTTTCCAGTAGTACTTACTATACCTTGGGATACATTGGGATGTCTCTCCTCCCTTCTGACTTATTACCACTTTATTAACACCTTTACAACCAGTTTTCTGCTATTGTCTAAAATCAAAATAAAGAATTCGAAAAAATTATGTGCACATTTTGTGCCTCAAAAACACATTTGCACAATATGAAAAAGAGCTCTCACACAATAAGCATTCATCCCAGTCTCCCTGATTATATAACTGTATGATTCATTGATTCACACTTTGCTATTAGTCAGAGAAAATGAAGAAACAGACATAATTATAGGCTGGCAACACAGCTGGTGCCCCTGCCTGCAGCATGTTGATGTGGTGCTAATGCAATGAATGTGTGGGTTAAAACAGCTGGACAAAAGCTATATCCTGGATTCTGTTGTGATTATATTAGAACGCATGCCATCCTTACTATAAGACACACGTCTTGTGTGTCTTTTTACTTATTATAGGTTACTAGTGCTGCAGTAGAGTGATATTAAGTCAGTAGTGTGTAAGAAGTGGCTGAAAATAGGATGTCATGGTTTCTCCAGCTACATTCTGACAAGAAATGTCCTTTTTACAAGTCAGATTTCCCCTCACTATACTGTATATCACTAGTTTTCCAAATGATATACTGTATGTAATACAAAATATTGTATTATTATTATTATAATTAATATTATTATTACAGTAGTAGAGTTTCAGGGGTCTAGTAAAGTATTAAAAACTATTATTTAAAGATTGTCAAGGGTTAACATGTGCATGTTTCAATTATTAGTTGCAGTATTTTTATTTTATTTTTTACAGTTTTTCACACCTGTCAGTCAGTGGGCTCACATCTTGTTATCCTTGCTGCAGGCAATGATACATTTCAGGTTTTGCAGCAGTCAGTGGTAGTTTTTTTCTAATGATTCCTAGCAATACATGTAAAAGTTCAACTTAATAAAAATGGTCTGCTCAGTGTGTGTTAAAGCTGATCTCTAGGCAGATACCAAAAGCACAAATGAATGCAAGTCTATATTCATCAATGCATCCTAAAATGTATTTTTTAATGCAAGCAGTGTAAATAACTGAATTTGACTTGGTATTAGCCTCCTGCAGTCCCTGTACAGCAGAGCTCAGAGAAGAGGGAGTGGCAGCACAAGGAGCCAATTAGTTGTGCTGTAGTGCGCAGGGCATGCTGATAGAAGAATGGAGCAGAAAGACAAGCTTATCAGTGTGCTTATTTTCCTTTTACTGTCAGGTTAGAGGTGGGGGTGGTGGGGTTATCTGCAGTGAAACTGCAGCAGAAAAAGATGAGGTCCCTCCCCAAAACTCATGTGTATTGTATTTGTGTTTTTTAGGCATTTTCCTGAAATTTTATTTTAATATAGAAAAAAAATCATAAAAATGTAATAAATAATGTGTTGTAGAATTCCTTTTATTTATACTATACTATATCAAACAAAGTGGTATTTTATCCAGTTCAGCTTTTGCATTTCTATACCACTTATGGAACAGAGTAAATTTAACATTTTTGTTATGGGCCTATTTATTTTTTATTTTTTACTAAAGCAATGGTCAAAAACTGTCTAGGGGGGCAGGACCTGGAGGCCCCCTTGTTAAAGTGGACTTCCAGATTTCAATAAGCCCCCTGCCCGCAGACCCCTACAACCACCGGCCACGGTTGTGGGGATGAGGCCCTTGTTCCAATCAACATGGGTAAGTTACCAAATCAAATAATGCGGTAATTACCGCTAAATCAAACAAATACCACATTCGGTATTTAATGCAAAATTCTTAATGAATTGAACACTTGCACAATTGGTACCGCATGCAGTATTTTACCACATTTTATGGGCTGTTATTTACTCTTAGTGAATTGACCCCATTGACTTGCAAAAATTATAATATTTCCTATGCAATTTGTTGAAGTAAAAATGCTTTTATTTTATTTACTTTGAATGCTGTTCACATCTGTTTCTGTTGTAAATAAACACGTGCAAACAAAAATTGTAAAGTTTAAGGCCAGAGTCACACAGTTGTAATAAAACACAGCCATACAAATTGATGCACAAATATAACAATTTACTGAGTACAGTAATACCAAAACCTACATATTTAAAAAAAAAAATGCATTATCCACAAATTGTGTAATTCATAACATCTGTGCATAAATATTATGTGCGCTAGTGTTTTGATGTGACAAACATTTCACTCCATACAAAGTGCAACAGTGCTCACTGTGCAGCCAAATTATTGTCTACGGTGTCACACATGGTCCAATCCTATTCCATCTTCCGCATTTTGAACTTTCTGTACTACAATCCAGAATGATGATGCCCTTATTTTTAGTTGCTTTAATAACTCATATGCTGAAACCACCCATAGAGAACTCTCACATTCTTTGTCGGACCTCCTATGAATAAGATGGTCTGTAAGCGCTTTTCCCATTCAGGGTTAAATACACCTTCCAGACAAGAAGTGCTTACAGGTCATCTTATTTATAAGAGGTGCAACAAAAAAAGGTGAGAGTTCACTTTGGTTGATTGCAGCACATGAGGCGCTAAAGCAACTATAAATAAGTGGAAGCATTGATGTGTAGTACAAAAGGTTGGAAACATGGAAGATGGAATAGGATTGGACTGTGTGTGACAAAGTGGACGATATTTTGGCTGCTTAGAAAGCATTATTGCTATTTTTTTTTGGAGTGATAGTTTGTCACATCAAAACACTAGAGCACTTTATATTTATGCACTGATAATTACACAATTTGTGCATAATGCATTTTTTTTTTAATTAGGTAGTTTTTGGTATGAATGCACACGCCAGGGTTTTTGTATATATAGTGTGTTAATTACAAAGGAGTGCTAGCAGGTTTAGATAAGAGTTTTTCACTGTTCCAGCAGCACTGGAGGATTACTGATTACTATTTACATTATGCACATTTCAAATGGTACCCGACCACAGCTAACTACAACATACAATAATACACTGCCTTGTGGTGCACTGCACTGCACAGCAAACAACAGTTTATGCACCTTTTTCAGTGTGATTTGTGTGTTAGGAAATTAAGTCTACTGAATGGGCTACCTTAATGCAATGCACATTAATGCTGACACGTTAATGGATCGCAAAGATGTATAGGCCCATAAAATGAATAGAAAAATAATAGGCATGAAAAAAAAAACAAAAGTAAAAAAAATATCTAAAGCAGCTAGTCCTAAATTTCATATATAGCCAAACCTTTTTTAGGTTTTGATAGTGTGAACTGCTGTCCAAGGCTCAATTAGAGATATTTCCCCTTACATGCTGTCCCAAGGACAACCTTTTCTCCTGGCAGGAAGTAACCGGAACTCTCAAACAGCAACAACAGCAAATACTTACCTATAGATCATTTTCCTTTCTTGGCAGATAAAGAGGAAAACATAGCATGAAATATACTAATATTAAACTTTTACTGTTTTTCTGGCATAAACATAGTAGCATACTCATGGGATGTAATAATAACATTTTTTTCACATATCACATGATATTTGTGCAGCTGTTTATAAAATTAAAATTCATGATGATAACTCACACGTGTGATACAATTGCTGTTTACATATGAGTGCAGGACCTCATGTTTTCATTTATGTGCAGATAGGGTGGATGGGCTTTTATTTTTTTTTAACAATTTTTATTTCTTTTATAAATTTTTTACACTTAAAAAAACGTTACTTCTATCACAAGGGGGCTAACAAGCCCCCTTATGTGAAAGCTTTGGGCAGGTGACAGATACTATTTTTGGAGACACCAGAGATCTATTAGACACAAAATGTCTCTCCGGCCCTCCAAAGCAGCTAAATAAGCACAGATCATGGCTGTTACAGCCTGTAATGGCAGCTATGAAACTGGAAGTGACAAAATCATTGTTGCTTCTGACATCATTGATCACATTTGAGATCGGGGAAAGCATGTTTCTCCATCTCCTCTGTGTGAAGCCATGCTGGCAAATTTCATGCAAAACCCAGACTCCCAGCGAAACCCAGTAACTACCGTAGGTGGTGTTAACAGGAGGGGGTGGCCATTCCCTCTAATGTAAAAGTTATCAGGCAGCTGGAGAGCCACCTAGATCACTTTTCCTAGATTACAATTGCTGGCTGTTAAGAATTATACCATGATTGTGGCTGCAGCCATGGTCTTGCTATAACCACTTGCTAACAGACGTTCTATGTACATTTGGTGGTCAACAAGTGGTTAACACAAAGTAGAAGACTAAAGAACTGTTCTCCCAAGTTGTTGTTATCCTTGTTTCCATGTTGCAGCAGTCTTGACATACTCCCTGAGAACTATGCCTATATCTAGTGCATGTTCTGACACTCTTTCTCCAGAAGTTATGGAAAGCCATATTCACTGTGAGGTTTCCCAAAGAGCTAGAGTATGTTGGATGAAACAAAGGGTCTGTCAACACATGTAGGTCTAAGGACAGGTCTTAGGGATCAGATGTAATTTTTTAATGTTGGCTGTAAGGTAGGGAGTAAAGGTTCTCAGGACATGAATAACTGTTGGGCTTCAGGATGTTTCATACTTGCTCTGACTGGATGGTTGCCCACAGCCCCTTAGCTAGGTGGTCTTGCATGTGGGTACCCCACACCTGATTCTCTGGTGTCCACTGTAACAATGGTCAAAAACCCAGCATTTAACTTGTGACAATTCCTCAGGTTGGAGCATTTCATGGTAGATTTCAAGCACATACATTGAAAGAATGTGTCGTTCTAATACCGCCATAAGAACTACATGTTCCCAAAAGGCTATACTCTGAGACAGGACTAGCTGGCTTTACCAAACAAACATCTCCAAAGCTCAAATCAAATAATGGTAAACCTGAACATCCTGCTTATGAAGGAAGGCTATAACTGGGAGTATCTTTGAGAATGTGTTTGGTGATCATGACAGGCCAAATTGGAGAAAGACAAACTGTAGATGCTTATTGAAAACTGAGAAATTTGTGAAATAGTGAATCTACAGGAACATGCAAATAGACAACTGAAAGGAGACAGTCATCAGGGTGGACAACCTGCACTATCAACAGAAACTACTTAATTTGGAAAGACTGATTTTTTATTTTTCTGTTCAAAGTCGATGATCCAGGACCCAAGTTTTTTTTCTACTAACAAAATAGCTGCTGTAACCTCTCCCCTACTGCACAAGTTTGAGTAGGCAAATCCCTCACACACGCTTGACACCATCTGAACCAAATAAGTTTATCTTGGTCTCATCAGACCACAGGACATGGTTCCAGTAATCCATGTCCTTAGTCTGCTTGTCCTCAGCAAACTGTTTGTGGGCCTTCTTGTGCATCATCTTTAGGAGAGGCTTCCTTCTGGAACGACAGCCATGCAGACCAATTTGATGCAGTGTGCTGCGTATGGTCTGAGCACTGACAGGCTGACCCACCCCTTTAACCTCTGCAGCAATGCTGGCAGCACTCATATGTCTATTTCCCTCTGGAAATGATGCTAAGCATGTGCACTCAACTTCTTTGGTCAACGATGGCAAGGCCTGTTCTGGGTGGAATCTGTCCTGTTAAACCGCTGTATGATCTTGGCCACCGTGCTGAAGCTCAGTTTCAGGGTCTTGCCAATCTTCTTATAGCCTAGGGCATCTTTATGTAGAGCAACAATTCTTTTTTTCAGATCCTCAGAGAGTTCTTTGCCATGAGGTGCCATGTTGAACTTCCAGTGACCAGTATGAGCGAGTGAGAGCGATAACAAATTTAACACACCTGCTCCCCTTTCACACCTGAAACCTTGAAACACTAATGAGTCACATCACACCGGGGAGGGAAAATGGCTAATTGGCCCCAATTGGGACATTTTCATTTAGGGGTGTACCTTTGTTGCCAGCAGTTTAGACATTAATGGCTGTGTGTTGAGTTATTTTGAGGGGACAGAAAATGTACACTGTCATACAAGCTGTGCACTCACTACTTTACATTGTAGCAAGGTGTCATTTCTTCAGAGTTGAAATATCTAAAAAAATATTTACAAAAATGTGAGGGGTGTACTCACTTTTGTGAGATACTGTGTGTATATATATATATATATATATATATATATATATATATATATATACACAGTATATTGCATATATACACAAACGCACATGCACACACACATACAAAATACAAGAGGGCTAGAGCACAGAGAGACCATAATTATTTTCTCCTGTTAAAGAATACTCCAGCACCTTCAGGCACCCCTGCCCTCTTAATCGCTGACCTGAACAATGCAGTAGGAATTTTGGAAGCAAAGGTATGCTAAGAATGTATAAGGGTTAAAATGTGATTACACCTCTTTAGTATTTCACGTGTTGTATTTATGGAAGCCATCTGAGACCTAAGCACAGACATATTTTCATTTATACTGCATAGTGCAGGCCAGTGATTAAAATAAAAGGGCAGGGATGCCTGAAGGTGCTGAAACATTCTTTATTAGCAGCAAATATTTATGCTCTCTGTGTTTTAACCCACTTGTATTTTGTGTGTATTTATTGTTTGTATAAATATATATGTCAAAGATGTTAGTAAAAATATTCACAGTCCAATCACCGTAAACAGTAATACTAAAACAGCGCTATGAAACTCATATTAGTCCAATATCAAACATGTGTAGTCTTCCCTACACATTGCAGTTCAAGTTTGATGAAGAAAAGAATGCAGGACAGTTCAAAGCGGGTAATTGGTACTAAACGTAGACTTCAGGGTTAAACCAGAAAGTGCACCTGTCACCAAAATACAGTCCACCGCGTGTCGCACACTCCCCCTGGGGGGCAAACTCACCAGATTCCTCTAGGAAAATAGGCATTCAATCAACACAATTGTTCTAAAGCCTCGTCCTATTTCATCATCATCAAAAAATCTCCAAAAGTGCAGGGGTTCCAAATGTTGTCATAAAATGCAAACAAAAGTCGCATGTAGTGTAATATCATTTATTAAAGAACAACCCCCCTTGCACAAACGGACCCCTTAGTAAAACTGCGTACATCAAAATAAAATCACACAAGTATAATTGAAAGAAAGCAGAGGGCACTCTTTGCTATACTCAGCCGTCCAAGTAGGTCACACGATTCCAGGGAAAAGTTGTAAACACTGCCAGTTAAAGCTCAGGAGTACTGTGGAGCGCAGGGCGTCACTGCTGGGCTGTCGTATAGGCCATGCCCTGACCGGTTTCGTCACCACGGACTTCTACAGAGGGCGTGGCCACACGATGTGCATACAGGATTAAATATCCTCCACTCTCCTCTGTGACCAATCAGATCCGCCCGGCAACAGATGATTCTCTATGTGGCAGAGCTTCTGATTGGTCAGAGGACATTACTCAGTTAAAAACCGAGTGGAGGCTGCCATGATTATATAGGACATAAAGATATATAAATATAAATATATATACACATGCCCACCGTTACCGGTGAGCATGTGGCGGTGAGCTCGGTCGGAGACATGTACAACAGGAGTGCCCAGAGTTAAAACAAATAGAGGTAAAAAACTGCATCTGCAGCCAATCATAGCAACCCAGCAACAGATGATGTCACTGAGTGCTAGGTATCTGATTGGTCCGACAAGCAGAAATCCCTAAGTATGGTTGTGAGATATTTTATGCCACAATTACAACTATATCAAGTGGAGCAGACGGGTATCTGTATGTCAGCGCAGTTAAAATCCCACAGCCAACACATATAAATGCTGTATCACACTGGTGCATAGAGAGGACAATAAACTGATGGATAACTCCGTGAAGTATATAATGGCCTTATATAAAATGCTGTGCAGCATCTGCTTAATGTTATGATGAGTGGACAAACAGTGTCAATGACATCCTAACTTGGTACAGTCTATATTAAACAGCGTAATGCCAATATATTCAGTATAATCCTGATCAAAACTTACAGATATGCCAATAATTTGTGAAAGTGTAATAAAAACGAATTTGGTTCTTACAACTGCTTGTTACATTATACTAGTGCATATAATAAATTAAGCAAACAATAGAGAGAACATTAATAATAATAAGGAATAAATAAATATATATATCCTTGCATTGCTGGACTGGGGAAAATAGGGGACGACATCTGAATACCCGAAATTACCTGTCCCTATTACAGGGATAAATGTCATGATTTAATATCGAGGGAGAGAACAGGAAATAGAGACAAAAGTTAAAACCACTTTTCAAAAAACTTTTATCAAAGATCTTTTAAAAAAAATTTAATTAAAAGGGACAAGTCAGACAAAGGGAAAAATAGTGAAAGTTAAAACCTTGGCCTCAGATAAAATCTGGTAAAACCACAGTCAGGTAAAAAGACCTTACTAAAACAGACCAGTATAAAACACAATGAGACACTAAAAATCACTGATAAAACAGTTGATATCAAGATCAATGTTTAACCCCTTCGGGGATAAAGTGTTGACTAAAAAAATCCAATAGGTTTCACGCTTAGATAATTCTCGTACTAAATTGGCTCCTCTCCAGTTTGGTTTCAAATGGTCCACATCCCAAAATTTTAGTCCAGAGGGGTCCTGACCATGATGGAGTTTAAAGTGCAGGGACATATTGTGGTCTTTATAGGTTGATCTCTCCACAGTAGAAGAAGCCTACCTAGTTACAGCCGATGTTTCATCCCTATATACAATCATCCAACATGATGACGCTCTTCTCTCATTGAATTGGTCCCTAAGTCAAAGGGATGATTTATCATACAGCCAGAAAGTATTTTTAAGAAATTCCCTAGATTACTGTTTAGGGCATAACTATTTCTAGTACAACGGTACGTTTTACTTCCAGAGCCGAGGTGTTGCTATGGGCGCTAAGTTTGCGCCTAGCATAGCAAACCTATTCATGGGTGAATGGGAGGACAAAACTATCTTCTCAACAAAGAGACCCCAACTTTTGATGAATAAAAGGTACATTGATGATCTCTTTTTCATCTGGGCCAGTACTACTACTTCATTACAACAATTTTTAGATCATCTAAATTCAAAAGTGAATAACATAAGATTAACAAGTGAATGGAGCATCAGCAACATCCATTTCCTGGATGTGAATATTTGCAGACGAGGGAACAAACTGGCTACTTCCATTTATTTTAAACGATGTGGCTAAAGAATATTCCGAAAGGACAATTTACCCGTATTAGGAGAAATTGTACGGACATTGAAGATTTCCACACACAATCGACTGTGATTAAGAAAAGGTTCACTGAAAAAGGATACTCTGAAGATACCCTAAATTCTGTTATGGAGGAGGTGGCCCTGAAACCAATAGGGACACTCTTAAATGATATTACCCGTTTGGAAGATAGTACCAAGCAGGAATGGAGTTTTTTATCTGGCTTCAACTCACAGTACAGAGAAGTTGAAAAAAAAATGTCCTCACATTGGCATATTCTTAGGATGGATAAAATTCTAAACACAACATTACCCTTGAAACCTGGCTTCATATATCGCTGTGCTCTGAGCTTTGCAGATAAAGTGGTGAAGAAGGTGTTGGATCCCCCAAGTAAGCCTGTCTCACTCTGGAACACAAGTAGATTTTATTCCTGTAGAAAATGTCGGGCCTGTAGAGAAGTGAGAACTCCACTGAGAGCGATAGACAAGTTTACATCCACAAAGAATAACAAAGAATTCAGCATTAAAGAATTCATAACTTGCAATACAGCATATGCAGTCTATGCTCTCCAATGTCCTTGCGGGTTCATTTATATTGGCCGAATGAAAAGACTTCTCAGAATAAGAATCACAGAGCACATAGCCAATATAAAGATTGGCTATAAAGACCACAATATGTCCCTGCACTTTAAATTCCATCATGGTCAGGACCCCTCTGGACTAAAATTTTCAGGTGTGGACCATTTGAAACCAAACTGGGGAGGAGCCAATTTAGTACAAGAATTATCTAAGCGTGATTTTTTTAGTCAACAATTTATCCCTAAAGGGGTTAAACGTTGATCTTGATATTAACTGATTTATCAGTGATTTTTAGTGTCTCATTGTGTTTTATACTGGTCTGTTTTAGTATGGTCTTTTTACCTGACTGTGGTTTTACCAGATTTTAGCTGAGGCCACTACATGTACTGTGACCACGATTTTACCTTTCACTATTTGTCCCTTTGTCTGACTTGTCCCTTTTAATTACATTTTTTTTTAAAAGATCTTTGATAACAGTTTTTTGAAAAGTGGTTTTAACTTTTGTCTCTATGTCCTGTTCTCTCCCTCGATATTAAATCATGACATTTATCCCTGTAATAGGGACAGGTAATTTCGGGTATTCAGATGTCGTCCCCTATTTTCCCCAGTCCAGCAATGCAAGGATATATTTATTTATTCCTTATTATTATTACTGTTCTCTCTATTGTTTGCTTAATTTTATTATATGCACTAGTATAATGTAACAAGCAGTTGTAAGAACCAAATTAGTTTTTATTCCACTTTCACAAATTATTGGTATATCTGTAGGTTTTGTTCAGGATTATACCGAATATTATGGCATTACGCTGTTTAATATAGACTGTACCAAGTTAGGATGTCATTGACACTGTTTTTCCACTCATTCTAACATTAGGCAGACGTTGCACAGCATTTGATATATGGCCATTATATACTTCCCGGAGTTATCCATCGGTTTATTGTCCTCTCTATGCACCAGTGTGATACAGCATTTATATGTGTTGGCTGTGGGATTTTAACTGCGCTGACATACAGATACCCGTCTGCTCCACTTGATATAGTTGTAATTGTGGCATAAAATATCTCACAACCATACTTAGGGATTTCTGCTTGTCGGACCAATCAGATACCTAGCACTCAGTGACGTCATCTGTCGCTGGGTTGCTATGATTGGCTTCAGGTGCCGTTTTTTACCTCTATTTGTTTTAACTCTGGGCACTCCTGTTGTACATGTCTCCCACCGAGCTCACCGCTGCATGCTCACCGGTAACGGTGGGCATGTGAATATATATTTATATATCTTTATGTCCTATATAATCATGGCAGCCTCCACTCGGTTTTTAACTGAGTAATGTCCTCCGACCAATCAGAAGCTCTGCCACATAGAGGATCATCTGTTGCCAGGCGGATCTGATTGGTCACAGAGGAGAGTGGAGGATATTTAATCCTGTATGCATGTCGTGTGGCCACTCCCTCTGTAGCAGTCCGTGATGAAACCGGTCAGGGCATGGCCTATACGACAGCCCAGCAGTGACACTCTGCGCTCCAAAGTCCTCCTGAGCTTTACCCGGCAGTGTTTACAACTTTTCCCTGGAATCGCGTGACCTACTTGGACGGCTGAGTATAGCAAAGAGCGCCCTCTGCTTTCTTTCAATTATACTTGTGTGATTTTATTTTAATTTTCAATCGTTTTTTATTGAGTTTCAAAACATATAGGTAAGATACAAAGTGTACATTGTATGCCAGTAAATATGTCAACACAGAAGAATACATATACACTGTTGACGTAATCACCAATTAAATGATATATATCATATAATACTATTATCAAAGTAAGATACTACGCAAATTCAGTCAGTACATTAACATAAGATTATATAAAAGTGTGTATCCTCTAGACACCCCACTGGGGACTCAACTGTGTCTAGGAGGAGAGCGTCACTGTAATAATGGAGAATATCCAGAAACCCAAGGACAAAGGAGTACATCAATCTATTAGACGTAAGTGTTACAGAAAATTAGCAATATTTGACCATTGTTCCCACGGTGCCCACTTGGTTTTTTCTTTGGGTAATTTACCCTCACTGGATGCCATCATTAGTTCATAACTATAATGCAGATTTACCGTTTCCAAAAGACGGGTAATAGATGGAGTTGTGTCTGACTTCCATAATCTAGTTATAGTTAACCTAGCTGGCAATAGGATATGTGTTATCACATGGTATGTCTTCCACGGATAAATTCATGAGAGCTAGACCAGGAGAGGTTGGAATGTCTATCTGTGATATATCTTTTAAGATATGAAAAACGGTTTTCCAGAATCCCTGGACATGGGTACA